>BQMB01002342.1:0-600000 GCA_027943415.1 Closterium sp. NIES-67
TCAGTCACTAACCGAATCTCCCGTGTCCCTTTTCAGTCACTAACCGAATCTCCCGTGTCCCTTTCCAGTCACTAACCGAATCTCCCGTGTCCCTTACTCGAGTTTTGAGACGTCTCAAAACACAGTCACCAACTGGTTTGCTTCCCCTGGTGCCCCTTTTTTCCCCTGTACTGCGTGTTCACTACAGGAATGTGATCAAGCATGTTGCAATGAAGGGCACGCAGGGGTCGCTCGGGTGGACGTCGTGCCTCACTGTGACGGTGAACAACTGCATGAAGGACCCGGGGGACTACTGGGAGGCTATGCGGGTGAAGTACTACAACACAGACGCTATCAACAAGGTGCGAGTGCAGTGTCGTTGAGGTCCGAGCGGTGCGCAACGCTGTGTGTGTGTGATTCGAGGTGCCTTTTGAGTCGACTCAAAAGTCATCACTGTGTGTGTGTGTGAATCAGTGCTGTGGTCTCATGCCTCACTGTGACGGTGATCATCTGCATGAAGGACCCAGGGGACTGGCCATGTGAGTGAAGTACTACAACACCGATGGTATCAACTTCATGTGACTTCAGTGACTGATGGTGCGATCCGCGTGGTAAGCACGGTGAACCCCTAGGGGACGTCCTGCTGCACAGTCGCAGTGAACAGCAGCATGAAAGACCGGGGGGACTATTTTTTAGGCGCCTCAAAAAAAGGTGAACAACAGCATGAAAGACCCGGGGGACTACTGGGAAGCCATGGGAGTGAAATCCACAAGGTGGGTGTGCACTGTGCAGCAGTCCCTGCCCTGTTGTTCGCTTGAAGCACATATTATCAAACTCCAATTTTTGTTTGTAATATGCTTCTTGGCCTAGGCCCTCATATCTCCACCTCTTAATTTACCTCCTCCTCCCTTCCCATTCTCCGTGACAGACGTCTTAAAGTGCCGTGCCTCAAAAACATGCTCCCTGGGCAAGACCATCACATCTCTAGCTGTTCCTTCCCCTCCTCCTCCGCCCTTCCCGTGCCCGTTCTTGCTGTTTTTTGGAGACAGCTTTGAGCCGTTTCCAAAACCTCCTGATCGTGCAGGCTGTTTCTGGGAATTCTCCATAACACCCTTCTCCCCTCCCATGCCCTCACCACCCCTCCTCTTGCAGTCATCCCCTCCATTTCTCACTTCACCTTTACCCTTTTCTCTCCCTCGTTTGTGTCACACCCGGCTAGGGCCATGAGAGAGGTGTGCAAGCAAGCCCCAAATACTCATACTCCCCCTCAACCCTCCTCCCCCTGCTCTTCCCACTCTCCCTCCCCCCCCTTGTTTTTGTCACATCCAGTTGTGGCCATGGATGCAGAGCGTGTGCAAGGAGACGTCGGCCAATGGCGGCGTGCCATGCAACCCGCCAGGTGGTCCCAGTGCTGACGTCACCGGGGCGTGCAGCGGCCTGGGAACCGACAATGTCATCGACGTCGTTGCGGTCAACACCACCGACTACGGCCTCGATTTCAAATTCTGCGAGAATGTCACCGTTACAGAGAAACTAAATCGCCAGAGCAACCTCACCCTGAGGTACCCTCGCACTGCGGGTTTCCGTAACTACCGGAGGAATGATCTGGGGTTGAAGAATAATTCGGTGATTCTGAAGTACCGGCCGAATTATTTGAGCTGCCCGTTGGGGCATGCTGGGCCGAGAAGGTTCTCGGAAAAGTCTTTCTTCAACAGCTATAATATCCCGATGCCATGGGGGTTCCGGAGGGTGGTTAGGATGGACACTAAGCATATTATAGACCAGGACTTAATTACCCCTGCGGTTAGGGCTCAGATGATGGCTTATGGAGGTGGTGAGTATTCCTGGTTGGGTAGATCCTTCCTTGTAGGGAGCTAGATACATGTCCAGTTCTTGGAGTGTTTAATAAAACAGTTGAGGTGGATGGCTGCACTTATAATAAAATTTTGTTGTGGCTTGCATTTATTGAATTATTTTTTACCCAAATCACATGCATGCCTTTTTTTAAAGTCACGTTTAGTCTCTAGTGGTATATGTATCCGTTATGCCGGTGATATTAGGAGGACGTACTCTCTTTATAAACATTTGCAGAAAAGGTGGAAAATGCTGGTCTTAGATTATAGACCACCTCCCTTTAATCACCCGCATAAGAGAAGATGCACTATAGAGTATTTCCACACCAAGGACCAGGTCGTGGGCCTGGTTTGGACGTGGCGGGGTTCGGTGGCGCATTCACGCGAGTCTGGAAACCGCCGAGCCGAACCAAACCGCTCAGGCAGCCTCGGCGCCGCCACTATCTGCACACCACGTAAGGTCAGCCCCCACCCCAGCCAACGAGGGAGCTGCAACCTGCGTTCGGTGAGCCGCCGAACCGTGCTAGAGCTCGCGGCTCGATGCGGTGGTTGAGCTTTCGACACTTGATATGTACAACCGTACTGTACACCTGAAGATAGTGACAAGCCTTGGGTTGGGACGTGGTATAAATTGGCAATCTCGAGGGTCAAGGGTCTAGATTGGACTCGTAACCGCATCACAACTAGGCTATCGTACTCTGCACCCGACTGAAACGCGTTAAACCCCGGTGAGCACGATGTGGAGGTTCTTCTGACTTCAAAAGAAATTGGCAATCTCGAGGGTCAAGGGTCCCTCTTGGGCACCAATTTCGCTCGTTGTCGCCCACCCGCCATTACTTGCTGTAAGCTCGGCTCTGCGGCTGGACAGTACAGAAGTCCCTTTCAACACCCAGTCTCCCACCAAGCTTCATGGTTAATAATTGGCTGCGCCTCGGCCGAAACAGCCTGTGTAGCGTTGGGCGTTTTGGTTCCTTCGACTGGTCTAAGAACTCATGTTAGCTGAGGACTAGGTTGGATGTTCCTCTACTATTTGTCACAGGGGATCGCTGCGCCAGTGACTTTTACCCTTTTAGTGCTACTTGAGCCGCGCGATGTTATCGGATATGACTCTTATCGCGTACGACTAGCCGTTATAGCTGAAGGGTCTCGTCGTATGTGATTATTATCTTCGAGATTAGCTAACTAGGTAGGCGCTTAGGTTTGGTCTTCTCAAGTTATGCGTCTTTCCCGAGTCATGCGGCCGTTACGTGTTCGGCACGCGACCTCTCTATTAGTCGCCGCGTTTTTCTGCCTGTGCTGCTGTCGCCTCGCGTCTCCGTCCGACGCTGCTATTGGTGGCCATTTGACACGTGGCAACCGCAACAGCTTCTTCCCTACCCCCCGTCCGCACGGACGATGGTTATCTGACACGTGGCAACCGGGCGAACGCGGGCAATTTGACACGTGGCAAGCGGTGGAACGGGGAGACTCAGGAGTTCGCAGCGAAGGCGACACAGGGAAGAGGGGCGCACATAGCAAAGACGGCCTGAAGAATAAAGACGTATGGAGCCTCGAGTCGCGCTTAGACTATGAGACCGTGCCTCCTTGGAGTCAGGATGATTATGCGGGGATCATGGCGCAGGGGGAGGGGGCGGGGGAGGGGGAGGGGGAGGGGGAGGGGGAACGGGAAGGGGATGGGGAGGCGGAGGGAGGAGGGGAAGGGGTAGGGAACGGGGTGGGGGAAAAGGGGGATGAACAGATGAAAATCGGTGCTAGCGCAGGTGGTGAGGGAAGGCACGCGGAAGGCGACGGAGAGTTTAACCTGGAGTCCTTGGGGGGGTTTGATGGGGGAAGCGGGGACAGTGGGGGAAGCGGGGGCAGTGGGGAAAGCGGGGACAGTGGGGGAAGCGGGGGATACAGCGGGAGTGGCGGGAGCAGCGGAAGTGGCGGGAGTGGCGGAAGGAGTTCTGACATTAGGGCGGGAGGAGCGGAGACCTCGAAGAGATTGGATAGGGGAAGCGGAGGCAGTGCGGGGGGAGGAGGCGGAGGGGGCGGAGGGGGAGGTGGGGAAGATGGTAGGCAGCATAGAGGGGGAGGGGGAGGGGGAAGCGGGAGGCAGCGGCAGTACAAGGGGGAGCTTGCAGGCGGGCTGTTGATGCGCTGGCACAAACAACCCAGTGACTCAAGCGAAGGTGATTCAAACGAGGGTAGTGACGGTATTGGCGTTGCTGCTGCTTCTGCTGCTGTTGCCACCGCTGCTGGTGCTGGTGCTAGTAGCGGTGGTGATAGTAGCAGCAGGGAGGAGGGAGACAAGAACTGGTTTATGAGGGACTGGGGGCGCAGTGGTATGGTGCTAGATGGTGCTACGGCAGATGGTGAGACTAACCCCATGGCTACAGTAGCATCCGCTTTTGAAGCAGCTTCGGGTTTCACCAACACACCTCGGGATCCCGGGGCCTTTCAACAGGGTTACAGCAGCAGCAGCAGCAGCAATAGGGACAGTGACTATGGTAGCGGTGATAGTAGCAGCAGGGAGGAGGGAGACAAGAACTGGTTTATGAGGGACTGGGGGCGCAGTGGTATGGTGCTAGATGGTGCTACGGCAGATGGTGAGACTAACCCCATGGCTACAGTAGCATCCGCGTTTGAATCAGCTTCGGGTTTCACCAACACACCTCGGGATCCCGGGGCCTTTCAACAGGGTTACAGCAGCAGCAGCAGCAGCAGCAGCAGCAGCAGCAGCAGCAGCAGCAATGGAGACAGTGACTATGATAGCGGCGATAGTAGCAGCAGGGAGGAGGAGGGAGACAGGGACTGGTTTATGAGGGATTGGGGAAGCAGCGGTATGGTGCAAGATGGTGCTATGGCAAGTGCTCATGATGTTAATAATGATGGTGGTGTTGGTGGTGGTGGTGGTGGTGGCAGTGGTGGTAATGTTGCTGCTGCTGCAGCTGTTGATGTTAGTGCTGGCGGTGGTGATAGCAACAGCAGGGGGAAGGAGGGCAGGGGCTGGTTCACGAGGGATTGGGGCCACAGCGGTATGGTGCTAGATGCTGCTAGGGTAGATGATGCTGATAATGATGCTGATAATGATGATAATGATGATGGTGATGGTGACGGTGATGGCATTGGTGCTGTTGCTGCTGCTGTGGATACTGGTACTGGTACCGGTGCTGGTGCTGCTAACGGTGGTGATAGTAGCACCAGAGAGAGGGGAGACAGGGACTGGTTCATGAGGGATTGGGGGCGGAGTGGTATGGTGCTAGATGGTGCTAGGGTCGATGATGCTGGGGGTGATGGTGTTGGTGATGGTGATGGCAATGGTGCTGTTACTGCTGCTGCAGACGGGGATGCTGATGCTCATGCTGATGCTGATGCTGATGCTGATGCTGATGCTGATGCTGATGCTGATGCTGATGCTGATTATTTTGGCTCAAGCAGGCAAGCCTTTAGTGATGAAGGCAGTGAGGAGAACCCCATGGCTACAGTAGCATCCGCGTTTGAAGCAGCTTCGGGTTTCACCAACACGCCTCGCGATCTCGGCGCTTTTCAACAAGGTTACAGCAGCAGCAGCAGCAGCAGCAGCAGCAGCAGCCATGGGGACAGTGACTATGGTAGCGACAGCAGCCGCAGTGATGGTAGCGGTAGTGACAGCAGTGGTGGTGATAGTAGCGAGAGTGGCAGCAGCAGCAGTGAGCAAACCGAAGGCTCTAGGATGGCAGCTATGGCAGCGCGAGACGTTGCCGAGGCTCGCACGGAGCCTAGCCTTGGTGCGGGTCCGAACCTGGTGTGGCCTCTGGACGACAGAGTTGTTAGGAGCACTGCGGACAGCGGTAGTGGCAGTGGCGACGGTGGTGCTGCTGGTGCTGCTGGTGGTGGTGATGGTGCTGCTGGGGATGCTGCATTTGGTGGCACGACTGGCGATCAGGGGTCGAGATTTCTTCCACTCACAACTTACTCGGATGATGAGGCAGCAGCACTGGCAGCCAGAGACGTGGCGGGGGCGATTGCCCACCCGGGGCTGACTCCCCAATTGGAGTCAGTTGAGTCAACCGAGTCAACTGAGTCAACTGAGTCAACCGAGTCAACAGGTTTCAAGTCACCCCAAAATGCTGATGAAAGGCCGAGACTCCTTCCACTAACACCCTTCTCAGACGACGACGCAGCGGCGCTGGCAGCCAGAGACGTGGCCGGGGCTATTGCCCACCCGGGGCTGACCCCCAAACCACGGTCAACCGAGTCAACCGAGCCGATTATGTCGATCAGGCAAGCTATCTCCGATGCCGAAATGGGAGCACTTGCTGCGAGAGACGTGGCGGGGGCTATTGCCCACCCAGGGCTGACCCCCCAACCACAGTCAACCAAGTCAACCGAGTCAGCCAAGCCAATCCAGTCGATCAGGCAAGCTATATCCGATACCGAAATGGGAGCACTTGCTGCGAGAGACGTGGCGGGGGCTATTGCCCACCCAGGGCTGACCCCCCAACCACAGTCAACCAAGTCAACCGAGTCAGCCAAGCCAATCCAGTCGATCAGGCAAGCTATCTCCGATGTCGAAATGGCTGCGCTGGCAGCTAGAGACGTGGCGGGGGCTATTGCGCACCCAGGGCTGATCCCCCAACGAGAGTCAACAGAGTCAACCGAGTCAGCGGGTTTAGAGGTGTCTCGAAATCCGGGACTGTACCCTCAAAGAAAGTCAACGGGGTCGACAGAGTCAATGGGCAGCAGCTCTGGTGTGCGGCCTTTCGTTTGGCCTCTGGACGATGCGATCGCTGCTGCTGATTCTGACAGTGGAGATGCTTATAGCGAGGATGGCTATGGCGGGGACGGCAGTGTGGCTGATGAGTCTGATGGGGGCAGCAACAGTGCGGGCGGTGATAAGCGGAGTAGTGGAGATGCCAATAACGAGGATGTGATTGAAGGAGACAGTGACTACATGGCTCTTGCTGCTAAGGACCTCTCTCTGGCGCTCATTCCACGTGGCAGCAGCTCAGTGGACGAGGAGAGAGGGGCAAAGGGGGGGAAAGAAGAGTGGAATGGGGAGGGGGAGGAGGATTCTAGTGAGGAGGGTGATGAGGGGGCTAGTGAGGCGGGGGGAGAGGAAGGGAGTGGGGAGGAGAGGACAAAGGGGAGGGTGGAGAGTGCAGAAGCAGCGAGCACAAAGGGCAAGGAGGGAGGAGGCACGTTTCAGTACCATCCTCGCACCCGCATGCAACCTCCGAAAAGCACTGGCAGCAGCAGCAGCACCACCACCACCACCACCGGTGGCAGTGGTGGCAGCAGCAGGGGCGCTACCAAACAACGCTTGCCGGCCAAGCTGAGAGGCCCCGTCGCATTCCCGTTCACCATCCAGCCGCCCAGCACCGATCCCATGGCTGGCATTCTCACCTGGCCAATCACATCCGTCCAAAACAGCAACAACCCCGACACCGCACCCCCCTCCTCCCCCCAAGTTCCCCCCTCCTCCAAAAAACCATCCTCTCCGTCTCGGCAACCCTCGGCCAAGCGGCCCAAGGGCGTGTGCACGAGCCTTCGAGCAGTCTACGTCTTGAACATCACCACACCCACTGACTTCAACCTCAGGCTCCAAATCCCCCCCAACGTCACCGTTGTTATGTACCTCCAGAACAACATAGTCCTCCCCTCAGGGCTCGTCTTTCACGCGGGGTTCTCGTGCACGCTGCTGATGTCGATGGTGGGGGTGTGGCCGGGGTATACTATCGAGTACCCTGGGAGCGACATGCCGGCTTTTAAGGTGGAGAATGCGAGCAATGTTGTGTCGGTGAATGTGAATTATAAAGTCGGGGTGGCGGCGGGGGCAGCGGCGTGTGCGGGGTTCCAAGGGGCGGATCAGACATCGGTGTGTCCGGCGATTGCCATTCACCGGTCGTTCGGCGTGCAAGTTGGAGCAGTAAGATCCCCCTTCCTCTCTCTCTTTCCCTCCCTCTCTCCTCCTCTCTCCTGCACACCCTCACATTCACCCTCACACTCACCCTCACACTCACCCTCTCCCTCTCTCTCACCCTCACACTCACCCTCATGCACGTGCTTGTGCATGTGCTCTTAAGGTGGAGAAAGCCAGTAGCGCAGCCCCGGTGAATGTGAATTTGAGGCACAAGGTCACCGCCCCAGCCCTCTCCTCCATCGCCTCCGCGGGCCACATGTAACCCCACCTTCGCCCAAATGATCTCTTCTCTCCTTTTCATCGCCGCCTTTTCCTTACAAGGCGACTTTTGAATGGACTTTTGAGTAGACTCAAGAGTCGACTCAAAGGTCAGATGCTATCTTCTCCCCTTGTCATCGCCTCCTTCTCCTTACAGGGCACTGTCTACGGCCGCGTGGATGCCATCAGAAGCATGACCGTGCGTGGCCCTGGCCCTGCCCTCGCCTCAACCCTCTCCTCCTTCCCCTCTATCTACGCCCCCCTTGTCCCACAGGGCACTGTCTACGGTCGAGTAGACGTCGTCTGGAGCAAGGACGTGCTTTTTGAGAATTCTCAAAGATCACCACCCCAGCCCTCTCCTCCATCCCTTCCTCTCTCTTCCTCTCCCTTCCTCTCCCTTCCTCTCCCTTCCTCTCCCTTCCTCTCCCTTCCTCTCCCTTCCTCTCCCTTCCTCTCTCTTCCTCTCCCTTCCTCTCCCTTCCTCTCTCTTCCTCTCCCTTCCTCTCTCTTCCTCTCCCTTCCTCTCCCTTCCTCTCCCTTCCTCTCCCTTCCTCTCCCTTCCTCTCCCTTCCTCTCCCTTCCTCTCTCTTCCTCTCCCTTCCTCTCCCTTCCTCCCTCCCCCCCACAGGGCACAGTGTACGGCAGAGTGGACGTTGTTCGGAGCATGAACGTGCGAGTCGACTCTTTCAAAATCACCGCTCCAGCCCTCTCCTCCATCGCCTCTCCGGGACATGTCCGCGTGGCCCTCTGCGGTATCGGCCCGTCCCTCCTCAAGTCCAACGTGCTTATAACGAACAACGAGGTGTACGCCGCGCGCATCGGCATCGTCCTGCACCGGGGGGCCGTGGGGGTGGCGGTGGCGAGCAACTACGTGCATGGGTTCACCGGCGCGGGGATTATGTGCGGTGCTGGACCACGATTCGTCGGAGACTGCATGCTAGTGAATATCTCGAATAACGTGGTGCAAGCGCCGTGGGGAGGGATGCCTGGCGCTGGGAAAGCTACTGGGATCATCTTTTCAACCCACTGGATCAACCCGGGTAAGGCAGCTGGTGGCAGCTCATGGGGTGGGTCTGGGGAGACACACGGGGGTGGTGGGCGTGGCGTTGGCGAGTTATTCAACTCCGTGCATGGGTTCACCAGGGCTGGCATCATGTGCGTGCGTGCAGTGCTGGGCTGCTATTCGTGGGAGACTATTTTTGAGTCGAGTCAAAAATAGACTCATTACACTGCAGTTCGTGGGAGACTATTTTTGAGTCGACTCAAAAATAGACTCATTACACACTGCAGTTCGTGGGAGACTATTTTTGAGTCGACTCAAAAATAGACTCATTACACACTGCAGTTCGTGGGAGACTATTTTTGAGTCGACTCAAAAATAGACTCATTACACACTGCAGTTCGTGGGAGACTATTTTTGAGTCGACTCAAAAATAGACTCATTACACACTGCAGTTCGTGGGAGACTATTTTTGAGTCGACTCAAAAATAGACTCATTACACACTGCAGTTCGTGGGAGACTATTTTTGAGTCGACTAAAAAATAGACTCATTACACACTGCAGTTCGTGGGAGACTATTTTTGAGTCGACTCAAAAATAGACTCATTACACACTGCAGTTCGTGGGAGACTATTTTTGAGTCGACTCAAAAATAGACTCATTACACACTGCAGTTCGTGGGAGACTATTTTTGAGTCGACTCAAAAATAGACTCATTACACACTGCAGTTCGTGGGAGACTATTTTTGAGTCGACTCAAAAATAGACTCATTACACACTGCAGTTCGTGGGAGACTATTTTTGAGTCGACTCAAAAATAGACTCATTACACACTGCAGTTCGTGGGAGACTATTTTTGAGTCGACTCAAAAATAGACTCATTACACACTGCAGTTCGTGGGAGACTATTTTTTAGTCGACTCAAAAATAGACTCATTACACACTGCAGTTCGTGGGAGACTGCACGCCAGTGAACGTGTCGAATAACGTGGTGCATGCACCATGGGATACCTGACACAGGGAAGACCATGGGGTTCTCTTCTTCTCTGCCCGCTGGAGCCAGCCAGGAACCAGGCATCTGTGCATCGGCCGCACAGACCGAGGCATGGTGCTACATCTGTGCATCGCTCAACAGCATGCTTTTGGCATTGAAGGCCACCGTCGCTTTTCCCTCTCACAACGTGGCAACCTGGCAACCTTGCAACATGGCTGTTTGCAACTACATCATCAACGGCGCGCTCTGCTTTGACCTGGGCGCCTCATATATTCCCCTTCACTTTCTTGTGTTCCTCAACCCCCGCAACCTTATGCTCCATCCTCCTGATGGCAACTTGGCGCTCTGCAACTACATTGTCAACGGCGCTCTCTGCTATGACCTGCACGCTCCCCCGGCAACACTGGACTACCCTGGCAGCATGATCCCCAGCCAACCATCTCATTCTCCCTGCCTCCTCCCCTTCCCCCCCTGCCAGACAACACGAGTCTACTCAAAAGTCACGAGCCTAGCTTTGATGCGCCTCAAAATTTGACTCAAAAGTCACGAGCCTAGCTTTGAGGCGCCTCAAAATTTGACACAAAAGTGACCAGTCTAGCTTTGAGGCGCCTCAAAATGTGACTCAAAAGTCACGAGTCTAGCTTTGAGGCGCCTCAAAATTTGACTCAAAAGTCACGAGCCTAGCTTTGAGGCGCCTCAAAATTTGACTCAAAAGTCACGAGTTCAATTTTGAGGCGCCTCAAAATTTGACTCAAAAGTCACGAGCCTAGCTTTGAGGCGCCTCAAAATTTGACTCAAAAGTCACGAGTCTAGCTTTGAGGTGCCTCAAAATTTGACTCAAAAGTCACGAGTCTAGCTTTGAGGCGCCTCAAAATTTGACTCAAAAGTCACGAGTCTAGCTTTGAGGCGCCTCAAAATTTGACTCAAAAGTCACGAGTCTAGTTTCGAGGCGCCTCAAAATTGGACTCAAAAATCACGAGTCCCTGGACGCTCTCCTGGCAACTGCATCATCCACGAGCCCTTGCCAGCCATCTCCTTCTCCCTGTTTCCTCCCCCTTATCCCCTCCCTTCTCCCCTTCCCCCCATCTTCCCCCCCACCCACCGCTCTAACCCCCCTCTCTCCCTCCTCTCCCCCCCCTCTCCCCCCCCTCCTCCCCCCATCCCCCAGGCAACTTGGCTCTCTGCAACTACATTGTCAACGGCACGCTCTGCTATGACCTCAACGCCACATGCACCCATGTTCCCCTCTGCCCTCCCTTCTCCTCCTCCTATCCCCCCCCCCGTCCCCCAGGCAACTTGGCTCTCTGCAACTACATTGTCAACGGTGCGCTGTGCTATGACCTCGACTCCACGTCATCGGGCATTTTGATCCAGGGTGGCGCGTGCATGTATGCGAAGCAGGGCGTGCGAATCAACAACGGGAAATCGTGAGTCGGGAGCAGGTGGATTGAAGTTGGATACATTAGGCAGTTCTTTTTTGGGGGAGGGGGAGGGCGGGGGCTGTTTTGATTCAGGGGGGGCGCATGCATGTACGCGAAGCAGGGCGCGCGAATCAACAACAGGAAATCGTGAGTTGAGAGCTTATGAAATGAGCTGTCACTGGGAACCCTTGGGTTCATCAGGTGTTTCGGTGCAGGGCGGCAAGTGCATGTACGCGAAGCAGGGTGTGCGAATCAACCACGGGAAATCGTGAGTTGGGGGGAGGCAGATTGAACGGGCATTGGGGAGTTCTCAGCTCATTCGTCAGGTGTTTTGGTCCAGGGCGGCACGTATGTGTGAAGCAGGGCGGTGCGTATGTGTGAAGCAGGGCGGTTCACTCATGCATGTATGCGAAGCAGGGCGTGCGAATCAACAACGGGAAGCAGTAAGTATTTAGCAGTAATTAGGGAGCTAATGAAGTATTTAGTCACTGGAGGAAACTGTAGTTTCATCCATGTGTTGTGGTGCACGGGGGCACGTCCATGTGCACGGGGGAACGTCCATGTGCACGGGGGCACGTCCATGTGCACGGAAGCTCGTCCATGTGCACGGGAAGGCGTGAGGACCAAGAACAAGACGTCGAGAGTTTGTGACAGGCAGCGAGGCAGGCAGCAGGCAGGCAGTGTCACCAGGTTTTTCGGTGCAGCGAGGTGCGTACGCGCACGTACGGGCATGTACGCGCATGTACGCGCATGTACGCGCATGTACGTGTATGTACGCACATGTACGCGCATGTACGCGCATGTACGCGCATGTACGCGCATGTACGCGCATGTACATGCAATATGATATTTCGAGGTTACAATAAAAAGGGAATTGCTTCAAACTTTCTCCAAGCTTTCTTCCTCGCTCTCTTGTTCAATCCCCCCTTTCCCCTTCTAGAGGAGTCTATTTTTGAGGCGCCTAAAAAATTATCCCGTGTTCAATCCCCCCTTTCCTCCTTCCATCTGAACCCCAGTTTCTGTTCTTCTTTCCCCTATCATCCTACGCTCTTCTCTAGGTGGTAGTTACAAGAACAGTGTGAAGCATGTGATTGTAATGCTTTAATCTCACTCTCCTCTCTGTTGCTACCCTACCCCACTCTCTCTCAACTCTTCCACCCCCCCCCCCCCCCCCCCCCCGCCACCCAACCCTGCTGTAATCAACCCTTCCGCCTCTCTTCCCCCTCTTTCCCCTCGTTACAGGAACGTTGTGAAGCATGTGATTATGAGTGGAGTGCCAGGGACAACCGGGTCCATAGCATACCCCACAGTCACAACCATCAACTGCCTCAAAAAGTCGGGTATCCTCCTTCTCCCCTCTCTCCCCTCGTTACAGGAACGTTGTGAAGCATGTGATTATGAGTGGAGTGCTAGGGACAAGCGGGTCCATAGCATGCCCAACAGTCACAACCATCAACTGCCTCAAAAAGCCGGGCTCCTATTGGGAGGCAATGCGGCTTAAATACTACAATTCCCCTGCTATAAATGCCGTAAGTTATATATTCCTTCATAAGTGTCTTACAACGAAATGTCCTGTTCTACCTGTAGTGGAACCTGTATTCCTGTATTCCTCCCCCCTTTGTCCCCCACAGGCATACCCCTATTTGCAGCAGATATGCACCCAGACAGACGCTAACGGCGGCATGATATGCAACACTGATTTTGGGGCCAATGCTACAACCACCGGCAACTGTAGCGGGCTTCCCACTGAGAACAACGTCGACCTGGTTACCATCAGCAATAACACCGAGTCCATGGGATACAGCAATGGCTGCTTCACTTATGATAATATCGACATACTGAGCAACCTGACACAGATCCCAATACCCTATCCAAAGAAGGCTGGTTTCCGGAATCTTCGCCGGAACGACTTGGGTTTGAAGGTTGGATCGTTGCTCTACAAGTTCCGGCCAAGATTTCTGAGCTGCCCAAGAAGATACTCGGGTCCTCGCAAATTGTCATTGAATTCCTACTTTTGGAACTACAATATTCCAAGGCCAGCAGGCTTCTACAGGCTGTTGGCCATGGGAACTAACCATCTAATAGATGGCTCGTTAGTCTAAGACCATTTGTTGTACCATGGTACAACGTGTGAATAATTGTAATTGCCCTTCAATTTCGATATTTTTTCCACACCGTTTCCCTTGTTATATCATTTACCGTGACCGTAACGGTACCGAGTTTGCCGATGCTGAAGGGCTTGTGCTGGAAGGGTAGCTACCCTAAATGTGGTTGTCTGGACCCTGAACCTTCTGCCGAATCTCTGAATTTGGCCGAATCAATGAGCCATGGAATTCCGATGCATTCCGTGACAGGTTTTCATGAAACCTGACGGACTAGTCTCGCAGCATGGCGTTCACACAGGAGAAATTCCCGCCGCCACTGCGTGGAGAAATATCTCCGTCACGAACATCAACGGTGATTTCGGGAATAAGCTTTCATTTCAAATCGCTCCGTCACCTGCGCCCCAAACACTAGAGTAGAAGGCAAAAAAGTCCTTCCGCTTAGGCAGAGTGT
This sequence comes from Closterium sp. NIES-67, assembly GCA_027943415.1. Classification (NCBI taxonomy): domain Eukaryota; kingdom Viridiplantae; phylum Streptophyta; class Zygnematophyceae; order Desmidiales; family Closteriaceae; genus Closterium; species Closterium sp. NIES-67. Next base: position 13,947 of record BQMB01002342.1, read on the forward strand.
TTCCCTCGGAGAAATTGGAAGATTTACGAGTGAAAACCCCTTGGAATCTGGAAAATTCTGGGTATGATTGGACCATAACTCAGCACTTTCCGAAACTCTCTGGGGCCTAGCAAAAGCGGCCTTCCCCATGCAGGTACACACACACGGCCAGCCAGCCTTTCTGTTTTTGGGCCCATCCATCACCACACACAGCGTGCTAGGCGCGTTGCCTGCGTCTCGTGGCCAGGATATTCTCCTGAAATCCCACCTGACGCTGCACCGCCTTGCCCGCGAGAGTCTCCTGGTGTGGCGCAAACGGTTTGACTGATGGTGTTCGCGAAGAAATGTTTGACGGCCCGCTCTTGTTTCCTGACGGCCGTCTCACTACCAGTCTGTGTGGCCTCGTTTCGGAAGAGGTTTTGTGCCGGAAAGTTTCGACTGCATTGTTTTCGCCACAAACCAAACCGCGGGCTTCATGCCTCATGTGTTTGCGCCAAGTGCTTTCTCAGCTGTTTTTGGGATGTGAACAAAGCCAAACCCCAAACGCGAATCACGGGAGTCGCGGGTAACTTCCCACCGCCATGCCAATCGCGTCCGTTAACAACCTGACCTACTGCACCGTACTCAAATCCTCCTCACCTTGTTCTCACCTCATTCTCACCTTCTCACCTCCTCACTGCACCTCACCCCGTTCTCGAATGCCACTCGCCCCGACCATGTTACTCTCCAGCCAGTCACAAACTTGAGATCGCGTCTGCTGGACTTCGCTTTCCGTGACAGCCGGCCCATGTCCAATAGTGTCCCCATAGAAACCGCAGACCCCGTGTTCAATCGTAGCTACGCGTTGCAATTTAGACGGAAGAAACAGAAAATTCGGATGCTCACGGCGGCAATCACGGCGCCGTGCCACTTTCCCTCGTGACGCGCCAGCGCGTTGTCAGCAGTCTAGGCCGTCCTTGCCTAGTTCTCTCGTTTGGAAGCAACTCTTCTCATAAGTGGAACTATTCCATTGTCTAAATCGGCCACTCCGTCTCTAATATAATCGGTCCCTACCCGAGTCCTATCTAGCCCTTCCCCTTCCTCGAGCCAATGCAAGCCGCGTTACTAGACCCGCATCTCGGTACCCTGTAGACACCATAGACTCCAGCCATCCGCGTCGCTCGTGGGCTTTTAGGAAGCTCCCCCTTCGTTGGACCCTTACACTCTAGGAGCCGCGTCTTCCATCTCACAATGGCGCCACGCGGTGCGCAACCGCGCCGGGTTCTTCTCTCGTTGGTCGTCTGTCTCGCCGTCGCTCTCGCCCTCTCTCCCGCCCTCGCCTTCGCGCCCTCAGGTATATGCTTCTGCTTTTAGTCGACTCAAAGGCAGACTCCGGTTCGACCTTCGTTGCAAGACGAACCGAGAAGGTGTCTCGCCCTCTCTCCTGCCCTCGCCTTCGCGCCCGCTCCTTCGCTCCCTCGCCTTCGCGCCCTCTCTCCCGCCATCGCCTTCGGGCCCTCAGGTAGCTCTTTCCGGAGTTTCTTCTACCTACGTCGATCTGTTTCTTGCGTAATGAGTCTATTTTTGAGTCGACTCAAAATTTGACTCATTACTCCCGCACTCGCCTTCACGCCCTCAGGTAGCGCCTTCCAGAGTTTCTTCTACCTACGTCGAGCTGCGAAGCTGTTTCTCATACCCGCTGTTTTGAGGCCCCTCGCATCGCGTAATGTGTACACTTCCACGTGTCGCCGGAAAAGTCATGGTTCGAATCCTCACCTTACCCGCTTCCTTCCTCATTCCTCCCCATCTCACTCCCCCCTCCTCTCCCCCCCCCCCCCCCCTGCCCCCCCCCCTTTTCCCAACTTCCGCCTTCTTGCCCTCCGTCTTCCCCTCCCTCCTTCCCCGTCTTCCTTCCCTTTCTTTCTTCCTCGCCGTCTCCCTCCGCAGACGTGACCAGTTACCGCGGGCTCGTCTGGCGCTTCCTGGACCAATGGCCGTCCTCGACGCGTCCACGTCAGCACTCCACTGACCTGGATTCCTCCGTCTCTCACGACGCGGCGGTACCGCAGCCGTCGCCTTCCTCTCTGTTCGCGTTGGGCAACGAGACCTGGGAGACTCGCCGAGAGGAAGCAGATTCAAAGGAGTCAACGGAGTCGACGGGCACTTCTAAGGCAGAGGGAGTGCCGGTCCCCGGCCGTGCAGCCGTTGTGGCTGGAGCGAGCGCGTCGAGGAAATGGCTGGGACACGTGGCGCGCCAGGGCGTGCCGATGGGGAAGCGCAGGCAGATGGGTGAGTGCTGTTGGTTCCGATGGGGAGGCGCAGGAAGTTCCTTCCGCATTTTCTCCCCTTCCGCATTTTCTCCCCTTCCGCATTTTCCCCCTTCCGCCCTTCCGCCCCTCGGGCCCTTCCGCCGTCCCTGCTCGGGTCGATTTTGGCAGTGCCGCCCCTCACTCTCCCCTGACCCGCTTCCCTCATTTCTCCTCCCCCCGCTTCCGCCGTTACCACCCTTCCCCACTTCCGGTTCTCGTTACCGTTGCAATAGCCCCCAATATCTCTCAATCAAGTCATTTTCGCCAATGCTTCTTCCCCGTTTTCCTTCAGCTGACGCCTGGCTGGATGGCCCCTGCTCCGACTACGAAACAGCGGTCGTTATCAACATTACTTCTGCAGCGGATTTCAGCAAGCGATTACAATTTGACTCCGTTACAACCGTCATTCTGGAGCTGCAAAAAAACCTCGTTATAAGCAAGGGGATCCTGTTCAACAGCAACTTTTCGTGCACGATTTTCCGATCTGCGAAAACCGCCGCGGTCCCGTTTCAGATCACTCATACGGGAGCGAATGAGCCAGTACTGCGTATATGGAACACGAGCAACGTGCTTGTATTGAAGGTCGACTTCAAGCTGAGCGTTCGCACGTCGTCGCCAGCCTGCACTACAGTACCCGAAGTTACATCCAAGGCGCAGTGCCCGACAATTTCTATTATCGGTTCTTACGGAATTCAACTCGCTAAAGGAAGTGTATTCGGAAGAATTGATCTACACCGGACGATGTCGTCGCGAGTTGACTCCATGCGTGTAACGGGCATTCCGATATTCAACCAGTCGCCTGGCGTGATTCAAGTTACGTACAGTGGACATGGGCCTACACTCGGGAAATCCTTCATCGCTATAACAAACAATGAAGTTTATGGTGAGTCAGTCACACACATGCCAATTGAGTTCTAAAACGCTTATGGTGAATAACCACCATTTTGTTCGCAACCTTTCGCATGCATACCTCTACTCTGCGCATGACTACATCTTCGCGGGCATCCACTGATCCCACCCCCCCCCTGACCCCCCTGACCCCCCCTCCCTCTCCCCCTGACCCCCCCCACCCCCCCCCCCCCCCTTGTACCTTCCCCCTCCTTGCCCATTTTTCAGGCGTGCACACGCCCATTGTCCTGCACAGAGGCACCATCGGCGCCATCGTGCGCAACAACTACGTGCACGACTACATCTTCGCGGGCATCCGCTGCGGCTCCGACGTGCACTTCCAGGCGGACTGCATGCTCACGCAGATCGACCGCAACCACGTGGTGGCTGCTGGGAAGAACCGGTCAGGAGACCAGGACGCTGCTGGCATCTACTACTGCGTGCACTGGTTCAGCCCAGGTGGGTCCTGAGTGTGCTTGTGGACGTTGCCAGTTCTGAAGTGCTTTTGGCAGTACTTTCGGTGCGAGGTCAGGAGGTTGCCTCTTCGGGCGGACTGCATGATGAAATAGACCACACAAAACCACGTGGTGGCCGCCGCTCGGAGGAACAGAACGGGGATCACTGCGACTACCTTTGAGTCGACTCAGAAGTCGCTCTGCTCGCTCCTCCTGTCCGTCCTCCCTTCCTCTCCCCCCCTCCTGGCCCCCTCTCCTGGCCCCCTCTCCTGTCCCCCCCTCCTGTCCCCCCCTCCTGCCCCCCCTCCTGGCCCCCCCTCCTGTCCTTTCTCCCTCGTTTCCCCCTCCTGTTGTAGACAACACTGCTGAGTGTAAACTGCATTTACAACGGGGATGACTGCTACTCTCTCTGACCCCACTCAAAGTCGTTTCTGCTCTTTCCTCCTGTCTCCCCTCCTCTCTGATTTCCCACAGACAACACTGCTGAGTGTAACTACATCTACAACGGAGATCACTGCTACTACCTCGATTTTGTCACATCGGGAGTGACTATCAAGGGAGGTGCTTGCATCAACACGTACGACGGGATCAAAGTCAACAACGGCAAGTGGTACGCTTGTTCCCTTTCTCCTTGAAACTTCCCTGAAACTTCCCCCTACTTCGCCCTCTCTCCTTCACCCCTTTTCCCCTTCGCTCAAAAACTATTTTTTTCCTTTTTTCTTTTTTTCCCCGGAAATTTTTGTAACAATGCCGTATGTTCACGAGTCTGTGCTTTTTACAATTTCCAGGAATTTTATCGAGGGTGTGATTGTAAAGAAGGTCCCCAGGCTATCCCCCAGGTGGAGCATGTGCTTGTACTCATCTGTCTACCCCCCTTCCGCCGTTGAATCTCCCTTGTCCCATATCCAGGAATTACGTTGAGGGTGTGATTATAAAGAAGGTGCCCGGATCGCCCGGCTGGAGCACATGTTTCACTCCCACTGTGCTCAACTGCAACAAGAATCCCGGCACATACTGGGAGCTCATGCGGAAGCAGTACTACGACACGCCATTGTTTCAAGCGGTAAGAAATGGAAATTAATTGGCATGGCCATGCAGGCTGTTTGTACCAAGGGCACGTACTGGGAGCTCATGCGGAAGCAGTACTATGACACGCCATTGTTTCAAGCGGTAAGAAATGGAAATTCATTGGCATGGCCATGCAGGGTGTTCGTACAAGGGCACGTACTGGGAGCTCATGCAGAAGCAGTACTACGACACGCCATTGTTTCAAGCGGCAAGACATGGAAATTCATTGGCATGGCCATGCAGGGTGTTCGTACAAGGGCACGCACTGGGAGCTCGTGAGGAAGCAGTACTACAACACCCCATTGTTTCAAGCGGTGAGAAGTGGAAATGCCCTGGCATGACTGTTGGGGGGGGGGGGGGTGGGGTTGGGTATTTGTAACAAGGCTCTTACTGTGAGCTGATAAGGTGGCAGTACTATGACACTAGGTTGTTTCAAGAGGTAAGGAAACGACTGCCAGGTCGAATGATGGTGGGAGCCAGCACTGATACCTTGATGTGATTGTAGCAGGAAATGCTGATTCTGACACCACACTGCTTCGCACGAGTTCGTCTTACGGTATGCCTACTACCGTATCAGAAACGCCTTGTGAAAGGTCAGTTGTTTCTTTTGTATCAACCTCCTCCTCTTCTCTCTGTGTCCCCCCTCCCCTCTCCACGTCTCTCCCTGTTCAGAAATATCCTTTCTGGCCGGACGTTTGCAACCAGAAGACAATCGACAACAAACCATGCAACACCAACAAAAAGGGAACCTTTTCGGCCGATCAAACTGGCGCGTGCAGCGGCCTCCCTACAGAGAACTTCCTCAACCTCGTTTTAGTGGAGACGGAAGGGCGAGACGTTGATTACAAATATTGCGAGAAGTTACCAACTGTAGAGGCTGGTCCGCTCAACGATCAAAGGCAGGTCAATCTGACCAACATCGCGGCTGCGAAATTCATGGATTATGCAAATGACGATTTGGGAGTGAACGCCGGATCGTCCCTGTTCAGCAGCATCAAAGATTTCAAGAGCTGCCCGAGAAAAGACGTTGGGCCCCGAAGGATCGACGACGCGTTTTACTACTTGAATTTCAACCGCCCGGAGCCGGACCTTTATAAGGTGGTTCTCTCTATGAGCACTAAGCATGTGCATGACCCTCAGGTTGTGAAGCTGAGTAAGGTGCCTAAGAAGAAGGGGAAGTAGGTCATGTGTGTGTGCATGCTGTGCAGTTGAATGGGTTTTGTTTACTAGATAAATGATTCACGTAATGGTTCAGAGCAGTGAATGATTATGACGCTCTAACGGTGTTATGATGTGATGCCAACTGTAACATATCCTTTGTGTACCTCCACATGGATATGCTCAGTACAGCAACACCACTAGCTGGTTGCACACCACTGGTTTTATGTTGAGATGCATGGCCGCAGAGCTATGCCAATTACAATAAACACAACACAAAAAGACCCCATTGCAGCACAGCAACGAGACCCAGTTGCCCAGCTACTTCTTCAATGACCCTTTCTTCAAAGCAATATTGGTAAATACCAGGGACATAAAGCTTTGTCCCTCTAATGTTATAGTAACTGAGGACTTACCTTTAGCTATAAGCGCTTCAGCGTATGAATCTTTCCATGTAGTCCTGTGCCCAATCACCCTTGTCGGATTCCCCACATTCGTCCTGAACTGGTCCAAGCCAAACTTCAGCTTTACGGTCTTCGCCTTCTGGTTCACGAAAAACACGCTCACGAAACTATACTTCTCGTTGTAAAACGCCGCGACGGAATGCCAGCACGAGTAGGGGACTCTCAGCGGCCGGCTCCCCTGCGGAGCGAACTTAGCGAACTGACGAAACACCCAGTATCGCTTCGCCAGCAGAATCCCCTGCTGTTGAATTTCTCCGGCCGCTTTCTTCAGGGGATACCCCCAAGGGATCTTGATCAGCGTCCAGGCTGGATGAGGATCAATGGCTTGCCAGTACACATACGCGGAGGCCTCGAGGATATTGATGCTTTCAATGACTTGACGAGCCACGTACAGCGTCACATCATACGGATGTCCCTCGTATCCGATTGGTCCGCCTTCTGACACCCAAACCTCCTTCCTGAGCCTCTTGGCCACGTTCCGCATCCGCGCGTACTGCAGATTGGTCCACCGAGGCAAGGACACGCCCTCAGGCGGAGTGCCGGTATACGAGTGAACGTTGATTCTTTGCAGCATATTTGCGCTGGCGAATTTAGACACGAAAGCGGTCGTGTAAGGGGACCAGCTATCCACTCCGACCAGCTTCGTTTTAAGCCCTCTCGATTTAAGAGCCATGGCGGTTTTCTGAATCACCCGTCCCATTTCAGGAGCCTTGAAGGTGCAACCCTCATGCGGAGCTCCCGCCTTCCAGAACCCTTCCAGCGGCTCGTTAAAAGGCTCCACCGACGTAAACGTAAGGTTCCACTTGGGATCCTTAGCGAAGTTCTCCACCACTGCTGCTAGATACTGCGCAAATGAGGACTCGTACTCCGGCCGCAAATTGGTTTTGGTTGGGTCAGTGGCTCCTGCCACGTCACGCGTTATAGTCATCCACCAGGGAGGGCTGTTGGAAAAGGCTTCGAAGATATTTGCTCCGCGACTCCTTGCCCCCCAGAGGACGGTCTTCTGACGTTTGTCTGCCTGCCAGTCGTAGGCTCCTGTCTGTGTGGGCTTGAACCCCGGAACACCCCTCCAGTCGGCGATTGTTTTAGAAAGGAACTGGGGGCTGAAACGCGCGTTGAAACCGCCTCCGATGTTGTAACGTACGATATTGAAGTTGAGACCGTCTCGCGTGAACATCAGATCCATGAGCCTGCCAAGGTGCTTCTCGGGCAAGCCACCAATGTAGTTCGCGAACCTGCAACCAGAAATGGAAAATGGGTTGCGAAGCTATTATGAAGACATGTTGTGCAAGTGACCTGGTGATTGCTGCATAAAGATGAGAGTAAGACGATCACGAATCAGAAGCTCCAATTATTTCCAAATGTCCAGTATTTTAGGCAAGTGACTGCTCAACGCATTGATCTGGTCTGGTTAGGCGTAAACCCTCCTCCCAATCAGGGCAGCATGATCACATAAATACACTTGGAAAGAACATGTTGGAAACAAAATGCAAGAATGCTGGAGCGGTTCTTCTATCAAGGGGTTGGAACATACCATGCAAGTGAGGTCCCCCATCCCTTCCATCTCGTGCCGATGAACTTAGGAGTGATGTTGAACGCAATCGGGCCTGTAGAATAGGGTAATGGTTCGGCCAGGGAAGACACGGAAGGAACGGGGGGGAGGTGGGGTAGGGGGGGTTTGGTTGTGGAGGTGGAAGGGGGGAAAATTGTCAGAAACTGTAAAATGACAGAAGCGGAACCAACCGTGCCTTTCATGTTCCTGGTTCTCCTTGACTCGACTGACAGGGGAAAAAATGGTTCCTCGCGGGCTCTCGATCTACCCAGTCTCTAGAAAAATGTGAAGTCAACCTCGCCCCACAACACTGACCCTTCACCCTCATCCCTCGTCTTCCCCCCTCGTCGACGTCGATAGCTCACACATTACCCGTCCCTGACACATCGGATACCTATTTTCCGTCCCTTCTTTCCCCCTCGCCTATCTCCTAGGCATAACACGCATGCTCTTACCTTTCACGTCGCACAGATCGAACAGCCCCTCAGACGGGCAAAGCCTGAAGAACGGCTGCCATTGTTTGTGCGAAAAGGTAAAGAGAAGAGAAGAGACTCGTCCATGAGCTCACCTTTCACGTCGCACACTTCGAACAACCCCTCAGATGGGCAGAGCGTGGGGAACGGCGGCCGCGGGCCCGATTCGTTAAGGTACGCGGCAGTTCTGGCTCGACACGCGTCCAAGGACGATTGCGCGGGGGCGACGGCGTTCGCTGCGACGGAGCGGTCTGTAGCGGGTCGTGGATCGGAAGGAACGCCGCGGGTGTACCAGCTCTCGTCGACGATATTCCCCGATGAGGCCACATTTGTCGTGGCACCAAAACGCGGAACCGCGAGGATCAGGAGGAGGGGGAGGAGAGATGACAGGCGGCGAGTTGCGACAGGCGAGATGCGAAGCGCTTGCGATCGGGAGCGTGAACGTGGAAGCATGACGGGGAAATGCATGCTGGCGACTTTCATGTAGAGGTACTCGGGCTGCTTGTGTAGGAATGGGTAGCTGTGTTGATGGGCGAGCAGCGGTACTGACGGGTGTTCGTGTGCACTAATGCCGATGGTCGCGTGTTACTTCAGCGTCACCTCGAAGTATCCACGGTCAGGAAGGCTGGCGATCGTTAATGCCACGGCCAGAAAGTCAGCCGTAATTAACGCGCCTTAGGAGAGAGGCGGGTGAGCCTCATAGGGCTCGACGGAAGGGGTAAGCCGGCTGTAAAATAATGCATCGCTTCGGCCTTGAGGTGACTTTTGAGTCGACTCAGTTCAGAAGTCACATCGGCTCGGCAATGCTCTGGGAAGTTGAGAACTAATCACCCACGCTGTATATTTGCCTTTCTGTCTCAGCGGAGCGCGAGCATCCTCTCCTCCACTGGACAGATGCTTTCAAGAAGACGATGCTTGATCATGGACCAGGGCGAGTATTGGATAGGGGAGGGGCTTCGCGCTTGCGCCAGCATAGCGCACTGGATCAGCCCGAGGAGGATTGTCGTCGTCGGCGACCTGCTGACCCGGCCCGCCCCGCCACAGTGAAACTACAACCAGATGAGTTTGTGCAAAGCGGGCAAAACAACCTGGGGTGAGGAGAGGTGAGGTGAGGAGGATGACTCAAACGGAGCACCGCCACCTGGAGCTGGGGTGGGGCGGGGGGAGAGACCATGGTCACCGCGCGTGAATCGCGATTCGTGACAGCATTGGTCGGTCTGTCCGTGAATGATGGTGGCGGAAGCTGCCATGGTGTTGCCTAGAAAGTCAGGACTCTAGGGGGAAGGGGGTGGGGGGGGGAGGGGGGGTGTTGGGAGCGAGGGAGGAGCGGAGAGGGGAGGGGAGGGGAATCAACGAGCGGCCCGGGATCATGCATCCGGGGAGAGGTTGGCTGTTCAGCGGAGACACTCTTCACGACTCGCGGCGTCGTGAAGACAGGATCTACGGCGCAGATGGATCTACAGAACAGCATTTCGTGGCGCACGAGGGCCACAATGTTTGGTAGACGGGCAGCTGGAACTGGTGCAGCTGGGCGGAGGAAAGGCTTGGGGAAAGCTGGTGTTGCTCAAGGAAAGTGCGCAGGTGTACAGTGAGGTTGGTGGGTGCGGGGGGGTGCTGCCTTCATGGGCGCGGGGCGTCCGCTTGCGGGAAACGAAGGGGAAGAGGGAGAAGGGGAGAGATTGGGCTTGTGGGCTGGGCCCCGCGCACGGAGCCACATCCGGAGAGTGGGCGGACAGGAAACGGGTGGCATGCGGGGGCGGTGGGGGGGGGGGGTGCACAGAACTTCGCATGTGCAGCGGACGAAAATGAGACAGGCGAGATAGACTGCAGGTGGGGGGGGGAGGAGGAGGGGGGGGGGGGGGGGGCGGGTGGGAAAGGCGGAAAAGCAGGATCTGTATGGCACGGAAAGCGCATCCCATGATCCCCACACCAACCAGGGGTGGGGGGGGGGGGGGGGGGGGAGTGGAGAAGGCAGAAAAGCAGGGTCTGTATGGCACGGAAAGCGCATCCCATGATCCCCCACACCAACCCATACCATACCACCCACCAAGCCAAGCAGGGCTCGCGCTAAGTTTTGTTTTTTTGGATTCCCCACCCCGCTGCACCGTGATTCGTCCGGATTTTAGGGTAGTTGATTTAGTTTCATCAGGATTCGGCTACGAAGATACTTTTAGCTGAGTTACAGAAAACATAGACTCGGACAGGTCACGAATTCAAGGTCCATCCAAGATAACATTTGCGGCGTGCCAAGAAAATAGAGTACTTTTGGGATTACTGTGTTAAGAGTGCTAATTTCATTCGCTTGTTATCTGACAAATCCGCCAAAGTAGGGTATAATCTGTGGCAGCAACATTCGCAACCTTCTGGGTTGCGGGAAGGGGGAAAGGGGGTGGGGCTGGTTAATTGTTTTTAGCTAAATCTTCCTATCTGCGCGGGCGTGGGGGGATGTAGAAGGAATTTCCCAGGATGTGAGGGACGCCGAATGTTCTAGGTTTTGGGTGGTGTGGGTGGGAGGAGTATCTCCGTGTAGAGTATACTTCGCCAAATTATTTAGATCTCAGGGTTAAAGCTTAAAAGTTCCAGCTGTGAAGCCCAGCTTAATATTCTAAGTTTCGGGGGGTGCGGGTCAGAGGAGTAGCCCTGTTCGGGTGGGCCAAATAACTCTCGGGTCAAGGAAGTAATGTTCCTGGCTGTAACGGACTTAGCCGAAAAATCTAGGTTACGGGTGGTGGGGGTGGGAGGAGCACGGCATGTCTGTGTGTTAGGGACATTGCCCCCCCAGCGGATTCTGATCTGCCCGGAGCCCCCTGCAACATCACATCTATAAATTCCGAAAACCCCGATAGCTCTACCTGTTCAAATTCCGGAAACAGCCCAACGCCAACTCTTCATATTTGTTATATTCCGGCAAATTAAATCCTTTAAACATGAGCCCTGAAGCCAAGCCTTTGGATTTTCACCTGGCGTGATTTGAAGGCGGCGAGCGGCTCGGGAAACTTGTGGCTGACGGATGAAATTAGTCAAGGGAGGCTGACCTGGCAATCAGCTGGTCGGTGTCGCGACATCCCTGAGCCTGCCTTCTTATTCGTCCTTTCACCTGTGAAAGGGGCTGACATCAAGGGCTGGACATGACTACAAAGCATTCTGGCCATGCCAGATAATGCGTCTGATCGGTACATCAAAGAACAGAATGCCCATGTTATGATTTAGGAAGTGTCAATGTACTATAATGTGAGAATACAAGGTCGCTATTGCAATGAAGGCACGCGGTTATATAGGGGTTGGCGTGGTAGGGCGATAACCTCGGAACGTTGTTAGATTCGGCAATGTGGCGACAGTGCCGGACGCGACTCGGCCGAACGTGACGAGTCGAGGAGTTCGGGTGTATGAGCTAGCGTACGACTCAGTAAGGAAAGGAAATTCCTTTCAGCCCACCACATCAAGGACAAGTAGAAGTCCACAGGGTATCCACCCACGACATACTAGGCATAACCGAGCCGCATTATTGTTATGAATGAACAAGCAGAGTAGCACGGAAATGACTAATGAAGTGTTGAATCACTCAGTGACGATACAAGGAATGGCAAGCCAAGATATAGGAACAACAGAGCTAGCCTAATCATGAGATGTGAAGGTTCGGGAAAGAGATCGAATGGTCTCGAAGTGACAAAGCAAGGCCCGGAGAACTCCCGAAGGTCGAATTAGAAGGTCTGGAGAAGCCGAGGCGGTTCTGTCAGAAAGATCTGGAATTGTCCTGAGGCTTTGGGTGTGTTCGAGCGTACGCAATAAGAGTACCGCTCGGTAAGGAATGGAAATTTCCTTACACCACCCCCCCCCCCCTTAGCGAAGGTGATCTATATCAGCCACGTGCTTGCGGGCCAAATAATTCGCAAGTATCGAAGGTGACTGTATTTGGTCCGAGGGCAACCACGTGTCGTCCTCACTGGTACGATTGGTCCATCGTATCAGAAAATCAACGTGTCGTTTTTGGCCGTCGATACGAATCCTATGGCTCAAAATCTTTGAAGGCTCGATGGTCGTCTCTGCTGGTGGCCGTACATCTAGGACCAATCGCTAACGAGCGATGTCCGATGTGTCAGGTACGAAAGGTTGCAACAGGCTCACGTGGAACTTGTTGCGAATACGCGAATCGGCAGGTAGGCGCAACTGGATGGTCACTGGCGCCACCATCTTCATGATCTTGAATGGGCCACAGAAACGTGGTCGTAATTTCGTCGGTAGTGGTAGCCGTAAGTTCCTGGTGTCCAAAAGGAATAGTTGCCCTCCTGCCATTGTAATATCCCGTCGATGTAAATCCACATACCACTGGGCAGTAGCATTCGCCTTGCGAATAAGTTCGACTGCTTTGTCTCGGGCAGTCTGTAATTCTTCAACGAACTGCTTCGATCGTGGTACTTGACTCTCAACGTTGGTAGAGATAGGTACTGTCAGGTCCATCCCGTAATTGAGGTAAAACGGGGAGTGATTAGTCGTACATGAGAACGCGTTGTTGTAAGAGAATTCCAACATGGGAATCGCGCCCTCCCATTTTTTTCAGTCGGGGCAGTTTGTCAGAATCAGCTGTTCCATCGTTTGGTTGGTCCTCTCTGTATGACCGTCCGTTTGGGGATGATAAGCGGATGCGAATTGTAGGCGCGTGCCATACCGAGCCGACGTGTCATGCCAAAATTTTGATGTGAACTTCGGGTCTCGATCGCAAATGATTGTTGCTGGTATCTCGTGTAGGCGAACAACGGTCGAGATGAGCAGTCGCGCGGTTTCTTCGGCTGTGATGGTTGTACAAAATGTGCCATTTTCGTCTATCGGTCGACGACAACCAATACTGCGTCGTTTCCACTGGATCCGGCCGGTAGACCTGTGACGAAATCCATCGGCACGTGTTGCCATGGGCGTTGAGGTGGCTCGAGGGGCTGCAACAGTCCCGTCGGTAGCTGATGTGATGATTTCATTTGCTGGCAGATCGGACACGCGGCCACGTAATGCTGCACGTCCGTCACCATATCTGGCTAGAAATAAAACTGTTGCAACGCCTTCAGAATTTTATCAACCCTGAAATGTCCCGATAAATTTGAACCGTGGACTTCTTGAACTAGTAACTCGTGATGTAGATGTTAACTTGGGACCCAAATTCGATCTGTCCCGCTTTGTAAGTAATAGACGCCTTTCCATGTAGTGATTTGGAGATGGCCGTCATTTATGAAAAAGAGGTCAGTGGAATACACGTGGGTAAATAGTCCACTCAGTAGCGGGTTGCTCTAGTACTGCTGCGAATTGGGCAGACGGTCTGGAGAGGGCGTCAGCAACATTGTTGGCGCCCTTTTTGTACGTGAAGTTGGACTCCAGATAGTCCAGCTAGCGTATCTGCCGCGAGTTGAGATTTGGCTGTGCCCTCAGGTACTGTAGAGATTTATGGTCGGTTTGCACGGTCATGTCTGCTCCAGTCAGATAGCACCTCCAGATTTTGAACGCGTGGACAATCGCCAGCATTTCCTTGTCGTGTACCGGGTAGTTGCGCTCAGCAGATTGCATTTTCCTAGACTCGTACGCGATTGGTTGAAGACCATTGACGAAATCTTGCATGAGCACTGCTCCGATGGCGATGTTACTTGCGTCGGTTATGACTTCGAAGGGCCATCCGGGTTAGCGATGCGAAGTACTGGTGGCGACATTAAAAGAGTTTTTAATGCCTCGAACGCAGCTCGCTGCTTCTCCCCCCACTCCTAAGAAGTCGTCTTCTGCTGTAGGTCGGTTAGAGGTCCAGGTAACCCCGCCATGTTGGGTATAAACCGCCGCACGTAATTCACAAAACCCAAAAATGATAGCAGCTGCTGCAGATTGGTTTGCGGTTTCCACTCCTGAATAGCCCTGAGTTTTTTCGGGTCTTTTTGAATCCCTTCCATGGATATCACGTGCCCTAGGAACTCCAGTTTTTTTTTTTTTAAAAACTCGCACTTGGTGCCCTTGGTGATGAGACGATGCTGCTGCAGCCACTGAAAAACCGCTTCCAAGTCTTTTAAATTCTCTCCCGGGTCTTGCTGTAAATTAGGATGTCATCCAAGTAAATGATCATGCATTTGACGAGTAGATTGCGGAACACCCCGTTCATGGTGAGTTGGAATGTTGAGGGGGCGTTCGTTAATCCAAACGGCATTGCCGTGTATACGTAACTCCCGTAGCGAGTACGAAACGCGGTCTTGTGGCAGTCGTCAGCGAAAACCCGAATTTGATGGTAACCGTCACGAAGGTCGATTTTCGAAAAGTAGCGAGCTCCGCGAAGGTTATCAATCAACTCGTCTGTGCATGGGATTGGGTAGCGCAATTTAATCGTTACCCAATTATGGCACGGTAGTCCATACACATGCGAAGTCCGCCGTCCTTCTTTGGGGTGAACAGGATCGGCGCTGCGAACGGGGATGTGCTTGGCCGAAAAAATCCTTTTGCCAGAACGTAGTCAAGTTGGTTCCGTAATTCGTGTAGCTCGGGCTAAGTCAGGCACTATTGAGTTCGTACTGTAGGTTGCGAGCCAGGCTCCAGCTCGATTTTGTGGTCTTGGGGTCGTTTGGGTGGCAGTCCACTTGGCAAGTCGTCCGAGAAAATCTCGGGATATTCCCGAATGACTTTTGCCTAGTCATCCGGGACCGAAGCGCAGAGTTTGTTGATGTCGGTCGCCTCGTTCTGCTCCGTTGATTCGGTTAGATGGACGGCGTATAAATCCGCTCCATTCTTGACTGCTCGGTTGAGGCACACATCGTTGACTCGTATCGAGGTTGTCTCCGTTTCCGGCCACGTGGGTAATTTTTGCCAGCCTTTTTTGCACTTCACTATGCACTCGCCTGTCATCCAATCGATCTGCAGATTGAATCTTTGCAGCCAATCGCGTCTCAACTGCACATCGTAGCCGTCGAGTGTTGTCACTAGCATCGGCGTGCTGAAACCAAAATCGTCGCCACACTTCATTAGAACGATGGGTACTTTGTCGCGTATTGCCAACGGGGTGCCATCCACCAGTCTCGCATTTATTTTGGGCAGGCACCACTCCAACGATAAGTGTAGTCTTCGTGCTGTCTCCCGATTTATCAGGCTCTGACTTGCGCCCCCGTCGATGAATATTTTATTTTTTCTTCCATTGAGTCATCCTTCCGCCATCACAGGGTGGTCCACTGGGTCATCCCCCTTATTCAGCCGGGAGCGGTTGATAGCGTGCATCGGAACTACCACCCGGTGGGGATGGTGTTTTTCGGGTGATGAGGCAGGGTCAGTAGGGGGCCCGACCTCTACTAACGCTTGGTGTTTCCCGACCTGCCTTCGTCGTTCATCTTTATCTGCTTCTTTCGAGGGCAATCGTGAGATTGCTGACCCAGATGGTGGCAGTTGAAACATTGTCCTTCGCGAAAATCTTCCTTGTGCTCCTTCGCCACTACGTCGTGAATCGTGGGCCGTGGATCCTGGCCATGAAAATGATTTCCCTCCCGGGAACTCGCTCTCGCATACGTCCGATCCATGTCGAAGTTGTCTGCGATCCTGACTGCTTCGTGAAACGTCGCCGGTAGTTGCAAGTGAACCTCACATTTAATGTCCTGCTTTAAGCCCAAAATGAATCGAGCCATCTTCTCGAAGTCATGCATGTCGGTGATTTGATCGCATAACGCCATAAAGACCGACGCGTAATCTTGGACAGAACTCCACTGGCGCCAGTTGTCCAGCTTCGCGCGTGTGTTGTCCGAGGCGGATATTGGCTCGAATCGTTCACGCAGAGCTGTACCCCACGCTTTCCACGTGCGAATCTTGGTCGATCCGAAAATCGCGGTTGACCCTTGGGCACCAGACCCAAAGTTCCGAAAGTCCCCTGTGTGTCGCTTGCTGAAAACTCCCCTTCATGTAGGGTATATCGCCACCAATTTAGCGCAGGTCCCTGCAGTGATATGGCCAGCCAAATTTTTAAATGGTCAGCAGTTATCCCAGCGGCATTAAAAAAATTTACGTTGAAAATAACCAGCCCGTAACAATAGTATTCCTATCTGTGGGGTTGAACGGGGGCAGCATTGTCGGTTTGATTGTCGTTGTCGCCACTATCTGCACGAATTTTGATGCTGCTACAGTAGCGGCTGCTTCTGACCGGGCGGCTGCTGCTTTTGCTGCTGCTGCTGCTTCGGCTGCTGCTCGTGCTGCCACGTCAGCTTCAGCGGCGGCTTTGTTTTCCTTACACTCCTGAGACACCTCACGTGCGATTTCATCCAAAACGGTTTAAACACGTCCGGTGCTGGCAACCTCCTCTTGGGCGGCAGTTTTCTGGCGCGAATCCTCTCGCGCTTGGCGTAACTCGGCAACTTCTGCATGAAGTCGCTGGTTGTCCTCCAGCACTGTAGCCATGCGTGTGTTCATGGCGTTGAACTGCTCTCGAAGCTCGTTGAGCTAAGCTTGGTCCATTTGGTGAATGCTCCGCCGGGGCAGGGGAAAATCAGTAGTGTGCCTGTACTCAGGTAAGCGCAAACGCTATCGTAGTTGGGCGAATTAATCAGTCTAATTCGCGGGCAACCGCTTTGCAGATTATGTGAGGGACTTACCCGCCCCCAAAAACAATCAACTCACGAAAAGGGGTGAGCGAGGAAAGTGGCTTTGAATACAAGGTGTTATGAATGAACAAGCAGAGTAGCGTGGAAAGGAATAACTAAGTGTTGAATCACTCAATGACAATACAAGGAATGGCAAGCCAAGATATGGGAACACCAGAGTTAGTCTAACCATGAGATGTGAAGGTTCAGGAAAGAGATCGAAGGGTCTCGAAGTGACGAAGCGAGGCCCGGAGAACTCCCGAAGGTCGAACTAGAAGGTCTGGAGAAGCTGAGGCAATTCTGTCAGAAAGGTCCGGAACAGTCCCGAGGCTTCGGGTGTGTTCGATTGCAATTCCGCTCCGTAAGGAATGGAAAATTCCTTACAATTATGATCCCATAGGATAAAATTCATGTATAAATAGCGAGACACGATTTCCATCACCACTACATTGCAATAATGGATGTTGATAACGTACCTCTGTACCACAACTTGAGCATGTAACATTCCCAAAGCTGACATATTGTATCCAGCAGGCCCTTTCAGCGGTGGACACTCCCCCGAGCGGTACACCACATCATACACGCTCCCTTCCGTCATACAATGGAATGACAAAGCAAGATATAGGAACACCAGAGCAATCCTAGCCGCATGATTGATTAGGTTCGGAGAATTCATCCGAGGACGCGTAGCGCTTCGGAGTGACGCGCGATGGGATGGCTTGGTGCAACGTGTTCCGGACCGAAGCTAGGGCTGATGTCCGTGTCGTGGGGTTGGTGTACGCGTTTACGGTGTCGTATTAGAAATTCAACATGACGACCTTGACCATTGACTCGCACACGATGACTCAGGATTTTCATTGGCTCCATGACTAGTTTTGCTGGTGGCCGTACATCCTGGGAGATCTGCTGTCGTGCGACGTCCGATGTGTCGGTGACAAAGGGTCGCAAAAGGCTGACGTGGAACGAATTATGAATTTGCCAGTCGTCAGGCAGTCGCAACTGGGCGGTCATGGGTGGCAGCATCTTAGTAATCTTGAAAGGTCAACAGTAGCGAGGTCGCAGTTTTGTCGGTCTGTACAAGCGAATATTCTTGGTGTCTAAGAGGACTAATTGTCTTGCTGCCAGGGTAATATTGCGCAGGTGTAAATCTGTTTAACACCAGGCAACGATATTTGCTTTTCGAATAAATTCGATAGCTTTGTCGCGTGCCTTTTGAAGACTACCCACAAACTGCTACGATCTTGGAACTTGGCTTTCAACATTGGTGGAGACGGGCACTGTTGGGTCCATCCCATAATCTAGGTAAAATGATGAGTGACTAGGCCGTATTCCTACAGGAGAGTGTTCAGTACCAACTGTTGAAATGAGTGAAGTAGCATAGTAGCTAGCTAGTCATGAGAACGATCGAGAGGTTTTAGCTAGAGAGAAAATTAACGAGAGGAAAGAGAGTTGGACTAGAAGAGAGAGGGGTACAAGAAGGGGGGGTTGTACCCTCTACAGTTGGATCCAGTAATTGTAGCACACCTACTAAGCCTACTCAATCATATATATAAAATATATAATTCGACACACCCCCTAGGCTTGGTAGTCGCAAGCCCACCCAACACACAACACCCCCAAGCCCGTGCACCCCCATATCCTACAGCAGGGGTGGCTTCTACCCCTAGTGTGATGCGACGAGAGCAGCGGCGGGTGGCAGCAACAGCATCGGCGGTAGCTTCTACGACGACGACAGCGGCGACGGCGGTGACAGCAGCGGCGAGTGCGAAGCTTGCGGCACCCGGCGCCGTGGCACGGCCCGGCGACGACTGGGAATAGAGTCAGCAGCTGCGGCTAGAGTGATGGGAGACGCAGGGGGGGGGGGGGGTGTGTGCTTCAGCAAGGCGCTCGTGACTGGCGCACTGGCTGGCGTGCAGGCATCATGGCTGGCGCCTACAACTGTGTGCGGCCCGCTGCCGCCCGTGCGCTGGCGTGTCAACGCCACCACGGCAGCGCGACGGGGCTGCCACGGCAGCGCATAAAGGCCGCAGTGGCAGCACGACGTGGCCGCCATGGCAGCGCGTGAGTGACGGGAGGGGTGAGAGGACGCTGCGGAAGCGTGATGACAAGGCTCACCAGGATCGACCTGCTCTGATACCATGTTAAAATGAGCTAAATAGCCTAGTAGCTAGCTAGTCATGAGAACGATCGAGAGGTTATAGCTAGAGAGGAATGTTACGAGAGGAAGGAGAGTTGGACTAGAAGAGAGAGGGGTACAAGAAGGGGGGGGGTTGTACCCTCTACAATAGGATCCAGTAATTGTAGCACACCTACCAAGCCTACTCAATTATATATTTAAAATATATAATTTGACACCAACAAACCCAAAAGCGAGTCTGGAACGTGATGCAGTGAGGTCCGAGGGTCGAAACGGGAATTGCTATGTAGTTCCATTCGGAAATCCACGAAGTTAGGTTTCGTGGTACCGAACACGCCGAAGTAGGAATACACCCTTAGTCGTGGTGGAGGGCGCATTGTTGTGCGAAAACTCCAAGATGGGTAGCACGTCCTCCCACGTGCGCGTGTCCAAGAAGTTCGTACGAATCAGTTGCTCCATTCTCTGATTGGTCCGCTCCGTGTGGCCGTCCGTTCGGGGGTGATATGCGGATGAAAACTGTAGCCACGTGCCGTATCATGTCCATGTGTCCTGCCAAAACTTGGATGTGAATTTCGGATCCGTGTCGCTAATGATTGCCGAAGGGATACGATGCAGGCGGACGACGGTTGAGATAAACAGGCGAGCAGTTTCTTCGGCTGTGATTGTCGTACGACATGGTGCGAAATGAGCCATTTTCGTGAGTCAATCGATGACAACTAGAACCGCGTCATTTTCGCTCAGTCCAGCCGGCAGCCCCGTGGCAAAATCAATTGTCACGTGCTGTCAGGGTTGTTGGGGTGGCTCGAGGGGCTGCAACAGTCTTGCTGGCCACTGGCGTAATGATTTCATGGTTTGGTAGATTGGACACGCAGCCACGTATCATTGCATGTCCGTCATCATGTCAGGCCAATAATATTACCCCTGCAGTGCCTTCAACCCTGAAATGTCCCGATAAATTCGAATCGTGGACTTCGCGAAGTAGACGATATCTCGGGACCCAAATTCGATGAGTTGCCACTCTTACGTAATAGGCACCTCGCGAAGTAATAACTTGCTGATGAACGCCATTTACGAAAAAGGGCTCGATCGAATATCCATGGGTGAATAGTCTGTTCAGCAACGGGTTCGTCTGGGCGATTAGCACGGCTGCTGTCTGGGCAGATCATCTTGAGAGGTCATCAGCAATATTGTTGGCAGTGTTCTTGAACGTGATCCGGTACGTGAAATTTGACTCCAGATAATCCAACCAGCGAATCTGCTGCAGGTTAATATTCGGCTGCGCCCTCAGGTACTGTAGTGATTTATGGTCCATCCTGACTGTCACGTCTGCTCCTGTCAGGTAGCATCGCCAGGTTTTGAACGTGTGCACGATCGCCAACATTCCTTTGTCGTGTACTAGATAATTTCACTCGGGAAATTGTAACTTTTGCGACTTGTACGCAATTGATGGAGGCCGTCGCCGGAATCTTGTAACAGTACTGCTTCGATGGCGATGTCACAAGGCGTTTTTTTTTTTTTTTTTTTTTTTTTTTTTTTTTTATGCGTCAAATGCAACTTGCCGCTTCTCCTTGTAAGGAATTATTAATTCCTTACTGAGGCTTGCTACAGGGTGTACAATTCGAACAGTCCCGAACCAGCGATAGGGTTCCAGACCTTTCAGTTCGAGCCTCCTGGGCCTTTCCGGACCTCGCTTCGACACATCGAGGCCCTTCGACACTTTTCCAGAACCTTCCGATCCTACGTCCAGGATCACCCTAAGCTTTCTATATATTGTGTTATCTTTCATTTTATTGTCATTCACGTGTTCACAGTTCGCCATTGCCCTCCGCGCTACTCGGCAGTCCCATTCATAAAACTTGGTATTCAGAGCCACTTTCCTCACACGCTGGGCTTCCGAGGGCAAAACGTTTTTTTTGGGGGGGGGGGGGAGAGCCATCCCCTCGAGGGCGGTTGTGTCCGTCCTGACATGGCAAATATTTTGAAGAGTGTTTCCAGTATGCTGATTATTTCGCATATCGTTAACGAAGTTTCGGGTGCGGTTTCGGAAATTCGGCAAGCAGCAACGACGATCCGGATTGGTGTCCGAATGGAGCGAGTAGCTCGTTACGAGACGACAAGCTCGCGGATATCCCTAGGCGAAGAGGGTTTCGTCAGGAGCGCGTGTAGCACATGTGGCTACATGGTGAAGTGTAGCTGATGTCAAAGGGCTCGGCGTTTCCGGCAGGCGACACGCAGGTGAAGACGGGACTTCGGAGCTGTTCACGGACATGCGGTTGAAATTCTTGGCTCGACCAAGATCGCACGTGCAACAAGTGGGGTTTAGGCACAGAGCAAACGGAGGGTGGCAAACCTCGGATTTTCGCGTGACTTGCCTGCCTGGAGGAGCAATTTCGTCTGCCTCGGAGCTACTGTACAAGCTCAGCGAGAGCAGTTTCCCCGCAAGGAGAATGTTTTCGTGGTCAGAGAATTTCACTCCACGGTTAACGGAGGAGGACGAAGACCTACCCCCGGGTATTTACTCCAGTGTCTCCACGGGGTCATCGCAAAGGACCAACGGCAAAGAAATGAAGCAGTGGAAGAAGAATGACTGGGAACAGCTGGTTAAGAGTCAGCGGCAGACGGATCCCCCGACTGACTTGGCTGGGTCGCCCGATTTTCAGCATCTCCACCGGGTGGTAGTACGATACATGCTATCGACCGCTCCCGGACGTATAAAGGAGGATGAGCTTGTGGATCACCCTGCGCTGGTGGATCGAAATATTTTCGGGGCTACACGACAGGCGAACGATTTGTGAAAATCGGATGCGATACAGTGGGAGGCGCATGAAGCAGGTTAACGAAAATAGCGAAGGTTTTTTGCGAGAGCCATCGAACGGTACGCGGAGCTCGAGTCCGATACGAACGGCGAGAATTTGTCGCTGCAATCGACGGAGTTGCGAGCTTTTCGAACGAACGGGCGCGGTACTGTTGGGAGAATGACGAACGTGGGCTCTGGGTGAACAGCGGCCTACACGGGTTTTATTCTTGAAGCAGCAGTTGAAGAAATTTGCAGCAGTTTGGAGCAGATTTCTTGAAGAGACGATTTTTTTCAGGGAGGGGAAAGAGAATCCCTTACGTAATTTGCAAAGCGGTTGCCCGCGAATTAGACTGATTAATTCGCCCAACTACGATAGCGTTTGCGCTTTCCTGCGTACGAGCACACGGAGGATTCACCCCTGCTCTGGAGTGTATTAATCAAGTGGAGCTTCAGGACGACAAGGGTTACTGTTGCAGTGGGAAAAGCGTGTTGCCGTCACGGAAAATTTGGAGTCACGTGGGAGTCTTCAGGATTATTCCTGAGTTGCGGGGCTATAATCGACGATTTGGCTGCGAGGACTCATTCGTGGATTTACCTGGATGGGCGCAAAGATGGGTGAACGTCGGCGCGTCGCTAAACGTCGGGTATTTTAAGGGTGGGAATTCTTCAAGTTTTCGGCTGGAGCGGTAGTTGGGGTCACAGGTACCTACCGAGCTGTGCGATGGTTTAAATACCAGCATGGTTAGTCGATGAAACTGCAGAGAATGCACTTTTTGTAGCTGAGAACTGTACATGAGTTTTTCTGGGGTACCTGCCGTAGCCGCGCGATGGGTGAACGTCTGCACGGCGAACCGGTCAGGTGGAGTTGCGAAAATTTCTACAGAGGGTAACAACACGAAGCAGATCGACGGCAGTTGAGAAGCTGAATATTTATCTACGGCGTCGGATGGAGCTAGAGTCTACGTGGCGCAGCTGCCCTGCGTTATAGGGTCGCGCCGAGACTGGTCCCGACGAGCAGAGTTTGAAGATACTTCAGTCTTCTGGGTCTGAAAAAATTCTTGGAGCAGTAGAGTGAATTTGTCAGAAGATTTTCTTTTCATGGAGGGGGAAGAGAGCAGTTGAGCAGCAATTGTTTTTTGGATTTCCCTCAACAATTGGCATCCGCCGCATGAGCATCGACGGACAGATGATGTTTGACCGACTGAATCGACGGCCAGATTCGAGTTGGTTTTTCGGGAAATTTCGTGGGAGTTTGCGAAAGTTGAAGGCGTGTTTACATTAACCGCGTGAGGTGACATCGACTACGGTTACTGCATTGAAGGCATGCTTTCGTCCATGTGCTGATGGAATTCGCTGACTTTCGTGAGACACAGACGTGTGTTCTCGCATGTGTCACGAATGACCTCGCATTTGACGAATTGCTGGAGTTCGTTGATTTTGCGAAATACGGACACGTGTTTCTGCTAGTGTCACAACTCACGAGGAATTAAACGAGGAGCTGTCTACAGTTGTGGAACTACGGACAAGTTTGGCGCTATGTAGAAGATTCGGCTCGCCAACGTGCAGCAACGTGAATAACATAGTGTTACTGTGCAGATACAGTACACGACGACGAGGTTTGTAATTCTCGACGAAAGACTCGCTGGAGACAAGGAAGCTGTGGTGCGGTAGTATCCCTACTGCCCGTTTGGTTATCTGGGTAACTCGATCAAGATTCGACGGATACGATCGAGCGCGATCGTTTCGACGTGTTTCGACCGTTGGATGGAGTTTCTTGAAGAAGCTCGAGATTCTCAACAGTGGTGGCTTCACTACTACGAGATTCCGTTAGCGTGTGTGTAGTTTTGTTTATTTGTGTGCTTATCTAGAAGGGGGGAGAGTGTAAGAAACTAGTAATTCCTTACTGAGGCTTGCTACAGGGCGTACGACTCGAACAGTCCCGAACTAGTGATAGGGTTCCATACCTTTCAGTTTGAGCCTCCTGGGCCTTTCCGGACCTCGCTTCGACACATAGAGGCCCTTCGACACTTTTCCCGAACCTTCCGATCCTACGTCTAGGATCCCCCTAGGCTTTCTATATATTGTGTTGTCTTTCATTTTATTGTCATTCACTTGTTCACAGGTCGCCATTGCCCTCCGCGCTACTCGGCAGTCCCATTCATAACACTCCCCCCCCTCATAACCAGCTCCTTTATGCAGTAGGTTGGTTAGTGGTCCGGTTAGCCCCGCCATATTGGGGATAAACCATCGCACGTAATTGACGAAACCAGAAAGGATTGCAGTTCCTGCAGGTTTTTCGATAGCTTCCACTCCCAAGTAGCCCAGATTTTGTTGGGGTATATTTTGATGCCTTCCGTAGAGATAATGTGCCCCAGGAAATCGAGTTGAGATTTTAGAAACTTGCACTTGGAGCCCTTCGTAATGAGGCGATTCTGCTACAGGCGTTGAAAAACCGCTTCAAGATCTGCTAACTGCTGCTCCTTCGTCGTGCTGTAGATTAGGATGCCATCCAAGTAAATGTTGACACATTTGTCGAGTAGATCGCGGAATACCCCGTTCATAGTTAACTAGAATGTGGAGGGGGCATTCGTTAATCCGAATGGCATGACAGTGTATTCGTAACTCCAGTAGCGAGTACGAGATACAATTTTGTGGCAGTCGTCAGCGAAGACGCAAATCTGGTGATAACCACCGCGAAGATCGATTTTGGAGAAATAGTGAGCCCCGCGAAGCTGGTTGATCAGCTCGTCAGCACGGGGAATTGGATATCGCAACTTGATGGTAACCCGATTCAGCGCACGGTAGTCAATGCACATGAGAAGTCCGCCATTTTTTTTTTTTTTTTTTTTTAAAAGTAAACAGGATCGGCGCTGCCAACGAGGACGTACTCAGCTGAACAAACCCTTTGGCCAGGAGGTAATCCAATTGGCTTCTCAGTTCATGGAGTACGGGCTGAGTCAACCTCCATTGACTTCGTATAGTAGGTTGCGTTTCGGGCTCCAGCTCGATCCGATGGTCCAGTGGGCATTCAAGTGGCAGGCCACTTGGCAGAGCGTCGGGGAATATCTTCGGGTCCTGTTTGATGATGTTTGCCAAGTCCTCGGAAATTGCTGCGCACACTTTGTCGATGCCGGTCGGGTCGTCATCGTCCGGTGATTCTTGCTGATGGATGGCGAAGAGCTCGGCTCCTTTCTTGACCGCGCATGTCAGCGTGATGGCATTCACACGTGTCGTCACTAGGTCCGCTCTATGCTAGACATGTAATTTTTGCCAATCGTTCGCACACCTCACTTCGCATTCACCCATTGTCCAATCAATTTTCGGATTAAATCGCTGTAGCCAATGTCAACCTAGCAGCACATCATAGCCGTCCAATGTTGTCGCCACCATTGGCGCGCTAAAGCCGAAATCGTCGCCACACTTTATGCGAATGACCTGCACTTTGTCGCGTATCGCCAACGGAGTGCTGTCGACCAATCGCGTGTCAATTTCCGGTAGACACCTTTCTAAGGATAAACCCATTTTTTTAGTCTTCGGTCGATGAATGAAAGCCCGCGGCTAAAATAGCAGACCTAGAAACCACTTGAAATTGTTGCTTTGAAATCCGTCTAAGTATAGAATGGAAGGCAGCTTTGAGTTCAAGCCTGAACAAGAAAAGTGCGTCGAAACAATTTCTGGTCGAGCTTGTTGATTGGAGAATGGCGAAAGAACTCGTTTTGCTGTTTGTTGCGACACGATCATTTGGATGCGCATTGCGCAAAAACACTGTGTGCATCGCACGGAGTTTCTACGACGGGTTTGGGCGAGCAGCTTGCGACGAGGAAATACAGGCGCTTCATGACTGGGGAATTCAAGTGATTTCCAGGTCTGCAATTCCAGAATCAGCTACTGTTCGCCAAAAAAACACTGTTCGTCTTGCAGGTTCACTGTTCACGGAACCACGAATTCGGTCGCACGACGCGTATTGCACTGTTCACCGAATGGTTTCGTGCAAAAGCTGTCGCCAAACCGTCACGGTCAGATTCCTCTTTGAAAAACGAAGTGTTTTTATTGTGTTTCGTTTACTCTAAAGATCAAGTCATGTGCCAAGTTCAAGAGCAAATTAAACAGCCCTCTTGATTGCTATTATAGCCACGGGCTTTAAACCGTGGCTCGCGCCACCATCAATGAAGATTTTTATTTTTTTGCCGTTGACCTTCCGCCAACACAGGGTGATCCATAAGTTCATCCCCTTTATTCGTCCGAACACGGTCGATAGCATGTATCGGTACCACGTCGTGGTGGAGATGTCCTTCAGGCGATGCATGCTCATCAGTAGGGGGCACGTCTTCTACTAGCGCTTTGCGTTTCCCTGCCCTTCAGCACCGCTCTTTTTTTCTTCTTCTTCAGGTCAGGGCAATCTCGAGCAATGTGACCTGATTTGTGGCACTTGAAGCAGGTTCTGTTGCGGAGGTCCTCTGCAGACGCCACTATGCCGTTGATCTTGGGCCGCTGATCCTGTCCGCAAAAACGATTTCCCTCCCGAAAACCCGCTCTCGCATGCGTCCACTTGGCGTCGTGCAGAGTTGCGAGCTGGACTGCTTTGCTGAACGTCGCCGGGCGGCGCATGCGAACTTCGTAGCATACGTCCCCCTTCAAAGAGGCGACGTATCTGGTCCGCTTCTCAGCATCGCTCAGAACTGTTATTTGATCGCATAACGCCTGAAAGATGAGGTGTAGTCCTAAACAGAACTCATCTGGCGCCAGGTGTCCAGCTTCGTACGCACGTTTTTGAGATGGATATGGGCTCGAAACGTGCGTGCAGAGCTCTACCCCACGCTTTCCACGTGCGAATCTCGGTCGATCCAAATATCGAGGTTGCCCCCCGGTCAGCAGTCCCAAAAGTCCTGAATAACCCCTGAGTGTTCCCTGCTGAAGAATCCGCTTCGAGTATAGATCGCCACCAGTCTAACGCCGGTCCGCGGAGAAGTGATACAACCAACATAATTTTTAAGTCGTCGATAGTAATTCCTGCAGCATTAAGATAAACTTCAGCAGCGAAAAGCCAGCCCGTAACAGTAGTGTTTTTATCTGTGGGATTGGACAGGGGCGGCAACTGGGGCTTGATCTTGAGAACTTGTACATGTGTTACTGTAGTGGCTACCTCAGCTCGTGCGGCTGCAAATTGTGCTTTCGTCGCTGAAGATTCGGCGCGTGCTGCTGCGGCAGCTGCTGCGTCGACTTCTTCAGCTCGGCGTTCCTCTGACACCTCACGTGCGAGTTCGTCCATAACGGTTTCGCCACATCCGGTGCTTGCGACCTCCTCCTGGGAGGCAGACTTCTGGCGCCGTTCTCCTCGCGCCTGGCGCAACTCGTTGACTTCAGTTCGAAGTTGCTCGTTGTCCTCGAGTACAGCTGTTAGGCGAGTGTTTATGGCTGCGAACTTCGCCATCAGCTCATCAAATTTTGCTTGATCCATGATGCGAATATTACGCCGGGTGGGCAGGGGAACTTCCGTGATGATCCAAGTCTGTTGAAAGCGCAAACGCTATCGTAGTTGAGCAAATTAATTATTTTAATTCGCACGCAACCTCTTTGCAGCTTTTCTGAGGCAATCACGCGAGCATCCCTACACCAAAAAAATTAGGCAGCTAGAAACGGGTGAGCGAGGAAAGTGGCTCTAAATACCACGTGTTATGGGTGAACTTGCAGAGTAGCACAGAATGAATAGCAAAATTGTGAATGACAGAACACCGTACAATGGAATGACGAAACAGGATATAGGAACATCAGAGCAATCCTAGCCGCGTGAATAAACAGGTTTGGAGAAGGCATCAGAGGACGCGGAGTGCTTCGGAGTGACGCGAGATGGCTCGGTGCAACGTGCTCGGACTGAAGCTAGGGCTGATGTCGGTGCCGTGTGGGGTTGGTGTACGCGTTTACCATGTAGCGCGCTAAGGAACGGAAAATTCCTTACATAGAAGTCCACAGGGTATCCACCAGGCCCATAGTTATCAAGCTTTGAATGCTGATTTTGCTTTTTGTTTTTCAGGGTGTTCTCTTGTACCGACCCTGATGAATCAGCCTTGTAAACAAGAGACCAGGGCCAACCAGCAAGAAAACAACTACCAAAAACTGATTTTCATAGTGCTTTTTTAGATCGACACTAGGGCTCTCCCTAGACCTTTTGGGGTCTAATCATCAGATTGCCGTTTCAGCTTTGTCTGATGGATCAGAAAAATGTAATGTGAATTTCTGTTATAACTGACGAAATACTTTTTGAAGTAGTGCACTAAAAAGGAGAGAGCAACAACTATCCATTAATCATTGCAATCTACTATGTGTCACTACTATCTACCACAATCGAAGTCCGCACATCTACACGGAGCTACTCATCCCTACGTTGCTTCTTCAACTTCTTCTTCTTCTTCTTCTTGACCCTAAACAGCACTGCCTCTTCGGCGTCCTCTTCTAGCTCTGATGCTGCTGCTGGGCACAGCTGCTTCTGCTGCTGCCGCTGCCACCGCTGCTGCTGCTGCTGCCTTCTTGCGGCGCTCACGGAAAGGGAGGGGCATGCTGACTTCTCTGGCCGGGCGCTGCTTCTTTGGTCTCCGCCACATCTCTAGGACATCATCCATAATGACATCGTACTGCAGAAGGAACACGCACATCAGGTCCGAGAGGCGGGCATCACACAGGTTACCGTGAAGCCAGTACTTGATAGCATTTTGGCGGTTGAAGTCACGCTCACACTCAACGGTGCTGAGTGGGAGAACGGCGATAGCCACCAAGATCCTGATTAGGTTGGGGTAGGTAGCTAGCCAGTCTGGCGAGCGCCAGACGTTATTGAGGCAGTTGAGAAACGAGCGATCCTTGTAGTGGATGAATATCATGCGTGAGAAGGGCTTCACTTCATGCTCGACTGCAGCCCAGTTGACGCCTAGGGCAGGGTTTAGGCAGACGTGTAAAAGTAACAAGGCATTAGCATTGAACTCGGTCCTAGAGTGCATAACATATGCATTTAGTTGTGCAAAGTAGCCGAACCCAAACAGACTCACGTCGCATGTTACACGACTCAGTGCTGAAGAGTTGCTTCAGCAATGCGAACCACTTGGCGCAGAGATGATCTAGGCGGGCGTAGTTGTCGAGATAGGTGTCGCTGAAGAAGAGCTTGGCACTGTGGAGTGTGCTGAGGCTCGCCATGCAGGTCGCCTGGTTGGTGATAGTGTCCTGCACAAACAAGGAGGCAAGGGCAATGCAGGACTCGAGATCTCCGAGGCTGACTTGATCCTTCAGCGGCTTCTCGTGAAGGCGGAAGGTGTGCGTTGCAGGGTTGCCCTCAGAGTCCAAGCCATCCACCGTGACGACTGGCTTGCTGGTAGGTCCATGGTCGTCGAGGAACCCCCTCAGCTTCATGCTCCCCTCGCCAAAGCACACCTTGTAATCAATGTAGCACGCTCGCAGCACGTTGCATGTGTTCTCAACGAGGGTGCCGACCTTCGTGACATCGACCTGAGACAATCGTTACACGGTGTGGGGGTTAGAGACCAACACATTGTAGTAATAAACACTTGCGAGGTCGAGTGCTTACCGCGCGGCGCTGGAATTTGCGATTCAGATCGTTGAGAACGGTTAGCAGGCCAGCGAGGAAAAGCAAAAGGAAATGGAACTTAAAACTCTTTACCACCTCATACATCTTCGTGTCGAACTCTCGCAGTAGCAAGATAGCCACAAGGAGCACATCACAGAGTATCAGAATTGCCTCACTACGGGAAAGCCAGCGTATGTCCTTGATGCCCTGCATCTCGAGTTGCGTCTTGTGGATGTAAATCTGAAGCTCGAAGAAGCGGGAATGGACGATGATGCTGCACCCCAAAATGTCTGCAAGGGAGCGCACCATCTTGTCGACCACTCCCAGGTCAGGGTTGCTGTTGGCAGCATCCTTGGCTTCCCACGCTTCTCTGCACAGCAAAGTAAGGGCGTGGCAGTCAGTTTTTCACTCCTTAGAAATGGATCATGCAAGCTCGCGCAAATAAACAGCTCACCTATGCGCAATGCAATGGCAGGATACGAGGTGAGGAACACGCTCACGTAGCTGCACAACAAGACCACGCGATGCTCTTCTCATCACCGAAGCCCCGTCAGTCGAGATGCCGGAGATCCTCTGCAGTTCGAGTCTGGTTGCCTCGAGGTGAGTCAGCAGTGTTGAGAGCACTGATGCAGCATCACACCTCTCGACGGTCAGATGCGCGTAGAATTCGGTGACGACGTGGCCGCTCTTGAGGAAGATCAAGTAGACTATCATGTGCTTCCCGCCCCGCCGATCGGTGCTCTCATCCAACTGAATCCCCACAAATGGCAACGAGAGGATGTGCTTCATCTGGCACGCACGGAGGTAGACGACCAGTGCCTCCATGAGTTGTCGACATCCATACCTGCAAGACACAAAAGATGGTGTTAGAGTGTGGTCAAAACGCTACACGAACACCATACGAACTTACTCTGACTGGTAGGTGGCCGCGACCTTCTTGGGGATGTTCGGTGTTTTGAGTTGGGAGAGCAAGCTAACGAGAGAAACATACAGTGCAATGGATACCCTCACGGCATATCCATGAAACAATGGCAAGGAGTTGCTTCAAGCGTGCAGTCATAGTCTCAGGCTCCTCATAATCTGTAATACTTCTCTGTGCCACCCTCTTCGCCTCAAGCTGCAACTGATCCTCCTCGGCGCGCTTGTGTTTCTTACTCTGGGCGTGTTTCCTCATCGTCTGCTTCAGAATGTCGACGCCACCCTCACCGTACGTCCCGTACTGCCAGTGAGGAAAGGCGTGGGCCATGTAGATGCTGCACTTCATGCATGGCCTCTCATCCTTGCGCTGGTCGATGACAAGCCAGGGGGAAAGGTGAGTCCAGTTCTCTGCAGCCCGTGCCTTGAGGGTTTCGAGCAGAGCGTCTGGGTCCAGGACAAGGATGCTTCAGCTGGTTGGCTCTGCATTCGTGTTGGCCGTCGTAGTCACTGCCGCTGTATCTGAAGCTGTAGGGTCGCCATTAGATGATGGGCGGGACGCAGAGAGACGGACGTGCGGAACTCGAGTGCGGGCGAATCGAATTGTACTCTGAGTGAAGCGCCGAGAGGTGCGCCTGGACGGGAGCGGCGTGGTTTCGCCTACAGCTAGAGGCGGCAGAGATGGGGTGGAACGTGGTGGAGAGCGTGGAGTGGCGGGTGGGCTATTGCGTGGGAGGAATTCACCCACATCCGCATCGAGGTCCCGGCCAGTTTCCAGTGGCGGGGACGTGCGCCTGGGCAGAAGCGGCGGGAGTCCTCTGGCTACTCTACTCGACGGTCCTCGTAAAAGTTCTGAGCCAGTTACTGGCCTAGTTTCATATAGGGCGTTTGAGTCTGCCTCGTCATGAGTACCCGCGCTGTCTGCAGCTGCGCCAGCATCCATGGCGAGATACTGGATGCACGACGGAAATATACTTCGCTGAAACAAACCTACGAGCAGCTAGCACGGCGACTAGAAAATCAGGCTGCCGTGGGGCCTCCAGTGGGGGTGATGGTGAGCTGTGGGAGGGAAGGATGGAGAAGACGAACTCACCATCGGCTCCGATTCTTCCCTTCCTGAGCTGCCTCTGCATTTCGTGAGGGATTGGCAAGGAATTTGCATCCGACGTCGGAGGCAGCCAACCGTGCATGGTCCTACAAGAGAGGACCATGCGGTGGGCAGATGGTTGCGTGGCTTTAAGCTGCTGCGCACGGCGCACAAATGAGAACGAGAGCTGCAGCTTGTTGGCGCTAAGTCCTCTCCGCGAGGGCAAGATATGACTCAGCAGTGGCAGCGAAGATGCTGTATTGCTACCAGCACAGTGCCATCATGTGATGCCTAGGCGGGCCATCTGCGCAAGACTTGGGCTACATGAAATTTCTGGGGAAACTCCTAGTTCCAAGGGGGGGGGGGGGGGGGGGGGGGGGGGGGTGGCTGGACCACCGTAAGAGTCACTTTCACAAGGAATGCTTCGCTACCACCGAAAAGGCATAAGAATCGTAGTACACATTATGAAAATTTAGAAATATAACAAAACAATTTCTAACCCTTAAGAATCTTGAAAATGAAGTTTCTAAAAAACCAGAATAAAGCAAAAAATCGTGTATGAAAATAAGACTAACAGACGGGTTTTGTCTGCTAAGGAGGACCCTGATCGATACTTACCGTATTCCCCCGTATATAACACCATAGGGTATTGTCAAAATTTCTTTTAAAAAACGTATGGGTGTTAACAGAAGGCTGGAAAAATATAAAGCCCATGTCTTATGTAAAATGCAAAATGAATTTGGGTTGTAACAGGCACTTTGAGGCCAGAACTTCACCAGGCAATTGCTAATGAGGAATCTACTACAGAGATCGCACACTCTGGCAGGGTCAGTTCAGTGCCTATGAAAATCGTGGAAGATTGATCCAGCAGCAGTGTGACGTGTACTGTGAACAGAGCCAGTTCCGTGATTCGGAAAGTAGTCGAGATATTCTTGACCATTGCTGCTGACGTGATCTAGGTGGTTCAACTTCAAAATGGACGGTCAAGATCCTTTCGACACTTGCTGTCTTTCGATTTCGTTTTGCCACTTGTATTGATTCTGTCAAACATATCTTTGTATGTTGTTATAGACTATATTGGGTTGTGCCTTAAAGAGTACAACCCACCTGGTTACATTCCCTTGTTTGTCATTGTTCTATTCGTTCATTTTAACTTTGATATGGTATCATGAGTAGGTTAGGTCCCCCCCCCCCCTAGCGCTTCCGCCCTAGGTCCTAGTTGGCCCCGTAGCCCAGCCGGCCCCGCCTCCTAGCCGACCCCGTCGCCTAGCAGGCCCCGTCGCCCAGCCGGCCTCGTAGCCCAGCCGGCCCTGCCTCCTAGCCGGCCCCGCCTCCTAGCCGGCCCCGCCTCCTAGCCGGCCTCGTCTCCTACCCGGCCCCGCCTCCTAGCCGGCCCCGCCTCCTAGCCGGCCCTGTCTCCTAGCCGGCCCCGGCTCCTAGCCGGCCCTGCCTCCTAGCTGGCCCCGTCGCCAAGCCGGCTCCGTCCCCTCGCCGGCCTCGTAGCCTAGCCAACCCTGCCTCCTAGTCAGCCCCGCCTCCTAGCCGGCCCCGTCTCCCAGCCGGCCCCGTCGCCTCGTCGGCCCCCTCGCCCAGCCGGCCTCGTCGCCTAGCCGGCACCGTCCCCTAGCTGGCCTCGTCGCCTAACCGCCCCCGTTGCACAGCCGGCCCCGTCACCTCCCCGCCTAGCGGCCCCGTCTCCTAGATGTCATCGGCCACGCTCTGCACAGCACTGCACCGCTCCGCACCACACTGCACCGCACATTACTGCTTCCCGCCGTACCCGGTCGCCCAGTACCGCCGTTCCGCTGCTGCAGCAACCATGATGGCGGACTCGGTCCTGCGTTTTGATGCGGAGGGGTAGTCGGTTGAGTTGGACTTGTGGCTCGTCGACCTCCGCCACCTGACTGGTCAGTGGCAGGACGGCCACTCCCTAGCCGTCCACATCGACAGTACGCTCCCCTGCCCGGACCCCCCTGCTGCTCTTCCCACTGACCATATGTCTGTTGACCGTGAGTCCGCTGCCGCTGCTGCCCTTGCCCGTGCTGTCTGGTTGTCGCGTGATGCTTTCGCACAGCTTGCGATTAGTCGTGCCCTCCCCTTGGCTAAGCACCCCTGCTTTAGGTCGGTTAGGACTGCGCAGGAGTTCCTAGAGGCTGTTGTCGAGCACTATTCCACCCCGCCCTCTGCCTCCGTCGATCGCCTAATCCTACCCATGCTCTTTCCTGATCTCGCGTCTTTCCCTACTGTCGTTGACCTGGGCGCCCACCTGCGCACGCTAGACACGACCTGGCGCGCTGCCTCCAGTGAGGCCCAGCAGCAGCCTCAGCAGTAGCAGCGGCAGGCGCCGCCACTAGACCAGCAGCAGTAGCAGCAGCTGCCGCAGCAGCAGCAGCTGCAGCTACGGGTCGACCGTCTCCTGCCCGGGTGGCCTGGCGCCGGCAGTGACGGTGGTCGCAATGGTCGAGCGCATGGCGTGACGTCGGGTGGTGGTTAGATTGACGGGCGCTGCTAGTACCAGCTCCAGACCGGTCCTCACCGTGGCCTCGTGTGTGGTAAGATCAGCCATACCCCCACTCGTTGCTTTCGTCGCCTAGACGACCTGTTTCGTCTCCGCTTCGGCCCGTCGCCTGACCTCCCTGACTGGCACAGTCTGATCCGTCGTGGTGTTAGGATCTTTGATATGGACATGGATGAGATTAGCTCTGCTTTGTATATGCTATATGTCGATGACTCTAGTGTGACTGGTTCCTATTACCCTGTGTTGCCGTGTAGGTGTGCCCAGTGTGCCTAGTTCAGGCTCCCCTACTGCGTCAGGCGTAGGATCCCCTACCTTGTTTAGTCTTGGGTCCTCCCTCGCTCCTCCGACCCCTGTTGCCAATGCCGCGCTCTCCTTCACCCTGGACTCCGGTGCTTCCTTGTGTTTCTTTCGGGACTCCACTACACTTACGACGTTTGCCGCTCCCGCCACAATTGCTCTTGCAGACCCTTCCTCCCTTCCTGTAGTCGCCCGTAGCTCCACCAATCTCCCCTGTCCGGCGGTTCTCTCGGGTTCCCTTTCAGGACTGCACATCTTCTCGTTTTCTAGGAACCTAGTTGGTGTCGGCTGCCTCCAGGACCTTGGCGTCACCACTACGTTCCCTGGGCACGAGCGGTACGCTGTCTGTACCGAGGCCGCCACTGGT
Source organism: Closterium sp. NIES-67 (assembly GCA_027943415.1). NCBI lineage: Eukaryota > Viridiplantae > Streptophyta > Zygnematophyceae > Desmidiales > Closteriaceae > Closterium > Closterium sp. NIES-67. Next base: position 48,533 of record BQMB01002342.1, read on the forward strand.
GACCCCCTCACAACATTCCCCCGGGACCAGGTGTCTGGCCTGTTCACGCTGGACACCGCGTCCCCCCCGGTTGGGAAGCCTCCCCAGGTAGCAGCGTCTACCCAGGTTGCTGCGGCTTGCTCGTGTTGGTTGCTTTCTCACCCGTCGATTCCATGGCACCACTGTCTAGGTCACCCCGCTCTCACCCATGTCGGTCACATGTCCCAGCACCGTCTTGTCCTAGGCCTCCCTGAGTCGTTCCCTGTGCTCCCCTCCTCACCAGCGCCTCCGTGCACGCCCTGCATTAAGGGCCGGCTCCGCCGTGCCCCTCACTCCTCCTCGTTCACCCCCAACGCCGCACCGCTGCAGACCCGGCACATGGACGTCCCGGGCCCCGCCCCCGTCCATGGGCCGCGTCGCGAGCGCTACTTCCTAGTGCTTGTCGACGACTACACACGCTACACCACCGTGCTTCCCTTGGAGTGGAAGGCCAACATGTCTGATGTTCTTATCCTGTGAATTGTCTCTGCACGTGTTCACGGAGGTCTCCCTATCTTGCGTCTTTGCTTCGACCGTGGTGGCGAGTTTGCCTCTGGCTGCCTTGGTCGCTACTATCGTGCGGAGGGCATCACCCAGACGTTCACTCTTCCGGACTCCCCGCAGCAGAATGAGGTCGCTGAGTGACGCATCGGCTTGGTCATGGAGGTGGCTCATACCTCCATGATCCATAACGGTGCACCCCATTTTTTGTGGCCGTTCGCCATTCGCTACTCCTCCCACCAGCTTATCCTGTGACTGCACCCTCAGCGGCCGCAGGTTTTGCCGACCCTCCTCTGGACCGGGTCTCCTGGTGATGCATCTGCATTCCACATCTGGGGCTGCCTTGCTAACGTTCGTGCCTCTGGCACGGATAAGCTCATTGCCCGCACTATCCCCTGTGTCTTCCTAGGTTTCCCCCTTGACTCGTCTGACTAGCACTTCTACCATCCGCCTTCTCACCGTTTCTTTCACTCTCGTGACGTCACTTTTGACGATTCCGTCTCCTTCTACCACCGATTTCCCCACCGTAGTCCCCAAGTCACTCCCCCCCAGTTCCTGCTCCCCCCCCCCCCCCCCTACCGGTAGCCCCTGCCCCCCCTGCTCCCCACCCTGCCCCGTTTGGTGTGTCTCACGTCACCCCCCTCTCGTCGGTTGTCCCTGCCGTGTAGTATGCTGACTCTCGCGGCTCAGCGGAGTCCCTTCCCCTGACTGTCCCCGGCCTGGTCTCCCCTCCCCTATCGCCGCCGTTGCTGTCACCGTCGCAGCCGCCTCCGCAGCTGCCGCTGCAGCTGCCGCCGCCGCTGTCGTCACAGCCGCAGGGCTTTGTGAGTTCTGGGGATGCTAGGGAGCGTGGTGGAGTGGGTACTGGAGCGGGTTCCCGTTCTGGGGGTGCTGGCGTGGAGCTTCTAAGAGGGAGTTGTCGTGTCGCTGGAGGTTCTGGTGTTGGAGTCCGGCAGCAGTCGCAGCTGTCGCCGCCGGTGTCCGCTCTTTGCCTCCTCGGTCTTCCTTCCCCTAACCGCCTGCCGGTGCCTCCTCTTTCGCCGCCTCCTCCTCCTCCGCAGGCCTACGGCCCGGTGTTTCCTCCCCCGGACTCCTCTCCGGCTCTTTTCCCTCCCCGCTCTCCCCTTGTGTCTCCTCCCCTCTCTCCTGACCCGACTCCTCCGTCTCACATCTGGTCTCGTCGTCCGTCTCATGCTCGTCCTACCTCCCCTGTTCAGCGGTCTCACCCTATGTTCCTTCGCTCCCACGCGTCTTATGTTCCTCCGCTCCTCCCGTCTCCTCCTCCGTCGTCGCTTGCTGTGGCCCCGCCCCCGTTCTATGACTTCCTCCGTGCAGCACATCCCCTTGTTCCTCGTGTCCTTGCCTCTCTTGTTACCGACCCGTCTGTTCCTGTCTCGAGTCTGTCGGTTACAGTATTGTCGCTGCTGTCACTGACTTCGCCGCTACCCGCCACCTTGACTACGCCACCACTCTGGTCTCTAACCCTGCCTGCGTTCCGGTCGTCGGGGGTGTGGCTGCCCTTGGTAGTGACATCATAGGGGACAAGCAGTACGAGCTCGCTTTCCTGTTTGAGGCAGCTCCCAATCTCTGTTCCATGCTGTTGTCCCTGAGGGTGACCCAGACGCCCTTGACATCCCAACCCCTCGCACTTACGCTGAGGCCACCTCGGTACCGTGGGCCTCTCAATAGATAGCTGCCATGGAGCAGGAGATGGCATCTTGGAGATCCACCGGTACCTTCTTCGACGCAGTTCCCCCATTTGGGGTGAACGTAGTCGATGGCCGATGGCTCTTCAAGGTGAAGCGCCCTCCCGGAGAGTCGCCTGTCTTCAACGCGCGCTACGTTGATGGAGGCTTCAGTCAGCGTGAGGGGGTGGACTTCTTTCAGACCTTCGCTCCGACCCCGAAGATCACTACTCTTTGGACATTACTATACGTAGCAGCACAGCGTAACTACGAGCTGCACTTCCTCGACATCTCCACAGCTTTCCTCCAGGGCAGTCTACACGAGAAGGTCTACCTGCGCCACCCCCAGGGCTTCTCCGGTACCTTCCCCATTGGTACCGAGTGGCTCCTCCGGCGCCCAGTCCACGGCTTGCGACAAGCACCCCGTGAGTGGCACGACACGCTGCGTGCTACGCTTGCTGACCTGCTGTTCTTCCCTTCGTTTGCAGACCCGTCGCTCTTTGTCCGTTCCAGCCAGACTCTGTTCTACATCCTTGTCTATGTAGACGACCTGGTCTTTGTTTCCGGAGAAAGAGACACGCTAGCCTCCGTGAAGGCCGAGCTGCTGAGGAGACACACCTGCACCGACCTAGAAGAGCTGCGTCGCTTCCTTGGCTTGCAGATATCCATGGACAGAGCAGCGCGCACCATCACTCTCTCAGAGTCACACTTGGTGCACCAGGTCCTTCAGAGGTTCGGCCTTCAGTTCTCTTCCGCACAGCCCACCCCTCTGCCAGTAGACCATAGGCTCTTTGCTCCAGTCCCGGAGGAGGTTGTAGAGCCTAGTGGTCCCTACACAGAGCTGGTGGGTTGCCTCATGTACCTGATAACTTGCACTCGTCCAGATCTCGCATACCCTCTCAGCATCCTGGCTCGTTTTGTGGCCACCTGCAGACACCGACCACAGCACTGGTCGGCAGCTAGAAGGGTTTTGCATTATCTAGCAAGTACATCGGGCATGGGGCTAGTACTAGGAGGACGTAGACCAGTGGTCCTTACTAGGCACACAGACGCTTCTTGGGCAGACGACGCTGAGACTCTCAGGTCCTCCCAGGGCTACTGCTTTAGCCTTGGTGCAGGTGCCATCTCGTAGAGGTCCACTCGCTCTTCGTCTGTTGCCCTGTCTAGCTGTGAGGGTGAGATCTACGCTGGTGCCATGGCGGCACAGGAGCTCCGCTGGCTGACCTTCTTGCTTACCGACCTAAGTGAGGGGCCTAGCTCTGCCCCGGTTCTGTACGCTGACAACAGGGCCATGATCCTCCTGTGTCAGGAGCCACGACTTGAGGGCAGAGCGAAGCACACCTTGCTGCGGTACTTCCTCCTGCACGAGCTACAGCAGCGTCGCTAGGCCCGCGTAGTACACTTGGCCTCCGGTGCCAACAAAGCTGATATCATTACGAAGGCGCTTGAGCCTAAAGATCATCAGCGACACTGTGTACAGCTAGGTCTCATTCCTATAGCCTCTCACTTGCTAGGACCTTGATTGTGTACAGACCTTTATATATATTACCCTGATTGGCCTTGTGGCCTCTTCCTAGTTGTTGGACTAGTAGTGCCGCCCTGGTCTTGCTCTTGCCTTGTTTGTGCTCGTTTAACTGGTCTTTAGACCCTTGCCTCAGAGGCTGGACTAGTAGTGCCACCCTGAGCTGCTTGTCTCTCACGAGGCACTGCCCATATCCAGTCTAGGGGTTGTGTCAAACATATCTTTGTATGTTGTGCCTTAGAGAGTACAACCCACTAGAGTATATTCCCTTGTATGTCATTGTTCTATTAATTCGTTTTAGCTTTGATATATTCGTCTGCCCGTCTTTGCGCTGCGAATGGCAGCTGACGCGATTTTCATCCTGCTCGGTTTTTGCAGCTGAGCGGACCTTGGTAATGAAGGACGAAATACTGTTTGAAGGCAAGAAAAACGAGCAGGGTGTTATGTAAAGTGCAAACCCAGAAAAGCGGGTACTCTTAAAAATGTGCCATATCATAAGCTATTCCCCGCATATGCCACCCATGGGCTGACTATTCCGGCCGGTCTTATATATACGGGGCATTACGGTATCAATCAGCGTGGCCTAAGACGCATCTGGGGGCTTGGTATCCACCCACGACATACCAGGCATAACCGATCCGCATTATGATCCCATAGGATAAATTCATGCATAAATAGTATGACACGATTCCCATCACCACTAATAATTTCTATTACCATTACAATATTTGTGGAAGTTAACATCAACATGCACTCCACTACTTTGCAATTATGGATGTTGATAACGTACAAACTGTACCAGAATGTTATGAATGAACAAGCAGAGTAGCGCGGAAATGAATAACGAAGTGTTCACTCAATGAAATGACGATACAAGGAATGGCAAGCCAAGATATAGGAACACCAGAGCTAGTCTAACCATGCGATGGGAAGGTTCGGGAAGGAGATCGAAGGGTCTCGAAGTGACGAAGCGAGGTCTGGAGAACTCCCGAAGGTCGAACCGGAAGGTCTGGAAAAGCCGAGGCGGTTCTGTCAGAAGGTCTGGAACAGTCCCGAGGCTTCAGGTGTGTTCGAGCGTACGCGATAGCAGTACCGCTCGGTAAGGAATGGAAAATTCCTTACACCACCCCCCCCCTTAGCGAAGGTGATCTATATCAGGCACGTGCTTGCGGTCCAAATAATTCGCAAGTATCGGAGGTGACTGTATCTGGTCCGAGGGCACCCACGTGTCGTCTTCACTGGTACGATTGGTCCACCGTATCAGAAAGTCAACGTGTTGTCCTTGACCGTCGATACGAATCCGATGGCTCAAGATGTTTGAAGGCTCGATGGTCGTCTCGGCTGGTGGCCGTACATCCGGAACCAATCGCTGTCGAGCGATGTCCGACGTGTCGGGAACGAAAGGTCGCAACAGACTCACGTGGAATTTGTTGTGAATTCGCCAGTCATCAGGTAGGCGCAACTGGGCGGTCACCGGCGTCACCATCTTCACGATCTTGAATGGGCCACAGAAACGTGGTCGTAATTTCGTCGGTAGTGGCAGTCGTAAATTCTTGGTGTCCAAAAGGACTAGTTGCCCTGCTGTCATTGTAATAGCTCGTCGATGTAAATCCGCATACGATCGTCTTTGACTTCGAAGGGCCGTTCCGGGTCAGCGATGCGAAGTACCGGTGGCGACATTAAAAGAGTTTTTAATGCCTCGAACGCAGCTTGCTGCTTCTCCCCCCACTCGTAAAAAGTCCCTTTCTGCAGTAGGTCGGTTAGAGGTCCAGTTAACCCCGCCATGTTGGGTATAAACCGCCGCACGTAATTCACGAAACCCAAAAATGATAGCAGGTGCTGCAGATTGGTTTGCGGTTTCCACTCCTGAATAGCCCTGAGTTTTTTCGGGTCTTTTTGAATCCCTTCCATGGATATCACGTGCCCTAGGAACTCCAGTTCTTGTTTTAAAAACTCGCACTTGGAGCCCTTGGTGATGAGTCGATGCTGCTGCAACCGCTGAAAAACCGCTTCCAAATCTTTTAAATGTTGCTCCCGGGTCTTCCTGTAGATCAGGATGTCGCCTCATTCTGCTCCGTCGATTCGGTTAGATGGACGGCGTATAAATCCGCTCCATTCTTGACCGCTCGCTTGAGGCACACCGCGTTGACTCGTGTCGAGGTCGTCTCTGCTTCCGGCCACGTCGGTAGTTTTCCCCAGCCTTTTTCGCACTTCACTGTGCACTCGCCTGTTGTCCAATCGATCTGCGGGTTGAATCTCCGCAGCCAATCGCGTCCCAATAGCATGTCGTAGCCGTCGAGCGTTGTCGCCAGCATCGGCGCGCTGAAACCAAAATCGTTGCCATACTTCATTCGAACGACATGTACTTTGTCGCGTATCGCCAGCGGGGTGCCGTCCACCAATCGCGCGTCGATTTCGGGTAGACACCGCTCCAGCGTTAGGTGTAATCGTCGTGCTGTCTCTCGATTTATCAGGCTGTGACTCGCACCTCCGTCGATGAATATTTTTATTTTTCTCCCGTTGAGTCATCCTTCCGCCAGTACAGGGTGGTCCACTGGGTCATCCCCCTTATTCAGCCGGGAGCGGTTGATAGCATGTATCGGAACCACTACTCGGTGGGGATGGTGTTTTTCGGGCGAGAAGACAGGGTCAGTAGGGGGCCCGACCGCTACTGACGCTTGGCGTTTCCCGACCTGTCCTCGTCGTTCTTCTTTATCTGCTTCTTTCGGGGGCAATCGTGAGATTGGTGACCCGGCTGGTGGCAGTTGAAACATTGTCCCTTGCGAAAATCGTCCATATGCTCCTTCGCCACTACGCCGTGAATCGTGGGCCGTCGATTCTGGCCACGAAAACGATTTCCCTCCCGGGAACCCGCTCTCGCGTACGTCCGATGTGCGCTGAAGTTGTCTGCGATCCGAACGGCTTCGTGAAACGTCGCCGGCAGTCGCAGTCGGACCTCGCATTTAATGTCCTGCTTCAAACCCGAAATGAATCGAGCTTTCTTCTCGGAGTCATGCATGTCGGTGATTTGGTCGCATAACGCCATGAAGACTGACGCGTAATCCTGGACAGAACTCCACTGGCGCCAGTTGTCCAGCTTCGTGCGTGCGTTGTCCGAGGCGGATATTGGCTCGAAACGTTCACGCAGAGCTGTACCCCACGCCTTCTACGTGCGAATCTTGGTCGATCCAAAAATCGCGGTTGACCCTTGGGCAGCAGACCCAAAGTTTCCGAAAAACTCCTGTGTGTCGCCTGCCGAAAACTCCCCCTCCTGTAGAGTATATCGCCACCAATCTAGCGCAGGTCCCCGCAGTAGTGATACAGCCAGTCGAATTTTTAACTCGTCAGCAGTGATCCCAGCGGCATTAAAATAAAGTTCCGCCGAAAATAACCAGCACGTAACAGTAGTATTCTTATCTGTGGGGTTGAACGGGGGCGGCATTGTCGGTTTGATCGTCGCTGTCGTCACGATCGGCATAAACGCCGGTGCGGCTACAGTAGCTACTGCTTCTGACCGAGCGGCTGCTGCTGTCGCTGCTGCTGCTGCTGCTGCTGCTGCTGCTGCTGCTACTTCGGCTGTTGCTCGTGCTGCCACGTCAGCTGCTGCGGCGGCTTCACTGTCCTTGCGCTCTTGTGACACCTGACGTGCGATTTCGTCCAAGACGGTTTCGACACGTCCGGTGCTGGCGACCTCCTCTTGGGCGGCAATTTTCTGACGCGAATCCTCTCGCGCCTGGCGTAACTCAGCAACTTCCGTATGAAGTCGCTCGTTGTCCTCCAGCACTGTAGCCATGCGCGTGTTCATGGCGTTGAACTGCTCCCGAAGCTCGTTGAACTGAGCTTGGTCCATTTGGCGAATGCTCCGCCGGGGCAGGGGGAATTCCGTCGTGTGCCTGTACTCAGGTAAGCGCAAACGCTATCGTAGATTTTAATTAATCAATCTAATTCGCGAGCAACCACTTTGCAGCTTACGTGAGGGACTTACTGTCAAACATGTTTAGTTATCGTGCTTGTATAGACTGTATAGGGTCATCTTCTAGAGAGTACAACAGTTAGGTATATGTTTGTGTACTCTCTCTCTCCATTCATCAATTTCACTGTTTAATATGGTATCACGCGTAGGTAGGATCCCCCCCCCCCCCCCCCCTCACGCTTCCGCTCGCCCCCTAGCTGGGCCCCGTCGTGCTCCTAGCCCCGTCGCGACCCTCCCTAGCCCCGTCGCGCCCCTTCCTGGGCCCCGTTGCGCCCCTTTCTGGGCCCCGTCGCGCTCCTCCCAGGCCTCGTAGCGCCCCTCCTGGGCCCCATTGCGCTCCTCCCAGGCCCCGTCGCGCCCCTTCCAGGGCTTCGTAGCGCCCCTCCAGGCCCCGTCGCGCCCCTTTCAGGGCTTCGTAGCGCCCCTCCAGGCCCCGTCGCGCCCCTTCCAGGGCCTGGTAGCGCCCCTCCAGGGCCCCGTCGCGCTCCTCCCAGGCCCCGTAGCGCCCCTCCTGGGCCCCATTGCGCTCCTCCCAGGCCCCGTCGCGCCCCTTCCAGGGCTTCGTAGCGCCCCTCCAGGCCCCGTCGCGCCCCTTTCAGGGCTTCGTAGCGCCCCTCCAGGCCCCGTCGCGCCCCTTCCAGGGCCTGGTCGCGCCCCTCCAGGGCCCCGTCGCGCTCCTCCCAGGCCCCGTAGCGCCCCTCCTGGGCCCCATTGCGCTCCTCCCAGGCCCCGTCGCGCCCCTCCCTAGCCCAGTCGCGCTCCTCCCAGGCCCCGTAGCGCCCCTCCTGGGCCCCATTGCACTCCCCCCAGGCCCCGTCGCGCCCCTACCTGGGCTTGGTAACGCCCCTCCAGGCCCCGTCGCGCCCCTACCCATCCCCGTCGCCCCTGCTCGGCCCCGTCGCCCCTGCTCGGCCCCGTCGCCCCTACTCGGCCCCTGTCGCGGCTGCCCGGCCCCTGTCGCACCTGCCCGGCCCCTGCTCGCCCGCCCGGCCCCGTCGCCCCTGCCCGGCCCTGCTGTGGCCTGCCCGGGCCCCGTCCCTGCCGCCCGGCCCCGTCGCCGCCACCCGGCCCCGTCGCAGCCGCCCGGCCCCGTCGCAGCCGCCCGGCCACGTCGCAGCCGCCCGGCCACGTCGCAGCCGCCCGGCCCAGTCGCCCCTGCCCGGCCCTGCTGTGTCCGGCCCGGCCTCGTCCCTGCCGCCCGGCCCCGTCGCAGCCGCCCGGCCCCGTCGCAGCCGCCCGGCCACGTCGCAGCCGCCCGGCCTTGTCGCTGCCGCCCGGCCCCGTCGCCGCCGCCCGGCCCCGTCGCAGCCGCCCGGCCCCGTCGCCGCCGCCCGGCCTTGTCGTGCCTGCCCGGCCCCGACGCACCTGCCCCGGCCCTCCATACTTCCTGGTACTGTCCCTCGTTCCCCGCACCACTTTGCACCCTCCTGCACTTTCCTGCCCCGCCTTGCATCGCATTGCACCTCACTGGATCGCACTGACCGCCCTGCACCGCACTGGACCGCACTGCACCGCACTGCATCGCACTGCACCGCACTGGACCGCACTGCACCGCACTGCATCGCACTGCACCGCACTGCACTGTCCTCCACTGCCCCTCATGGCTGCTGAGCTTCGTTTTGATGTTGAGGGTCAGCCTCTGGAGTTCGAGGCGTGGTTGGCTGACCTTCGCCGCCACCTCACTGGCCAGCGGCAGGACGGCCACCCGCTTTCTGCACACCTAGACGGTATGCTCCTCTGCCCTGACCCCCCTGCTGTGCTGCCCGCTGATCCCACGCCCGCTGAGCGCGAGTCCACTGCCGCTGCTGCCCTTGCCCACTCTGTCTGGCTTTCCCGCGATGCCCTTGCTCAGCTCGCCATTAGCAATGCCCTCCCCCCCACTGAGCGCCCTCGCTTTAGAACCATTCCTACCGCCCAGGCCTACCTCGATGCTGTCATCAAGCGCTATTCTACCCCTCCTGCTGCCTCAGTGGGTCGCCTGATCCTTCCCCTGCTCTTTCCTGACCTGCCGTCTTTCCCCACTGTCTCTGACCTCGCTGCCCACCTGCGCTCGATAGATGAGGCCTGGCGCGCTGCCTGCACTGATGCTCAGCTTAGAGTCCACCAGCCTCCCATGACCTCTACCCTCTACCTCCTTGCCACCCGCCTACCTGACCGCCTTGCCGCCGCCCGCGACCAGTTCCTTAGCATCCACCCTGCTGCTCTCACCCTCACTGACTTGGTTGACACCCTGACTGCCATAGAGACTCGTCACCGCTCCATAGCCCTGGCGAGCGGTACAGTACCGGTCCCTATCTTTCAGGGTTGTGCCCCCGCTCAGTGTACCTTCTCCGACGGCTCTGTCGCTGTGGCTGAGACTGCTGCTGCAGTGCAGTCCCGCTCGGCGAAGGGCCGCCGCCCCAAGGTTGGGAGCGGCGGAGGCGGCGGGGGTGCGGGTGGGGGTAGTGGTGGAGGCGGGTCGTCCGGTGCCGGTGCGGACGTGGGGACCCTGCCCGGTCCAGCTGCCCCGCTGCCTCCACAGTTGCAGCAGCCGCAGCAGCAGCAGTCGCCGCAGCCGCAGCCTTCGCAGCAGCCGCAGCAGCCGCCGCAGACGAGGCAGGCGAGTACTCTCCCACCTGGGTGGCCTGGAGCTGGTGGTGGTCGTGCGCGTGGTGGCGCACCGGGTGGTGGTTCTGGAGGCGGGCCCTGTCAGTACCAGATCCAGACCGGTCCTCGCCGCGGTTTCGTTTGCGGTAAGATCGGTCATTCTACTCCTCGCTGTTTTCGTCGCCTGGACGACCTGTTCCGCCAGCGCTTTGGCCCGGCGCCCGACCTCCCGGACTGGCACAGCTTGCTTAGGCGTAGCATTAGGATTTTTGACTTGGACATGGATGCCATTGTAGCGGCCTTGCATGTGATGTATGCTGATGACTCTAGTGTGCTTCCCTCTTATTACCCCGTGTTGCCTAGTGTAGCGGTGCCTAGCGTAGACTCCCCTGCTGCGTCAGGCGTAGGATCTCCTGCTTTGCTTAGCCTTGGTGCTTCCACCGCTTCACTGCTGCCTCGCGCGACTGCTGCGCTTTCCTTCACCTTGGACTCTGGCGCCTCCCGGTGTTTCTTCCGCGACTCCACGACGCTGACGCCGCTGCCTGTTCCCGCTGCAGTTACTCTTGCTGACCCCTCCGGTGGTCCCGTCGTTGCCCGCAGTTCCACCTCCCTTCCCTGTCCGGCGGTTCCTTCGGGCACTCTCACAGGTCTGCATATCCTCTCGTTCTCCAGGAACCTAGTTGGTGTCGGCTGCCTCCAGGACCTTGGCGTCACCACTACGTTCCCTGGTCACGAGCGGTATGCTGTCTGTACCGAGGCCGCCACTGGTGCCCCCCTTACCACTTTCCCCCGGGACCCGGTGTCCGGCCTGTTCACACTTGACACCGCGCCGTCCCCGGCTGGGTCTTCCCCCCCGGTAGTTGCGTCCACCCAGGTTGCAGCCGCGTGCTCCTGTCGGTCCCTCACTCACCCGACTCTCCTTTGGCACCACCGCCTTGGTCACCCTGCACTCCCACGTCTGCGTCACATGTCCCAGCACGGTCTCGTCCTTGGTCTCCCCGGTTCGTTCCCCGAGTTTCCCTCCTCCCCCGCCCCACCGTGCACGCCTTGTGTCGAGGGCCGGCTCCGCCGTGCCCCTCACTCCTCCTCTTTTCCCCCTACCACCGCACCACTGCAGACTCTGCACATGGACGTCTGGGGCCCAGCCCCGGTCCATGGGCCGCGTCGCGAGCGCTTCTTCCTAGTGCTTGTCGACGACTTCACGCGCTACACCACCGTCTTCCCCCTGGAGCGGAAGGCCGACGTGCCTGACGTTCTCATCCCCTGGCTTGTCTCTGCTCGCGTCCACCGCGGTCTCCCTGCCTTGCGCCTTCACTCCGACCGGGGTGGCGAGTTTGCCTCAGGTGTCCTTGGTCACTTCTGTCGTGCGGAGGGCATCACCCAGACGTTTACCCTGCCGGACTCCCCGCAGCAGAATGGGGTCGCTGAGCGACGCATCGGTTTGGTCATGGAGGTGGCTCGCACCTCCATGATCCACGCCGGTGCACCCCATTTTCTGTGGCCGTTCGCCGTGCGCTACGCCGCTCACCAGCTTAACCTGTGGCCGCACCCCCAGCGGCCGCAGGTTTCGCCGACCCTTCTGTGGACCGGGTCCCCTGGTGACGCGTCTGCGTTCTGCGTCTGGGGCTGCCTTGCTCACGTTCGTGCCTCTGGCACGGACAAGCTCACTGCCCGCACCCTCCCCTGCGTCTTCCTCGGTTTCCCCCTTGACGCGTCCGACTGGCACTTCTACCACCCGCCGTCTCACCGCTTCTTTCACTCTCGAGACGTCACCTTTGACGAGTCCGTCTCCTTCTACCGCCGCTTTCCCCACCGTGGTCCCCCGGTTACTCCCCCCCTTTTCCTGGTTCCTCCCTCCCTGGTGGTCCCTGCCCCTCCCCCCCCCCCGCCCCCCCGTCCGGCCCCCTCTGGTGTGTCTCACGTCACCCCCCTCCCGTCGGTCGTCCCGGTCGACGAGTCTTCTGACTCTGGTAGTCCTCCGGCGCAGTCCTCGCCGTCTGTCCCTCCCCCGGTGTCTCCTCCTCCACCGCCTCCGCAGCCGCCGTCGCCGCAGCTGCTGCAGCCGTCGTCTCCACCGCCGCCGCCGTTGCAGCCGTCGTCTCCGCCGCCGCCGCTGTCGCAGCCGTCGCTGCAGCCGCCGCCGCCGCCGCCGCTGTCGTCGCTGCCGCCGTTTGTGGACTCTGGGGGTGTCCCTTCTGGGGGTGCAGGTGTGGAGGGTTCGGGAGGTAGCCGTCGCGCAGCTTGTGGCCCTGGTGTTGGTGTTGTGTCGCCGCAGCAGCAGTCCCCGCCTGTGTCCGCCCTCCGTCTGCTCGGCCTTCCGTCTCCTGACCCTGCGCCTGTTCCTCTCCTGCCGTCTCCCCCTCTTCCCGTCTACGGCCCCGTGTTCCCTCTGCCAGACTCGTCCCCGGCTCGTCTTCCCCCTCGTTCCCCTCCTGTGTCCCCTCCTCTGTCTCCTGATCCGACGCCGCCCTCACACGTCTGGTCTCGCCGCCCCTCTCGTGCTCGTCCTGTCTCCCCTGTCCCGCGCTCTCACCCTATGTTGCTCCGTTCCCACGCGTCTCGACCTCCCCTCCTCCCGTCTCCTCCTCCGTCTTCTCTTGTCGTTGCGTCTCCTCCTCTGTCCGACTCCTTTCGTGCCGCTCGTCCTCTTGTTCCTCGGGTCCTTGCCTGTTACCGACCCGTCTGTTCCCGTGTCGAGTCTTGACGCCCTCGTCGCTGCGGTCGCTGACTTCGCCTCTACCCGCCGCCTTGACTACGCCACCGCTCTGGTCTCTGACCCTGCCTGTCCTCCGTCTGTCGGGGGTGCTCCTGCCCTCGGCAGTGACGTCCTGGAGGACCGCCAGTTTGAGCTTGCTTTCCTGTCCGAGGCTGCTCCCCATCTCTGTTCCATGCTGCTAGTCCCTGAGGGTGACCCAGACGCTTTCGACATCCCGACCCCTCGTACTTACGCTGAGGCGGTTTCGGGACCCTGGGCCTCTCAGTGGATAGCTGCCATGGAGCAGGAGATGGCATCTTGGAGATCCACCGGCACCTTCGTCGACGCAGTTCCCCCACCTGGGGTGAACGTGGTCGATGGCCGTTGGCTCTTCAAGGTGAAGCGCCCTCCTGGAGAGCCGCCTGTGTTCAAGGCGCGCTACGTGGCTAGAGGCTTCAGTCAGCGCGAGGGGGTGGACTTCTTTCAGACTTTCGCTCCTACCCCGAAGATGACTACTCTTCGGGTGCTGCTACACGTAGCGGCTCAGCGTGACTACGAGCTTCACTCTCTCGACTTCTCCACTGCCTTTCTTCAGGGCAGCCTTCACGAGCAGGTCTACCTGCGTCGCCCTCAGGGCTTTACTGGCACCTTCCCCCCTGGGACCCAGTGGCTTCTGCGGCGGCCAGTCTACGGCCTGCGCCAGGCGCCTCGTGAGTGGCACGACACTTTGCGTGCTACCCTTGCTGACCTACAGTTCTTTCCGTCCTCTGCAGACCCCTCGCTCTTCGTTCGTGCTGGCTCGACTCCGTTCTACATCCTCGTCTACGTAGACGACCTGGTCTTTGCCACTGCTGACAGGGACGCACTGGCCTCCGTGAAGGCAGAGCTGCTGAAGAGACACACCTGCACTGACCTTGGAGAGCTGCGCCGTTACCTTGGCTTGCAGATCTCCAGGGACAGAGCCGCGCACACCATCACCCTGACTCAGTCACACTTGGTGCGCCAGGTCCTTCAGAGGTTCGGCCTTCAGTTCTCCTCCGCACAGCCCACCCCTCTTCCTCTGGACCACAGACTCTCCGCTCCAGTTCCTGAGGAGTCGGTAGATCCCAGTGGTCCTTACGCTGAGCTAGTGGGTTGCCTCATGTACCTGATGACTTGCACTCGCCCAGATCTCGCATACCCTCTCAGCATCCTGGCTCGTTTCGTGGCCACAGGCAGGCACCGACCTCAGCACTGGTCTGCCGCTAAGAGGGTTTTGCGTTATCTTGCAAGTACATCGGGCATGGGGTTAGTGCTAGGCGGACGCAGGCCAGTGGTCCTTACTGGACACACAGACGCTTCTTGGGCAGACGACGCCGAGACGCTCAGGTCTTCCCAGGGCTACTGCTTTAGCCTTGGTTCAGGTGCTGTCTCGTGGAGAGCTACCCGCTCTTCGTCTGTTGCCCAGTCCAGCTGTGAGGCCGAGATCTACGCCGGTGCCATGGCGGCACAGGAGCTCCGCTGGCTGACCTTCTTGCTCACTGACTTAGGTGAGCGGCCTAGCTCTGCCCCGGTCCTGTACGCTGACAACAGGGCCATGATCCTCCTGTGTCAGGAGCCTCGACTCGAGGGCAGAGCGAAGCACATCCAGCTGCGGTACTTCCTCCTGCGTGAGCTACAGCAGCGTCGCCAGGCTCGCGTAGTACACTTAGCCTCCGGTGCCAACACAGCTGATATCTTTACGAAGGCGCTTGCGCCTAAAGATCATCAGCGGCACTGTGTACAGCTTGGTCTGGTTCCTGTAGTCTCTCACTTACTCGGGCCTTGACTCTGTACTGTCCTATATATATCTGTGTGTACACTCAGACTGGACTTGTGTCCTCTTACAGTGGTTGGACTAGTAGTGCCGCCCTGTACTAGTTCTTGCCTTGCCTGTACTCCTTCTGACTGGTCTTTTAGACCCTTGTCTCAGAGGCTGGACTAGTAGTGCCACCCTGAGCTGCTTGTCTAGAACATTCCCCTATGCAGTCCAGGGGGTGTGTCAAACATGTTTAGTTATCATGCTTGTATAGACTGTATAGGGTCATCTTCTAGAGAGTACAACAGTTAGGTATATGTTTGTGTACTCTCTCTCTCCATTCATCAATTTCACTGTTTAATACTTACCCCCCCCCCCCCCCCCCAAAAATCAACTCACGAAAACGGGTGAGCGAGGAAAGTGGCTCTGATTACCAAGTGTTATGAATGAACAAGCAGAGTAGCGCGGAAATGAATAACGAAGTGTTCACTCAATGAAATGACGATACAAGGAATGGCAAGCCAAGATATAGGAACACAAGAGCTAGTCTAACCATGCGATGGGAAGGTTCGGGAAGGAGATCGAAGGGTCTCGAAGTGACGAAGCGAGGCCTGGAGAACTCCCGAAGGTCGAACCGGAAGGTCTGGAAAAGCCGAGGCGGTTCTGTCAGAAGGTCCGGAACAGTCCCGAGGCTTCAGGTGTGTTCGAGCGTACGCGATAGCAGTACCGCTCGGTAAGGAATGGAAAATTCCTTACACAGAACTTGAGCATGTAACATTCCCAAAGCTGGCATACTGTATGCAGCAGGCCCTTTCAGCAGCGGACACTCCCCCGAGCGGCACGCCTCA
This sequence comes from Closterium sp. NIES-67, assembly GCA_027943415.1. Taxonomy (NCBI): domain Eukaryota; kingdom Viridiplantae; phylum Streptophyta; class Zygnematophyceae; order Desmidiales; family Closteriaceae; genus Closterium; species Closterium sp. NIES-67. Next base: position 64,138 of record BQMB01002342.1, read on the forward strand.
TCATACTCGCTCCCTTCCAGCGCCCTTCCACACTCTGAACCGACCTGGAGGATGACTGGACTGACAGCTCTTCCTTTTTCGTTAGGGAACGCTGACCAGTGCGATTCACGAAAATGGAAGCGGTTGAAAAATCCCACCAGACGGAAACAGTCAGTTGCCACGAGTCTCCGTGGGGAAAATTGGAAGGGGAACAGAACCGCCCTGCACTGAGTCACTTCACTAAGTAAAACACAAGCTTCAGCAGTACCCAGTTGAACGGAGATAAATTTTGCTTCTGTACCCCAGTTTCGCAAGGCTAGGGCCCCGTCGAGGGTGACCCGAGTTTTGGATAATCCCAAGGGGTGATTCTTCTCCTCCACAAAACCTATCACCTAGGGTGACACTGACAAGACAAACAAACTGCGTCGGGCCTTGTTGCTCGGCTTGTTGTCGTCAGCAAACTCCTAGGAAAGCTCGTTTCTGCCTGCAGCAAGTCCTCCTGACCCGAGCCGACAGGGATCATCTTGCAGTGCAGTGAGCTGTTCAGCTGTGGTGATTCTGCTCCCAGCACAGTGCTCACGTACACCTGATGCCTTTTTTATTTTTAGATTTATTTTAAGCGAGCGCTCTTGTGTCGGACACAAACAACTCTCCTCACAGCTGGGCTTGTACAAAGGACCAGGGTTACCACCTTGGCAGCGATGCTGTAAAAAGGGTGGTCTGCGCGGTTGTTTGTGTGAATATCGGTAACAGCATCCACTGGGGCAGCAAAAATTCCGGGCGTTATTTCTTTGACCACATTGCACGTTTCTCCGAGGAGCAATCTTCACCTGAGATTGCGCCTGATTCTGAGGCCTGTACACCTCAGGCCGTTGCCCGTAGAACCTGTCCAGTGGAACTAAAAATAGCCCGAAGGCCCCAGATGGATGGGCGTTTGGCTGAGCATCATGTGTATTGTTTCTTCAGTGCAGCGCCTCTCCTCACCTCGCCTCACTCCCTGAACAAGCAATACTGTACAGCACAGGATCACTCTCCTAGCCGGTCAGTCAGCTCGTGCCAGTCATTTCAGCGAGCCAGGTTCTCGATAGAATACGGTAACCATGTTTTTCTCCATTGCCATAGCTACTTGTCACCAGATGCTACTATCTACCTTTAGCTAGCAGCGAAGGTCAGCTGTTCTCGCGAGCGATGTTTATTGAGAGCTCCGCGCTTCGTCCTGACGCATCCCCAGTTTCAATGCCACTAGCAACGAGGAAGTCTAGCCAGCCCTCTGTCACATAACTCCTAACATATGAGCTCGAGGCAATGCCTCTGGCTGTGACTTATCAGGCTCCCCCTCCCATCCTCAGAAAACACTCTCCTACCACTTCCACGCCACAACCACTAGTAGGGTCCGTCGGAAGCGGAAAACCCGGCGGAAATGGCGGCGGAAATGTCGGTGGAAAACCCGGGAATTCCGGACAAGGTCTCACCGTGTTCGGGTTAGTTCAGCAGGCTCAGTTCGTACAGTTCGTGCTTGACCCGTGGACGGCTCGAATACGCTGCGCTAGCGAGGGCGCATGCGACGCTTTAGGTTACGCTCCCGAGGAACTAGAGGCCTTGACGTTATGCAGTTTAGTTGACGGCTTGCCGTTAGCGGAATGGCTGCAGCTGGTTGCGCCGCTCGCGACCGGCGAGCAACGCGGAGCGAAGTTCGCCGCGGGTCTGAGACCCGGCGGGAGCGGAGCAGGCGGAAACGGCAGAAGCGCGGGGGAAGACGCGGGGGGAAACGGGAATGAGCGGTTGGCTGGGGGAGACGACGTTCGACGGTCCAGCAGCCGAAGCAGCGGAGGAGGCTCGGAAACAGCGGGATTGCCGCTCATTAGGCGGAAGACATGGGGAGCGGGAGTTGGCGCAGGGAAAGGCGGAAGCGGCGTAGGCGCGGGAGCAGGGGGAGGGGTTTCCGCGGGTGCTGCGCAACCGGCGCTGCTGCCGAACAGCGCGTCGGAAGAGCTGCGGTCGTTTTCGTCCACGTCAGACAGCTTCTCCCGGGATACGTTCCCTCAGAATCAGATATTTTCGGACGATGACGACGATGACGAGGACGACTATGGCGGGGATGGGGTGCCGGACGCGCAGTGGGCGGAAGACGGCGCAGCGAGGCGGAGGAGCCGGCGGAAGCACAGGGAGGGGCGGAAGCGGCACCAGCAGCACCAGCGGGAGCAGCAGCAGCAGCAGCAGTGGGACCAGCAGGGTAGGGAACAGGGACGGGAGCAAGGAAGGGAGCAAGGAAGGGAGCAAGGAAGGGAGCAAGGGAGGGAGCAAGGGAGGGAGCAAGGGAGGGAGCATCAGGGCGTAACAGCACATGTTGAGACTGGCGATATTTTCAGCGGCGCGTCTGCTGCTTCTAGGGAGCTCCTTACTTTCTCTGTTCTCCTCCAGTACTTCGAAAGTAACGGCGAACGGGAGCTCGTAGCCACTGCACAGGAACACCCGCAGCAGCTCGAGCAACAGGGGCAACAGGAGCAGCAGGAGCAGCAGCAGCAGCAGCAGCAGCAGCAGCAGCAGGAGCAGGAACGGACAGGGCACAAGAAAGCACGACAGCAGTCGCAGGGGGGGAATGGCGACGATATTGACGTTGACGTTGACGTTGACGTTGACGGGAACGAGAGCTTATCCCCATATCCCAAGTCCTTTTCCCTCACGACGCAGCCCCAGACCGGTACTGGCGGGCCGGGCGCCGCGCGGTGCATTTTAGTAGGCTCCGTAAACCACGGAAGCGGCTCGGAGAAGCAGGACGGGAGCGTCCGGGTCGGGCAGGGCGCAGGGGCGGGGATGGGGGGGATTTGCGGAAGCGGGGATGGTGGCGCAGGCGGAAACGGGGGGGACTACAGGGCGGGCAGTGGGGGGGATTACAAGGCGGAGGGTAATAGAGTGGGCTCGGCGCTTCGGCGGGAGAACAGCTTAGGTGCAGGGCTACGGCGCGAGAGTAGCATGGGTTCGGGCCGCTTACCCCCGCTCCCTTTCGCGGCGGGTGGGGAAGGGAATGCACCATCGCACTCGCACGCAGGCGCGAACGCTAACGCCAGCGCGAATACGAAGGCGAACGTGGACGCGAGCGCGAACGCGAGGGGACCTGTGCAGGTTAATCCGCAGCAGCAGGTGGCGACTAGGCCGCGATTAAGGGGGTATAATGACCTGGACCTGACGTGGGAGGAGCAGGTGACGTGGCAGCGGCAGGAGAGCCCCGGAATCGGCGGGGATCGCGAGAGAGGGGGAAAGAGCGGAATACGGGGGGGCGGCGGGGGAAGCAGGGGGAGCAGGGGGTGCGGAATTGCCCGCCAGCGCAGCTTAGACGCGAATTTCGTGCAGGAAATAGTCTCGGAAAGTAGTTCTGAGGAGAATTTTCCGCTCGGGTGGAGGGGGAGTCACGAGGGGGAGGGGATGGGGCAGGAGGGGCGGTGGGGGGGCGGCGGAACCGCGGGCGGAGGGGGAATAGTGATGAGCGGAACGGGGAGGATGGGCGCAGGGTTGAGAATGGTGGCTATGTCCCCTGAAAGGCGGTGGTGTGGGATGAGTGGGGGTGGAAGGGGGAGGGGAGGGGGGTCGTGGGGGGGAGAGAGGGGGTTTGTGGCGGAAGGAGGGGAGGATGAGGCGGAGGAGGGGGGGAGGGGACCGGGGATGAGGGAGGAAAGGAGCCACGCTGACGTTGTTGGTGGTGATGGTGGTGGCCGGGACAGGGATTTAAGGGGTGGTGGGGGTGGTGGTGGTGATGGCCCTAAGAGAGTACAGACGCTAGGAAGGCTGTCTGAGAGAAACGGGAGAAAGTCGCGATTCAAATCAGGTAAGGGGGATAGAGAGAGCGCAGGGGATGGAGGGGGGAGGAGAGGGGAGGAGGGGGGAGGAAGGGGGCGCAGGGGGGCGCAGCTCAGGGGCGGAGGAGTGGGAGGGGGACTCTAGAACTCCCTCTTTGTTGCCTCGTCTCCCACCTTTGCTTCCGATTTCCCACCTGCTCCCATTTCCCCCGCTCCCCCTCACGTCCCTCCTCCCCCCCCCACCCCCCCTTTTCTCTCTACCTCACCCCTTTTCCTCCCCCTCCCACCCGCCCCCCCTTTCCTCCCCCTCCCACCCCGCTTTTCCTCCCCCTCCCACGTCCCAAAATCCACGCGACAGAGGGCGGAGGCTTTTGAGTCGACTCAAAAGAGGGCGGAGGCTTCACCCACCCGTTCTCATTCCCCTCTCCCCCCCTCAGATCCCTCCTCCGCTCCCAACCCCCCTTTCCTCCCAACCCACGTTCCCAAACTCCGCAAAACAGAGGGTGGCGGCTTCACCCACTCATGGCTGGATGACGTGGCGGACTCCCATTGGCTCCCGGACCTGGAGTTCCGAGCGCTCCTAGACGCAGCAGGGATAGGCCTGGCGGGGCTGCGGATAGGCACTGCTGAGCTGGCGCACTGCAGTGCGGGCTTAGCGGCTATGTTTGGGCGATCGACTAATGCTCTGGAGGGGTGCTTGCTGCAGGACTTCCTAAGCCCGCCTGACGTCCGCAGCTTCCAGGTAGGTCCATTAGAATGTGCAGCAGGGATAGGCCTGGCGGGGCTGCGGGTGGGCAGTGCTGAGTTGGCTCACTGCTGTGCGTGAGGGTTTGGCTGCTATGTTAGGGTTTAGGGCGATTGGTCAAGGGACACCTGAAGGGTCACCCTTCAGAAGCGGTGCTCCCCTGAAGCACAGACACCTGACGGGTCCGTGTTGCTATTTTTGAGGCGCCTCAAAAATAGGTTCCGTGTTGCTATTTTTGAGGCGCCTCAAAAATAGGTTCCGTGTTGCTCCAGAGCCTCAGCAGCAAGGGGACTCTTGAGTCGACTCAAGATCCCCCCACTGTTCCACTCTCCCTCCCTTCCCCCCTCCCCCCTCCCTCCCCCCCCTCAACCTGCCCCATCTTCACACTTTGTCCCCTCTCTTAATCCCCTCCCCTCTCCCTCTCCCTCTCCCCACCCTACTCCTCCTCCACCTCCCCTCCCTTCCCGCCAGAGCTGGTTCTGCAGCATTTTAGCAGCCACTCTCTCAGCACACCACGCTGCACCGATCAAGGTGACTTGTAGGTCGACTAAAAGTCACCTCTCCCTCCCTCCGTCCCCCGCTCCACCTTGCTCCCCTCCTCCCCACCCCCCAGAGCTGGTTCCGCAGCATTTCAGCAGCCACTCTCTCAGCACACACGCAGCACCTATCACCAAACGCCACGTGGCACAGGCAGTCCCACTACGACCTGCCCATTGTCATGCCAGGTGCGTTGGGCTCTGTACTCTGTGCTCTGTGCCCTGTGCTGGCTCTACCATTGTGTGTGTGTGTGTGTGTGTGTGTGTGTGTGTGTGTGTGTGCGCGTGCGCGAGTGTGTAAGGCTGTGCGTCGAGGCAACATGCGGCGGTTTTGAGACGTCTCAAAACCAACCTTATATCACGTGGCAACATGCGGCGGATTCGCCTCACGTGCCACGTGGTGGCGCCTGCCCCAGCGAGCGGGTGCTCGCTTCGACCAAGCCGAAACAACCTTTTCCCCCCTCCCCCTGCCTGCTGAATCATTCCCAGGAGACAAAATACGGCGCATTCGCCTCTCCTGCCATGTGGCGCCAGCAGTGGATATTGTGACTCAACTTCCTTATGCCTGCCCCCCATTGCCCCTCGCCCCCTCCATTCCCGCCCCCACCGCCTTGTTCTTTCCAGGAGGCAGCATACGGCGCATTCGCCTCTCCTGCCACGTGGCGCCTGCCCCAGTGGGTGTGAGCGGGGTGAGCGGCGATGTCCCCCCGTCCATGTTCATGGTCGTGTTCAGTGACCTCTCTGCTGCTGTGCACGGCTCCAAGGTGAGTGGTGGGAAGGCGGGGTGCTAGCAAGGGGGGAGAGAGGGGAGAGACGCTGGAGTTCCCCTCCCTCACCCTTCCATGTCCATGTTCCTGCCTGCATTCGGTGACCCCTCTGCTGCTGTGCACGGCTGCAAGGTGTGAGTGTGCATCCCAACCCATTCCACCCCACTCCAGCCCACTCCACCTCACTCCACCTCACTCCACTTCACTCCACCGTGTCCTACACAGGAATTACGTGCAACCGGTGTTCCTTTATCCTGGAGCACCTACTAGCAGGAGTGGCCCATATGCTTCCAGAGGAAAGGTGCAGGGGGGCCATATGCTACCCTGCTCCATGGATCATGCCCCATTCCACCCCACTTCACCGCACATCACCGCATTCCAACCTCCCCCACCGTCTCCCACCCCACATCAGGAGGTGCGTGCAAAGCGGTGGGCCTTTATTCTCGAGCAACTACCAGCAGGGGTGGCCCATATGCTCCCAGAAGAAAGGCGCAGGGGGGGCAGTGGAGGAGGGGGGAGCGGTGGGGGCAGCGGAGGGGGGAGTGGTAACAGTGCTGGCAGCAGCAGGGACAGCAGGAGGGGGAGGAGCGGTAGCAGCAGCAACAGTGGTGGTAGCGGGGTGGCTAGTATCGGGGATGAGGTGGTTACTAACCCTCATATGGAGGCGATTACGGGGTATTCGAGGGAGGAGCTGAGTACGGTCGACTCGTGGTTCTCGTGCCTCTTCAGGGAACGGGCGGCAGAGGTGAGAAGGGAATCAGGGTGGGAAAGAGATTGAGGGTACAGGTGAGTGTGAGGGAGAGAGAAAGAAGTAAGAGGGAGTGAGAAAGAAGTAAGAGGGAGTGCGTACGATTGATTGACTCGTGGTTGCCCAATCCCTTCAGGTGGAAATGGAGGGTGAGGGAGAGTGAGGGAGAGTGAGGGAGTGGGCGTAGTCAGATGGCAGGGCAGGGCAGATGCTTCTTCTCTCCTCACAACCAACCACCCCTTCCCCTTTAAACCACTGTACCAATCAACCCCTCCCAGGTGCGCAAGATCCTGGAATCAGACAGGGCCATGGGCTTTAGAGAGTCGCGCACGCTGAGGATGGTGCGGAGGGATGGCGGCCCGATGGGTGCTCTTAGCAAACTCCTTCCCCTGGCCACAACTTCCCTGGCAAACAGTTTTTTGAGAATTCTAAAAATACTAACTCAGCAAACTCCTTCCCCTGGCCACAACCCCCCTAGCAAACAGTTTATGTCTGTTTCTCTTTCCAATCCCCTGAATCCCCTGAATCCCCTGAATCCCCTGAATCCCCTGAATCCCCTCCCATCAACCCCTCCCAGGTTCGCAAGATCCTAGAATCAGACAGGGCCATGGGCTTTAGAGAGTCGCGCACGCTTAGGATGGTGCGGAGCGACGGCGAGCCGCGGTGGCTGGAGGTGTCGGTGCGGGACTGTGGTCCGGGAGGGGGGGATGTGTGGGTGGTGAGCGACGTCACGGACCATCTGATCGTGAGGGAGAAGTTCCGCCTGCTCTATGAAGCGTCCTCGGTGAGTGGGCTTGGTTTCTGGATCGTTGTTTTCTTTCAGATATTTGCATGGCGGCCCTTGGTGCCTATGAGGGGTAGAGGGGCTCGTGGGTGGTCATTGATGAACCACCTCATCGAGAGGAGAGAAGTTCGCCTGCTCTATGAAGCGTCCTTGGTGAGTGGGTTTTGCTCGTTGCCGCATCGGTTTGTTCCCACCATAGCACCTGGTGACCGCCACACCTGTGGGTGGGTGTTTGGTATCGATCAGATGGTCCGTGAGGGAGAAGCTCCGCCTGCTTTATGAAGCCTCCTCGGAGGGGTGAGTGGGCTTGGTTTCTGGAGAGAAGAGGTGATTTATGAGTCGCCTGGCGGCTGGCTGCGGGTGTTTTGACGCTGTATGAAAGGACCTGTGGGTGGTGGGTGGGGAGTGACGCAATGCGCTGCGCACACAGGACGGCTACCCAGGATGGCTACACAGGACGGCTACCCAGGATGGCTACACAGGACGGCTACCCAGGATGGCTACACAGGACGGCTACCCAGGATGGCTACACAGGACGGCTACCCAGGACAGCTACCTGGTGTTTGATGACACGGGCATCACCGACTGCAACGATGCAGCCATCCACTGCCTGCCCCCAATTAGCAACAGGCTACCATCCACTGCCTGCCCCCAATTAGCAACAGGCTACCATCCACTGCTTGCCCCAGTTACCTACAGGTTACAGCCCTTCCCCTACCCCCCTTTCCCCTCCCCACTTCCCCCCCCCTCCCCCCCTGCACCCCCCCAGGACGGCTACCTGGTGTCCGACAACACGGGCATCACCGAATGCAATGATGCGCCCATCCACTACCTGCGGTGCCGCGTCCACACTGTATCCTCCCTCTTTCCCTTGGTGACTTACGGTTCCTCCCCCACTCCCTCTCTTCCCCAACCCCCCAGGACGACTACCTGGTGTTTGATGACATGGGCATCACCGAGTGCAACGATGCAGCCATCAACTGCCTGCGGTGCAGCGACAAGAGCGAGCTCATCGTTCCTCCCTCAATGTACCTTCTCCCCTTCTCCCTGCAACAGGATGGCTGTCTTGTGTTTGACGACACGAGCATCACCGAGTGCAAAGACGCAGCAATCCACTGCCTGCCCCCTGGTTACCAACAACCACTCCCCTTTCCCCCTTCTCCCCCACTCCCCTCCCCCCCCCCCCCCTTCCCCTTCCCCCCCACCCCCCCCTTCACCCCCCAAGGACGGCTATCTTGTATTTGATGACACGGGCATCACCGAGTGCAACGACGCGGCAATCCACTGCCTGCGGTGCAGCGACAAGAGCGAGCTCATTGGGCGGCATCCCGCGTACTTTTCCCCCGAGCGGCAGCCGGACGGGCGGCGGTCGGACGAGAAGGCGGTTGAGATGGTGGCACTGGCGACTGAGAAGGGCATGCACAAGTGCGAGATGGTAGACGCGAGGGATGGTGTGCACAAGTGCGAGATGGTAGACGCGAGGGATGGTGTGCACAAGTGAGCAATGCGAGGGATGGCGTGCACAAGTGAGCAATGCGAGGGATGGCGTGCACAAGTGAGCAATGCGAGGGATGGCGTGCACAAGTGAGCAATGCGAGGGATGGCGTGCACAAGTGAGCAATGCGAGGGATGGCGTGCACAAGTGAGCAATGCGATGGATGGCGTGCACAAGTGAGCAATGCGAGGGATGGCGTGCACAAGTGAGCAACGCGAGGGATGGCGTGCACAAGTGAGCAATGCGAGGGATGGCGTGCACAAGTGAGCGATGCGAGGGATGGCGTGCACAAGTGAGCAAAGGTTTAAGAGTGAGCTGGTATAGGTATGTGAGGGGAGAAGGGAGAGAGAAGAGCATGCGTGCATGCATCAGATGGGCAGAAGGCGGTTGAGATGGTGGCGCTGGCGTGTGAGAAGAGAAGAGCATGCACGTGTGAGATGAGAGGGCATGGCGTGCTCAATTGGTCTGCTTTTGATTCGACTCAAAAGCACTGGCGGCTGAGAGGAGAGGAATGTGCACAGCACTTGTAGATGGGAGACTAGTGGGGGCAGGGTAGATGAGAGGGCATGGCGTGCTCAAGTGAGAGCATGGTAGGTGAGGGGGGATGGCTTATCTTATCATGTCCCCCCTTCCATATCACCTCCCTCTCTATTCCCTATGCCCCCAACCAGACAAGCAGTTTTGAGTGGATGGTGATGGTGGTGGTGTGGCATGGTGGATGGTGGTGGTGTGGCCCCCAACTCGAGCACAACTGCCCCATGCACATGGTGGTGTGGCACGACCTGTCAGAGATCAAGCAGCCCCTTCCCCCCCATCTCCCCAACCAGGTTTGAGTGGATCCACATGCGCAAAGACGGCTCGCTCTTCCCCGTGGAGGTCACCCTCACGTTTCTTCAACTGGAGCACAACCGCCCCATGCACATGGTGGTGTGGCACGACCTGTCAGAGATCAAGCAACAGGCGCGGGAGCTGCAGGCCGCCAAGGAGGCGGCGGAGAGAGCCAACCAGGCCAAGAGCCAGTTCCTAGCCAACATGAGCCACGAGATCCGCACCCCCATGAATGGTGAACTCTGTTAGGGGTAAAATCTGACCCATAGGAGACCCGTACACACGGTAGGGGTGATGTATGGACCTGCTATCGGTTCAGCCTGCAGTCTTTTGCTCGTCAGGGGATAATCTGTTGAGAATAGTCTCGGGCGTGCTGTGTGAGAAAGGAGAATGATGCTGGACCTCTCCAAGCTCGAGAGCAAGAACCTGGCTCTCTTAAATGCCTCCTCTCCCCCTCCCCCCCCCCCCACCTGTGAGACAAGGTGAACTTAGAAAAGTTGATTAGAGGGAAAGCACAAGGGTTTACATAGGAATGTGAGGAAAGGGAGGGTTGGTTGGGAGTTGGCCAAGATTATTGGCCCCCACCAATAATTCTGGCTGGGATTATTGGTGGTCCAATAATTCTGGTGGGAATTATTGGGGTCCCAAATAATTGTGGACCCAACCAAATTGGGAAACCAACCAAGTTGGGAACCCAATACCTCCAATTAGGGTTATTACACCCTAATTATAGTGGAGTGCATAACTCTACTCAAGACTAACACATCTATGTAGACTAGTGAACATAGTAGAATATTCTAACACCACCCTCCCCCAACCCCTCCCAGGTGTGATTGGAGTGGCGGAACTTCTCATGGGCACCGATTCGACAGCAGAGCAGCGCTCATATCTCCTGCGAATCATCCGGCGACCATCTGATCTCTTGCGCTCATATCTCCAGCGATCATCCGGTCGTCGGGGGACAACCTCCTGTGAATCATCTCAGACGTGCTGGACCTCTCCAAGATCGAGAGCAAGAACCCTCACTTCCCATCTCACATGCCTTCATTTCCTACTTCGTCCTCCTCCTTCCTCCCATGCGTTCTCTCTCCCTTCCTCCCCTCCCATCCGGCAGGTGTGATCGGGGTGGCAGAGCTCCTCTTGGGAACAGACCTCACAGCGGAGCAGCGCTCCTATCTCGAGATCATCCGCTCTTCGGGGGACAATCTCCTGCGGATCATCTCGGACGTGCTGGACCTCTCCAAGATCGAGAGCAAGAACCTGGCGCTGGAGAGCATCGAGTTCAACATGCACCAGCAGGTCACGGAGGCGCTGGCGCTGCTGGAAGTAGTCGCTAAGGACAAGGGCATCTACCTGGAGCTGGATATCGAAGACGAGGTGAGCGAACATCTGGAGAGTTACTGTGAACTGAGCCGGGCTGGGTACTCAGCAGCAGCGGGGCATAGAGAGCAAGAACCCGCCTCTGGAGAGCATTGAGTTCAGCATGCACCAGCAGGTCACAGAAGCGCTGGCGCTGCTGGAAGTAGTCGCTAAGGACAAGGGCATCTCCCTGACGCTGGATATCGAAGACGAGGTGAGCAGCGCAGAGCAGAGCAGAGTGGCACTGTGAGATGATAACACTGCATGTGCAGGGCACAGATCCCATGGTTCTTCTAGAGGTGGTGGCTCAGGATGAGGGCTTCTATTCGGAGGTGGGCATTAATGACGAGGTGAGCTGATGGAAAAATAGATCTTGCAGGGTGTTTTCGAAAATAGAGCTGAGAATTCTCAAAAATAGATTGAATGCAAGTACCTGGCACTGGTCTGGATGGAGTGGAGAGCAAGGGAAGACAAGGGAATGATTCTTGCGTTGTGTGTCAAAAAGGAGGCGAGAGGGATGTAGAAGAAGATGTGAGAAGCAGTGATTTTAGGTACGGGAGTCAACGTGCAGCCGTAGGTCACATAAGCATTGCGGCGTTGCCAGTGAGTTTTTAAAATCTTATTTCTGCTCCCGTTACATCAGCCTTGCAGGTGCCGGGGGTGGTGATGGGCGACCCAGTGAGGCTGCGGCAGGTGCTGCTGAACCTCACTGCACTGAACCGTACTGTACCGCACAACCATACTGAGCACGTGTGTATTCTCTCTCGTTTCCCAGTTACTTCACCCTTGCAGGTGCCGGGGGTGGTGATGGGCGACCCAGTGAGGCTGCGGCAGGTGCTGCTGAACCTCACCGCACTGAACCGTACTGTACCGCACAACCATACTGAGCACGTGTGTATTCTCTCTCGTTTCCCAGTTACTTCACCCTTGCAGGTGCCGGGGGTGGTGATGGGCGACCCAGTGAGGCTGCGGCAGGTGCTGCTGAACCTCACCGCACTGAACCGTACTGTACCGCACAACCATACTGAGCACGTGTGTATTCTCTCTCGTTTCCCCGTTACTTCACCCTTGCAGGTGCCGGGGGTGGTGATGGGCGACCCAGTGAGGCTGCGGCAGGTGCTGCTGAACCTCATCTCCAACTCCATCAAGTTCACAGAGACGTGAGTGCTAACATGATGAATGCTTGAGCCTTGAGGTCCGGAGACTAGTGAAGTGGGTGGTGGTGTGGTCCAGTCCAGGGCGAACAGCATTCACATGGGTGAGGCGGCGGCAGGGGCTGCTCAACCTCATCTCCAACTCCATCAAGTTCACAGAGACGTGAGATGGCAGGGATCAATGGCAAGCGCTGTCCCCCTCGCCCCTTGCCTCCCCCTCACTCCTCCCAGTGGCGGCATCACAGTGACGCTCCGTCTGGCCACCCAGGCAGAGATGCGGGAGGAAGAGATTTTGAATGCACTCACAGTCTCTGCTCTTCCCCTGACCACCTTTCTCTCATCTGTTCTCCCTCCTTCCTCCTCCCAGTGGCGGCATCACAATGACGCTGTGCCTGGCCATGCAGGCAGACATGGATGAGATGGAGGAGATTCAGCACACCACCCTTCCTTTCCCCCTCGCCCCTTGCCTCCCCCTCACTCCTCCCAGTGGCGGCATCACAGTGACCCTGCGGCTGGGCACAGAGGCTGAGATGGGGGAGATGGAGGAGGCACGGAGGGAGACCAAGAAGGGCTTGAGGATCAAGACGCTATCCTTCCTTTCACCCCTGTGCTCGTGCCGATACCCCTGCCTGTCCCTCCTCCCAGTGGCGGCATCACCGTGACCCTGCGGCTGGCCACGCAGGCGGAGATGGGGGAGATGGAGGAGGCACGGAGGGAGACCAAGAAGGGCTTGAGCATACAGAGAGGGGAGAGCAAGGAGAAGGGGGAAGAGGGGCAGCAGGAGCAGGCGTGCAGCAGTGGTGGTAACCAGCCGGTCCCAGTTGAGGGAGGGGGAAGGGGAGGAGGAAAGGGAGGGGGAGGTGTAAGGGTAGCAGGCTCAGGAGACAAAGGCGGTGGTTCCTCTAATGGTGTGGGGAGGGAAGGGAAAGCAGCAGTGAAATCGAGAGAAGGGGCGGAATCTGAGGCGGGGGGTGGGAAGGCGGGGGTGATGGTGGTGGTGAGGTTCGAAGTGAGGGACACGGGGGTGGGCATGGATGATTCGGCCAAGGGGCGATTATTCAAGGCGTTCTCCCAGGCGGACAATTCTACGAGCCGGAGATACGGCGGCACGGGTCTGGGGCTGGCGATTTGTAAAAGCTTGTGCTATTTGATGGGAGGGGACATTGGCATGCACAGCCAGGTGAGGGGTACACGGCACAGGGGGTAGACATGGGCAAAAAAAATCGCATCGCATCGCATTTAATCGCGTTTTTGCAATGGCAATATATATATATATATAATCATCGCGCGATGCGATGATTTAATATCGCGCGATCTAATTTAAATCGCATTTTAATCGCGCTAAAAAACGAGATTTAAATGCGATATGCGATTTTTAAAAATCGCGCGCGGTGTTGCACTGAAACCCACTACGAAACCACACTAGTTATTTGCACTCTAGCTTACGGCTGCCCGTGATTCAATTTCCCGGCAGCCATGGTTTTTTTCTGGTTTTTTGGGGTGTTTTTTTAATTCTTTTTTAAAACGCGATGCGACTTAAAATCGCATCGCGTGATTTAATTAAATACCGCATGCGGTTTTAATATTCATCGCGCGCAAAACGCGATGTGCGATTCATTTGTTTCCAGAAATTAAATCGCGCGATGCGATTTAAAATCGCATCGCATTTAATTAAATCGCCCCCCAATGCGATGCGATTTAAATCACAATCGCATTTTGCCCATGTCTAACAGGGGGGGGGTGATGGTGGTGGCGAGGTTCGAAGTGAGGGACAGGGGGGTGGGCATGGACGAGTCGGCCAAGGGGAGATAATTCAAGGCGTTCTCCCAGGCGGACAACTCCACTAGCAGACGTTATGGCGGCACGGGGCTCAGGCTGGCGATTTGTAAAAGTTTGTGTTACCTCATGGGAGGGGATATCAGCATCACAGCCAGGTGAGGGGGAAGTTAGTCACACATACGGGGGGTGGGCATGGACGAGTCAGCCAAGGGGCGATAATTCAACGCTTTCTCCCAGGCGGACAACTCCACCAGCAGACGTTATGGCGGCATGGGGCATGGGCTGGCGATTTATAAAAGCTTGTGTTACCTCATGGGAGGGAATATCGGCATGCACAGCCAGGTGAGGGAGGGATATAGGAAATACAACCATGTGCATAGGCTGCATTAACCTACATGCATGCACGGGGCTGGGACTCGCCCTCTGCAAGAGCCTGTGTTACCTCATGGGGTAACACAGGCAAGACATTGGCATGCACAGCCAGGTGAGAGGGAAGTTAGTCACACATACAGGGGGTGGGCATGGACGAGTCGGCCAAGGGGCGCCTGTTCAAGGCGTTCTCCCAGGCGGACAACTCCACAAGGCGGCGATACGGCGGCATGGGGCTGAGGTGGGCTCAATCCACCGGCACTAGCCCAAGGGGAGATTATTCAAGGCGTTCTCCCAGGCGGACAACTCCACTATTAGACGTTATGGCGGCACGGGGCTGGGGCTCGCGATCTGCAAGAGCCTGTGTTAGCCGATGGGTGGACCGTGGGGGCATAGGCATGCACAGCCAGGTGTTACCTGATGGGCATAGGCATGCACAGCCAGGTGTTACCTGATGGGCATAGGCATGCACAGCCAGGTGAGGGCCACACGGCACACGGCACATGGCACAGGGTGGGGTGAGATGCGCGAATCAGAGTCAGGGTGAATCGGCCAAGAGAAATGCCGTATCCATCGCCGTTAGCTAGCCCAAGGGGCGTCTGGTCTGCTCAATGCGTGCTTTCGACCGGCTAGTTGCCGCTAGCTAGCCCAAGGGGCGCCTGCTCAATGCGTTCTCCCAGGCGGACATCTCCACGAGTCGACGATACAGCAGCACTGGGCTGGGGCTCGCGATTCGCAAGAGCCTCTGTTACCTGATGGGAGGGGATATCGGCATGCACAGCCAGGTGAGGGGTGTATGCGGCGCCATGCCATGTTGCACAGTGGTATGCACAGACAGACCCTGCACAGGTATTGATCTTCTGGACCCTTTGCTCCCTGCCCAAAACAATCCTCCCCTATACGTGCAGGTGGGAGTGGGGCCCGCTTTCTTCTACGTGCGAATGCAGCGATTCAACCCCAAAGAGCCTTAGTACTGTGCCCTGTTCTTTCCGCCCCCATACGGTTACCACCACCCGTGCAGAGGAGTACATCTTCTTCTTCTACGTGCGAATGCAGCGAGTCAACCCCAAGGAGGTTGCCAAGCCACCCAAAAGTCGGCTCTCTTGCTGCCCTTCTCCCCTGTGCCCGCCACTTCTTCCCTACACATTTCCCTCCCATGCAGGTGGGAGTGGGGTCCACCTTCTTCTTCTACGTGCGCATGCAGAGAGTCAACCCCAAGGACACCGCCAAGCCGGCAGGCGAGAGTGCTACGAGCAGCGATGCTGAGCCGCTGTGGGTGCAGTTGCAGCAAGTGCGAGTGCTCGTGGCTGAGGTACGCGGGTGTGTTTATAAGAGGTGTGATTGTGCGGGTTGCCACAGTAACAAGGCAGGAGAGAGCGCCACAACCAGCGATGCGGAGCCGCTGTGGGTGCAGCTGCAGTACGGTACGGTGCGGTACTTGGGGCTTGAAGTACGGTTTAGTGGAGAATGGGAGGCTGGCTGTCACGTCAGTCATGACTCATCTTTCCCCTCCTTTGTCCCACCATTCGCTCACTCCCATTCACTCTCACCCATTCGCTCTCACCCATTCACTCTCACCCATTCGCTCACTCCCATTCACTCTCACACTCAAACCCACCAGGACAATAAAGTGAACCAGATGGTGGCAACGCGCATGCTGCACAACCTGGGCTTGAAGTACGACGTGGTGGAGAATGGGAGGCTGGCCGTGCAGGCATGCACCGACAGGCACTACGACATCGTGCTCATGGTGGGTGGTCCTGGTCACTCATGGTAGGAAGGGCAGCAGTGCTAAGTAGTTCGCTTGAGCAAGTATAAAATCCGAGTGAACTGAGACTGCATGCATCCCCTCCTCCTCCTCCCCACATCCCCCCCCAGGATTGCTCGTTTTTTAGAATCCTAAAAAACCAGCTTACCTCGTATGGCGACCTCTTGGAGAATCACCTCCCGTTTGCAGGGTACATATTTTTGAGAATTCTCAAAAATGCCCTGCAAACACTTTAAGAATCACCTCCCGTCTCACTTTACTTAAAAGTCCCCTGTTGCATTGCATCCCCTCCTCCCCTCCCCCCCTCTCGGCACATACGGGATACGGGTCATGGAGGAGAGGGCAGCCGTCTAGGCTGCTTGCTACTGCTGGTGCTGGTGCTAATCCCTTGGGCCCAACGCCCCTCCCTCCCCCCCCAGGACTGCCACCCCTAGTCCCTTGGTGCCTGAGATGGACGGCTACGAAGCAACCCGGCACATACCGGCCATGGAGGAAGAAAGGCTAGCCACATACGCTGCCAGTGCTGTTGCTGGTGCCAGTGGTACCAGTGGTGGCTACAACAGCAACACGAGTGAAGCCAGCTCCCCTAGACGATGAACCCGCAGCCGCTGCCACCATCGAACCCAACGCCCTACCCTCCCCTCCTCCCCCTTCCCCCCTCCCCATTCCCCCTCTCCCCCCCCCCCCCCCCTTCCCTCCCCCCCCCCCAGGACTGCCACATGCCTGAGATGGACGGCTACGAAGCAACGCGGCACATACGGGTCATCGAGGAAGAAAGGCTAGCCGCATACGCTGCCAGTGCTGGTGCTGCCGGTGCTAGTGCTGGTGCTGGTGGTGCTGGTGCTGGTGCTGGTGCTGGTGCTGGTGCTGGTGCTGGTGCTGGTGCTGCTGGTGCTAGTGCTGGTGCTAGTGCTCGTACTAGTGCTGGTGTTCATCCCTTCGGTTTGGCTCCTCGCCCTTCCCTCCTTCCCTCCCCCCCCCCCCAGGACTGCCACATGCCTGAGCTGGACGGTTTCGAAGCAACGCGGCACATCAGAGCCATGGAGGCGGAAAGGCTAGCTGCATACGCTGCCAGTGCTGGTGCTGCTGGTGCTGCCGGTGCTGCTGGTGCTACCGGTGGTGGCTACTACAGCAGCACCGACGGAGACATGAGTGAAGCCAGCTCCCCCAGGCGGCGCACCCACCACCGCCGCCGCCGCCCCCACCGTACCTTTATCGTTGCGCTTACCGCATCGGCTCTTAGCGAGGATAAAGACTCGTGCATGGCTGCAGGGATGGACCACTACATGTCAAAGCCCATACGGCCGAGGGATCTAGAGAAGGCTATACGGGTGGGGATGGTGACTAAGAGGAGGAGGGATTCGACTAGTGGGGAGGTGGAGTATGGCGGGGGGTCGAAGCCGGTTTCACCGCAAAAGGGTTGTGAGGGGAGTGAAGGGTCGGTGTCTCCTTCTAAGGGGTATGATTCGGGTGAGAGATCGGTTTCTCCTTATAAGGGGAATGATTCGGGTGAGAGATCGGTTTCTCCTTATAAGGGGAATGAGGGGAGTGAAAGGGTCGTGTCCCCGCTGCGGATGAATCAGCAGGAGAAGGGGCGGGGAGAGCAGGAGAAGGGGCGGGGAGAGCAGGAGAAGGGGAGAAGACAGCTCGTGTCGCAGCAGCAGCAAGATTGGGATGAGGAGGTGCAGCAGCAGCAGCAGCAGAGGGGCCAACACAGAAGGGACGAGGGGAGAGGAAGCGGTGGGAGTGGGGGGAGGGGCCAAGGAAGGGAAGGGAGAGTAGGGAGGGGTGAAGGAAGAGGCGGAGGAGGCATGGGGCAAGTCAGTCAACTCCCTCCCCCGGTGCCAGTTATTGGTCGTGACACAGGGGGTGGGGCGAGGGGAGGAGAGAGAGGGGAAAGGACAGCAGGAGGACGGGGAGGGCTGTCCTCTAGTGGAGGCGGAGGAGGTGTGGTTTCAGGTGGAAATTCAGGGGAAAAATCAGGAGGGAAAGGGTCAAGGTATGGTGGTGGTGCTGTGGGGTTTGCCCCAAGTCCGTCCTTTGGTGCCTGGGAAGGAGTGCTAGGTGTGCAGGGGCTGACAGTTGAGGTCTTGCCCGAAGGGGAAGAGGAGAGGGAAGAGGGGGGAGAAACAATGCAAGAGGCGCGTAGAATGGCTGTGGGGTTTGGTCCTAGTCCGTCCTTTGGCGCCTGGGAAGGTGGGCGAGGGGTGCAAGGCGTGCAAGGTGTGCAGGGGCTGACAGTTGAAGCATTCACAGAGGGAGAAGAGGATGCAACGCATTTGCACCCGCAGCAGCAGCAGCAGCAGCAGCAGTACCAGTACCAGCAGTACCAGCCATACCAGCAGCAGCAGCAGCAGCAGCAGCAGAGGCAGCATAACAACCAGAGGCAGCAGCCAATACCGTCCCCTAGAAAGAGCCCCCACCACCAACAGCAACACTACCCGCCCTCTCCTCGCACCTCCCCTCACTCCTCTTCTCACTCCTCTCCTCGCACCACCCCTCACTCAAACTCGCATTCCGCCCCTCTTCCCTCTCCTAGGCGCCAACCCAACCAGCAGGCTTCCCCCTTGCCCGCTTCAAAGCAGGCTGGGGGCCAAACCTCTCGGGCAGGTTCGGGAAGATTAGGTTCGGCTGAGCTGCTGCGGTCTCCCAGGCCCGGCCGGACCACACCTGAGGGTCAGGCCTGGGGAAGGCCTAGCCCACGGGCTGGGTACGGAGGGGTGCAGAGCGGTGACGATGGGTCGAGTGCTGGGTCCCCGTCAAGTGTTCGGTCTTGGGGGAGGAATGGAGGAGAAGGGGGGTGGGGGGAGGGGCACGGAATACCGGAGAGAGTGAAAGAGGATGGCAGGGATGGGGGGGGAGAGAGGGGGAGGGTGAAGGAGAGTGAGGGGGAGAGAGAGAGGGAAAGGGAGAGGGTGAGAGAGAGGGAAAGGGAGATGGAGAGAGAGAGGGAGAGAGAGAGGGGTGAGGAATCGGATAGTGGAAGTGTGGTGGTGAAAGGGGATGGGTGGAGCACAGGGGAGAGACTGAGTGATGTGGAAGAGGGGTGCGGGGAGTCGGACGAGGGGAGGGAGTGGGGGAGAATGGGAAGGGACAGGGGCGAGCAAAGAATGCATAGGGAGAAGAGGGAAGACGAAGGGGAAGTGGAAGAGGAGGAAGAGGAGGAGGAAGAGGAGAAAGAGGAGGAAGAAGAGGAGGAGATGGCTGGAGTGCCGGAGCCAAGACGAAGCAGAACAGCAGGAGCCGGGGAGAAAGGGCTAGCAGCAGCAGGAGCAGCAGCAGCAGCAGCAGCAGCAGCAGCAGCAGCAGACAGAGATGTATGGGGGAATCCTGGGGGAGGAGGAGCGAGAGAGGGGAGTAGAGGGAGAGGGGGGGAGAGGTACGAGGAAGCGAGGGGGGGTGGTGAAGCGGAGGGGCCTAGGCGAAGTAGCACTCTAGGGAGAGTTGAGGTAACACAGGCTAGGGGTGAGAAGGGAGGGGCGGAAGGAAGGAAGAGTGAACGAATGGGAGGAAGGGACGTGTGGGGGGGGAAGGAAGGGTGGGAGGGGGAGGAAAGGGAGAAGATGGATGGTAGGGGCAGGAGAAGAAGCAGCCTGGATGGGAGAGAGAATAGTTGGGAAGCTGTCACTAGTCAAGATGGGAGAAGGCCGACAGCTGCTGCTGCCGGGGAAAAGCATGTCGGGGGTACGTTGAAGCAGGATGGGAGAGATGGGCAAACGAATGATAGGGCTCAGGAGGAGGTGGCCCGAGGATTCAAGGGTACGTTGAAGCAGGATGGGAGAGATGGGCGAAAGCATGATCTGGCTCAGGAAGAGACTGGACGAGGCTACAAAGGTTCCTCCAGTCTCGTCCAGAGGCACGACGGGGCTTCAAGGGGTGAAGGAAGCACCAGCCAACACGCCCTTGAAGCCTTGGCAACTTCCAGGAAGGCCTCGTGGGATTCTCAGGACAGCTGGGGAGCGGGGGGCGGAGGGGGGAGTGCGAGGGGAGGAGGGTCGGAGGGAGAAGATGAGAGGATGTTGCGAGAATTTGCAGTTGCGGCGCTGACTAGCAAAGGGAGGGGCATGGGAGGGGCGTCCAAAGGCATGGGGGGGAATGCGAGTGCGAGTGTTAGTCCCACGCTTCCCAAGCTCTTGTCTCCTGCGCCAGCAGCTGGTGCTGCTTGTGCAGGTAGCGCTGGCACCCGTGCTGGTGGTGGTGCTGCTGGTGCTGCTGGTGCTGGCTCCCGAATCTCAGCCCCCTCTATAGAGGAAATCTGGACGCAAATCAAATCTCCAACAGCAGCAGCAGGAACAGGAACAGCAGCAGCAGCAGCAGCAGTAGGAGGAACAGGAGCAGCAGCAGCAGCAGCAGCTGTTGGAGAAGGTAGTGGAAGGAGAGGAGAAGGTTCCGGGGTGTTTGAGGCGCCTCAAGTTGCAAGGGTGACTCAAAGTAGAGGACCCATTGCAGGGGCAGGGGGAGGAAGGGCGGCGAGGGGAGGGGAGGGGGCGGGCAGAGGGGTAGTAGGAGGCGTTGGGGGAAGAGGAACAGCAGGAGGGGGTAGGGGCCCCCCGTCAGGGGGAAGGGGACCAGGGGGAGGGGGAGCCGGGGGGAGGGGTCCAGGGATAGGGGGACCAGGGGGAAGGGGAAGAGGGGTGATGGGGGCTGGGGTAGGGGGGGCTGGTCTGTTTGGAAGGGGCGGGGGGATGTTGGGGGAGGGGATGGGCAAGGGGGAGGAGGCGGGGGGGACTATGGGGAGGAGGGGGAGGAGGCAGAGATACTGTAGCAGGAGGGGCGACACCTCCACACAGTAGATCTGCATCCGACGGCTCTGAACAAGAGTTGCGTAATCAAGGGCCAGGATCGACCGGGCCTCAGAACCGACGGCTGGGAATGGGCAAATCGTCGATCAGAATCCCACCAAGGCCCACAGGGGGATTTGAAAGTGGAGGAGCTGGAGGGGCAGGAGGGGGAGGAGGGGGCGGAGGCGCAGGCAGGAGTCCTTGCTTCAGCCCTAAACCACCTTTGGCTGCCACCACCGCCGGTGGTGGTAGCAGTGCTGGCAACAGTGCTGGCAGTGGCACCACTGCAAGCAGTGCCTCCAGAACGGGTGCTAGCGGTGCTGGTGTGAGTGCCGTTGCCACCAGTAGTGGACGTGGCAGCAGGGGAAGGGGCTTAGAAGTGGATGGATCGGGCCATGGAGAACGCGCAAAAGGTGGCGAGGGGAGTGAGGGGAGTGGAGGTAGAGGTGGGGGAAGGGAAGGGGGAGGGGAAGCAGGGAGGGGAGGAGAGAGGGAAGGAGGGAGGGGAGGAGAGAGGGAAGGAGGGAGGGGAGGAGAGAGGGAAGGAGGGAGGGGAGGAGGGAGAGGCGGAGCGAGTGGAGGGGCAGAAGGGAAAGGGCAAGGAGAATACGGTGCAGAGCGGTGGAAAGGGGACAGGAGGGAGGTGGGAAGAGCAGGGGAGGGGCCCCGGCCGCTGGTGCGCAGCACAAGCATGGAGCCGCCGGTGCAGCAGAGACGCACGGGGTCAGAGCAGAAGGCGGCGCAGGACCTAAGGATGTGGATCGAGCGCGCGCACAACCCGCAAGTGGACAAGTGGATCTCCCAGGTGAGGCAATAGGATTGCTGCTATGCATTTCGTGGCTTTGGAAAAACGCATCTGCTTTTTGTGTTACTGCATTAGGGCAGGACAGAAAAAACGCTTTAGACCCCTCTTGTGGAGAAAAAACGCTTCAGACCCCTCTTGTGGAGAAAAACGCTTCAGACCCCTCTTGTGGAGAAAAACGCTTCAGATCCCTCTTGTGGAGAAAAACGCTTCAGACCCCTCTTGTGGAGAAGCAGGTGAAGGTGGCAGAGGGGGCAAAACATTAAACTCTAAAAACCCGAAACCTTAATTACTCAGTCTGCATCGATCCTGCTCCTGCTTTCTTCCCCTTTCCCCAATTGTTTACTCTGCATCTTCACCTGCATTTCCCTCCTTCCCCCCTCCTCCCCCCCCCCCTTTCCCCTCCCTTCCCCTTCCCTTCCCCTTTCCCTTCCCCTTCCCCTTCCCCTTTCCCTTCCCAACATTCTCCAGGTTGAAGCCAACTGCACACCGCCCAGGAATGCAGCTCACAAGAAGACAAGGAGTGAGGTGCCGGCCTTCTTGCCGCCCCTCACCTCCAGCCCGGGCGGCACGGGTTCCCTCCGCCGCATGCAGAGCTCTCCCCCCATATCCCCGGGTACTAGCCCCCACAACAGCCCAGGAAATAGCCCTGATAGCAAGAAACACAGTAGGGTAGCTAGTAGCAGGAATCACAGAGGTGGTGGTGGTGAAAGACATAGGTGGGCGAACAGGAGGGGTGACTATAATGAGGGTGAGGATGCGGATCTTCGGTTTGTTGATCAGCCGAGGAGCAAGTCGGATGGCAGTTCTTCCATGAGAGCAGCGCGCGAGGCGGAGAGGATGAGGGACATGGACAGGAACAGCGGAGGACGAGGATGGGCAGCAGAAGATAATTATGCATACGACTAACCCCTACTATGTACATGAGTACTTATTGAGGAGCAGTGGAGCAGAGGTCAGCTTTTTTGTCTATATATATCATTACCCAATAAGAGAGGTCATTTTGTACAGAATCATACCAGGCTGTGATGAAAACTAGATATTACGCGCATAACTGTTGCACAAATTGCGCAAGCATTTCCAGTATGGTTTTGTTTCGCGACTGGGAATTCGCGATTGGCTCGCGAGAGCTTGTGGTAGCCAGTAGTCCAAGCTGCTTCGCTGGACCACTGACATCACTCCCAGCTCCCATCTTTTCGCCGCAGCCACCAAACCCCAGCCAAGCGGATAACGCTTCCATCCGACCACAGCATATACGATGCCACGTGGCACGAGGTACCCACACGAAAGCCGTCCGTCTCATTTCCACCTGGCACATCAACGGTGAGATCTGGGCCAGTGACCTCGCAGGCATCACAGATACCAAACCCCTCCACCGTTCCGCCACTCCCTCGAGATTTCCTTTTTCCCGCATCCACCCGCCATTTCTCCCTCCCGCAGCTCTACGGAATCTCCGCCCACTGCTCTGCGGAACCTCCGCCCCTTTGTTCCCCGCGCCTGCGCGGTATTCCCTACAGTTCTCTGCTCTGCTCCTCGAGGCTGGAACCACCTCCCTCCTAGGGGTTCTGATTTCTCCTCTCTATCTGTCTCTGGCTCAGTTCTGCTCTAAGAAAGCAGTTTCCAGCCTCGCACGTAGTTGCTCCACCCCTTGTCTTGTGAATCTTTTCTCAAGACGCCATGGCTGCCGCTATGTCCTGGAGCACCAAGCTCGCGTGCCCTTCTTTCGAGGGTCTGTCTAGCCGTAGCCTGCCCTCCAACCGGGCTAACTCCAATGTGGAGCTTCAGGCTAAGGGCGCGGAGGGTGCTCCCCGCACCACCTGCTCGCTGAAGGCGATGCGCGATCGTATCGAATCCGTTAAGAACACCCAGAAGATCACCGATGCGATGAAGCTCGTCGCCGCTGCGAAGGTGCGCAGGGCTCAGGAGGCCGTCGTTAACGGCCGTCCCTTCTCGGAAAACCTCGTTAAGGTGCTCTACAACGTTAACGAGCAGCTCCAGAACGAGGACGTGGACATTCCTCTGACTGAGGTCCGTCCCGTCAAGAAGGTCGCCATTGTCGTCAACACCGGTGACCGCGGTCTGTGCGGTGGCTTCAACAACTACGTCCTCAAGAAGGCCGAGGCTCGCGTCGCCGAGCTGCAGAAGCTCGGCGTGGCTTACACCATCGTGTCCATCGGCAAGAAGGGTAACGCCTTCTTCAAGAGGCGTCCCCAGTACGCCGTCGACAGGTACCTCGAGGTCGGCGCTGCTCCCACCACCAAGGAGGCCCAGGCCATCGCCGACGAGATCTTCTCCCTGTTCGTGTCCGAGGAGGTCGACAAGGTCGAGCTGATCTACACCAAGTTCGTGTCTCTGATCAAGTCCGACCCGGTCATCCACACCCTTCTGCCTCTCTCCCCCGCCGGCGAGGTCTGCGACATCAACGGCACCTGCGTGGACGCTGCCGAGGACGAACTTTTCAGGCTGACGACCAAGGAGGGCAAGTTCGCCGTGGAGCGTGAGACGATCAGGACCGAGACCCCCGAGTTCACCGGCGTGCTTGGGTTCGAGCAGGAGCCTGTGCAGATTCTCGATGCTCTGCTCCCCCTTTACCTCAACAGCCAGATTCTCCGTGCCCTGCAAGAGTCCCTGGCCAGCGAGCTCGCCGCTCGTATGAACGCCATGGGCAACGCCAGCGATAACGCCAAGGAGCTGAACAGGAGCCTTAACTTGACGTACAACAGGCGGAGGCAAGCCAAGATTACTGGCGAGCTTATTGAGATTATTTCCGGTGCCAGCGTCTAAGGAAGCAGTGCAGGAGTATGCATCAGTAGAGAGCTGTCTTGAAGCGTTTATTAATATTTCAGCTCTGTGATCTCAAACAATCTGTCGACAATATTTTGTTAAGTGGTTTTCCTAATCGCTCATAGATGAGAGACCTGCATGGCCGAAATTGAGTGCTGGGAGCAAACTGCATTCTTGCCTTGTTGAAAGGGCAATGCAGTTCCTCAGATTCTTGCTGCAAACTGTGAACACTCCACATGAGTGGCAGGCAGGTCTGGTTCCCTGTAGATCAAGAAAACGTGCATTGCATTAGTATAATGGACATATAGAGGCCGCAATGGCCTCTTTATGCTTTGATCTAATCAATAAGCTCATGGTTCACTTCACTTTTCCAACAAAGAAGGCCAATTTCGTTTGAAATTTGATGGGACGCTTTTTAATCGGTACCTATACAGAATACGTGAAGGCTTTGTACGTGTTTCATTTTGTTAGACGTTTCCTTTCGCGAAGGCTCTTTTCGCTCATTCCACCTCGCCTGTACTATCCCCTCCCTCCCTGACCTCCGCTTCCCCTCGGCTTTTCTGCATGGCGGGTTGATCCACCATACACCCCGCCTTCTCCGCCGCGCACTCGTCCGCGCCGCTTGGATCCCTCACTCGCCACGTCTGCTCGTCACTCTTTTCTGCCGTTCCTTTCCTCCGTGATCCGCTATAATCACGCTCGCTCTATAACCAGCACTCACCATGCTGGCTCACATTCTTTCGCCGTCCCCCACTTTCGCTATAGTCCCCAATGGTATCGCTCTTCCGCCACTCTCCGCATCACATGCGCCCGCGCGCCCCTCAAAGCCCGCATTTTTGCTTCCGCGCATGGCGCCCGCACAAGCGTTGCGCCCAGGCTCCCCGCGGAAGCTAGCTTTCCGCCAAACCCGCGCCAGCGCAAGCGGGAAGCAGCCAGAGGGGGCAGCGGCGGGATCGGCGGAAGCCGCAGGGGCGGGCGCGGAGGCGAATAAGCTGGCGGAGGCTCCGCCGCAGCCGGGGGCGACGGGCGCGGCGGAGGCGGGCGCAAAGCCAGCCGGGGAAGCGGTAGCGGCGGAAGGGGAGGGGGGGCAGTTTCTGGGGCAGGCAACAACCGCGGGGATCTTCCTCCTGTGGGCGGGACTGATAGGCTATGGCGCGATGTTTGCGCCCAATCAGACTCCAGTACGTGGCAGCTGATGAGTGGCTGGTGTAGACACGGCAGATAGGCGTGGGGCCACGTGGCATGGGACGGGATGGTATGGAATGTATGGTATGGCATGGTATGGTATGGTATGGTATGGCATGGCATGGCATGGCGTGGCATGGCGTGGCATGGCATGGCATGGCATGAAATGCTCCGAAAAGCTGCTGTCAGTTCCGAGACCAGTACTTTCCGAAAAGCTGCTCAGCTTGAGGGCAGACGACGGGTTTGTCATGAACCAGGTGCCACGTGCCAGGTGCCAGGTCCCAGGTACCAGGTGCCAGGTACCAGGTGCCAGGTGCCAGGTCCCAGGTGCCAGGTCCCAGGTGCCAGGTGCCAGGTGCCAGGTACCAGGTGCCAGGTGCCAGGTGCCAGGTGCCAGGTGCCAGGTGCCAGGTGCCAGGTCCCAGGTGCCAGGTGCCAGGTGCCAGGTACCAGGTGCCAGGTGCCAGGTCCCAGGTCCCAGGTGCCAGGTGCCAGGTCCCAGGTCCCAGGTCCCAGGTCCCAGGTCCCAGATACCAGATACCAGGTGCCAGGTGCCAGGTACCAGGTGCCAGGTGCCAGGTGCCAGGTGCCAGGTGCCAGGTGCCAGGTGCCAGGTCCCAGGTCCCAGGTGCCAGGTGCCAGGTCCCAGGTCCCAGGTGCCAGGTGCCAGGTGCCAGGTGCCAGGTGCCAGGTGCCAGGTCCCAGGTCCCAGGTCCCAGGTCCCAGGTCCCAGATACCAGATACCAGGTGCCAGGTGCCAGGTACCAGGTGCCAGGTGCCAGGTGCCAGGTGCCAGGTGCCAGGTGCCAGGTGCCAGGTCCCAGGTGCCAGGTCCCAGGTGCCAGGTCCCAGGTCCCAGGTCCCAGGTCCCAGATACCAGATACCAGGTGCCAGGTGCCAGGTACCAGGTGCCAGGTCCCAGGTCCCAGGTGCCAGGTGCCAGGTGCCAGGTGCCAGGTCCCAGGTCCCAGGTGCCAGGTGCCAGGTCCCAGGTCCCAGGTGCCAGGTCCCAGGTCCCAGGTGCCAGGTGCCAGGTGCCAGGTGCCAGGTGCCAGGTGCCAGGTGCCAGGTCCCAGGTGCCAGGTGCCAGGTCCCAGATACCAGATACCAGGTGCCAGGTGCTCCTGTTACTGTGCACCGCCCTCACGTCCATCCTTTCTCCCTTCCCTCCTCTCAATTCCGACACCAGTACTTCCTGGAAAAGCTGCTCACCTTGAAGGCAGACAACGGGCTTCTCATGCACCAGGTGCTCATGTGGCCTCACCCCCCTCCTCCGCCTTCCCCCCCTCCTCCGCCTCCCCCCCTCTCTCTTCCTCTCAGCTCCGCGACCTGTCTTTCCTCGAGAAGCTGCTTAACTTGCGGGCGGACGACGGGTTTGTGACGAGCCGGTTACCACGCGCTCGGTCACTCCTCCTCCCTCCCCTCTATCCTGTCCGCCCTTCGCATCCTTCCCATCCCTCCCCCCCCCCCCCCCTCCTTCCCGTTCTCTTTCCCCCCTCCCCCCTCCCTCTCCTCCTTCCCGTTCTCTTCCCCCCCTCTCTTCCTCGCAGTTCCGCGACCAGTACCTCCTCGTGAAGCTTCTCAACCGGAGGGCGGACGACGGGCTCGTGATGAGCGAGGTGCTCGTGGCACTCCTCACATTCCCCCTTTTTCCCCCCCTTCTCCCCTCCTCTCGAACGGTCCGTCGTTCGAACTGGCCCTCATCCTGGGTACAAACTGGCCCTTTTCCCCTCCTCGCTCTCTCTCTCTCTCCTCCCTCTTCCACCCCCCTTTCCCCCTTCCTCGCAGTTCCGCGACCAGTACTTTCTCGAGAAGCTGCTCAACTTGAGGGCGGACGACGGGTTCGTGATGAACCAGGTGCTCGTGTCGCTGTGGAACCTCATGGGCGTGCTGCCCGGCGTGTACGCGGCTACTCTTGTCCCTGCCTCTCGCACGTGAGTGGTCGCATGGATGCGTGCCTGTGTGCATAGCCACGTGCGTGTGTGCCAGCTGATGGCAGTGATGATGGGTTTGTGATGTACCAACCAGGTGCTCGTGTCGCGCTGTGACCTCATGGGCGTGCTGCCCGGCGTGTATGCCGTGGCGCTTGTCCCTGCCTCTCGCACGTACGTACACATGATTGTAGGCCCTTAGCGAGTAGCATGTGAGCATGCGAGCATGTGAGCTGCTACAAACCAGCCAGGTGTTCTCGTTTTGAAACCTCTCAAAACGACGTTTCTACCCACCGGGTGTGCTCGTGTTGCTCTGGGATTTGATGGGCGTGCCGTCTGCCAGGTGTGTACGCTGCTACGCTGGTGCCTGCATCTTGCACATACGTACACAGCAGTGACCCCGTATGTATGGCTGCATCTCGTATTCATGCATCATCATCTGCATGTAATCTGGTACTAGTGGCACTGAACGAGGTGCTTGTGTTTGCACCGAAATCTGCCTGGGTAAAAAAAATACACTCCCTCCTCCCCTTCCCCCTCCCCCCCCCCCCCTTCCCCCACCGCACATCGCCCTTTTCTTACTCCCAGCAACTGCACCAAACGAAAGTCTCTGTTGCCATTTCTCCTCGCCTCTTTCTTCGCCGGTGCCTTCGTCGCCCTTCTGTTCTTTGCCGTCTGGGCGCCTGGAGTGACTTTTGAGTCGACTCAAAAGTCACCCCGTCTGGGCGCCTGGAGTGACTAGGAACATGTTCCTACCCCCCACTTGTGTAATGACTCAAAACTCGACTCATTACCACCGCATTTTCCTACCCCCCACCTCCCCCCCGTGCAGCAACCGCACCACCATCCCTGCGTGGCCGTTTCTCCTCGCCTCGTTCTTTGCTGGGGCCTTCGCCCTTCTGCCCTTCTTTGCGCTCTGGGCGCCTGGGGTCCCCACCGTGCCCACCCAGGAGGAGCGGGGGAAAGTGGGGCTTCGCGTGTTGGAGTCTAAGATCACCAGTGCGGTGAGTCGGTGGGGTGAATATGTGGGGTAAGGTTTTACCGTTACACTCCTCTTTGCACTCTGGGTGTCTGGAGTGCCCACGGTGCCCACCCAGGAGGAGCGTTGGAAAGTGGGGCTGCGCGTATTGGAGTCTAAGATCACCAGTGCGGTGAGTGCAAGGGGCATTGCTGCACCTAGCCTTTCTTCCCTTCTTTGCCCTCTGGGCGCCTGGATGACCCGCAATGCCCGCACATGAGGAGAGGGGGATGTGGGTCTCCAGGTATTGGAGTCCAAAATCACAAGTGCGGTGAGTCAGTAGGGTGAATTAGGGGGTTAAGGTTACTCTGTTACACTTGTCTTTGCCCTCCTCTGGGCGCCTGGACGTCGTCACTCATGGTCTTGGGAAGAGCAGCAGTGGAAAGTTCACTTGTCTTTGCCCTCCTCTGGGCGCCTGGAGTGCCCACAATGCCCGCACAGGAGGAGAGGGGGGAAGTGGGGCTGCGTGTGCTTGAGTCTCTAAGATCACCAGTGCGGTGAGTGCAAGCAACGGCCTTTCTTCCCCTTGTGTTCATCCCCCCACCCCCCCCCCCTCCCCCCCTCTCCTGGTTGTCTCCCCCCCTTCATCCCCTTCGTTCCAGCTTTTGCTGCTGGCAGCGTCTGGATTGGTGGTCAGTGCAGCGTAGTGCCGTCTGCTGATTACCAAACCGTGCTTCCCCGTGTGTCTCCCCCCTCTCCCCCCCTCCCCGTGTGTCTCCCCCCTCTCCCCCCCTCCCCGTGTGTCTCCCCCCTCTCCCCCCCTCCCCGTGTCTCTCCCCACTCTCCCCCCCTCTCCGTGTGTCTCCCCCCTCTCCCCCCCTCCCCGTTGTCTCCTCCCCCTCCCCCCCTCCCTCTTGGTTGTCTCCCCCTTCATCCCCTTCGTTCCAGTTGTTGCTGCTGGCAGCGTCTGGATTGGTGGTCAGTGCAGCAACGGCGCCGTCTTCTGATTGGCTGGAGTTCGCACAGTACCTGCAGGAGAGCCTCATGGTGGGTATAGTGCGGCGCAGAGCAGTGCAGTGCAGCGTAGTGGAGCTTAGTGCGGTGGAGAGCCTTGTAGTGTGGTGAAGGGGCCCCGTCTCCTGATTGGCCAGAGTTCGGGCAGAACCTGCAGGAGAGCCTCATGGTGGGTGCATGCATGGGTAGAGTACAGTGGAGTGCGGTTTTATGTGGTGCGGAGCTGTGTGGTGGAACTCAGTTTGGCCAATCCCTGCAGGAGAGCCTCTTGGTGAGAAGATAGACACAGAGAGGTGCAGTGCGGTGCACTGTGGCCTGCGTCTGGTGCTCTGCTTCGTTTTGAGACGTTTCAGGACAAGTTACATGACGTAGTCTGCTGATTGGCCTGAGTTCACTATGTTTCTTTTTAATTCCTCTTACTTATTGCTCTCTTCACCCCCCTCACACCCCCTCCCCCCCCCCCCCTGCTTTTGAGTCGACTCAAAAGCAGACTCATTACACGCGGCTTTGAGTCGACTCAAAAGCAGTTATTGCTCTGTTCACCCCTCTCACAAACCCCCCCCCCAAAAAAACCATCAGATATCCATGTCACATCCATGGTGGTTTCTTTCTGCTCAACACGTTCTTACCTTACCACTCATGCCAACACCTGCTCCCCCACACGCCCCTCCCATCAGATCCATCCATGTGGCATCCATCCATGGACTTAGTTCTCCCAACATGTTTCTTCCTTCCTTCCTGCTCACCCCAATACCTACTCCCCCCCTCTCGCCTTCTCCCCCCTCCCTTCCCCCCCTACGTGCATACTTCCCCCCCCATCAGATCCATCCACGTGGCATCCATCCATGGACTTTGTCCTCCCAACATGTTCCTGACTTTTACTCTACCTTCTCCCCCCACTCCTCTCCCCCCCCCCCCAAAAAATGTGACATCCATGGACTTCGTCCTCTCAACATGTTCCTGACCTTCTGCTCACCCCAATACCTGCTTCAAACCCCCCCCCCCCTCCCTCCCCTTTACACGCACGCAGACCCCCCAACCCACCCTCTCCCTCCCCCCCCCATCAGACCGTTGTTCTGCTCAACATGTACCTGCCTTTCTGCTCTACTCAGCCATATCCCCCCCTCTCCCCCCATTCCCCACTCCTCCCTTCCCACTCCCCCTTCTCCCCCCCCTTTCCCCCCTCTCCCAACTCTTCTCCCCCCCCCATCAGATCCATGTGACCTCCATGGACTTTGTCCTGCTCAACATGTTCCTGCCCTTCTGGCTCTTCAACGACATGGCATACAGAAACTGGTGCGTGCGCTTAATCGATTGGTGTGGTGTAGAGGAGCCTGTGCGTTCTACGTGGTGTTGCAGTATTAGTGCTGGTGCGTTATAACTTATAAGTGCGGGCGTGTTCTAAATCCCGATGTGTTATAAATGCCAGCTATACCAGCAACTGGCCGAGCAAGTAGCTTCCCAGAAGAACTGTACTGCTTATAAGGTCTGGTGCAAAGAATCAGGTCCATGCTCAGATGCATTCTCAGGTGCTCTATCAGGTGCATCCTCGGGTGAATTTCCAGGTGGATGAACAGGTGCAATACAGAGATTGAGAACATCCTCAATTCCCATCCTGATCATCCTCGCTATAAGCCCTGCCCTTTCCTTTATTTTACCCATCACTGTTTTCCCCCTCCCCCATCCTACCATCGCCCCTCTACAGGGCGCCTAGAGACTCATGGGGTGTTGCTCTCCCCTTCATCCCCGTTATAGGCCCTGCCCTCTACCTTGTAGTGAGGCCAGGGCTGCCCCCACCACCAGCTACACCTGCTGCAGAAGCTGAGTCTTCCAAATCCGATTAAATCACTTATCGCGGGTTTTCTAGGGTTGCGCATCCCGCAATGTTACACAAATCAGTGCCACGAACTTCATGTACCATGGTATGCAACTAAGGTTATGATGTAAGCAAAAGGTGGCTGGTTGAAAAGCAGCCTGGAACCTTCAGTCCCTGAGAAGCCTGGCTTTCACGATGACACGTGAGTGAAGGTTACAGAAACGAAGCTCTGCCCCCATACAGTCAGCCTCGACACCTTCTTG
The DNA here is from genome assembly GCA_027943415.1 of Closterium sp. NIES-67. Lineage (NCBI taxonomy): Eukaryota > Viridiplantae > Streptophyta > Zygnematophyceae > Desmidiales > Closteriaceae > Closterium > Closterium sp. NIES-67. Next base: position 95,777 of record BQMB01002342.1, read on the forward strand.
TAAACCTTGACATTGAAATCCGACGACCAGGTCGTGCGCCTAACAACCACCTTAGTGACTCCCCCCACGTTCCTTGTAAACCCCTCTAGATTAATCATAACGCGCCGATCTTCAGCCTTCTGATTCACTATAAACACCGTAACGCGGTTACCACCTGGGCTGTAGAACGCGGTCATCCCGTGCGAGCAGTCCGAACCTACCTTGAGCGGCTTGGAGCCAGGTTCGGCAAGCATGGTGAAATGCTTGAATATCCAAAACCTTTTGTTCGCTTTAGGCGTCTCCATTTTGCCTCTGTAGTCCGGAGGATAATTCGGCGGGAAGTCAACAAAAGACCAGTGCGCGCCGAGATCATACGCTTGCCAAATCACGTACGCCGAAGCCTCCATGATATTGACGGTCTCGATAACGTTACGAGCCATAAACAGGGAAACATCCCAAAAGCTCCCACTTTTACTCAAGGGTCCCGCTTCACTCACCCACACTTCTCTCCCCAGCAGCTTCGCCGTGTCGCGAATGGTGCCGAATCTTCTTTCGTACGACACCGCCGCACCCTCGCTGAAGTACCTATTCACGTACGCGTGGACGTTTATCCGCGTTAGTAGCTCGTGATTCGGTACCTGAGGCAGCTGCGCTGTCGTGCCATCCCAGCTATCCACCCCCACCAACTTCGTTACTAGTCCCTTAGCTAGTAACGCGTCCGAAGTGTACTTGATTACACGCCCCATTTCCGGTGGATTGAACGTACACCCCTCGTGGTCCGTCCCCGCATGCCAAAACCGCTCAAGCGCTTCGTTGAAAGGCTCCAGCGAATCAAAAGTAACCCCCCACCTTGTCGCGAACTCAGCCACGACTGTCGTCAGGTAATCTGCGAAAGCGCCCTCGTACTCAGGCAACAAGTTCGTATCCCCTTTCCAGGCCGCGCCTGCCACGTCCCCAGAAACAGTCATCCACCAAGGCGGGCTGTTGGAAAACGCCTCGAACACATTCGCGCCTCTCTCCTTCGCTCCCAGCAGCACATTCCGCTGCCGTTCGTCCGCGCTCCAATCGTACGGCCCGTCCTCAGTCGGCTTGAAACCCGGCATCCCCCGCCAATCGGATTCCGAATTCTTGTAAAATTGCGGGCTCTGTTTCTTGTGATGGCCCCCTCCGATGTTGTAACGCACGATGTTGAGACCAAGGCCGTTGATTGGCTCGAAGAGAAGGTCGAGAATCGTGCTCAGCTCCTGCTTCGGCAAGCCGCCGACGTAGTTCGCAAACCAGGCGAGAGAAGTCCCCCACCCTCGCCACGTTGTGCCGACGAACTCTGGCGAAACTGTGACATTAATCGTACCTGCAGGCTCGCAATAAAAAAACAATGGGATCCATTTGTTTCGTGATTGGCGGATCCAAACGAGCGTCAAGCCAGCAACGGAACTTGAAACTTGCAGGTATTGGAAACCAATGACTGGTAACTAAGAACGTGCATGTTTTAGTACCTCAAAACTTGCAGGTAGCAACGTACCTTTGAACTTGCAGGTGGATAGCTGTTCCAACGAGGGCAATAAATCCGGGGGCGGGGCCCGCCTGCTGCCACCTCCGCGTGCTGCCGCCACTATAGTCGCGTGCGCGGTGATCTCGAGGAAGCCTAGCACTAGGAGGGCCGTCCTCAATGCGGCATTGAGAGTCGCGCCGCGAACCAACGAGCTCCTCGTGATCGTGGTCATATTCTAGGTCTCAGACTCTAAGCGGGGGATAGTTATTAACTCAGCCTTTGAAAGAACAACTTCACATCCGTTTATGTAAACGAGCTGCAAGGTAAGGTATGATGTACGACTCGTAGTGTCTGCTAGTGGCTTGCTCCAACTCCGAAGGAGCCTGTCGTACCATTGTCGCTGCGACCGTAGGTCGAACGAAATCCTCAATTGGACCTACCGCAAAGACCGCAGTCTCGCGCGTGTCGTACAAGGAGAGCCCGCCTCGATGGAGTCGCGTGTGGTGGGCTAAGTTTGGAACTTAGGAGTTGTATAGTAATGACACGTGCTAGGGGGCACATGTGGCTTTTAGCATCAAATGCATAAGTTTGAACGACAACCGCACTGAGCCGTAGCAAAACACACAACTGTGGGAAAAACCTCTAAAAGCTCGAAGTTACGGTCCAAACCGAACCCAAAGCACAGCGCCCTTAGCTTAGGGTCAGATCAGGCGGCCAGGGGCAGCGGGGGGCAAGGACAAGGGGCAATGCTACGGGCCAGGGTCGTGTGGCGAGGGGCTGGGTTTGCCTTGCGCCGCAAGCTCACAAGGTTGAGGAAGAGGGCGGGAGATAATATAATTGGAGGATAAGAAGGGAAAGGGGGGGAGGGGGGTGTGTTGTGACATTTTCGAACCGCGTGCGATTCGGATCTTTTTTCGACATTGTGTTTGCTGTATCGAGGGGCGCGGCGAGAAATTCCAAGATTGTGATTCCCTTTCTAGTAGGACCGATTCCCGCTTACCAGGGCTACACCTTGTGCACTACCAACCTATATTTATGGGCACGTTTTTATCCTGTAGAAACGTAAGAGCATAATGATGTGTCGCTGAATGTAGAATGCAGACTTTCAACTATGTACGCATTCTTATTAACAATTAATGTACACTTTTTTCCAAGGAATCCTAAACCTCGTCGTCCTACTCAGTCAATGGCTTCCTCCCACATTCTTGCTATGCTGAACTCCACAGTGAAACGCCCTAAGGCAACAAAGTAGAAATACGCCCTGAGTCCTGAGCTAACTAACCACTTCTCATAATCACCTGAAACGCTTTTGAGTTCAAGCGTGCAAACACAAGCAAATGTAACGAACAGGAGCAGCAAGGAACCACGATCTCCACAGCCCTACCGTAAGGACCACTCCCCATTTCCCCCGCCCCTCCGTTCTCCCCACTTCCTCTCCCATCCCCCTCCTTCTGTCCTCCCTCCCCCATCTCCCCTCCATCCAGGTGTTTATATGCAACCACACCCCCCTCTCTCAATTTCCCACCTTCCCCTGCCTCTGCCGCTGCCGCTGCGTCTCTACCCCTAAGCCCTGATCCCTCTAGACCCAGTGCCTTTACCACCTCTTCGGATTCGAGGGCAAACACGTCCCCACAGCGACACTCAGCCACAAATACACCTCTCCTATAAGTTTCCTCTCCTCCTGCTCCCCCCTTCCTACCTTCACATCTCCCCGAATTCTCCTCCTCCCTTTCCTCCCCTCCTTCCTCCCCTCCTTCCTCCCCTTCCTCCTCTTCCTCCCATGCCATGTCGTCTATGCTTACCCCATCACACGGCATCACACCAACGCCGCGTTCCCCTGCTGCTCGTGCCGCTGTTCCTGCCCCTCCCTCTGAAACTACCTCGGTTGATGCTCCTCTTCCTGCTCTCCCTCCTCCCTCTCCTCCTCTCCCTCCTCCTCCTCCTCCTCCTCCTCCTCCTCCTCCTCCTCCTCCTCCTCCTCCTCCTCCTCCTTCCCCTGCTGCTGTGGCTCCTACTGCTGCTTCTCTACCTGTGCGCTCTTGATCTTGATCTTGATCTTGCTCTTGCTCGTGCCCTTGCCTGTCCCCCTCATGTTGGCAACCATTGACATGTGTGCAACTGTTGCCATAATTTACAGGAGTGGAACTGTAGCAGTCGGCACTGTAGCTGCGGCTGTAGCTACCCTGATGCACCAGAGCCAGTGCTGCCGCCCGTTTGTCAGACTCTGCAGGAAATCATCGTTACAACAAAACAGAGAACGGGGTTTCCTGTCGAGTTACTGTCATGGGGAGGCGTCAATACTTACAGTGCGGAGGTGAGAGGAAGGCCGAGGCAGAGGTCAGAGGTTCAGCGCCCAGGAAGGCTGACCTCCTCCTGTGATATGAGTTTCGTGTTGAGTTGAGTCGACTCAAACCGAAACGTAAATCGCACAGTCAGAGGTTCAACACCCAGGAAGGCTGATCTCCTGCCTCCCAAGCTCTCTGGAAAACCCTGGTGCTCTAAAACCCGGAACCCTGAGGGCTAAAGGCGAAGGCAGGGGGGGGGGGCTACCAGTGAGTCGACTCAAAAACAGGGGAGCGGAGGGCGTGGGGGGGTGGTGTGTGTGGGGGAGTAGGCCGTCCTTGAACCTCACGATCGTATTCTTCACGAGTCAACGCGTCTCGCAGCACACTCCACTAGGGGGCCAGCAGACCTGAACCACCCGCAACCGAACACGACACCTTCCAACCGAAGGACTTCGCAACGGTTACTAAGGCGACAGGGCCCTACCGTGAAGCGCTCGCACGCGGCGTGCACGCGCAGAAACCGTTGCTCCGGTCCGGACCTCAGCCGCTCAAGAGGTGAGATAGCGCACCTTGCAACACGCGATCGTATTCGGCGCGAGTCGACCCGTCCCGCAGCACGCTCCACGCGGCGTGCACGCATTGAAACCGTCTCTGCCGCTCGTCGCGGATACGTTCGTCGTCGTGCTGACCGTTGATCCTTTCATTTTCGTCCTGATCATCCCGAAATGGTCGCTTCTGATCGTCGTGCTCGTCGTGCTCTTGTCGATGCTCCTGTTGATGCTGCTGCTGCTGCTGCTGCTGCTGCTGCTGCTTGTCTGGGTGCAGCAGCAGCGCTGCTTCTTGGAAACTACGACGGATCTCGTCCAGATTCGCGGTTCGTGGCACACAGAGCGCATCGTAGTGAGTGTCGCCCAACCCGTACGGCTTTAGAGGCGCCTCTAAAGGCCCGTACTGCTTCGCTGCTCCTATCTCTCCTCCTCTTGCTAACGCCGACGATGATGACGTCATTCCCGCATACACTACAGGAAGATTCGCTGGGGTCCTCGCCAAAAAAACGCAGTAGTTAGTGCTCTTAGACACACAGAGTACTAAGGAAACTACGAGAAACGAGAGCAATAGTCGACGCCAAATCCCGAATCCAGATGCAAGCACTCTCAAGGTTTGGGTTTAGACATCCAGAGAAGGTGACAAACCCCAAATCCCAAATCCCAAATCCCGAATCCAAAAGTTGCGGGTTTGGTTTCGAATCGGGCTGAGTTTGTTTGGGTAAATTACCCAGCCTAACCCAGCCCAAACTCAAATCCAGAAAAAATCAACCGAACCCAACCTCAACACCGAATTACCTTACTTTTTTACCCAAACCCGAATTTTCCCCCATGGCTATCCTAGTCGTTGACCAGAATAGTATGTGCTGATACTGACGGATTTCGCGATGGATGTAGGGCTTCGACTTTGCCGGCTGCCGGGTCTAACGGCTAGCCGGCTCACCATGCGGCTTGGCGCGCTTCGTTTCACGCCGTTCCCCGTACCGCCGCTAATTGCGGCGGATTTTCGCGTGATCGGTTCCAGGCGAATCTGCACGACTAGTCGTGGCATGGTTTGTGCCTCCGTCCGAGCTGGCTTTGAGAATTCTCAGAAGCCAAGTAGCAGCGCGAGGGACGCTATTGGGGTGACTTATGAGTCGACTCAAGGTTCGCCCCGCAGCATGGTTTGTGCCTCCGTGCGAGCTGGTTCTGAGAGTTCTCAGAAACCAAGTAGCGGTGCGAGGGATGCAATAAAAGAGCCTTCTTTTGAGTCTACTCAACAGCAGAGTATTCAACAACCTAGAAGCGGTGCGAGGGAAGCGATTGAAGAGTCTGCGACTAGGAGTCATAGAGGGAATGCGCGGCGGGGGGAGAGCAATGCGCAGCCGGGGAAGAACAGTGCGCCGCAGGGGGGAAGCAATGCGCGGCAGGGGGGGAGTTTTGCGGGGGAGGCGGGAGGGGATATGGCTGGCGGGGAGAAACGGCCGCTTCGGCTGGTTGTGATTGGGGGAGGGGCGGCGGGCGTGTTTGGCGCAATAAGAGCCAAGGAGATGGCTCCGTCCTTGGAAGTTCGGGTGGTGGAGAAGAGCCAACCGCTGGGGAAGGTGAGAGGCGAAAGGGGGGAGAATGGAAAGGGGGAGAAAGGGGGGAGGAGAGGTTATTTCTTGGGAGATGAGTGGGGAGGTAGGCGCGATCCGAGCCAAGGAGATGGCGCCGTGCCTGGAAGTCCGGGTGGTGGAGTGGAGAAGAGCCAACCGCTGGGGAAGGTGAGAGGGGTTCAAGGGGAAGGGGTGGGTGGGGGGAGGGGGGATGGGAGAGAAGAGAATGGGGAGGGGCGGTGGGGATGTATTGATTAGTGGTGATGTTTATATATGATAATAGATAGATGAACAACAATATATGATGAACGAACGTATATTGAGAGAAGAGTGTTACAGCATTGTTCAGTTGACTTTGACATCTGTACCTTGTCATACCATACCGTACCACACACACCCTACCCTACCCTACCATACAATGCCACGTGTCCCATGGCAGGTGCGCATATCAGGAGGGGGTCGCTGCAACGTCACAACAGGCCTCACACGGGACGCCATTGTATGTGAGCCGACTTTTGAGGCGCCTCAAAAGCTAACACGGGACGCCATTGTATGTGAGCCGACTTTTGAGGCGCCTCAAAAGCTAACACGGGACGCCATTGTATGTGAGCCTCTTGTGCCGTCCTCCACGGCATCTAAAGAGTGCTACTGTGGGTCTTCTTGTGCTACTGTATGTATCTTCGACACAGACAGACCTCCTGCTAACATGACATGTCGTGTCGTGACGACTCGTGACATTGGCACGCCGCTCCATTCCCCCTCACCTGCGTTCTCCTTCCCCTCCTCTTAACAACCAATTAAACAGGTGACAAACATAGGCGCTCACTGGAAGATCTCCAAGGATCTCCAAGGATCTCCAAGGATCTCCAAGGATCTCCAAGGATCTCCAAGGATCTCCTTCCCCTCCTCTTCCACCCCCCTCCCCAACCCCCACCCCCCCCCCTCTCCCAGCATCTCTCGTCGCACTACCCAAGGGGCCATCGCGAGCTTAAAGGTTCTTTCTTCCGCACGCACGGGCCGGCTGACACTGCAGCGTGGTTCACACAGCGAGGCGTGCCACTCAAGGTGCGTGTTGTGTGCCCGTGTGCTTGTGCGCCCGTGCGCTTGTGTGCCCGTGTGCTTGGGCGTTTGTAGGCACTGTACCATTCGCCCCCTAACCCCCTCTTCCCTTCCCTCCTGTACGGTACCGTCCTGCTGGGAGGTTCTATTGCGGGTTCACACAACGGGGCGGGGCCCCCTCTTCCTCTTCCCCCCTGCACTGTACTGCACTGTAAGGGTCCTGCTGAGAGATACTACTGCGTGGTTCACACAACGGGGCGTGCCACTCAAGGCGCGTGTTGTGTACCCGTGTGCTTGTGTTCACGTGCTAGCGCGCGCACCCCTCTGTCGGGTTTGGTTTAGAGTTGTTTCAAACCAGCCTACATTTGAGGCGCCTAAAAGATCGCCTCATGACCACCACCAGCCGTCCGGAGTCAAACTCATATCCCATGAGCAGCTTTTGAGTCGACTCAAAAGTTTTGAGGCGCCTCATATCCCATGAACAGCCTGTCTGTGGTCCACCTGACGGCCGTCTGGTTCTGTCTGCGGTCCACCTGACGGCTGTCTGGTTCTGTCTGCGGTCCACCTGACGGACGTCTGGTTCTGTCTGCGGTCCCTGAAACCACCTGCCTCTTCCCTTCCCCTCGTGCCTGTTCTCCCCGTGCCCCTTTCTCCTCCCCCTCTCCCGTCCTCCCTCCCTCCCCCCACCCCCATACTCTTTTATCACAGACAGAACCAGACGGCCGCATATTCCCCATGTCACACTCCTCTCAGTCAGTCATTGATTGCTTCCTCTCATTATCTGTAAAAATAAAAAATAAAATAAAAAGCATATTTTCCCTACTACTACCCTCCTCCCCCCCCCCCCCCCCCCCTCCCCCTCCCAAGCTCAGACGGAGCCAGACGGGCGAATGTTCCCCGTGTCAGACTCCTCCCAGTCGGTCATTGACTGCCTCCTCTCACAAGCAGACAAACTCTCAGGTGAATTCTCAGGTGACCTCCAGGTGAACCTCTGGTGAATTCTCAGGTGGACTCCCAGGCCAGGTGGAGCTTCAGGTGGAGCTTCAGGTCCGTCGCACCTCCTCTGGTGGCCTCCTCCTCCTCCTCTTCTGGAATATAGTATAGAATATGATGTAGAATATTTTCTTGCCACTTTTCTGCACCTGGCTGGCCTGTGGCTTCGGTTTCTCGCACCTCTTCACGCTAACCTAGATCCCCCAGCCCCTCCTTCAACCCCTCCCCCCCCCCCCTTCTCCACCAGTGACCATCTCCCCTGGCTGGCCTGTGGCTTCAGTCTCTCGCACCCCTTCAGGCCGGTTCCTCGTGTCCTCCTCCAAGAAAACTCCCCCGAATATCAACAATACCACCTCTTCCTCTTCCTCCTCCTCCTCCACTCTCTCCCTCGTGGCTGACTTTGTTCTTATCGCCACCGGTGGGTCAATCAAGGTATTAGACCTTCACATTAGGAGAACTTCCGAGCTGAATCCATCTTGTCTATTGATTGCAGAATGTCATTTTGTTTTTATCTCAACAGAACTCTTCTTTCGTCACGCTACTTCAGTCCCCTCCACACACCCCACCCCACCCCTCCCCACCCCTCCCCACCCCTCCCCACCCCTCCCCACGTTTCTCCAGGTCTTACCATGGCCTCAACAACAGGCCAATCCATCATCCCTCCCTGCCTGCCCCTCTCACTTCACTCTCCACAAAATGCCCTCACCCACTCTCACCAGTCGTCACCCTTCGTCACTCCCTCTCACCCCTCCCTACACCCTCAGGGTCATGCCATGGCCTCGTCTTTAGGTCACTCCATAATCCGTTTGCTCTCGTCTCCCCTCCTCATCCCCCCTCACCCTCCTCACCTCTCCTCAACCCTCCTTGTTTTCCTCTCACCCCTCGCTTCCACCACTCATCCCTCCCTCTCACCCCTCCTCACCCCTCCTCACCCCTCCTCATCCCTCCCTTCGTCCCCTCAGGGGCATGCCATGGCCTCGGCTCTAGGCCACTCCATCGTCCCTGCCTGCCCTTCTCTCTTCACATTCAACATTTCTGACGCTGCTCTTACCGCTCTAGCAGGGGTGAGTTGAGTGAATGAAGAGTGAGTGAGTGAGTGAGTGAGTGAGTGGGTGCATGGGCGATTGAATGAGCGCAAGGCTGTTGCTCTGCTCACCGCGCTCCCCTCTTTCCATCGTCCCTCCCGGCCCCTCTCTCTTCACATTCAACATTCCTGATGCTGCTCTTACTGCTCTAACAGGGGTAAGTGAGTGAGTGAGTGAGCGAGCGAGCGAGTGAGTGAGTGAGCGAGTGAGCGAGTGAGTGAGTGAGTGCGAGCAAACCCTCTTCTAATCTCTGCTGTTGGCCTACAAGGCACACCCTATAAGGCACAGGATCGTCCCTCGTTACCTCACAGCCCCTCTCTCTTCACATCCAACGTTCCTGATGCTGCCCTTACCGCACTAGCAGAGGTGAATGCTGCTGCTGATAGCTTGTTTCACTGCTGATTTGATTTGATTTGATTTGATTCACAGAGGAGTCGTCTCACAGCAGGAGACTGCCACGCCTCGCCTCAAAACACCTTCCGCCTTCCGTCTTCCATCTCACCTCTCACATTGCCGCTCCTTTCACTTTGCCTCTCTATCCCCCCCTCTCTCCCCCCCCCCTTCCCGCTTTTGAGTCGACTCATAAGTCACCTCTTCCATCTCACATCTCTCATTGCCGCTCCTTTCACTTTGCCTCTCTCTCCCCCCTCCCCCTTCCCCCCCCCTGCCCCGCTTCTTCTCCCCTACCCTGCTTTGCATGGCTTGTCTTGTGCCTCCCTGTGCTGTGCCTCTGTTCCTGGTGACTTTGGAATTCACATCTCTCTAGCAGTTATGCAGTGGAAACGCCTCTGCTTTTGAGGCGCCTCAAAAATAGACTCCCTGTGCCTCTGTTCCAGGTGTCTTTCAAAGGCGTATCTCTCTCGAGCAGTTAGGCAGTGGAAACGAGGTTGACTTTTGAGTCGACTCAAAAGTCACCTCGTTACTATGTCACACGACATCTCTCTAGCAATTGTGCATGCTGTGGAGAGGAAACTCCTCTGCTGCACTTGGAACGACACCTACCACTGGGGTTGATTTTGAGAATTCTCAAAAGCACCCTGCAAGAGCGAGCCAGTGAGTGAGTGACATGTCCCTCACTCAACTACCTGGATTGAGTCTCCTTTCCTCCCCTTGTCCTCCCCGCGTATTCCCCCCTGCCTCTTGATGTCCCGTTTCCAGGTATCTCTTGAAGACGTTTCGCTCAAGCTGGTCGTTCCCTCCCCCTCAGCCTCTTCCTCCCCCTCGCCCTACCCTACTACCACTGCTGCCACCACCACCACCACCACCACCACCACCACCACCACCACCACCACAAGCAACAGCGCTGCTGCACCTGCAACCGTCACCGCCACCAGCAAATCCAAGCCCAAGCAGCAAAAGGACAAGGAAGCTTCCTTCATGCAGCGAGGGCCCCTTCTGTTCACCCACTGGGGGGTGAGCGGCCCGGCTGTGCTAAGACTCTCCGCCTGGGCTGCAAGGAACCTGCATGCCTCTGGTTACAATGGTGAGTGTAACAGGGGAGTGACCAGTTGCCCCAGCGAGGGGCCCTCCTGTTCACGCACTGGGGAGGGGAGTGAGCGGCCCTCCTATGCTAGGACTCTCTTTTGAGTTGACTCGAAAGTCGGACTCTCCATCTGCGCCACTAGGAACCTGCATGCACCGGGCTACAATGGTCGTGAGTGGTGGCGCTCACTTGCTCTCACTAGCTGTTACTATGAGAGCAGACCCCTCCTGTTCCCCCTGTGGGGGGTGAGCGGCCGCGCTGCCTCGGCTGCAAGAAACCTGCATGTGCATACATCGGGCTACAATGGTGAGGGGTAGCGTCACTTGCTCTCACTAGCTGTTACTACGAGAGCAGACCCCTCCTGTTCACCCTTTGCGGGGTGAGCGGCCCAGCTGTGCTGAAGCCCTCTGCCTGGCCTGCAAGGAGCCTGCATGCTTCGGGTTATAATGGTGCGTGCCCCTCTCTCCTTTCTTCCCTGTTCACCCTCTCAGGAGTCAGCGACCTGGCTGCTCCAAAGCCCTCAGCCTGGTCCTAAGTTGCACTAAACGCTCAGAATCCGCAGCGTATAGCGTATAGCGTATATACGCTATACGCTATACGAGCGTATAAACGCTATACGCTCGGCTAAAATTTCGGGGGCAGCCCATCGGGAAAAAAATAAAAATCGATCGCCACATCGCGACGTGACGAAGCCAGCTGCACTATCGCGAAATGTCGAGACCCAATTTTTTTGCCCAAATCCAACTTCCAACCAATCTGCCCCCCCCAACCGCACTGCATCCCGAGGCATCTACCAAACCCAACCAAATGTCAAATGTGTTCTGTCTACCTCTACCACCGAACGCGCTAAACCTAAAACAGATTGCGTAACTTACCGGCCGAATTAGGCGGCAGACTAAGCTAGGATCTTAGCTTAGGGAGCGCCACGTCGCCTCGTTTTTTAGGCAGCGCCATGTCGACATGGATGAAACCTTGACATGGCAGTTATTTATGCCTTAATGGCTTAACTATGTTCTCTGGTTCATGCTGCTATGAAAAACTATGGCCCGCACCACATTCCCCCTTTCCCCCCTCCCTATACATGGTTTTTTTCCCTGCCCGGAGAGAAGTTTTCGCCTGCCCGGACAAGCGTATACCTAGCGTATACGTGGCCCCAAAAAAGCGTATAGCGTGTATGCGCTAGCATATCAAACGCCATACGCGTTTAGTGCAACTTAGGCCTGGTCCGCTAGGAAACAGAATGCATCTGGTGATAGCGGTGAGTGGTTAGCATGGTCTTTGAGTAGTTACCATCGGACCCCCTCTGTTCCCGCACTGGGGGGTGAGCAGCCTGCCTGTTCTAGGACTATTTGCCTGGGCTGCAAGACACCTGCGTGCCGCTGTTTACAATGGTGGGTTGCTTTTGGCGGGTTCCCTCCTGCTTCTCACTCACACGTTCCTGCTACTGCCATTCTCCTGCATGCACTCTCTCCTCTGCTGCCCATCCCTTCTCCCCTCCCCTCCCTCCCCTCCCCTCCCTCCCCTCCCCTCCCTCCCCTCCCCTCCCCCCGTCCCTCCCTCCCTCCATCCCTCCAGCAACCCTAGTAGCTGACTTCACCCCCCACCTTTCCGCAGCTGCTCTCCTCTCAGCACTCTCTACTGCCAAGTCGTCACTTCAGGTGGTTTCAATGCTTGTTAGTAATCACGTTTTGAGACCCCTAAACCCTAAACCCTAAACCCTGACTTTTGAGACGTCTCGAGTCTTCACCCGCCACCTGTCCATGGCTGCTCTCCTCTCAGCACTCTCTGGTAGTTTCGCTTCAGGTGATCTCAAATGCGTCAGGTGATTCTAATGATCAAGACCATCTAAGACCATGTAAGACCATCTCAGCCCTTTCAGATGATTTCAGCCATTTCGGGACTCACCAAAAACATCAAGTCTCCCCCCACCCCCCTTCCCCCCCTCCCTCCCCGCCCCGCCCCGCCCCCCGGACATTCCCCTCCGTTTAACTTTTTTTTTTTTCCGTCCTTTTCCTTCAACCCATGATCTCCTTTCCACTCTTTTCTCTAAAAATAACACTCATAGGTGATTTTTCAGTCGACTCAAAGATCTCATTTCCACTCTTTGCTCTATACCGCACTCATTCCCTTCGCTGCTCGCAGAAAAAACAAGTGGGAACAACTGCTCCTGTGGAGCTCAACCTTCCCAGAAGGTTCTGGTGCTACCTGCTTGATCGTGCTGTGGGTAACTTACTACTGGATGCACTTTCTCAGTGCAGTCAAGTAACTTTTCGTAGTAGTACTTAATGAACTTGCGAAATCGAGTAGCCACTTCCCCGCGTCGTTGTGTTTATCCTCAGAGTCTTGCTGCCCCGTTAGAACTTAAGGATTTTCCTTCATTTCGAATCAAACCAGTCTATATTTCTGTAAGCTGGCTTTTGAGAAACCTAAAAAACCAACTTATTTCAAATCAAACCAGTCTATATTTCTGTCTGCCCTCCTCCCTTCAACCTCCAATAGGCAATTCCTCCAGAGACCCTCTGGGCACACGTGTCAAAAGCCAATTTGCTGGCCCTTGCTGACGTCATCCACAAGGCCGAGCTGGCAGTTGCTGGGAAGGTGAGAGCGTTGAGAGGCGCCTCGTTCGTTACTTTTGTTTATTGCCATGAACTTTTGGTTCCCATCTCTTTCTCTCTTTTCCTTCTTTTTTAAATGCGTTGCCTTCCCTTCCCATCATTTGCTTTTGAGTCGACTCAAAAGCAGACTCATTATGCGTTGCCTTCCCTACCCAGGATTTTTCCTATGTCATCCTGGTTCCCTCCTTGCTGCTTCCTTCCTGGCTGCCTCCTCCACACTTCTTCCCTCCAATTACCCCCTCTGCCTTTCTCCTCTCCTCTCCTCTTCTCTCCTCTCCTCTCCTCTCCTCTCCTCTCCTCTCCTCTCTTCTCCTCTCCTCTCCTCTCCTCTTCTCTCCTCTCCTCTCCTCTCCTTTCCCCTCCCCTCCCCTCCCCTCCCCTCCCCTCCCCTCCCCTCCTCTCCTCTCCTCTCCTCTCCGCTCTCGCAGGGTCGATTCAAGGACGAATTTGTGACTGCAGGCGGTGTTCCTCTAACAGAGGTATTTTCCCCTTCCTTTTCCTTCTGCCCCTCTTCTCTCCTGCTGCAAGAGCAAAGCCTGAAGTCTCTGCTCCTCCGTCTCCCTCCTCTCCTTCTTTACCTGCTATCTCTCTGTTTCATCTAGCAACAACTCTGTTGAAATCTCCGTTTGTGATAACTTTTGGTTTAGCACAAACAAGCTTTGTGACTTTCTACTGACTCACCAGTTTCAGGTGATTATTTAGTAAACTAAAAAATGATCTACAGTCATCCTTTTTCCTTGAAAACTGCGTTTCTGTTACGCAACTCCCTTATTTGTTTCTGGGAATGATGATGTGATGTTAGTAACGTGCAGAGAAGGCATTGCTTCCTCTATTGCTCTCTCTTCTTGCCCACAAAGAAGAGGTTGCTTCCCCCTTTCCTTCCCTTCCCCCAGCTCTTCTCCCATTTCTCCCCTGTCCCTTCCCACGTTGCTTCCCCCGTCTCGTATGTGGTCTGAAGGTCAACCTGGGCACCATGGAGAGCCGTCTTATTCCCAACCTCTTCTTGGCCGGGGAGGTGAGCCACTATGCCACTCTCTCCCCTCACACCCCCCTCGCACCACTCTCCCTTCTCATGCCTCCCTCCCCTCATACCTCCCTCCCCTCACACATCTCTCCCCTCACATCTCTCTCCCCTCACACCTCCCTCCCCTCACATCTCTCTCCCCTCACATCTCTCTCCCCTCACACCTATTTCTCCTTGTCTATCTCTCCTCATACCTCTCTCTCTCCCCCCACACCTCTCATTCCCAACCTCGTCTCGCCCCCTTTCCTTTCACTCCCAACCTCTTCTTGGCTGGTAAGGTGAGTGAAGTCGCCCACTCCTCTCATCTCACCTGTCTCTATTTCTGCCTCCTTCACCATGCTACTGTCTTTGAGGCGCCTCATAGGCACCGTGATACGGGCACTAAATTGATATACTCTCATTTTTTGCCAAAAGCATTTATTTTTAGCCTGAAGCAGGTAGTTGATATACACTCTATTTTTTTTGCCCAAAAAAAAAAAAAAAAAAAAAACCTCCTACAGATTCTGGATGTGGATGGAATCACAGGAGGCTTTAACTTTCAGGTAAACTGATAGGAGTTTCTGGGCATGATGCATGTGTTTATACATGGTCGTGCCATGTGCCCATACGATACAGCATGCCACGTACATGTGTAGCATGCACCATTCCATGCACATGCATGATGCACCATGGCAGGGCACATGCATGACTGCCATGTGGAATGTGCTACCCTCGGTTCGTGTTCTGTTCCTATCCACCTTCAAGAACCGTCAGCCACCCCTGCAATGACTGACAGTAACGGTCCTTTCCCTATCCTCCTTCAAGCTGCCTCCCATATAAAATGCATGTCGGTATAATACTTCATTCCCGAGTGTGTTTTTATTTTTATTTACATTGCTATCACTCACCTCTTACAGAATGCATGGACTGGGGGCTACATTGCCGGAACTGCCATTGCAACTGCGGCCAACCAGTTTCCTGCTCATGACCCCTAACTCTGACCTTCAGAGTCTAGATTGGTTTACCCGACTCAAGTCGATGTCGATATGGTTTCCTTGACCCAGATACTGCTTCCCTGAACCTGCAGAATTCAGGCTCAACTGTTTTTGGTGCCCAAAGTCATAAAGTCACCAGTCTTTACCACTGGGACAAGAAAGGATGTCATCAAAAGGATTAGGCTCCATATATCCACCTTCCCCTGGGAAAGCCTCCCCAGTACCCTCCCAGTATGAGAGAAAGAGAGAGAGAGAGAGAGAGAGAGAGAGAGAGAGAGAGAGAGAGAGAGAGAGAGAGAGAGAGAGAGAGAGAGAGAGAGAGAGAGAGAGAGAGAGAGAGAGAGAGATAGAGAGAGAGAGAGAGAGAGAGAGAGAGAGAGAGAGAGAGAGAGAGAGAGAGAGAGAGAGAGAGAGAGAGAGAGAGAGAGAGAGAGAGAGAGAGAGAGAGAGAGAGAGAGAGAGAGAGAGAGAGAGAGAGAGAGAAGAGAGAGAGAGAGAGAGAGAGAGAGAGAGAGAGAGAGAGAGAGAGAGAGAGAGAGAGAGAGAGAGAGAGAGAGAGAGAGAGAGAGAGAGAGAGAGAGAGAGTCATGGTATATAAGGCTCCTTCTCACATCTTAGTCCTCATTATTTAGTTCCTTCTTGAGTTGATTCACGGCCCTGGAAGCGGCGCTCGCAGCGCGGCCTACGGCCGCGCAACAAGGGGGCGGGGAGCAGCAAGAGGGGCGGCAAACCCGATAACACTTCAGCTGCAACACAAAGGCATACACTCATGCCCCCGGTGGGGGGACTCGCCTAGAACCTATGGCTACGGCGCCCAAGGCGGAGACCGGCCAACCTTGGTGGCCGACTGCCCTGCTCCTACTGCTCCAGCGGCGACGGTGGGACGAGGGCACCAGCCCGACTCTCTAGCGCCCGAAGCACAGCCGCGCAAGCGGCCAAGATCGCCGGGCGCTGATTCGCCACAAGCGACCGATTCAATTCATCGACGGCGCGAGGAGCAGGATCGAGCTCCCCCGCCTCTACTCCTGGCGGCATTCCGTAAGCAAGCCGCCACAGGAGCAGCGACGCCGCCTCCATGGCGCGTCGCTGCTGGCGGCGGGACATCGCAGGCCGCCACGGACGCCCAGCCTCCGGTTTCCGCGGAGGGGGTTGCAACGGGGGGGGGGCGGAGGCAATCCAGCACCTCCGCCACAGCTCCAATACATGCGACGACCCCGGCCATCGCCTCCACCGGAGAATACGGCACTACTGCGGGCCGCGGGCGAGAGCACCCCCCGCTTCGCGACGACTCTGAGCGACGCTGCGAATGCGGGCCCGGCGCACCGCACGCCTGGCTTGGACGGCTTGGCGACGCCGCTGTCGAACGGGCGGGTGCCACTCCAGGGACCCTTCGTCTTCCGTGCTGGGGAGGCGTGCTTGACGGGACGGGCGACCCACCCTGGCCACCATGACGGAGCCGCTTTGGGGGACGCGCAGGCGAGGGCGGAGAGGCCGGAGGCCGGCCACACCCCGCTGCCCCCTCGCAAGCGCCGGCGGCTGGTGGTGCCACTTGCGGCGGCGGAGGAGGCGCAGGCCGAGGCGGGGGGGACGAGGGCGGAGGAGGAGGCGGAGGAGGAGGCAACGACGGAGCAGGCGGGAAAGGGGGTGGCGACGACACGGGTAGCGAGGGAAATAGGGGCGGAGGACCGCCAGGAGAGAGAGGCGACCGACCCGTGGGCGATGCCATACGCGCGCCCGCCGGAGGGGACCCCGGGAGCGGCGAAGGGACAGCTGCCGGCGGTTGCAGCAGGGACGGAGGCTGCAGCAGCAATATCGCCCGCGCCAGGGCGGCAACCTGCAACCCCTGCGCGCGAAGCTCGCAGCGCAGTGAAGAGGTCGGCGACAACGCCGACGGCACGCCGGAGGACGTGCCCAACGGCGACGGGGAACCATCCCCCTCCCTCTGCGGACGGCGCAAAGGGGACAGAAGCATCCCCTGCGTCATCGCCCCGCGGCGACGATACGACGACGGGACGCACCACCGCGAGCGGAAGGGGGCAGCGACGCGAGAGAACACCTGAAGCGCCAAACCAGCGCGGCAGGAGGCTAGGCCGGGGGCGAGGCGGAGGACGTAGGGGGGGCCGCAACGGACCGGTTTTGAGCGGGCGCCGCAGCTTCCGCGCGACAGCGGCGCGCCTCCAGCGGGCCGCCCAGCGGCAACTTAACGGAGCGGACGCGAAGGCTCCGACGACCACTGTAAACAGCGACAACGATGGCACCGAAGGTGGAAACTCGATCCGCAGAGGCAACGAGGAGGCAGCACAGAATGCCCAAGGGGGAGACGCAGTCACACCGACACGTGCACCTGCTACGAGGAACGCAGACGGGGGCTTCGAAAGGAGGGAGCGAGCAGACGATGATTTGATTGACGGAAATGACCCCACTTATACCCCCGAAATGGGGGTATTCGAGGAAGGCGTACCGGAGAGGGGAGATTCGGAAGTGGAAGAAACCCTACCCCGAGGCGCAGACAGGCGGGATGGCATTCGGCTGAACCGAGCCGCTTTTTCCAACACCCGGCGCGGCTCGGCAATCTCCCGCCGGCCGACGCCAGCTCGGACAGTAATGTCCCCGCTGGCACTCGCGAACAAAACCGAACTCTTCGAGTTCGTGGCCAGCTGGGACCTGGACAAGCTTCGCGACAGTCGCCTGCCACCACTGGCGCGGCGACTCCCCCGCGAAATACCGACAGCCTTCGCGTCGGCTCTTCTGACGCCGCTGCTCCACCTGGCAGCAAACCGAGACTCGGTGCCAGGATGGCGCCTGCTCATGTTTCTGCCTCGGCTAACACTGGCCACACAATCCACCAGAGCACCAGACGTCAAATGCATGTTACACCGGTTACGCCGGTTTGCGACAGGCGAGTGGCGCGAGCTCTACGAAGAGGCAGTGGCCTCATCACAGCTGCCCCCAGCCCCACGACACGCAGCCGACGTCAAAGGCAGGCTCGCCAGGGCGGAAACACTGGTGAAATGGGGTAACCTACGCAAAGCACTCCAGGCGCTGGAGTCCACCCCCGTTTGCGAACCGACAAGCGAAACGCTCGCTGCACTCAGGGCGAAACACCCCCCTGCTGAACGCGCCCTACCCGCATGGGCCCTACGTAAACAGCACCCAACCAGAGGACCCTTGGCGCAGACCGCAAGCCCACTACCGCAGATATCAGTCACGCAGCTACGGGTGGTACTTCGACACTGCCCAAACGGAGTTGGGGCGGGTCCGTCAGGCACCACGTTCGAACATCTGAGGGAAGCAGCCATGACAAACGGAGACATCATGGGCCACCTAACAGCACTCACAAACACAGTGCTCGCTGGAAACATGCCCGAGGAGGCGACATCACTCCTCACCTCCTCACGACTCCTGGCATTCAAAAAACCAGGAGGCGGCGTCCGCCCGATAGCCGTGGGCGAATGCCTACTACGCGTCGTCAACAAGGCGGCAATCACGCTCACCTCCTCGGTGGCGGCAGCCTACCTCACGCCGTTGCAGTTCGGCGTGTGCGTCCCCGGCGGCACGGAGGTTGCGATCCACACCTCCCGCACGCATCTCTAGTCGAACCCGGGGGACCTCGTCCTCCAAGTCGACATGGCAAACGCGTTCAACTCTGCGGAACGCGCAGCCATGATCGAGGCCCTGCGGAATAGGCCGCTCGCGGGGCTCCTCCCTCTTGTACTCACCACCTACGGATGCCCAGTGCCGCTGTTCCTGGACCGCGAGTTCAGCTCCCCCCCGCTACTCAGCGAGCGAGGAGTAAGGCAGGGGGACCCCTTGGGACCACTGCTATTCGCAATCACCCTACACCCTGCCCTCGTGGTCACAACAGAGGCCTACCCTCAAGTACTCACCCTGGCCTACGCCGACGATGTGACCCTCATGGGGCCACCCAAAGAATGCGAGGCAGCATTCTACCATTTCACCAACGCCATCGCAGCAGCAGGCCTGGCGTGCAACCTCGCCAAGTGCGGGGCCTGGTCCACAAGCGAGACCGCCCTCCAACACGCGCCCGAGGGGGTACCGCTCGTGACGGGGGCTCTCCGAATCCTTGGGAGCCCGGTGGGAAACCAGGCAGGTTGCGCGGCCTTCCTTCGCGAAGCGCTGGATAAAGCGGCCGCCACCCTCCCCTTGGTCAAGCAACTCCACCCACAGCTGGCACTCCTCCTTCTAACCAGGTGTGTAGGGCGCAAGGCAGCCTTCCTGCTGCGTTCCACACCCCTGGACCTCCTGCCCGACGCTGAATGGACAGCATGGGGACAGCGCCTGCTCGCCACCATCTTGGCATCCTGCGGCCTCCAGGAACCCAGGCAAGCAGCAGAGAAGGGCCTTCTATGGCGACAGGCAACCCTGCCCATAACCATAGGAGGACTCGGGCTCACGAACCCCCTCGCTGAAGGCGGGTACAGTTACCTCGCCTCAACAACGGCGGCAGCCAGCCTCCTCGCCTCCCTCCACCTCGCGCCACTCTCACCCCTGGCCCTCCTCCGCCCCCTCCTCTCTCCCCCCTACTCCACGTCACACCCCCTCCACGCCCTCCTCAGCCGCCTAGAGGCTCAACTGCCCGACCCTGCAAAACAAATCCTCAACTTGTGGCCGAGCAACGAGCCGGCCAGCAAGCTCCAACACGCCCTGGCCCTCGAGGTCCAAGGTGAGCGGCATCGCCGGCTGGTGGCCGAGACAAGGGATCTCACCCTCAACCCCCTTCTCGGCCACACGCAGCGGCTCTTGTCCCTCCTCGGCCCGGGTGCGGGTGATTGGCTGGCGGCCATCCCATTCACGCCAGACCTCAGCCTCAGCCCGGGGCACTTCGCCACCGCCCTGGCGTTTCGCATGGGACTGCAACACTCCATTCCCGGCCGATGCAACTGCAGGGGCAGAAAGGAGCTGACAGACCCCCGCCTCCCCAACCACCTCCTGCGGTGTACCTTGGGAGGGGGACCCAAGCGGACCCACGACGGCCTCGTGAACCTAGGCATGCGCCTAGCCAGGGAGGCCGGCTGGATCGCTTGCAAAGAATCCACGCTATACCTCCCCAAGACCTCCCAACGGCGAGCAGACATCACGCTGCGCCACCCCGACTCGGGACAGGTCTGGGTCTGCGATGTTACCATCACCGACCCCATCTCCTCCCGCGACCCTCGCGCGAGGAAAGGCACCGGTTGGGCTGCTGCCGAAGCCCAGGAGAAGAAACGCGACCTCTACGACGAGTCTCTCACCTTTGTCACCGTCCTCGGGGTGGCTAAAGAGACTTACGGGTGCTGCTCGGCCGACACGCTAGAGTTTCTCTCCCTCCTCGCAGGCCTGGCGGCTACCCGCAACCACAACGCGGACAGAAAGTCCACGCTCGCCCAGAAAATGGCAGCCTCATTCCGCCAGCAGTGGGCGGTCACCCTCCAGAGGCAACAGGCCATGACGCTGCACAGCAAGGTCAGCCTCTGCACAGAGAAAGCCTTTGCTGTTGGAGCCGACATGGAGACCCCTCTCACCTTTGGGGAGTTAGAAGCAGTGATTGAAGCCTAGACGAGGTCTCTTGAGCAGCGGTAGGCTGCTGCTGGGGACCACATGTGGCCTGACATCTATGAATTGTGCATGTACAACTTATAAAGGCTAATACCTAAGGACCGCTTGAGAGAGAGAGAGAGAGAGAGAGAGAGAGAGAGAGAGAGAGAGAGAGAGAGAGAGAGAGAGAGAGAGAGAGAGAGAGAGAGAGAGAGAGAGAGAGATAGAGAGAGAGAGAGAGAGAGAGAGAGAGAGAGAGAGAGAGAGAGAGAGAGAGAGAGAGAGAGAGAGAGAGAGAGGATCATTTAGGGTTATATTACAGTGCCACGACACCCTTAACTTATTACCGTACATCAGAGTTTTTGCTACTGCTTTCATCAGTAATGAGTAATGATTCATTACAAATTGCCTAGCAAACCAGTAATATTCCACATTGAAGTCACATTTGTGTGAATCTGCTGCTGCTATAATTAAAAGGCATCTATTAAAAGGCATATTATTATCTCGTAGCCTGAGAAAAGGAGTGAACACTAGAGTCGTAATATAGTTCGGAACTTACTGTTTTGGTGGTTGAGCAGTGCACACCTGCAAAATTGCAAGTGCTCCACACCATTCCGATCTGGACTGCTACCTGCACATTTTCCCAGAGATATCCTGAGGGTAAATTCCCGGCACGTGTCAGGGATTCCCTGAGTTGGGTCTTTTTTTGCGCTGTATTTTTTCCGACCAAGACCCTTCACTCGAGAGGATCCCTGATGTAGAAAGCATGAGAGAGACTGGAAAGACCTGGAAGGGACATAAATTTTGCATTTGGGCTGCCCTCTTGGTAGCTCCGATTTCGAGGGGGAGGATTTCTCCTTCCTCGAATGACCTCATTCCCTTCACTCCTTTGCGAGCCAACCAATGCTGTCATGAGCGAACCGCACGCGGTTCGACAATGTGCCCCATCTCAGAGGGCTTTCCTATCGATCGTTGATCTCAGCGGTTGATTTCGGTGGGAAGCTGACCTCGATTGGCTCTTCGTTCGCCTCTTGCGACTGCAAACGGTGAGGGAAAATGCGAATATTGACGAAAATGTGACGACAGTCAGCGACAAACTTCCTGGCAGAGATAGATGACTGTCGCAGCGCCAAGAAACTGCTGGAATGCTACGCCATTTGAAAAGGGCAGAATTTGCAGGAATTGCAGAGCTGCCTCACAAAAATTTGCGGGGATCTTTGTTGCACAAAGATTTTTGGGTTTACCCGCTTTACTTATTTCTGACGAAACGTTTCCTAGCTTATGACGGTTCTGCCCGACGAAACGTTCTGCACAGTTTGGTTACAGCACGCAAACTGGTTCGCCGGATCTCGGCTGACCGATCGCGCTTTTGGCGAAAAGAGCTGTGCGAAAGCACAACAGACCGAGTTGAATGGCTCAAAACTGGTTGGTTTCGATGGGCATAGTGAACCGAAATCAACTACCGAGATCAACAATCCATAGGAAAAGCCTCTCACCCCCCCAACCTCCTCCTAACCCCAATCTGCTCCCTCCCCTCCACCTGGATTCTCCCACCAAGTCCAGCCAGGCATTCCCATGCCACCATATTTCTCTCCCACAGCACAGCACAAACGCTAGACGCTGGAGGCAGGATCGGATTGGCACAAGCCAAGTCACCCTTGCCTCGTTTCGTTCCCCCTCAACTGTAGTGAATCATTGTGCGACTCCAGTCAGAATCGATGCTACAGCCTACAGCCTACAGCCCATCAACCGCCATCTAGTTGCTCGAGCCGGGTTCGCCTAAAACTGCAATCGAGCTTCGGCGAAGCAACAAGGTAGAAGTAGATGCCCAGTTGAGCAACCAGACGCGACTTGTAGTAGCCGCGCTGAGTCGGCCCGACACGATTAATCCATCCACACAACACGGATCGTCCAGCAGAATGTGTTATGAGTCATGACCGACAGAGAGCAGAGAAACTTCAGGTTGCTGAGATCGTGAAGTCCCCTTCGCAGATTCGCAGACAATCCCGCCCACCTCCATAACACCCGGCACATAGCACGACGATGGCGACGAGCCCGATGACGAGGAGCTCGATGCTCCGTGTGTCTCTCAACGCCCTCCTAGTTTTATCCCTCCTCGAGATCGCCGCAGTCCCACGACCAGGGGACGCAGCGCCCCAACCCACCAAGCGTGCCCCGCAGCCAGACTTGAAGCCCCCTATTGAGGTCTTAGGGACTTGCCAGAACTCAGGTACGGCTGTGCTTCCAGCAGTTGGTAAATTTGGGAGAATTCTCAAACGGCCCCCTTTTGAGGTCTTAGGGACTTACACAACTTAGGCAGAGCTGTGCTGCCAGCAGTCTAATACCATTTGGACCATACTGTCGACCGGGCAATGGCTTCTCCCTATCGTTTTTCTGCTTGTTCGCAGGTGCGATCAACACTACAATTTCGCCGAGCTTCATCGGGACCACGTGGCGAGGGTGGGGCACTTCGCTCGCATGGTTCGCGAATTACGTCGGCGGGTTACCACAACGGGAGCTGACGACGATACTCGACCTTCTCTTCGAGCCAGTCAACGGCCTTGGTCTCAACATCGTTCGTTACAACATAGGAGGGGGCAATAACAGGACCCTTAGCCCACAGTTCTATACGAACACTGAATCCGATTGGCGGGGGATGCCGGGTTTCAAGCCGACCAAAGCCGGGCCGTACGATTGGAGCGCGGACGAACGGCAGCGGAACGTGCTGCAGGGAGCGAAGGAGAGAGGCGCGAATGTGTTCGAGGCGTTTTCCAACAGCCCGCCTTGGTGGATGACGTATTCTGGCGACGTGGCGGGCGCGCTTAAGAGAAGACGAACGAACTTGCGACGCGAGTACGAGGGCGCTTTCGCAGACTACCTGACGACCGTCGTGGCTCAATTCGCGAAACGGTGGGGGGTAACGTTTGATTCGCTGGAGCCTTTTAACGAAGCGCTGGAGCGGTTTTGGGGGGCGGGAGCGGACCACGAGGGGTGTACGTTCAATCCACCTGAAATGGGGCGTGTAATCAAGCACATGTCAGACTCGCTAAAAGCAAAGGGACTTAAGACGAAGCTGGTTGGTGTGGATAGCTGGTACGGAGAGACGTCATGGCTGCCGGCTATGGCCAATCACGAGCTACTAACGCGGATAAACGTTCACTCGTACGTGAATAAGTACGACAATGGGAACGCAGCTGCATCTTACGAGGAGAAATTTGGTACCATTCGTGACACGGGGAAGCAGCTCGGGAGGGAGGTGTGGGTCAGTGAAGCGGGGCCGTTAAGTAAACGTGGCAGCTTCTGGGATCTTTCGCTGTACGTGGCGAGAAACGTGATCGAGAGCATCAACATCATGGAGGCCTCCGCGTACGTGATCTGGCAAGCGTACGATTTCGGGTCGCACTGGTCTTTCATCCGCTTCCCGTCGTACTATCGCCCGCCGTACGATTTCAAGCTGATACAGCCGAAGGTGAACAGGAGGTTCTGGCTTTTCAAGCATTTCACGCTGCTTGCCAAGCCTGGGTCCAAGCCGATTAAAATAGGTTCGAGCTGCATTCACGGCATGAGTG
This sequence comes from Closterium sp. NIES-67, assembly GCA_027943415.1. NCBI lineage: Eukaryota > Viridiplantae > Streptophyta > Zygnematophyceae > Desmidiales > Closteriaceae > Closterium > Closterium sp. NIES-67. The sequence continues at coordinate 119,992 of BQMB01002342.1, forward strand.
CGTTCTATAACCCCCGAGAAGCCCAACTGACGGTGTTCATAGTGAATCAGCAGGCTGAGGATCGACGAGTGACTCTTAATCTCGAGGGGTTTAAGACTAACTTGGGAGGCAGGACGACCGTGGTTTTTAGGAGGACGTCTGCGTTCACGAATTTCAGCAAGAGGGTGTATGCGCGATTCAGAGGGAGAGCGAGCTTCAAGATGTGGGGGCAGACCTTCGTTTCTGTCACCTTCACTAATGTGTCGATCTAGCGGAGGTTCTCCTACCCATAGCATCTACATTGGCTGTCTACCAAGAGGTTCCGCTGAGGGTGCTCCCCATAGAAACTGCCTTGAGGATGTCTCATTTAGGCTTAATTTTCGGTTTGCTCACTGGTTTGGCTACTTTTATTCGGCCTATTTCTTTGTTACGTAATATGAATGCTGTATCTTTAAACACGACACATAATTTTTGTTGTTGCCTGCAGATAACATAAGTACCTGTAAACGCGAATAGCGGGACAGGCGTTGTGCGGACCGCCAACACCACGCTTTGAGGGTCTTCGCCCATAAAAATTCCGATATGCCTTCATGCTGTGAAGTTTGCTTGTGACAAATTCTTTGTCGGGCACGACTCCAGATTTCGGGATTGGGTTGGTTGGCACATGCTACAATAATTCTACGGCACCACGACCTGCTTGCCGAAATACGTCTCCCGAATTGTATTTGGCTGCCCGTCACTGGTTGCATATTGGTCAAACAGAAAATTTGCAGGGAGTGGAAAAATGAATCTCCCGTTACAGTCATCGCAATATCGAAGGGTACGAGCTGCACGCGGTTCGACAATGTCGATGAATTTTGCCCGAATTTCTCACCCTCACCTCCCTCCTGCAAATCCATCCACCCAAACCCACCCACTGTCTGCCCATCAGATCACCCAAGCACACACGCACACGTCAAACCAAACCAAAACCCTTGGCACAAGCACCCTTGCTTGGTCCCACCTCGCTTCTGAAAATGCGACTCCTGGTCAACAGTCCAACACGCGCCATTTGCTCGAGGCGGGTTCTCCTGAACTCCTCCTCACCTCACCAATAAGGCGACACGATCGATGCTTCTGCCCAGCACACGCCAGGTGCTCGAGCGAGACGGGTTCTTCAAGCCACAACCGAATGGTCTTCGAGGGAAAGAGCTAGAGCAACAAACTCGAAGACTCCTCTCATGTACAAATAATGACGTGAAGTCCTTTTTGCGAGCACTCACGAGTTCCGTGGTACCCAGCTGTTAGCACGATGGCGAGGAGGGCGTTTCTCTACGTGTCTCTCCAAGTCCTAGTTCTAGCCCTCGGGATTGCCGGGCATGCACGAGCAGTGGCAGCAGCCAGCAGGCGTCCCCCACCTCCTGACTTGTGGCCCACCTTTGAGGTCTTAGGAACATGTAACCACTCAGGTACTACCTGTAGTCTCGTGCAGAACGTGCCTATAATATCGCCAAACAATGAAAGATGTGTTACAATTCTATTGAACGTGCATTATCAGCATAATGTTCGTCGCCAAACAACGGCGACATTCCTCTCCGTGACTAGCATCCGGACCCTAATGTGTCTTCGTTGATGCGTGTTCGCAGGTGGAATCAGCACCACAATATCGCCGAACTTCGTCGGCACCACGTGGCGAGGGTGGGGCACTTCGCTCGCGTGGTTCGCGAACTACGTCGGCGGCTTGCCACAACAGGAGCTGACGACGTTTCTCGACCTTCTCTTCGAGCCGAAAAACGGGCTTGGTCTCAACATCGTGCGTTACAACATCGGAGGGGGGCACAACAAGGCTCTTAGCCCGCAGTTTTACAAGAAGCAGGAATCAGATTGGCGGGGAATGCCGGGTTTCAAGCCGACGAAGAACGGGCCGTACGATTGGAGCGCGGACGAACGGCAGCGGAACGTGCTGCAGGGAGCGAAGGAGAGAGGCGCGAATGTGTTCGAGGCGTTTTCCAACAGCCCGCCCTGGTGGATGACTGTATCGGGTGACGTGGCGGGCGGGCGCCACAAAAGGGAAACAAATCTGCGAACCGAGTACGAGGGCGCTTTCGCGGACTATCTGACGACCGTCGTGGCTGAGTTCGCGACAAGGTGGGGGGTAACATTCGATTCGTTAGAGCCGTTTAACGAAGCGCTAGAGGGGTTTTGGCTGGCGGGGACGGACCACGAAGGCTGCTCGTTCAATCCACCCGAAATGGGCCGTGTTATCAAGTACACTTCAGACTCGTTAAAGGCTAAGGGGCTAAAAACGAAACTGGTTGGCGTGGATAGTTGGTACGGAGACACGGCATCAATGCCTGGCATAGCCAATCATGAGCTACTAACGCGGATAAACGTCCACTCGTACGTGAATAGGTACGACAACGGGAACGCAGCTGCATCTTACGAGCAGAAATTCGGCTACATCCGCGACACGGCGAAGCTGCTCGGAAAGGAGGTCTGGGTAAGCGAAGCAGGGCCGATCAGCAAAGCTGGCAGCTTCTGGGATCTTTCGCTGTATGTGGCTCGAAACGTTATCGAGAGCGTTAACATCATGGAGGCTTCGGCGTACGTGATCTGGCAAGCGTACGATCTGGGCGCGCACTGGTCTTTCATCCGCTTCCCGTCGTACTATCGTCCGCCGTACGACGGCAGAATGAAACAGCCCAAGTCGAACAAGAGGTTCTGGCTGTTCAAGCATTTCACTATGTTAGCCAAACCTGGGTCCAAGCCGATCAGAGTCGGCGCCCGCTGCTTTCACGGCATGAGTGCGTTCTACAACCCCGGCGACGCGCAAATCACGGTGTTCATAGTGAATCAGCAGGCTGACGACCGACGAGTGACTCTTAATCTCGAGGGGTTTAAGACTAACGTGGGAGGAAGCACCACAGTGGTTGTAAGGAGGACGTCTGCATTTACGAATTTCAGCAAGAGGGTCTACACGCGCTTCAAGGGGGGAGCGAGGCTCACGGTGTGGGGACAGACCTTCGTTTCTGTCACCTTCACTAACGTGTCGACCTAGAGGCTGGTCCTGCATTTGAGGCCCCCCTCACTAAGGTGTCCATAGCAGCTTGGGTGCCTACGCTGCCTAGCTGTCTTCTTGGTTTTCAGCTTCGACCAAGGGTTTGCCATTAGGAACTGCCTACAGACTGTCTTCTGAAAGTTGGCTTATCAAAGTACGGTGATGAGAATTTTCGTATGGAAATTTTGGGTTATCATTCCGAGTAGTAGTATGGAATTGGAAGTTTTAGTAGAATTGTGAAACATGGAAATGGACAGGTGATGGCAGCATGAGCGTATGTAGGCTTGGCTGCAAAAGACATCGATGGTTGTAAAAATGATTATGACTTATAATTTATCATATGAATTTTGCAAAGAGGTGCTGAAATACTATGCCCTTTATCAATGTCTGAACTGGCATCCGTCTATCGAACTTTACCACGCAATCCCCGCTTCATTTGCAATCACCACCAGCCCTTGCTCTCTTCCGCATACAAGGGAGCCTTGCTCATCACAACCGCTCGTTACAAGATTCCCAACGCTGAATCGCACAGGCGCACGCGGTTCGGCTTGAAAAGACGGGACACATGCGCCCATTCGAAATTGGCCTTGCCCCTAGCACCACCCAATTTCGCCCCATTTTCAAGGGACTGTCCTTTCACGCCCTCCCCCTCCATCCTCTCCTCCCACTACTCCGCTACCCCTTCCTCCCACACTCACCCCCTAGGCACCAGCTTTCTTCCCCTTGCACAATTTCTATTCGCTCATTACCCCTGGTCGGTGCGTCATCTATCGATTCGGTATGGATACACGGATGCACACACACCGACCACCACGCCAGCTGGTCGCATACGCTTCGCCGTGCGACTCCGTCGCATTGCTAGTTCCTCGCTCGCAATCCACAAATTTCGTCGCATGACCGTGCGGCCTGCTCGCGTACTACCGTCTTGAGTCTTCACGCTACTGTTTGGCTTGACGTAAGTTCTTATAACATCAGAACACGCGACCAGTCCGTCGTTACAGTGCAGCTAATGCCCGATCAAATGAGAACGAGGCGCCGCTGGTCTCTCTTGACTTGACAGCGGCCAGCCGGGCAGTCCTCGTCGAATCGAAACTCCTCTTGACCTCAGCATCTAGTAGACGATATCATGTCATGCTTCATCGAAGATCGTTCAGCAGCAACCGACTAAAGCCACCACGCCAGGAGCTCTCTCCCTCGTCGTGATTTCGAAACTATTCTCTAGTACGCACCGCCATGAGATATATCCGTTAGGCCCGCAATACCCACTGCCGGGATCCCACACTAGTCTAGCACGATGACGAGGTGGTCGCTCCGAGTGTCTCTCAATGCCCTCCTGATTCTAGCTCTTCTGGAAATTGCCGCGTACGCGGCAGCAGTGACGGCTAAGAAAGCAGGCCGGCGCCCGCCGCCTCCTAATCTGAAGCCGTCGTCCGAGATCCTACCCATGTGCAGATTTTCTGGTGAGACATGACGCGATGTAACTCTCAATTCACACGCATATTGTTGTGTTCAATACACTGCCTTGCAATGTGTAATATGAAGTAATTTTATCACAGGAAGCTTTTGGGTCACTTAGTCCGGTCATTCGCATGAAGCTTGTCAAATGCGATCTGTTTTGTCGATTCTCCGTTGGCAGGTGCGGTCAATCTGACGGTTTCGAAGAAGTTCGTCGGGACCACTTGGCGAGGGTGGGGCACTTCGCTCGCTTGGTTTGCGAATTACGTTGGCGGCTTGCCACAGAAGAATATGAATGAAATGCTCGACCTCCTTTTCGCGAAAGACGGCCTGAATTTCAATATTGTTCGCTACAACATAGGAGGCGGGAACAACAAGAAACGGAGCCCGCAGTTCTATAAGCAGAAGCACACAGATTGGCGGGGAATGCCGGGTTTCAAGCCGACTGAGGAGGGGCCGTACGATTGGAGCGCGGACCAACGGCAGCGGAACGTGCTGCTGGGAGCGAAGGAGAGAGGCGCAAATGTGTTCGAGGCGTTTTCCAACAGCCCGCCCTGGTGGATGACCAAATCTGGTGACGTGGCTGGCCCGCCGCTAATAGGCCAATCCAATCTCAAGCAAGAGTACGAGAGCGCTTTCGCAGACTACCTGACGGCCGTCGTGGGACAATTCGCGAAAAAGTGGGGCGTTACTTTTGATTCGCTGGAGCCGTTTAACGAAGCGTTGGAGGGGTTTTGGCAGCAGGGAAATGAAAACGAGGGGTGCTCGTTTGACGCGCCAGCAATGGGCCGCATCATCAAGTACACTTCAGACTCGTTAAAGAAGAAGGGGCTTAAAACGAAGCTGGTAGGGGCCGACAGCTGGTCTTCCTCGACTGCGAAGCTGGCTCAGGTGGCCAACCATCAGCTACTATCGCGGATAAATGTTCACTCATACATGAACGACTATGGCGGCAGCGACGTCGCGAATACCTACGAAGCCCAATTCGGGAGCGTTCGCGAAACGGCGAAGCAGCTCGGGAAAGACGTCTGGGTCAGCGAAGCAGGACCGCTCGGAAAAAGCGGCAACGACTGGGACGTTTCACTGTACATGGCGCGAAACGTTATCGAGACCGTCAATATCATGGAGGCATCGGCGTACGTGTATTGGCAAGCGTACGATCTAAGCACCGGCTGGACACTGATAGACTTCCCCCCGAATTACAAGGCCGGATCCAATGGCGCCATGAAAACACCGAAGCCCAACCAGAGGTTTTGGATCTTCAAGCATTTCGCCATGCTTGCCGAACCTGGATCCAAGCCGCTCAAGGTAGGTTCGGACTGCTCGCACGGCATGAGCGCGTTCTACAGCCCGGGCGAAAATCGGGTTACCGTCTTCCTGTTGAATCAGCAGGCTAAGGAGCGGCGAGTGACGATTAATCTCCAAGGGTTCAGAAGAAATGTGGGTGGAAGCACGCGAGTGGTCGTGAGGAGAACGTCTCATGTGACGAATCTAGGAAAGAAGGTCTTCACACGTTTTGGCGGGAAAGCTGCAGTGACAGTTTGGGGACAATCCTTCGTTTCGGTCACGTTCACCAACCTGTCCGACTAGGGGCTAAAGAATGGCTACACTTGCTAAATAGTGAATAGGTTGCTTCACTAGTTGCACTTCCCTACTTACCATGTGATGTGTTAGCTTCAATGCTTGATTTGATTTAAAAACTCCTATGGCTGTAATACGCTCGGATTTTCCCCTGATTTAACATTTTTAATAGATGCGCGAAGAAGAGTACAATATTCGGAGTAATATTAGGTTGATCTTCCCAAGTTTCCTCGATGAAGCGATGTACTAGGTTGTTCTAGGATTGAACAAGAGTATGTCAATTTATACATACGGTTATATGTAGAGGTTATAGGCTAGATAGATTTATATTCTTAGTGAGTACAACTCCAACCCTGTATCTCCCCTGTACTCTCTTGTTCTAGTCATTCTCATATTCTAACATGGTATCATAGTAGGTTAGGTCCGCCCACTCGCTTCCGCCCATCACCCTAGCATACCGCCCCGCCGTACCCTAGCCTTACCACGCCCCGCCAGCCCCTAGCACCCCGCCGGCCCCTCGCTCACCCCGCCGGCCCCTAGCGCGCCTGCCGGCCCCTAGCGTACCCGCCGGCCCCTCGCGCACCTCGCCGGCCCCTAGTGTGCCCGCCGCCCCTTAAGAGCTGCGCCGGCCCCTCGCGCCTAGCCGGCCCCTCGTGTACCTGTCGGCCCTTCGCTTACCCCGCCGCCCCTCGCGCCTAGCCGGCCCCTTGCGCCTAGCCGGCCCCTCGTGCCTAGCCGGCCCCTCGCGCCCAGCTGGCCCCTCGTGCCTCGCCGGCCCCCCTCGCGCCTAGCCGGCCCCTCGTGCCTAGCCAGCTCCTCGTGTACTCGCCAGCCCCTCGCGAACCCTGCCGGCCACTTGCGCTCCCGCCTGGCCCCTCGCGCGCCTCATCGGCCCTTCGCCGCCAGCCCCTCGCGCGCCCGCCGGCTCCTCGCGTACCTCGCCGACCCCTCTTGTGCCCGCCGGTCCTTCGCGCCTCGCTGGCCCTTAGCGCCCCGCCGGCTCGAGCGCCCATTGGCCCTCGCGCGCCACCTGGCCCCAGCGCTCCGCCGGCCCTTTGCGCCCTGCCGGCTCTGCGCACCTTGGGCCCTGCGCACCTCGGGCCCTCCTTAGCCCCCCGCCCGGTCTTCTCGCTGGAGAGTCCTGCCGCCACACCACTGTGCCGCCGTGCCGCTAAGTACCTGTGCCCATGTGCCGCCGTGTCCCCGAGCCGCTGTGCCGCCGTGATGCTGTGCCGCTGTGGACCTGTGCCGCTGAGATTGCATGATGGCGGACGCCGTACTTCGCCTGGACGCGGAGGGGCACGCGATCGATTTCGCCGCCTAAATTGTTGACCTTAGTCGGCACCTGACAGGTCAGCGCCAGGATGGGCACTCCCTGGCTATGCATGTTGATGGCTTGCTACCCCGCCCCCCGCATCTGATCCCCTCCCTGCTGACTCCACCACTGCTGAGAGTGAGGCCTTTTCTGCTGCTGCGCTCGCTTGCGCTGTCTGGGATTCTCGCGATGCTGTAACGCAGCTCGCCATTAGTCATGCGCTTCCCCTGTCTGAGCGTCCGCGCTTCACTGCTTTCGCGAACGCCAAGGACTTCCTAGATGCAGTAGTTGTGCGCTACTCCACACCTACCTTTGCTTCCGCTGGCCGCTTGATCCTCCCCATGCGATTCCCCCATCTTTCCACTTTCCCTACTATCGCTGACCTCGCCACTCACCTCTGTGCACTAGAGACTAGCTACCGCACTGTTAGCACTGCCGCCCAGCTCACTGCCCTCCCCCACCGTTCTGCGCTACCCTATACCTTATTGCCATGCGCTTGCCAGACCGCTTAGCTGCTGCCCGCAACCACTTCCTTAGCCAGCACCCTGGTGACCTAAACCTGACCGCCTTTGTCACTGCCCTGTCTGAGATAGAGAATCGCCAGCGCACTATCCCTCAGTCACAGGGTGTTGTGGCAGTCCCTATCTTTCAAGGCTGTTCTCCCTCCGAGTGCACGTATGCTTACGTTTCCGCCGCGGTCGCTACTGCTGCCCGTGCCACTGAGACTGCAGGTGCGACCTTCCCGCAGCAGCGACAGCGTCAGGGCCGCCGCGGCCCCAAGGGAGGGCGTGGTGGTGGCGCTAGTGGTGGTGGTGGAGGTGGTGGCGGGGACAGTGAATCTGACGAGGGGGTTGGGGCTGGTGTCCAGGAGCAGCAGTAGCCGCAGTAGATACAGCAGCAGCAGCAACCGTGGGCCGGCCTCTCTCCGGGGTGGCCAGGAGCCCCAGGATGTGGCGGCCGTGGTGGCGGCACTCGCAGCTTGGCGTCTACCAGTGGCTTCTGTGCTGTGAGCTGCCAGTTCCAGCTCCAGACCGGGCTCCTCCGTGGCACTGTGTGCCGTCGCCCACACCCGACCGCCCACTGCTTCCGCCGCCTCAACGACCTCTTCCGTCGCCGCTTCGGACCGGCCCCGGACCTCCCTGATTGGCCCATTCTGCTGCGCCACGGTGTGCCTGTTTTTGACTCAGACATGGATCAGATTAGTTCCGCCCTGCATTCTCTGTATGCTGACGCTTCTAGTGTGTCCGGATTTTATTACCCTATCTTCTCTAGCTGAAGCGTAGCACCTGTGTGTAGTACAGACTCCCTTGCTGCGTCAGGCGTATGACCGGTTGCTTTGTCTAGCTGAGGCTCTACACTCGCCCCTTCGTCGTTTGCCGCTACTGCTTTGCTGTCCTTCACTCTTGACTTTGGTGCGTCGGCCAGCTTCTTTCGCGACCGCGCCACACTCACGCCGCCTGCTGCGCATGTCGCACTTGCTGACCCCTCTGCTGGTCCTGTCATTGCTCGCAGCTACACCACCCTTCCCTGTCCAGCGGTTCCCTCAGGTTCCCTTACAGGAGTGCACATCCCTTCGTTCTCCAGGAACTTAGTTGGTGTCGGCTGTCTTCAGAACCTCAGCGTCACCACTATGTTCCCTGGTCAAGAGCGGTACGCTGTCTGTACCGAGGCCGCCTCAGGTTCACCTGTTGCGACGTTCCCCCGGGACCCGTTGTCGGACTTATTTACACTGGACACTGCTTCCCACCCGGTTGGGGCACCCTCCCTATGCCCTGCGTCTACCCATGTCGCGGCTGCTTACTCGTGTTGGTCGCTCATTCACCCGTTTCTCCTGTGGCACCACCGCCTAGGTCACCCCGCACTCCAGCGTCTACGTCACATGTCCCAGCACGGTCTCGTCCTAAGTCTTCGTGCGTCATTTTCTGCCCTCCCTGCGCTGCCATGCGCGCCCTGCGTTGAGGGCCGGCTGCGCCGTGCTCCTCACTCCTCCTTGCTTCGCCCTGCAACCGCATCCCTCCAGACCCTGCACCTGGACCTCGTCACGAGCGCTACTTTCTCATGCTCGTCGACAACTACACGCGCTACACCACGGTGTTTCCTCTGGAGCGGAAGGCCAACGTGCCTGGCGTTCTTATCCCGTGGGTCGTAGCTGTGCGCCTCCACCGCGGTCTCACTCTGCTGTGTCTCCACTCCGACTAGGGCGGCGAGTTTGCCTCTGGTCGGCTTGGACAGTTCTATAGTACGGAGGGCATCACCCAGTCGTACACCTTACCGGACTCCCCGCTGCAAAATGGGGTCGCTGAGCGATGCATCGGTTTGGTCATGGAGGTGGCTCGTACCTCCATGATGCATGCCGGTGCACCCCATTTTTTGTGGTCATTCACCGTTCGCTATGCCGCTCACCAGCTTAACCTCTGGCCGCGCTCCCAGCGGCCGCAGGTTTCCCCGACCCTTCTTTGGACCGGGTTCCCTGGTGACGCGTCCGCATTCCATGTCTGGGGCTGCCTTGCTCACGTTCGTGCCTCTGGCACGAAAAAGCTCACTGCCCACACAGTCCCCTATGTCTTCCTCGGTTTCCCCCTTGACTCGTATGACAGGCACTTTTACCACTCGCCGTCTCACCGCTTCTTTCACTCCCGTAATGCTACTTTCGACGAGGATGTCTCCTTTTACCAACACTTTCCCCACCGAGGTCTCCCGTTTTCCCCTCCCCTGTTTCTGGTTCCCACTCCCCCGATAGCCCCTGCTCACCTCCCTCCCCGTCCTGCTCCGTCTGGTGTGTCTCACGTCACTCCCCTCCCGTTTGTTGTCCCGGTCAAGGAGTTGGTGGACTCCGGTGGCCCTGCGGCGCCGTTCTCTGCCTTCCTCTCCCCCAGTGTCTTCTCATGCGCCGTCGCAATTGCCGCAGCAGCAGCCGTCATTGCAGCCGCAGCAGCAGCAGCCGCTGCCGCCGCAGCAGCAGCAGCCGTTCGTGGACTGTGGGGGTGCTGGCGTTGAGGAGGGTGCTAGTCCTAGGGTTCCTTTCGTGGCTTGTCCCGGCGGGCCTGGGGATGGCACTGGTGCTAGAGAGAGTTCTCGCTCTGGGGGTGCTCGTTCTAGGGGTGATGGATTGGAGTGTTCCAGAGGTAGCCGTGGTGCCGCTGGCGGTCCAGGTGTCGGCGTCGAGCAGCAGAAGCAGCAGTCGCCGCCGGTGTCCGCCCTTCGCCTGCTCGGCCTTCCCTCCCGTGACCACTTGCTTGCGCCTCCCCTGCCGCCGCCTCCCCTGCCTGTCTACGGCCCTGTGTTTCCTCCGCCGGACTCGTCTCCGGCTCGTTTCCCCCCTCATTCCCCCCCTGTATCTCCTCCTGTGTCTCCTGATCTGACACCTCCGTCACACGTCTGGTCTCGCCGTCCCTCCCGTGCTCGTCCTGTCTCTCTTGCTCAGCATTCTCACCCTATTTTGCTTTGTTCCCATACGTCTCGTCCTCCTCTCCTGCCTTCACCTCCTCCGTCGTCGCTTGTTGTCGCGCCTCCCCCTCTATCTGACTACCTTCGTTCCGCTTGTCCTGTAGATTCTCAGGTCCTTGCCTCCCTCGTTACCGACCCGTCTGTTCCTGTCTTGAGTCATGCCTCCGTTGGAGGTGCGTCTGCCCTTGGCAGTGATGTCCTCAAGGACAGGCAATACGAGCTTGCTTTCCTGTCCGAGGCTGCTCCCCATTTCTGTTCTATGCTGCTAGTCCCTAAGGGTGACCCAGACGCCTTTAACATCCCGACCCCTCGCACTTACGCTGAGGCGACCTCGGAACCGTGGGCCTCTCAGTGGATAGTTGCCATGGAGCAGGAGATGGCATCTTGGAGATCCACCGACGCCTACGTCGACGCATTTTTCCCACCTGGGGTGAATGTAGTCGATGGCCGGTGCCTCTTCAAAGGTGAAGTGCTCCCCTGGAGAGCTGCCTGTGGGCTACGTGGCTACGTGCTATGTGCTACGTTCAATGCGCGCTACGTGGCTAGAGGCTTCAGTCAGCGCGAGGTGGTTAGCTTCTTTAAGACCTTCACCCCAAACCCGAAGATGACTACTCTTCGGGCACTGCTACGTATAGCAGCACAGCGTGACTATGAGTTACACTCCCTCAACTTCTCCACTGCTTTTCTCCAGAGATATCTACACGAGCAGGTCTACCTATGCCGTCCGCAAGGCTTCACCGTTACCTTCCCTCCTGAGACCCTGTGGCTCCTCCAGCGCCCCGATCTACGGCCTGCGATAGGCGCCCCATGAGTGGCACGACACACTGAGTGCTACGCTAGCTGAGTCGCAACTCTTTCCGTCCTCCACTGACCCCTCGCCCTGTGTTCGTGCTGGCCGTATTCGATTCTACATCCTTGTCTACGTAGACGACCTGGTCTTGCTGCAGCCAGAGACGCACTGGCCTCTGTGAAGCCGAGCTGCTGAAGAGACACACCTGCACTGACCCAGGAGAGCTGTGCCGCTACTTTGGCCTGTAGATCTCCAGAGACAGAGCAGCGTGCACCATCACTCTTACACAGTCACACTTGGTGCGCCAGGTCCTTCAGAGGTTCGGTCTTCAGTTCTCCTCCGCACAGCCCACACTTCTGCTAGTAGACCACACGCTCTCAGCTTTAGTTCCTGAAGAGCCAGTAGAGCCCAGTGGCCCTTACGCAGAGCTGGTAGACCACACGCTCTCAGCTCTAGTTCCTGAGGAGCCATTAGAGCCTAGTGGCCCTTACGCGGAGCTGGTGGGTTGCCTCATGTACCTGATGACTTGCACTCGTCTAGATCTCGCATACCCTCTCAGCATCCTGGCTCGCTTTGTGGCCACAGGCAGACACCAGCCACAGCACGGGTCGGCCGCTAAGAGGGTATTGCGTTATCTAGCTAGTACATCGGGCATGGGGCTAGTGCTGGGAGGACGCAGTCCAATGGTCCTTACTGGGCACATAGACGCCTCTTGGGCAAATGACGCTGAGAACCTCAGGTCCTCCGAGGGCTACTGCTTTAGCCTTGGTTTGGGTGCCATCTCGTGGAGGTCCACTCGCTCCTCGTCTATTGTCCAGTCTAGCTGTGAGGCTGAGATCTACGCCGGTGCCATGGCGGCATAGGAGCTCTGCTGGCCGACCTTCTTGCTCACCGACTTAGGTGAGCGGCCTAGCTCAAACACCGGTCCTGTACGCTGACAACACGGCCATGATCCTCCTGTGTGAGGAGCCTCGACTTGAGGGCTGATTGAAGCACATCCAGCTGCGGTACTTCCTCCTGCGTGAGCTATAGCGGCATCGCCAGGCCCACGTAGTACACTTGGCCTCCGGTGCCAACACAGCTGATATCTTTACTAAGGCGCTTGCGCCTAAAGATCATCAGCGCCACCGTTTGCAGCTTGGTCTAGTTCCCGTAGACTCTCACTTGCTAGGACCTTGATTGTGTACTCCTATATATATACATATATATATACATATATATATCTATATATATACCTTCCAGAATGGCCTTGTGGCTTCTCTTCCAATGGCCGGACTAGTAGTGCCGCCCTGTTTTGTATTCTTGCTGTTTGGTCTTCGGGCCCCTACCTCAGAGGCTGGACTAGTAGTGCCACCCTGAGCTGCATGTTCCTTGCTCTGCATTGCCCTTTGTCTAGCCTAGGGGGTGTGTCTACTTATACATATGGTTATATGTAGAAGTTATAGTCTAGATAGATTTGTGTTCTTAGAGAGTACAATTCCAACCCTATATCTCTCCTGTACTCTCTTGTTCTAGTCATTCTCGTATTCTAATAGAGTAGTGCTCTTAGCGGAAGTGGTTGATTGGTAGATGAACCCTGTCAGAGTAAATGTAATATAACAGTGTTGATTATAGCTAGAGAATACAGAGTTCATATAGTGATACAAGAGAATGCGAAGGCTCTAACTAAGATGCACTTAACAGTGATACATTACCTATGAGGTTCCAGATCCGACTAGGGTAACTGCCTAAACTGTATTACTGGGTTAGTTACCGTATGTGTCTTTGCTGTCATGACAGATCCTTAAACTTCGGTCAACGACCATTGCACTTCGTATATCGCGTCGTAGGCAAGGCTGATTTTATCAGACTATTTTTTTATGATTGTCTCAAATTTCAGACCAATGTTTTTGTCGATCCTGATTTTTCAGACTTGCCAATTTTCGAATGCTGAACGCTTCAGTGTTATATGTTTTTTAATCCCGAGAATCTCAGACTTTGCAGTTTGCGGATACTGAGTTTTCAGAACGCAGCGCGTACGGATCGTGAGACAGACATACCGGTACTGCACCTACCTGCCCTCACCCAAAAGATTTGTCCAAGTCCCCAACAGCCAGAGTCAAGTCCTTTCACACACCCCGCCCCGCAAACTATAAAATCCGGCTAATTCCTAGCAACCAAAGACAGTTCCCTCTAGCACAACCAGCAGCCCATAAAAACGTTGAAGTCCTGTTCTAGAGACACCCCTCTCACACCCCCAACACCCACAAAAATCGGCTAAGTCTTCCATTTCTAGAGACATTCCTCCCACACCCCTTTCCCCCTATCACACACTTGCAAGGACCCGTCGCAGACAAAGGGTAAATTCCGCAGTGAGTGTCAGACTCGAGGTCGACCCGCGGCCGAAGGAGTCGTGGGTTGTCACAACCAAACTGCAGGTTTCATTTTCTTGACGGTGTAGCAGCTGCATAGTCGCGAACTGTCGCAAGGGGAGGGTTGCGACTATACTGACCAAACTTTTTGAGTCCACCAGAAATTTTCGAAGTTATCATTGGTCGAAGTTCATTTGCACGACTTTGCTAGTTGTTCGTTTTGATGGCTGACTGGCTGAACCCGTCAGTTTTTTCACAAGACCCGAGGCAATCTTTTCCAGCCTTGGATCTTAACGTTAAACCCTCGGGTCTAACACTCGCTGCGGAATTTACCCAAACTCCCTGCCGCTGTACACGCATTGACCTTCAACGTGCTTTGTCGTAGAGCGTCAGTCTTGCTTGCGACTCGTCACGACAAGCAGGGCCTCGCAAGCACCTCACAGTACAAGCGCTAATACCCCTCGCATTGAGAACGTTTCTTCAATAGAATGAACTATTCCCAGCTAAGTTTCGTACTATTGTCATCATACTTGCACACTCGGGTGTGGAGAAAAACAGGTGTTGGGGTCCCACCCCACCTAGAGCCGCGTCAGACTTCGAAAGAGGCCGCGAGGGTACAGGCTGCGTCAATCTAATCGCTTATGTGAAATCCTGTCTTACGGCCCCAATTTTTCGCCAGGTAGGAAACAACGAGCTCTCTACCAAGTAGTGTGTGAACTCTGAAAATATAAGATTTCGACTTGGGCAAAGGACTCTGAGTTGATATTCTGAACCCTGAGTATTTCAAACTCGTTGACTCTTTGACACTGAGATTTCAGAGTAGCGAAATTTTGAGAAATGACCCTTCAGACTCGGGAAAAATTTTGGGGGGCAAAATCAGAGTGCCTTTTTTGAAACGCCAGCCCTGGTCGTAGGCTTCGACTCAAGAAGGGTTACGACTCGAGTTTCACATTCAGGAATGTAACAGTTTCCTTATCGTAACACTCAAGATTTCAGCTAGGATTTAGGGGTGTCTGAGAATCAGACGGGGTTTCAATGTTTGGTCTGACCATCAGACGAATTTTTTCAAGGAGTCTGAGATTTCAGACGAAAATTTTACACTGGTCTTGAAATTCAGGTGATTTTTTGGCACAGAAATCTTCGTCACTTGTAATTTCGACCTCGATTTGTTTGTTTCCTGCTAAGAGCGTTTTCTTAGGAACCTCTTCCCTGGCTACTCGATTCCCAGACTTGGTCCTCGCCTGAGAGCGCGCTCGAAGGTTTTCTTGTCAAGCTCACTTCGTTTCAATATCACATTCTCAACCGTTTTGATTCTGCTCGGGTCATAATCGAACTGTAGAGACCCGCGCCTCTTTGGAAAATGTGCGCCTGCGAAGAAGTTTAAAACAGCCCTGAACCTCGTCAGTCTAAACCACGCAGAAGAGCGCAAGAGTCATCGCACGGCAATGAAGTGTGCGAGTCTGGGAACAGGCAGGCCTGTGAAGAGGCCGTAGAAAAATGCTCTAAAGGCGTGTGTCTTACGGTTTCGGAACTGGCGAAGTATTTGCCTGGGGAGGAGCTCGCGAAGTCCTGTCGAAATGTGCTGCGATTTGTGTAACTAGCCCTAGTTCCGGAATTTGCCGAGTTCCAGAACTGTAAGACACACGCCTTACTTGGTTGAGGCTTGGATTCTGGCAGGAACACTCGCAGGTGGCGTGACGTGTCACGTGCAGGCAGCATCCTCTCTTTGCCCAGCAATTTCAGGGTTCCTTCCTCCCCGCCCCCAGTCCAGTCAAGCGACGAAGCAGAAAAAACAGTGTGGAAGTAGGGTAGCAGGGAATTAGCCAGAAAAACCGGGCTGTGAGGGGTGTGTGGGGGCATGTATCTCGCAGTTAGGGACTTAGCCGCATTTTTTGGGTTGCGTTTGGTGTGTTGATGAATGACTGTGGTGTGGGAGACAAACCAAAATTTTGTTGTTGCGAGGGGTGTGTGGAGGAATATCTCTTGTGTGGGGCACTTAGCCGAAAAAAACTAGATATTCTAGGGGTGTGGGGGGAATGTATCCGGCACTGGAGGACTTAGCCAAAAAAATTCTCGGTTGCGGGTGGGGAGGGGGGAGGGATGGGGGGACGAAGACAAATGTCTCAGACTCTCAGACGAAAAAATACGCGCTATCTAAAAGTCTACACCTGGTCTGAACTTTCAGACGAAATCTTATGGCTTATCTGGACGATCAAACGAATTAATTTAGCCTGTAAAAAATCAGATGAAAGGAAAAATACAGGCCTGATTTTCAGACCATCTGACCGATTTCGTTTGATATCTGAGACCCTGGTAACACTCCACTTCATTGCCAGAGATGCTCGAGCTTCGCGCGCTTGGAGATTCCATAGAGCTCAGCGCAGTGTAGATACTGTTGACGTGGCAGCTTCTTGGCGAATCTTGAAGTTGCGCCACCGACGATCTACGTCAACCGTCCGATTCAACGTCGACGCTTTAGATCGTCTAAAATGAAACGAGCATGCGCTATGGAGTTCGAGTTTCGGCGCGTATGGATACGGCACCTCGGTAGAAGTGGATTGTTCGCGCGCGTCCGATTATTCGACAACGGACATCGACGTCTGCAAATTGCTGCAGAAAATGAGTCGACTCCGACGTTAGATGGAGCTAAACGAGCCTCATGAATATATTCAAATCACTTGGAGTATGGACCGTCGGATCAACTTTGAACCAACGGACTAGATCGAGCGTGAGTTTCCTCTTCATGGGGAGTTGACGCAGATAAGCAGTTATATGCCGACATCAAATTTGATGACTAAACTTCCGAAGCTCTCAAAAATTGATCTCCTCACTACGTAAGGATATTCGGCAACAAAACTTCTTAAAAGTCACAAATATCAGCAACAGACACCTACTTGGTACCATTGATTGGCGGAAATGCTGTCGCAGCATACAGATCATCAGATCGTCGACGATTCGACGACACAAATGGGTCCTGAGACTTTTTGATGGGAGAAAAACGTACGGGAATCTACATTCGAACCTGGCGACACAACGATTTCATACTACTCGACCAATCGCCGAATCGACCAATTTCATCAACGAAGTCAGAGTATTCGTTTGACGCCAGATCGACAACGACAACGCGGAGTTTCGAAATTCATCAAAGAAGCAGATTTTGGTGGTACACAAAAAATGCAGCCGAATATCTCCAACGACAAAACCGGCTTGCATAAAACTAACGTTGTGTATCGAAGATATGAAATACTTCGACAATTGGGCACACAAAGGATTGCAGAGAAGTAGCCGTTTTCTCGTGAAAAATCCTTGCCAACAAAAGTTGATGCGAAGGAGCAGATTTTGCATGCAACTACGACGCAGTTACTACGCCTCATCAGGGACAGCTAGACACTACTTCGTAACAGGAGCTGATTGATTCATCTTCACAACGAATCCCAGACATCCGAAGTGATTGATTCGAGTAGTTTGACATCAACCTCAAGAGACGACATACCAATCATGTGACCGTTACATGCCTTGACGTAACTTCGATGACGCAGGAGAACGCCCAACAACATGATGATGCTGACAATTGAGGGAGATGCAGATTGCAACAAGACAAGTAATTTTTATACCCTTGATCGACCCAATCACCGGTAGCAATAGAGTGACACCTGTGCATTAAGACACATGTGTTCCCTGATAGTTACAACTATTACACCCATCAGGAAGGCTCTAGGTGGAAGAGCGAATTGATGGATTCTTCTTCGAACCGTTACGAGCATCCTCTTGCATTAGCCGCCGCCGCGAGTGTCTACTGCCGCCACCGCGAGTGTCTACCGCAGTAGCCGCAAGTGTCTACTGCCGCCGCCGTCGTCGTAGCAGACAACTACAGCAACAACCCAACCCTGATGGACATTCCTCTAAACAATGAAGATGACATTGGATCTTATTTCAGCATGATTCCAAGACCCGACCTGGCACTACATCTACAATTTCCAGTTAGTGGGATGGAGATACTGTACCACTACGCCCTGGACGAATGTGGCTATTCCATATGCCGTCAAGAGCTCAGAGAAAAGATACTCGTATGAGGATAGGAGGACTATGATGATCTTTGAATCCTCATGTCTCAATGACTTCAATTGAGTCATCAAACTTGCGTCACCAACAAATCCATCACTAGCATCACCTCCATGGAAGTTGATAGGCGTGATCCGGAGCGCCGAGGCCACTATCAATAGAGGAATCTGCGTTACTCTAATGGCGCCCCTACATGTAGAACCGGAGCAGATTCAACATTGATGCTGAGTAGCTGAAACGACATCAACTTCACCGAAGTTGTTACTATAATATCAACATACAGAAGATACAGTGACGGAAAAAAACGGTCCATATGTTTGGCACTAATTAGGGTTTTTAGGCTTTCCGACCACGGTACATAAAGTCTTAATGCTTAATGGTGGTACGCTTTGGGAGGGGCACATACGGGATGTGTTCACAGCGTTAAAAACCATAATAGTACACTGGATCTTACTTAGTGCCAAAAGATATACAAGGGGGTTCATCCGGACAGTTATTTTTCCTTGGACAAAGAGTAAACTTCCGAACAGCGTCTCTAGTACCTAGTACACTGACCCTTGGCCTTGATCACCACCTGCACCCTCCTAGGCATGTTATCTACGAGGTTAGTGCAAACCTTTGCATAAGGGAGTGAGCACTAAGTAAATCGCAAAGGATTTGAGCCTATGCAAGATTTTTGTGCACAATCTCTATTTGAATGTTATCTATAAGACTAGCCACACTGAGGTGTGACCAAAGATGCCATTAGCCGATCGGTTCCTTCTTATCATGGGTCGTCTTTGTCGTACCGCTGTAGGGTAAAACTGCAAACAGAGCGGCAAAAATTAACGTATACGCCGCAAAACTGAGGGTAACGTAGCACGGTCGATTGTGCATCCTTGCACTATTAGAATCACACTAGGATCTGTAGCTCTGTGAATCGACTCATACATTTTTTATGCATGTCTAGTTATAGGCTAGACAGGTACATGCTCTTAGAGAGTACAATTCACAACTCATATAACACCCTGTATGCCCTTACTTAATTCACTTTGCTACTCTGAGATGGTATCACGCTAGGTAGGTCGCACCCACTCGCACTTCCGCCCTAGCCTACCGTAGCCTACCCCGACCTAGCCCAACATGCCGCGCCACCCGAGTCTGCCGCGCCGCGCTGCCCAAGTCCACCGCGCTGGCCCCGTCACGCCGCGCTGGCTCCTTCCCGCCACGCTGCCCTAGTCTGCCGTGCTGTGCCACCCTACTCCATCGCGTCGCGCTGCCCTAGTCCACTGCGCCACGCTGCCCTGGTCTTGACGCACCGCCCAAGCCTGCCGCAACGGCCTCAGCTCACCGTGCGGACGTGTCTCGCCATGACGGTCCCTGCTAGCCGCGCAACTCCTAGCTCGCCGCGGCCGCCGCTCACCGCTGGCCCCAGCTCGCCACAGCCCCCGCTCGCTGTCCGCCCTAGCTCGCCACGACTCTCAGCTCTCCGCAGCCCCCCGTCCACCGCTGGCCCCAATTCGTCGTGCCACCCCAGCTCGCGGCCAGCCCCCACTCGCCGTACCGCCCCAGCGCGTCATGCTGCCATGCCGCCCCAGCTTGCCAGCCCCTCCACGCCGCTGGCCCTGACTCCACTCTGAGCCGGCGCCTCGGCCGGCTATCTCCACTGTCGCGGCTTCACAGTGCCTGACCGCACACTACCGCACTCCACTACACTCCACCGCTCTCCACTGCTCTCCACTGCACCTTTCCGCTCTTCACAGCACCTGCCTGTCCCCTCCTCCTCCTCCTCCTCCTCCTCCTCCTCCTCCTCCTCCTCCTCCTCCTCCTCCTCCTCCTCCTCCTCCTCCTCCTCCTCCTCCTCTTGCAAACCTCAGCGGCTGCAGCTGTGGTGATGGCAGACGCTGTGCTCCGCCTAGACGCGGAGGGTCGGGCGGTCGACTTTGAGGCGTGGCTTGGCGACCTCCGCGGCCAGCTGAAGGGTCAGCGCCAGGATGGCCATTCCCTGGCCGTCCATGTCGACGGTAAGATCCCCTGCCCCGACCCGCTTGCTGCCCTCCCTGATGCCCTCATGCCTGCTGAGTGTGAGGCTTTCACCGTTGCTAAGCTTGTCTGATCTATCTGGGAGTCGTGCGGCGCTATTGCGCAGCTTGCTATCAGTCATGCTCTCCCCCTGTCCGAGCGTCCCCACTTTCAGGCCGTACAGACTGCGAAGAAGTACCTAGATGCTATCATTGCGCGCTATTCCACTCCCTCCTCCGCCTTTGCTAGCCATCTCCTCCTGCCCCCACTGCCTTCCCCCCTCGCCGCTCCCCTTTACTTCCTAGCCACGTGCCTTCCCGACCGATTAGCCACTGCCCGCGATGCCTTCTTTAGTCTTCACCCCGTTGACCTCACCCTTACCGAGTTTGTCACCACCCTGTCTGCGATAGAGACCCGCCAGCGCACTATCCCTCAGTCTAATGGTACTGCGGCGCTCCCTATCTTCCAGGGGGAGGGAGGGGTGGCGGGGCTAGCGGGGCTGATGGAGGTGGTGCGAGTGCAGGCGGTGCAGACGAGGGGGCGGGGGCTGACGCCCTGGAGCACTAGCAGGAGCAACAACATCAGCCATAGCAGCAGCAACAGCGGCAGCCGTAGGGACCCCCGTCACCGTGGTGGCTTAGCGGCTTTGGTGGTGGTGGCCGAGTGGTGGCCCGCGCAGTTAGAAGTCGGGTGGCGGCTCCAGCTCTGTGAGATGCCAATTTTAGCTCATGTCTGGTCCCTTTCGTGGTAGCGTTTGTGGCCGTTCTGGTCATACCGCCGCCCGCTGCTACTGTCGCCTCGATGACCTCTTCTGTCTCCGTTTCGGCCCCGCGCCAGACCTTGAATACTGGCCAAGTCTGGTACATCGTCGTGTGCTGATCTTCGCGTTCGATATGAATAAGATTCACTCTGCTTTGTATGCCATGTATGCTGCTGACTCTAGGGTGATTGGACCCTATTACCCTGTGTTGCCTACGTCAGGCGTAAGATCTCCCGACTTGTTTAGCCTTGGCTCCACGCTAGTGCCTTCACCGGCTGATGCTATGGCCGCTCTCTCTTTCACACTGGACTCTAATGTGTACGCCTGCTTCTTTCACGACCACACCACCCTCAAGCTGCTTGGCACCTCTGCAACTGTCGTCCTTGCTGACCATTTGCTCTTCGTTCGCTCAGGCCAGACTCTATTCTACATCCTATTCTACGTAGACGGCCCGGTCTTCACTACTCCAGATAGAGACGCACTAGCCTCAGTGAAGGCTGGGCTGCTGAAGAGACACACCTGCATTGATCTAAGAGAGTTGCGCCACTACCTTGGGTTGCAGATCTCCAGGGACAGAGCAGCACGCACCATCACTCTCACACAGTCACACGTAGTACGCCACGTCCTTAAGAGGTTCGGCCTTCAGTTCTCCTTCGCACAGCCCACCCCTTTGCCAGTGGATCATATGCTCTCGGCTCTAGTCCCTCACAAGCCGGTTGAGCCCAGTGGACAGTACGCAGAGCTTGTGGGTTGCCTCATGTACCTGATGACTTGCACTCGTCCAGATCTCGCTTACCCTCTTAGTATCATGGCTCGCTTTGTGACAACAGGTCGACACTGACACCAGCACTTGTTGGCTGCTAAGAGGGTGTTGCATTATCTGTAGGGCTGAGATCCATGCTGGTGCCATGGCGGCACAGGAGCTCCGCTGGCTGACGTTCTTGCTCACAGACTTAAGTGAGCGGCCTAGCTCTGCCCCAGTCCTGTATGCTGACAACAGGGTCATGATCCTCCTGTGTTAGGAGCCTCGACTAGAGGGCAGAGCGAAGCACATCCAGCTGCGATACTTCCTCCTTCGCGGGCTACAGTAGTGCCGACAAGCCCGCATAGTACACTTGGCCTCTGATACCAACACAACTGATATCTTTACTAAGGCGCTTGCGCCTAAAGATTATAAGCGGCACTGTGTACACCTTGGTCTAGTTCCTGTAGCTCCTCACTTGCTAGGACGCTAAATTTGTACTACTCCTTATAGTATGGTCTCTTGACTGGCCTTGTGGCTCTTGTTCTAGTGGCTGGACTGGTAGTGCTGCCCTAGGTTACTCTTGTTTTCTCTTCAAACCCTTGCCTCAGAGGTGTGACTAGTAGTGCCGCCCTGAGCTGCGTGTTTCTTGCTTGGCACTGCCCCTTGTCCAGCCTAGGGGGTGTGTCAACTTATACATTTGTAATGTATGTCGAGTTATAGGCTAGACAAGTACATGCTCTTAGAGAGTACAACCCGCAACTCATATAACACCCTGTATACCCTTGCTTACTTCACTTAGCTACAATGAGATCCACTTCCCGGTCCACTGCCCGGCCCACTGCCCGGTCCACTGCCCGGTCCAGTTCCCAGTCCACTTCCCGGTCCACTTCCTGGCCCACTTCCCCGTCCACTTCCCGATCCACTTCGTATTCCACTTCGCGTTCCACTTCCCGGACCACTTCCCGGACCACTTCCTGGCCCACTTCCCGCTCCAGGGCCCAGACCATTGGCCGGTCCATTTTCCGGTCCACTGCCTGGCCTGATGCCCAGTCCACTGCCTGACCTGATGCCCAGTCCACTGCCCAGTCCACTTCCCGGTCCTCTTCGCGGTCCACTTCCCGGTCCGCTGCCTGGTCCACTGCCTGGTCCACTTTCCAGTCCACTTCCTGGTCAAGTTCCCCGTCCTCTTCGCTGTCCACCTCCCGGTCCACTGCCAGGTCCACTTCCCGGTCCACTTCCCGGTCCTCTTCCCGGAAAACTTCCCCGCCCACTTCCTGGTCCACTTCTCGGTTCACTTCCCCGTCCACTTCCCGGTCCACTTCTTGATCCACTGCTCGGTCTAGTGCCCGGCCCACTTCCTGGTCCTCTTTGCGTTCCACTTCCCGGTCCACTTCCCAGTCCACTTCCCGGTCCACTTCGCGTTCCACTTCCCTGTCCACTTCCCGGTCCACTTCCCGATCCACAGTGACGGAAACAATTGTCCAGATGTTTTGCATTAATTAGGGTGTTCGGGCTTTCCGACCACTGTACATACAATCTTAATGTTTAATGGTGGTACACTTTGGGAGGGGCACATAGTGGATGTGTTTACAGCACAAAAATCCATGATAGTACGCTGGATCTAACTTAGTGCCAAAAGATATACAAAGAGTACATCCGGACAATTATTTCCCAGGACAAATAGCAAACTTTCGCGCAGCGTTTCTAGTACCAAGTCCACCAACACTTGGCCTTGATCACCACCTGCACCCTCCTAGGCATGTTATCTACGAGGTTAGTGCAAAACTTTACAGGGATCTTCTCGCACTCTTCCTGGACCCACCCTTTTGCATTAGGGGGTGAGCACTAGGAAAATTGCGAAGTATTTGAGTGTATGCAAGAGTATTGTGGACGATTTCTGACTGAATGTTATCTCTGAGACTAGCCATGCTGAGGTGTGGCCAAAGATGCCATAAGTCGATTGACTCCGTCTTATCACGGGTTGTCTTCGTCGTACCGTTGCAGGGTAGAATTACGAGCAGAGTGGCGAAAACTAGTGTATCTGCCGCGAAACTTTGGGTAACATAGCACGGTCGACTGTGCACCCTTGCACTATTAGAATCACGCTAGGATCCATAGGTCTCGTCATGGTGCAGCAGTCAAAGAAGCCGCGGCTGTTCAGAAAGAATTTTTGAGTTGAGGTCTGGTGAGGAAAAGGGTCACTACATCGCAATATACTCATACTCTCCAAGCCATTCCAAGCCATGTGTCCCGCCTAGGCTTGGAATGGCTTGGAGAGAATGAGTTTATAGCACTCTAGTGACCCTCATCCTCACCAGACCTCAATCCAGATATTCTTCCCCACCAGTCAGGGCTTCTTCGACTGCTGCACCGTGACGAGATCCGTAGATTTTAATGTGCTTCTATTAGTGAAAGGGTGCACAGTCGACCGTGCTATGCTACGCCAAGTTTCGCGGCGGACACGCTAGTTTTTGCCACTCTGCTCGTAATTTTACCCTACAATGGTACGACGAAGACGATCCATGATAAGATGGGACTAATCGACTTATGACATCTTTGGCCACACCTCAGCATGGCTAGTCTAAGAGATAACATTCAATATGAAATCGTGCACAATACTATTGCATACGCTCAAATACTTCGCGATTTTCCTACTGTTCACCCCTTTATGCAAAAGGGTGGGTCCAGGAAGAGTGTGAGGAGATCCCTGTAAAGGTTTGCACTAACCTCGTAGATAACATGCCTAGGAGGGTGCAGGTGGTGATCAAGGCCAAGTGTTGGTGGACTAGGTACTAGAAACGCTGCGCGGAAGTTTGCTATTTGTCATGGGAAAAAAATGTCCGGATGTACTCTTTGAATATATTTTGGCACTAAATTAGATCCAGTGTACTATTATGGATTTTAGCACTGTGAACACATCCACTATGTGCCCCTCCCAAAGCATACCACCATTTAACACAAGGAATTCATCTAGAGTGGTCGGAAAGCCCCAAAACCCTAATTAATGCAAAACATCCGGACAATTGTTTCTGTTGTGTGATGTCATCATATGATATCACATTCTGTCTGCCTCCCATCCCTTGTTTCAATTCGCATGTATGGTTTGACTGTGTGTGAAAGAATTTGTGTGGTGTGTGTTCTGGAGTTTGGGAATGTGTTTTATGTTATTATGTCTGAGCAGGTATTTGTGATGATAGATCTTGAGAAGATCTTTCCGACGCAACAAGAATCGCTTCAATCGGAGCAAGAACGCGAAAGCTATGAAGATTCAAAGTTCATGAGCTTGCGTTACAATTGCGGCGGTTACAAAGTGAAGTTGTGGGGTGACTCTATATGGAGTTGGGACCTTTGGGGTTGGGGAAATTTGTCACTCTACTGTAAAAGCTGCAAATTGGTTGGGAACAACCAAGCTAGGTTGGCAAGGGTGACCAACTTGGATGGATTGGTTGGGAAGGGACAAATGTCAAAGTTGGGGTTCCTATAGGGGGGGAATCTTTGTGCTTATGGGGTTTCCTTGGTTGGGACATCTCTTCGTACCTTCCCTCTCATCCCTCTCTTCTATCCCAACCTTTCTCTTGCTCCTCTAATTCCTTGTGAGATTCTTGAACTTTGATTGAACTTTTGAGATTGAGTTAAGTTCTCCTCCTACAGCTTACCCTCCAGTGCGTCGAAAGACATAGCGTTGCGAATACTCCATCAATCAATGTGATTCAAATTGAGAAAGGTAGCTAAGATTACAAGCTACAACATATCCGATTTTCGCGACATTCCAACGGCTAGTTTTGCGTCGATGTTGTTTCTTGTGAAGGCGACTTTTCTGTCCAGAATTTCGGATTTCTATTTTGAGTAATTCTAGCTCCTAAGTTCCCCTGGACTCCGTCCTTAATCCTAACAGTTTCCGTCATTGCACTTCGCGATCCACTTCCTGAACCACTTCCCGGTCCACTTCCTGGTCCACTTCGCGTTCCACTTCCCGGACCACTTCCCGGCCCACTTCCCGGTCCAGGGCCTGGTCCACTGCTCAGTCCACTTCCCGGTTCTCATCGCGGTCCACTTCCCGGTCCGCTGCCTGGTCCATTGCCCGGTCCACTTCCCAGTCCAATTCGTGTTCCACTTCCCATTCCACTTCCCGATCTACTTTCCGGTCCACTTCCCGGTCCACTTCCTGGTCCGCTTCGCGGTCCACTTCCCGGTGAGCTGCCTGGTCTACTGCCTGGTCCACTTTCCGATCCACATATCGGTCCATTTCTCGGTCCACTTCCCAGTCCAATTCGTGTTCCACTTCCCGTTCCACTTCCTGGTCTACTTTCCAGTCCACTTCTTGGTCCACTTCCTGGTCCTCTTCGCGGTCCACTTCCCGGTCCTCTTCCTGGTCCACTTCCCGGTCCACTTCCGGGTCCACTTCCCGTCCCTCTTCCCGAAACACTTCCCGGTCCACTTCCCGGACCTATTCCCGGTTCACTTCCGGGTCCACTTCCCAGTCCATTTCCTGTTCAACTGCCCGGTCCACTTCTCGGTCCACTGTCAGGTCCACTGCCCGGTCCACTTCCCGGTCCACTACCCGGTCCACTTCTCGGTCCACTGCCCAGTCCACTGCCCGGTCCACTTCCCAGTCCACTTCCCCGTCTACTTCCAGGTTCACTTCCCTGCCCACTTCCTGCTGCATTGCCCGGTTCACTTCCTGGTCCACTTCCCGGTCCACTTTCCGGTCCACTTCCCGGTCCTCTTCCCGGAAAACTTCCCAGCCCACTTCCCACACCACTGCCTGGTTCACTGCCTGGTCTACTTCCCAGTCCACTGCCCGGCCCACTTTCGGGTCCACTTCCTGGTCCACTTCCCGGTCCACTTCCCAGTCCTCTTCACGGTTCACTTCTGGGTCCGCTGCCTGGTCCACTGCCTGGTCCACTTCCCGATCGAATTCCCGGTCCACATCCCGGTTCACTTCCTAATCCAATTCGTGTTCCACTTCCCATTCCACTTCCCGGTCCACTTTCCTATCCACTTCCCGGTCCACTTCCTGGTCCTCTTCGCGGTCCACTTCCTTGTCCACTGCCAGGTCCTCTTCCTAGTCCACTTCCCAGTCCACTTCCCAGCCCACTTCACGGTCCTATTCCCAATCCACTTCCCGGTCCACTTCCCGGTCCACTGCCCAGTCAACTGCCCGGTCCACTTCCCGGTCCACTTCCCGGTCCACTTCCCAGTCCACTTCCTGGTCCTCTTCCCGGAAAACTTCCCGGCCCACTTCCCAGTCCACTGCCCGATTCACTGCCTGCTCCACTTCCCGGTCCACTGCCCGGCCCGCTTCCGGGTCCACTTCCCGGTCCACTTCCCGGTCCACTTCCCGGTCCACTTCCTGGTCCTCTTCGCGGTCCACTTCCCGATCCACTTCCTGTTCCACTTCGCGTTCCACTTCCCATTCCACTTTCCGGCCAACTTCCTGGTCCTCTTCGTGGTCCACTTCCCGGTCCACTGCCCGGTCCTCTTCCCCGTCCACTTCCCGGTTGTATTCCCGGTCCACTTCCCGGTCCTTTACCCGGTCCACTTCCCAGTCAACTTCCCGGTCCTCTTCCCGGACCACTTCCTGGCCCACTTCCTAATCCACTGCCCGGTCCACTACCTGGTCCACTTCCCATTCCATTGCCCTATCCACTTCCCGGTCCATTTCCCGGTCCACTTCCCGCTCTACTTCCCGCTCCACTTCCAGCTCCACTGCCTGATCCACTTCCCGCTCCACTGCCTGGTCCTCTTCCCGGACCACTTCCCGGTCCACTGCCAGGTCAACTGCCCGGTCCACTGCCCAGTGCACTTCCCGGTCCACATCCACATCCACTTCCCGGTCATTTTCCCGGTCCACTTCCCGGTCCACTTCCTGGTCCACTTCCTAGTCCTATTACCGGTCCACCTCCCAGTCCTCTTCCCAGTCCACTTCCTGTTCCACTTCCCGCTCCACTGCCCAGTCCATTTCCCGATCCACTGCCCAGTCCACTGCCTAGTCCACTTCCCGGTCCACTGTCCGGTCCACTGCCTGGTCCACTTCCCGGTCCACTGCCAGGTGTACTTCCCGGTCCACTTCCGGGTCCACTTCCCGGTCTACTTCCCGGTCTACTTCGCATTCCACTTCCCAGTTCACTTCCTGGTCCACTTCCCAGTTCTCTTCCCAAACCACTGCCCAGTGCACTTTCCGGTCCTCATCCCGGTCCACTTCCTGGTCCACTTCCCGGTCTTCTTCCCAGTCCACTTCCCAGTCCACTTCCCAGTCCACTTCTCGGTCCACTTCCTGGTCCGCTTCCCGGTCCACTTCCCGGTCCACTTCTCGGTCCACTTCCTGGTCCACTTCCCGGTCCACTGCCCAGTCCACTGCCCAGTCCACTTCCCGGCCCACTTCCCGGTCCACTTCCTGGTCCACTTCGCGTTCCACTTCCCGGACGACTTCCTAGTCCAGGGCCCAGTCCACTGCCCGGTCCACTTCCCGGTCCACTGCCTAGCCCGCTGCCCGGTCCTCTTCGCAGTCCACTTCCCGGTCCTCTTCGTGGCCCACTTCCCGGTCCGCTGCCTGGTCCACTGCCCGGTCGACTTCCCAGTCCACTTCCCGGTCCAATTCCCCATCCTCTTCGCTGTCCACTTCCTCATCCGCTGCCTGGTCCACTTCCCCGTCTACTGCCTGGTTCACTGCTCGATCCACTTCGCGGTCCACTTCCCGGTCCACTTACCGGCCCACTTCCCAGTACAATTCGTGTTCCACTTCCCGTTCCACTTCCCGGTCCACTTCCCGGTCCACTTCGCGTTCCACTGCCCGGTCCACTTTGCGGTCCACTGCCTGGTCCACTTCCCGGTCCACTGCCCGGACCACTGCCCGGTCCACTTCCCAGTCCACTGCCCGGTCCACTGCTAGTCCACTGCCCAGTCCACTTCCCGGTCCAATGCCCGGTGCACTTCCCGGTCTACTTCCTGGTCCATTTCGCGTTACACTTCGCGTTCCTACCTCCTGGACCACTTCCCGGCCCACTTCCCGGTCCAGGGCCCGGACCACTGCCCGGTCTACTTCCCGGTCCACTGCCCTCCCGCTGCCCGATCCACTGCCTGGTCCACTTCCCGGTCCTCTTCGCGGTCCACTTCCTAGTCCGCTGCCTGGTCCACTGCCTGGTCCACTTCCCGGTCCACTTCCCGGTCCTCTTCGCGGTCCAATTCCCGGTCCGCTGCCTGGTCCGCTGCCTGGTCCACTTCCCGGTCCACTTCCCTGTCCACTTTCCAGTCCAATTCGCGGTCCACTTCCCGTTCCACTTCCTGGTCCACTTCCCGGTCCTCTTCGCGGTTCACTTCCCAGTCCACTGCCCGGTCCTCTTCCCGGTCCACTTCCCGGTCCACTTCCCAGTCCTATTCCCTGTCCACTTCCCAGTCCACTTCCCGGTGCACTGCCCGGTCCACTGCCCGGTCCACTGCCCGGTCCACTGCCTGGTCCACTTCCCATTCCACTGCCCGATCCACTTCCCGGTCCAGTTCCCTGAAGGGTTGTTAACTCATGTAGGTCTTGTTAAACATGCTAGGAAAGGAGGAGAGCCATGGAAATGGCGTGAGGGTTTAGGTGCTAGGATAAGAGAAAGTTGACGAGAGAAAAGAGCTCGAACTAGGAAAGAGAGAGAGGTACAAGAAGGGGGTTGTCCCCTCTACAGTAGGATCCAGCAATATAGCAACCCTACCAAGCCTAAACATATATGTATATATGTATATATAATATAAAATTTAACACGTCCAATTGTTGATGAACCAGCTGTTGGAGGTGATGCCGGTCCGGTCATTTGTAGAGTTGACAGTAGTCTTAATTCCAGATGGCTCTCATACCATGTAATCATTTGTGAAACGGGTGCAGGAGACTAAGTGAAGAATCTGCTTGAGTGAAGACTTGGGAGTAGTATCTGTAGTACTCGTTAGTACTCGTAAGGATCGTATTTCTAGAATAGTAGCCTATTAAGACAACGGAAGTCTTTTAGGAGTGAACCTGAGCACATGAACTTGTGGGTAGTCGAAGATTGAATAACCTGAGCACATAATTCTTTTTAAAGTCAAGGTTAATAATAGAAAGGCATTGCAAGGATTTATAGCTCTAGGGAAAGTACCTATTTGGCAACTTGGGCGCTATGTGACCTATTCGTCATTCTATAGGATCAAGACTGTTCGCGAGACTGAAACGGTTTGTTACGCCTAATCGCGTAACTGAAACAGTATGCCGACGTTAGTTTAGATGTGCGCGATGTTTTGCTGACGTCAGCACTCGGACATGGTTCCTTACCAAGACACTTGTAAGGAAATTCCCTTTTCCTTACTGGGCACTACAGCGCGTACGCCCTTGACTCTCGGAAGTCCAGCCTCGGCCAACTTCTTCGGTCCCGAACCACTTCGCGAACCCAAACCTAGATGCGCAGCGCTTCCATGGCTTTCGTCAACCGAATCGCCCCAACCTGTTCGCGTGGTTCTTGGCTAGCTCTGTTCGTGCCTATAAATGCCTAGGCCCTCATTTGTATTGACACTCTTGAATCATGACTACTTTATTACACTACTTGTTATTACCCTGATTAATTCATAACAGCTGGTATCAGAGCCTCGTTCCTGCCCGCTTAGTCTTCCGTAGAGTAGTCCGATTATATCGGGAGAGGGCTTGAAAGAATAGAGGATTGGCCAGCGGTTGGTAGGCGAGCTCATTAAAGCTCCTCCAACTAAAAGCGTGTGCACCATCAGATCTGTCAGGTAAAATTTCCAGCATGACTAGCACGCCGAAAACCTGTGCCCGTCGTAGTGTTAGGAACGTGACTCAGGAGGAGTTCGACGAGTTGCAAGCCAGGGCGGCTACAATGACGACACTGCAGGACCAGCTTCAACAACTCGCGGATAAATTCGTGTCACAGGGAAGCGATGTTCGGACGCTGCGCAACAAAAACTCGTTGCTTCGCCAGACGCGGGGTGAAACGCGTCAGGAGCGGCCTGTTACCCGAGACGAGGATGCTGCGAGCGAAGCGAGGGCGTCGGCGACACCTGAAGCAGTTGAAGAAATCCACAGCGAGCCGCGAGCGGCCATTAAAATCAAGCCTTCGATGTCCCCACCGTTCAACCCGACCGACAGGACTACTACAGTGAGCGGGTGGCTGTTCGCCATGGAAATCTACTTCACGGCAGCAAGTATTAATGACAACGCCTCACGTGTCAACTTGGCTGTGTCGCTGCTGAGGGGACCGGCACTCGAATGGTGGCGTATGCATCTTGACGAGGGAGGATCTCCGGCAGGGAATCAACGGGCGGCAGCTGGGGAGATGAGTTCATCAATGGCGAAGGCTGAACCAATATTTGGATCGGCCACGATCCGCTCGTGGAAAGCGTGGGGCGAGGCGTTGAAGGGCAGATACGAGCACATATCCATGCGCGAAAATGCTCGCACAAAGCTTTGGATGTGGAGACAGTTGGGCTCTGTCCAAGAATACATGGCGTCGTTTCTGGCAATCTGCGACCAAATCGGAGGGATCAGCGAGGACGAGAAAATTGATCGCTACGTGGGCGGACTCAAGCCGGAGATTCAGCAAGAAATCTTCCTGCGAGCCCCGACGACTTTCAACGAGATCGTTCGCATCGCAGACGCGCTAGACGCACGACGTGGACTCGCGAGAGCAGGTTTCAGGGAGGGAAATTGCTTTCGAGGCCAGCCCCAACACACATCAATCAACGGCGTGGACGTGTTTGCAGCCCAAGTATTTTCGGGGACTTGCTTCCACTGCAACCAGCCGGGTCACATGGTGAGGGACTGCCCGCAGCTGAAGAAGAAATTACCTAACGACAAGAAGCAGTCGGGAAATGGAGATCGTCAGTAGCAGATGGGCCACCTACTGAATTGACTGCATCGCCCAAACACCACTACCCCCACCAGGTTATAGTGTCGATTTGGGCTATCGACCATTCCTGGCTGAATAAGGGGGGTGAACCGGTTGATCACCCTGTGCTGGTCGAAGGGAGAGTTGGCGACACCTGCATAAAAATATTCGTTGCTGGCGGGGCGAGCCACAGTTTGATGGATGTGACGAAGGCGAAAAAATTGCGACTGCAACTGAAACGCTGCATGCTGGGCTGGAAATCGACGCAAGATTGGTCAACGGCACACCACTGGCAATTTGGGAGCGAGTACCTCACGTGCGAGTTACATGCGGCGAAAAACTTCAGCTTCATGATGAAGATGCTGGTGACAACGTTGGATGGCTGTGACATGCTGCTGGGACGCGATTGGCTGCGCGAATACAGCCCGAGTATTGACTGCCGGACGGGCGACTATCGCATCAAATGGAGTGGCGAGTGGCGAAGACTTCCGAAGTGGAGCAGTCAAGATTCTGCGACATCGACAGTCAGTGAAGTTACCATCAAGTGAGCTATGATTCGAGGGGCGCAACTGTACGCCGTCCGATGGATCGCATCCACGGCTGTCGACGCACCAGCCGACATCGACAAACTCTGCGCAGCTGTTCCCGACGACTTAGCGACATTGATTCGCATGCACGCCGACATCTTTCCAGACGACCAACCGGCGGGTTTGCCACCCGAGCGAGCCCACGACCACAAAATAGAGCTGGAGCCCGGCGTGCAACCGACTGTGCGGACTTAGTGGAGGCTGATTCAGCCCGAGTTGGATGAACTTCGATGCCAGCTGGACTACCTGCTCGAGAAAGGTTTCGTTCGCCCCAGCACTTTACCGTTCGCCGCTCCGATCTTGTTCACCCAGAAGAAAGACGGCGGTCTACGAATGTGCATCAATTACCACGCCTTGAACCCGGTTACCATCAAATCCCGCTATCCTATACCACGTGCCGACGAGCTCATCGACCAACTTCGTGGGGCAAAATTCTTTACAAAAATTGACCTGCGAAGCGGTTTCCATCAAATCCGCGTTAACGAAGCTGACTGCTACAAGACGGCGTTTCGCACCCGGTACGGGAGTTACGAGTACACGGTTATGCCTTTTGGCTTAATAAACGCGCTCTCGACATTCCAATTAACCATGAACAAAGGTTTTCGGCCGCTGCTGAATAAATGCGTCATCGTGTACCTCGACGATATACTGATCTTCGGTACTACCCGGGACCAGCACTTGAAGGATTTGGCAGCCATCTTTTCTCTCCTGCAGCAGCACTGCCTCATCACCAAAGTTTCTAAGTGCAAGTTTCTGAAACAAGAACTGGAGTTTTCGGGACACGTTATTTCTATCAAACAATGTTAAAATCGACCTGAAGAAGATCGCGACCATCCAAGACTGGAAGCCGCCGGCTAATCTCCGCAAACTTCAAAATTTCCTGGAGTCTGTGAATTACGTTCCCCAGTTCATCCCGAACATGGCGGGGGTAACTTCCCCTCTCACGGATCTCCTGAAGAAAGGCAAGTTTTATGAATGGGGGGGAGAGCAGCAGGCTGCGTTCGACCAACTCAAACTTTTCATGACAACACCTCCGGTTCTTTGCATTGCAGATCCTCACCGTCCATTCGAGCTCATCACCGATGCTAGCGCAGTACTGTAACAAGACTTCAGCGAAGGACTCCAACCCATCGCCTACGAATAACGAAAGCTGAATCCGGATGAGCGAAATTATCCTGTCAACGACAAGGAGTTACTCGCCATCGTTCACGCTTTCAAGGTCTAGCGCTGCTACCTGGCGGGCGCTGACGTGACAGTCCGAACAGACCACAAATTGCTACAGTTCATCCGCGCCCAACCGACACTCAATCCCCGGCAGATTCGCTGGCTGGATTATCTCGAGTCAAATTTCCACTACAGAGTCACCTACAAGCGGGGGGCCAGCAACATCGCCGACGCACTGACCCGCCCTTCAGTCCATACCGCCGCAATCCTAATCACCCAAGCTAATCCACTACTAACTGGCTTATTTACCCACGGATACAGTACCAATCCATTCTTCACCACTAACAGTCATCCCCAACTGACAGTCCAGCAGGGGTCTTATTACCTAAAATCCGGTACAGATCGGATTTGGGTTCCCGCCTACCGTACCCTACGTGAGCTACTGATACAGGAGGCACACGACTCAAATTTCTCGGGTCACTACGGCATCGACAAAACTGCCAAATTACTGAGCTGTAATTATTACTGGCCAGACTTGCCAACAGACGTGCAGCAGTACGTCACCTCCTGCGCCACGTGTCAACGCATGAATTCATCACGACTTCGACCTGCGGGATTACTGCAGCCGCTCGAGCCACCCAGCCAACCCTGGCAACAAGTGACGATGGATTTCGTCACTTGCATGCCAGCTGGTCCAAGCGGTAATGACGCGATCCTCGTTGGCGTTGACCGGTTGACCAAGATGGCCCACTTCGCCGCCTGCAAGACGACAATCACTGCCGAGCAGACAGCGTGGCTGTTCCTCACGAACATCGTGCGGCTACACGACATTCCTTCGGCAATCATCAGCGATCGCGACACTCAGTTCACGTCCAACTTCTGGACAAAAACCTCGCAGCAGTACGGCATACGTCTACATCTGTCCACGGCATACCACCCGCAATCGGACGGCCAGACTGAGCGCACCAATCAGATGATGGTGCAGCTCATTCGCACGACGTGCACAGACCTGGCCCAATGGGAAGATTCCCTTCCCTTGATCGAGTTTGCATACAACAACGCCCCATCAGCCACGACTACTCAGTCCCCGTTCTTCCTTAATCACGGGATAGACTCGACAACCCCTCTATCGCCATCGATAGAAAATCCGGCACCAAGGTCGCAGCAGTTCGTCGAAAATCTCCGACAATCTCAGCAAAAAGCCGCCGATGCCATCCTCAAAGCCAACCAACGGGCTAAGCAGCAAGCTGACCGACGACGCCGTGACTTAACTCTTGCCCCTGGGCAATTGGTCCTGCTCGACACCCGAAATTTGGGGATTCCTCTCCCAAATAAACTATGACCACGATTTTGCGGGCCATTCCGCATCCTCCACATGGTGACACACCACCCAGCTGCAATTGCTGGCCGACTAGCGAATTCATGATTCGTTCCACGTCAGCCTTCTGCGACCGTTCGTCCCGAGTACGACTGATCTCGACCGTCAACACATCAATCCTACGGTCAACCCAGTACCCGAGCCGACAATCGAGCCATCAAAGATTCTCTCTCATCGCGTACGAGGCTATCGAGATACGTTAGCCATTGATTTCCTCGTACGATGGGTTGATCGCACGATTGACGGCAACCTTTGGGTTCCCGCAGCTATGCTCGGCGAACACAAAGTTGTCCGGGGACTATTTACACCGACATCATGTCCCGGATGTGGGTAGTCTCATCCCGGAGGGGGGGGTGGTGTAAGGAAATTCCCTTTTCCTTACTGGGCTCGACTACAGCGCATACGCCCTCGACTCTCGGAAGTCCAGCCTCGGCCAACTTCTTCGGTCCCGAACCACTTCGCGAACCCAAACCTAGACGCGCAGTGCTTCCGTGGCTTCGTCAACCGAATTGCCCCAACCTGTTCGCGTGGTTCTCGGCTAGCTCTGTTCGTGCCTATAAATGCCTAGGCCCTCATTTGTATTTACACCCTTGAATCACGACTCCTTTACTACACTACTTGTTATTACTCTGATTAATTTATAACAACACTCGATACTGCTAGGTACACCAAAAACGGAACTTGCCGGAATGCAAAACTTCATATATCACAACAGAGTATGTGAAGGGTCTAACTAAGGTGCGAGGTTCCAGATCCGACTGTTAGAGTAGCGGGAAAAGTTGTGACTAAGGGAAAATGTCCATTAACATAGGATTGTAATCACTAAGAACTAAACTAGCTAGGCAATAAACAAATATGACCTAGCTAAGCTACAAAAATATATTTGTTCACACACCCCCTAGCCCAGATAGTGGCAGCATATAAATAGGCAGAGTACACCAGGGCAGCACGACTAGTTTGACCTCTGGTGAGGGCAACAAGGCAACTCAGGGCAACACTACTAGTCTGACCACAGAGACAAGAGGCCACAAGGCTAGTCAGCAAGTGTAGCAAGACAAGCAGGTATAGAACAACAAGTACAAGCAAGTTTATGATGACTCAGGATACAAGGATTGGTGCTGCTATGGAGACGAGACAAAGCTGAGTACAGAACCACTGATGGTCACGAGGCGCAAGTGCCTTGGTGAAGATATCAGCAATGTTGGCCTCTGAGGTCAGCTGTACCACTCGAGCCTGGCCGCGTTGCTGTAACTCACGCAGCAGGAAGTACCGCAACTGGATGTGCTTCGCCCTGCCCTCAAGTCGAGCCTCTTGACACAGAAGGATCATGACCCTGCTGTCAGCAAACAGGACCGGGATTGGCCTAGGCTGCTCACCTAAGTCAGTGAGCAAGAACGTCAGCCAGCGGAGCTCCAGAGCGGCCATGGCCTCAGCGTAGATCTCTGCCTCACAACTGGACTATGCTACATACGACAACTTGGTGGACCTCCAAGAGACTACACCAGCACCAAGACTAAAACAGTAGCCCTGAGACGACCTGAGCATCTCCACGTCATCAGCGCACAACGTGTTTGTTTGTCCAGTGAGCACCACTGGCCCCCGTCCTCCTAGCACAAGCCCCAGTCTGGATGTACTCGCCAGATACTGCAGTACCCTCTTGGCAGCTAACCAGTGGACTGGTCGGTGCCCGCCTGTCGCAACAAAGCGAGCCAAGAGACTGAGAGGGTATGCTAGATCTGGTCGAGTGCAGGTCATTAGGTACATAAGACACCCCACCAGCTTTGCGTATGGACCACTAGCCTTGATCGGCTCAGCCGGAACAGGAGCAAAGAGCTTGTGATCCTTAGGCAAAGGGTTGGGCTGTGATGAGGAGAACTGGAGACTGAATCTCTGGAGGATCTGTTGCACTATATGGGGCTGGGTGAGTGTGATCGTGTGAGCAACACGGACACGAGAGATCTCCAAGCCCAAATAGCGGCTCAGCTCCCTCAAGTCTGTACAGGTGTGTCTCATTAGTAACTCGGCCTTCACTGAGGCCAGTGCGACTCTGTCAGGAGTAGAAAAGATAAGATAGTCTACGTACACTAGAATGTAGAACGCTGTATGAATTGTGCGAACAAACAGAGAGGGGTCATAAGAGGATGGAAAGAACTGCAGCTCAGCAAGAGTGGTGCGAAGCGTGTCGTGCCACTCACGGGGTGCCTGACGAAGGCCGTAGACATGACGGCGCAGGCTCCACTCGGTCCTAGGCGGGAAGGACCCAGAGAAGCCTAGAGGGCGCCGGAGGTAGATTTGCTCGTACAGACTACCCTGCAAGAATGCTATAGAGAAGTCGAGTGAGTGAAGCTCGTAGTCATGCTGCGCGACTATGTAAAGAAGGACCCGAAGAGTAGTCATCTTCAAGGTCGGGGAGAAGGTCTGGAAGAAGCCCACACCCTCACGCCGACTGAAGCCTCTAGCCACGTAACGCGCTTTGAACTTCGGTGGCTCTCTAGGTGCGCGCTTCACCCTTTAGATCCACATGCCATCGACTACGTTCGCCCCAGGCGGGGAAACTTTGTCGATGTAAGTGCCTGTGGATCTGTCGGATGCCTTCTCATCCTCCATGGCCTGTATCCACTGAGCTGCCCAGGGCCCCGACACCGCCTCAGCGTAAGAGCGTGGAACAGGGATGTCAAGAGAGTCTGGGTCGCCCTCTGGGAATACAAGCATGAAGCAGAGATGGGGAACAGCGGCAGCAAGGTAGGCCAACTCGTACTGCCTATCCTCTAGCACATCATTGCCAAGGGCACGTGCACCCCCACCGGACGGAGGACGGGAAGTACCAGAGACCAGAGCGGCAGTGTAGTCAAGGCGGTGGCTAGCAGCAAAGTCACTGACAGCGGCGACAAGCGCAGAGACAGATTCAGGAGGAGCAATAGTGTCACAGGATCGAATGTGTCGAGGAAAGGTTTGCTCAATGTTGCACTATCAATCAGTACAAGGTGCTTTTATACTTCCAGAATACATCAGGTAACCAAGCTTATCCTATCCAAAGGAAATAGACCCTTCTAGAATATAGAATCACCCTGCGTATAGCCACGCGAGGCTATTGGCTTTAAGGGATTACGGCAGGATTACGCTAGATATAGCGCGCCAGTACATCCCGAGCCTGGTCGGTGATATAATTATAATAACAGGATAAACCAAAGGATAATGGAAAATGAGGAATAGGAAACCAAATGAGATGAGATAAAGACCAAATGAATGAGGATAAAAAGAGGAATGAAATAGAAAGGAAATATGGAAAGGGGAAAATAGTGTAACGGGGTCGTACTCTCACACTTCCCCCCCTCAAAGCTGGGTGGTAGACGTAACACCCTGCTTGACAAGGTAGTCGCGAAGAGGACGACGGGCGTTACCCATGTCGAATTCAGAGACGCAGCCTCAGAAGTATCATAACCCTGCCAGCAAAGAAGAAGCTCCAGAGTGCCAGTCTGACGATGACGGTGTCCGAGCACGTAGTTGTCACATGGCGTGGATGAACACCGGTGGCAACGGTGGTTGGCATTCGGTGTAGAGCGTGTTTGGTCTTGATTGGGTTTTAAGAAGCTGGTATGGAAGGCGTTATGGATCTTCCAAGTGGCTGGTAGGCGGAAGCGGAACGTGAATGAAGTAACCTTTGCTTCAAAGAGGATAGTCCCGCAGAAGCAAGGTTGAAGCTTGGATGGAAGTTGGCTGATGTCGAGATTATGGTCTCGAGAAGGGTAGTGATGAGTTGCCAAGTGCTTGTGCTGATGTTGGATGTCCAAGAGGGCGCTTGTGTGGTCGATGTACAAGATGGTGGACGATGGCGATGAAATCGGAAGCTAGTTGGACTGTAGCAAGAACTGTCTGTTGCTACGGAGTGAGCAGGCTCCGTCCATGGCAATGAAGGATGGTGTGTATCGCCGTCAGTGATATATGGGTAGGTGCAAGTTGTGGTGTGATCGGATGGCGTCCGTAACAGACGAAGTACAGCGTCTGTCCAGTAGCGACGTCAGGAGCATACTTGTAGGCAAACTCCAGGACGGGCAGATGCTAGTCCGAGTTGGAGATGTGAATGGTTGGAACAGTGTGCTGTAACGTGCAGATGAGTGGCTATGTTGTACGATCCGTGCATGCTGTTACCCGCATCTGGTCCACGTGTGAAGATCACCAAGTGTTGGTGGTATGGCAGTTGTGTCGTAGTACTGCTTCTGTAGCAGTGTTGTATCCGTTACATGCAGCTTCTGTCGAATGTTGATCCATGCCGTAGTGTTGTCGTGAGTCGTACCCACTCGGCATCGTAGTGCTGCAGAATGGAGAGCAGAATCACTTGTAGTAATCCTGTCCACCACGCGGTCTGCTACTCACATTGCCTTGAGTACAACAGCGCATGCGAAGTGCTGCTCAGCGTATCCCTTGTGTTCAGAACCATGCGAGGGGTTGGTACCATAAACGCGGAGCTGGTAACTTCCAGAATCGGCGCCAAGTAGTTTCCCTCGATGGTTGCTCAGGCAAGGAATCTCAGCTGCGTAGATATCCCATGGTGATGGGTTAGGATATCTGGGAACGTTACGGGTATTCCCAAGTAATCCTCTCCCATTTCCAAATGAGCATTGGTGACAGCCAATCCAGTATGACCTTATGCGCTTCCAGTTTAGCACGGAGGCCATTGGTAGGCATGGGTGTCTGGGCGCACATATTGGGATAGGTCTTCTGGTGCCATCATGTGTTGTCTTATTCTGCCACTGTCCTTGAAGTAGCGATGATGTCGAAGACGTCTCAGCTACTCAGCATCAATGTTGAAGTTTGCTCCATTTCGGCAAACAGGGGTGTTGTTGGAGATACGCGGAGTCCACTATCCGGAGTGGCGTCGGCGCTCCATTCCACGCCTATCTGCTTCCGTGGAGTTGGTGCTGATGATGGATTGGTTGCGACGCAGGTTTTATGACTTTAAGGAAAGCCATAGGCCATGAGGACTTGTATAACGGTAGAGTACCGCGGTCCTCCCATCCCCATAAGAGCAAATATCTGATGCTCTTGAGGGTATATGGCATTGCCATATTGTTTCCTCGCATAGTGGTATCTCCTTCCCACTAGCTGGAAATCATAGTACTGTGCCTGGCCGGGACTTCATGATTATACTGGAATATAATCCAGCGTTTTCTCCATTGAGCGGAGAATTATCCATCAGGGTTTGGATAAGACTGTTGTGTCGAGTCTTCTGCTGCGGCGGCGGCGGCGGTAGCGACGATGGCGACGGCGACAGCTGCTGCAGAGAATTCTCTCAACTCGTACTAGTTGAAAGAGAATCCATCAACTCCCTCTTCCCATTAGAGTGTTCCTGATGGGTGTAACAGGCGTAACTACCAGGAACACGTGCACATTGGTACACATGTGTTGCTCCATTGCTGCCGGTGATTGTTTCATTTGAGGGTGTGAAGAGAAATTTGCTTCTCCCCTCAAAGTATCCACGGGTAGCAATTCCTGGTATGCTCATCCGTGCCTCCGATGTACGGTCGGTAGAGCGCGTGATCATGTTGTAGTAGTCCGCATCTCCCTCATTTGTTGACACCTCGTGTTGCTTGGCGTTCTCCTGCATCGTCGAAGTTACGCTGGTGCTTGTAACGCTTCGGCTTCTGGTAGAATCGCCTCCAATGCATGTGCCGTAGGGTCGCTAGTGAACGAGTACTTGCCGGATTAGAGGTTAATTACTCCTCAATCTGTCAAGCATCGTGACGTGCACGTAACTTTCTTCCACGCAGGTCATTAACACCTGGAATCGCGACGCATGATTGGTGTGTCGCCTCGTGAGGTCGATGTTGAGACTGCTCCAATCAATCACCTCGGATGGCTGAGATTCTTGATGAAGACGAATCGTTCAGCTCCTGTTACGAAGTAGTGTCTCGCTGGCCTTGACGAGACGAGTTCACTGCGTCATCGTTGCGTGCGAAATCTGCTCCTTCGCAGCAACTTGAACTTGGGAGCATTGCAAGAGAAAACGGCTACTTCTCTGCAATCCCATAGGTTGTCGATCAATTTGTATGAAGAAGTGTCTCGCGGATGGAGAACATGTCTTCATGCAGCTCCATTGTTTTTCCTGGGTGAAGATCCCGTCGTGTTGATGTCGATCCATTTTTAACGAAGATGACTGCGTCAAAATAACTTGATCGTTATTGACACCGGTCAGAAGATGCGTCGATTGTGCAGTCGCCGGTCACGAATTCTTGTCTCCATGATGGTGTTTTCCCATGGTGCGGTTTCCGCTGCATTCGTGCCGTTGATTCCGCAACGATCCGACGATCCACGTTCTCCTGTCATTTTTCTGCTTGCAGCTATTACCAAGTAGGTAATACTGTGGCAGATTTCTGACTTCGCAGACGATTTGTGCGCCAAATTCGTCACCAAATGAAGAAATTCGAATCTGGTTGTCCAGATGTTGTCAACGATGTTGAAGCCGGCCAATTTCTGGTTCTGTGCGTCATTCTCCCTTCGTGCAGAAGTCGCGCTCCATCTCGTCCGTTGAAGCAGAAGTCGATCCGACGGTCCAAACTCCAAGCGATCTGAAGATGATTCTGAGTCGCGTTCAGCACCTTCTGGAGCCCGGGTGAACTCGTTTCCTGCAGCAATTCTCGGTCGTCGATGTCGGCTGTCGAACGATCGGACGCTGCGAAGAATTTCGCGGCTTGCGAGGTCCCGTTCCCATACGCGCTGAAACTCGAACTCGCTCAGTCGGATTTCGGTTCGCCTTGGTCGATCTGAAGCGTCGAATCCCCATCGGACGGATGTCGTCGGTCGCACCTCCGCAGAGTTCCGCGCAACTCCAAGTGTTGTCGCGAACTGCGAACTTCTCCGAATGTCGCAGGGGATGTTCCGCCGGAACTGACGCGCTCGCCAGGTCGAGGCCGTTTGCCCCCGCGAAAAAATCGGCACCGTCGATGCAGTCCATCGAACGGTCGGCGAGGCATCTCGCCTTCGAAGGGGACCCCAGGTGCAACTGCGAGAGGAACGTCGAAACTTGAAATGAAAGTGCATTGTACTTACAGGAATTGAAGTTTCGACTCCATCCTCCGCGTGCTCCTGGGGGCCCAGCGGTAAAGCGTTGAGCTGAAACCTTGGCTCTGATTACCAAGTGTCACAGGATCGAATGTGTCGAGGAAAGGTTTGCTCAATGTTGCACTATCAATCAGTGAAAGGTGCTTTTATACTTCCAGAATACATCAGGTAA
Source organism: Closterium sp. NIES-67 (assembly GCA_027943415.1). NCBI lineage: Eukaryota > Viridiplantae > Streptophyta > Zygnematophyceae > Desmidiales > Closteriaceae > Closterium > Closterium sp. NIES-67. The sequence continues at coordinate 161,729 of BQMB01002342.1, forward strand.
CCAAGCTTATCCTATCCAAAGGAAATAGACCCTTCTAGAATATAGAATCACCCTGCGTATAGCCACGCGAGGCTATTGGCTTTAAGGGATTACGGCAGGATTACGCTAGATATAGCGCGCCAGTACATCCCGAGCCTGGTCGGTGATATAATTATAATAACAGGATAAACCAAAGGATAATGGAAAATGAGGAATAGGAAACCAAATGAGATGAGATAAAGACCAAATGAATGAGGATAAAAAGAGGAATGAAATAGAAAGGAAATATGGAAAGGGGAAAATAGTGTAACGGGGTCGTACTCTCACAAATAGGGTCAGTGACAAGCGACGCAAGCAAGCGCGAGAGGGTAGGACGAGCAGTGCGAGCAGCATCGGAGCGAGATGGGGGGGACGATGGGAGCGGCGACGGGGTACGCAATGGGAGGATTGTGGTTGGAGGAGCACACGAACGAAGAACCATAGGGTGGACATTAGGACGGGGAGAGACAGGACAAGCACCAGAGGGGCGACAGACCCAGTGGGGAAGAACTGGGGACTGGGGACGAGGGGGAACGGTGGACAAGTCAGGGGACGGAGGGGAGCGCTGGGGAGAAAGAGCCGGAGAGGAGACCGGAGGAGGGAACAACGGGTCGTAAACAGGGTCACGCATCGGAGGGAGAATGGGCAGGCGGACAGGGGAACTTGGAGCAAGACCAAGGAGACGAAGGGCCGACTGCGGCTGCTCCTATTGCGGAGGCTGCTGCGGCTGCTGATGCGGCTGCAGCTGCTCCCTGTCCTCTCCAGGACCTCCAGCGGCACCTTGGCTGCCACTGGCACTCCCCAAAACAGCACCCCCAACTCTAGCACCCTCGGACGCACCACCCACAGAACTAGCACCCCCGGAGTCAGCAAACCCAGAGCTCGTACCCCCAGAACCAACACCCCAAACACCAACACCTCCAATACCAACACCCCCAGAACCAGCACCCCAAGAGCCCATTGCTTTTTGCTGCTGCTGCTGCGGCCGCTGAGTCTGCTGTGGCGGCTGCTGCTGCTACTGAGGCAAGGGGGAAGTCGGTTGATGGGACTTGGGTATCGAGGCTGGGGGAGGCACCACAGGGACAGCAGGCACGCCCCCAGCAGCTGGGCCCCCAGAGTCAGCCGATTCCCTTACAGTCGCAATCGAGGGGAACTGAGTGGCGTGGGAGACACCAGACTGGGCTGGGTGGGACGGGAGGGGTGCGAGAGGGGGGGCAGGGACAATGAAGAGAGGAGGAGGAGGCACAAGAACACTGCGGTGTGGGAAGCGCCAGTAGTACGGGAGCGTCTCGTCGAAGGTAACGTCACGAGCGTGGTAAATGCAGTGGTGTGACGGATGGTAGAACAGCCAGTCAGAGGCGTCAAGCGGAAACGCGAAGAAAACACAAGGAAGGGTGCGGGCTGAGAGCTTGTCCGCGTCAGTGTCGCGGACGTGAGCAAGGCTGCCCTAGACGTGGAACGCAGCACGTCACCAGGAGACCGAGTCCAGAGGAGGGTCGGGGAAACTTGTGGTTGCTGGGAGTGCGACCACACGTTAAGCTAGTGAGCAGCGTAGCGCACTGCGAACGGCCACAGAAAATGGGGTGCACCAGCATGGACCATGGAGATTCGAGCCACCTCCATCATCAGGACGATGCGTCACTCAATGACCCCATTTTGCTATGGGGAGTCCGGCAGAGTGTATGACTCGCGGATGCCCTCCGCACGACAGAACCGTCCTAGAGTTCCAGAGGCGAACTCGCCACCTCGGTCAGAGTGGAAGCGACCTACAGGTAGACGGTGGTGGGTGCGAACAGTGAGAAGCCACGGAAGGAGAACGGCAGGCACGTCGGACTTCCGCTCAAACGGGAACACTGTGGTGACGCGCAAGAGTTCGTCAACGATGACTAGAATGTAGCGATCCTGACTAAGACCATGGACCGGGGCAGGGCCCTAGACGTCCATGTGCAGTGTCTGTAGCTGCGCTGTGGTAGGATGAAACGAGGAGAAGTGAGGGGCGGCGCGCTGCCAGCCCTCGACACAGGACGTGCACAATGGGGCTACCGACGTAGGCAGGGCAGGAAACGACGCAAGGAGACCAGTGACTAGACCGTGCTGGGACATGTGCCTAAGATGCGGGAGTGCAGGGTGACCTAAGCTTTGGTGCCACAGAAGGGTCGGGTGGGCTATGGAGCGACAGGAGCAGGATGCGGCAACCGCGACAGACGCAGCTATCGGCGGGGACTCAATATGCAGTGTAAAGAGACTTGACCCTGGGTCACGCTCAAACGTGGCTAAGTGCCGACTTGTGGTTGTGTCTGTGCAAGCGGCGTGTCTCTCACGGCCAAGGAATGTAGTGATGACGCCTCGGTCCTGAAGGTGACAAACACCCAATAGGTTCCTGGCAAACGACGGGATGGGCAGACCGGTGAGGGAGCTGGAGGGGACAGCTGGAGAAGGGAGAGTGGTTGTGCTACGTGCGAGAGCTATGGCGGAGGAATCTACTAGTGCGACGTGGGCAGGAAGCGGGGTGAGAGCAGTACTGTCTCTAAAGAAGCAATGAGACACGCCCGAGTCAAGGATAGAGGAGAGAACCTCCTCAGGATGGGCAGGGGAGGAGCCTAGAGGACACGGAGTAGAGGCTCCTAGACTAGACACAGTGGTGGGACCTAGACCCTTAGGCCCCAAGGCCCCCGATCCTCCAGAGAAACCACACTGGACCCAGGACTGTGACCGCCCCGAGGCTGCACCTCCAGAGCCTCCACCTTGACCAGCACCCCCAAGACCCTACTGCGGCTGCTGCCACTGCTGCCGCTACTGCTGCTGGTGCTGCTGCGGTTGCTGCTTCTGCGGCTGCGGCACAGACCAGAGAGCCTAGAAGCAGATGTCAAGGTCGTGGGGCCATAAGCCGAGGAGGTAACTATTGTGATCCTCTAAGAGCGTGCAGTCTAGGTGCGGGCTCACCAGCTGTAGTCGGTGAGCGAGAAATCGAAGAGCGGAGGGAAGTGCTCGGCGGTCTGGCCAAGGGACGGACCCGAACGAGGCCATCATGCCGAGAGGAGAGGCGTCGAGGAACTCTAGAAACGAGGAGGAGACTAGTGGGAGGCACTAGGTGCTACAGGAGTGCTAGCGGAGGTAGTAGTAGTGGTGGATGTGGCCGGAGCAGTGGCAGCGAGCAGGAGGCAAGAAGCTGCAAATAGGAGTAGGAAGCAAACGAGGAGGAAGTACGCGCGAGAGGAGCTACTAGGAGCAATGTGCCAAGGAGCTAGCTAGGAGTCACTAGGACCGGCAGCACAGGGAGAATGACAGTCCATAGGGCACAGGGAACTCACGAGGCTGGCAGCCGTTTGGCGACTGGCGGCTGGTGGTCGGCGGTTGGCCGCAAGTGGTGGCAGCTGGCGGCTGACGTCTGGGGGTCGGCGGCTGGTTGCCGGTGGTCGGCTGCTGGCGGCTGGCGCCTGTAGTGGTGACAGGAGGGGCAGCGACGGCTGCAGTGGCAGTGGCGGCAGCGGTGGGAGCGGCAGCTGCAAGGTCAGTGGCGGCAATGGTGGCATTGATGGCTGCAAGGGCAGCGGCAGCAGCAGCAGCTGTAAGGGTGGCGGCGGCAGTGGCAGCTGCACAGGCAGCATCTGCAGTGGCGGCTGATGCTGGCGGTTGCAGCGGCAGCGGCAGTGGCGGCAGCAGCAAGGGGTTGCAGCAGCTGCGGCAGTGGCAATGGCGGCAGTACAAGCTGCAGCAGCGGCAGTGGCGGCAGCAGCTGCAGCAGTGGCAGTGGCAGCAGTGGCGGCTGCAAGGGCAGCGGCGGTAGCAGCAGCAGCAAGGGTAGCGGCGGCAGTGACGGCCGCAAGGGCAGCAGCGGCAGTGGCGGTTGTAAGGGCAGCGGCGGTAGTGGCCGCTGCAGCTGCAGAGAAGGCAGCGGCAGTGGTGGCAGCTGCTGTCGCAGCAGTGGCAGTGGCGGTAGCAGCTGCAGGAGTGGCGGCAGCGGCAGCGGCAGAGGCGGCAGTGGCAGCGGCGGTAGCGGCAGCGGCGGTAGCGGCTAAAGCAGTGGCAGAGGCGGCAGCGCAGCTGCAGCGGCAGAGGCGGCAGCGGCAGTGGCGGCAGCAGCTGCAGCAGTGGCAGTGGCGGCAGTGTGGGCTGCTGCTGCGGCAGTGGCAGTGGCGGCAGTGTGGGCTGCTGCAGCGGCATTGGCGGCAGTGGCTGCAGTGGCAGCGGCGGCTGTGGCAGCGGCAGTGGCTTCAGTATGCGGCAGTGACTGCAGTGGTTGCGGCAGTGGCAGTGGCATAGGCAGCAGCAGTGGCGGCTACAGTGGCGGCACCTGTCCAGCGACTAGCTGGCAGCGGCAGTAGCAGCAACGGCAGTGGCAGCTGCAAGGGCAGGAGAAGCGGTGGCTGCAAGGGCAGCCGCGGCAGCGGCGGCTGCAAGGGCAGCGGCGGCAGTGGCAGCTGCAAGGGCAACAGTTGCAACGGCAGTGGCGGCAGCTGCAGCGGCAGCTGCAGCGGCAGCAGGAGCGCAGTTTGCTGCAGCGGCAGTGGTGGCAGAGGCAGTGGCTGCAGTGGCAGAGGCGGCTGCGGCAGTGGCAGTGGCGGCAGATGTAGTGGCTGCAGTGGCAGAGGCAGTTGATGCAGTGGCAATGGCTGGTGCGGCAGCGAGCTGGCCAGTGACAAGCTGGCAGGTGCTGCGGGCTAGTAGCTGGCAGCAGGTGCTGGCGGACGCTGCTGGCTGCTAGCTGGCTGGAGCTGCTAGCGGGCTGGAGCTGCTAGCGGCAAGTTGGCTAGCACTGGTGGCGGCGCGCTAGCTAACGCGCTGGCTAGCTAGCTGGATAACGTGCTGTCTAGCTGGTTGGCGCGTTGGCTGGCGCGTTGACTGGCGTGCTGGCCGGTGCGTTGGCTGGCGCGTCGGCTAGCGTGCTGGCTAGCGTGCTGTTGGCGTGCTCGCCGGCCTGCTGGTTGCCGTACGAAACAATGCGAACGCTAGGGGGGAATGCGTCTAGGCTACGGTGCGCAAAATTGGAAGGCTACAGTGCGCGAAATTGAGAGAGGTGCGCACGTGTGAGAAGCTATAGTAACGGCGGTAGCGTGAGTAACGGCGGAAGCAAGAGAAACGACAGGAAAAAAAAAATATAACCTAGCTCAATACCCTGTTAGAGTAGCGGGAAAAGTTGTGACTATGGGAAAATGTTGAGGGATACAAAACTAGGGCTGTACTCACTAAGAACTAAACTATGGGCTATAAACAAATATGACATAGCTAAGCTATATAAATATATTTGTTGACACCGACTCAGGTAACTGCACATGATTCGGGTAACTGCCTGCGTTGTATTACAGGGTCAATTATTGTCAACATATATTTGTATATATTTATAGGCTATATAGTTGCATGCTCATAGAGAGTACAACCCATAGCACAAAACCTTCTTGTATGCCTCGTTCTAATTTATTCTGTTATTCTAAGGAGCCCCACGAACAGGACCAGCCACACAAGCCATAACGCCCCAAGCGACACCCAACACGCAACCAAAAGGCTCGGAAAACGGCCTGGGGCGACGAGGGGGCAACCCACAACGTGCGCCAAACACCATCCACGGAATGCCAACTCCTGAGTCGTGAGAAAGAGAGGGAACCCTAGAAATTCCCGATAGCCACCAAGCGCAAGGTAGACTCGACAGAGACGAGGCAGGGGGAAAGGAGCTGCGATAAAGTAATTCGAACACTACACTGTAGGCAGTGGCGAGGGAGGGGGAACGCCGCACAAACTATCTGTAGCGTCGCGGGAACTATGGAATAACAAACCTGCGCCCTGAGCGACAAGGCAGGAGGGGCTCGCACCGCATAAAAACGAAGGGAAAGGGAAGTGGAGACGCGTCTGGAGGCCTGCGCCCGACGGAAGACGACCGAAGACAGGCGCGCCGAACACACGCCTGATAAAACGTGAGAAACAGACGATGGACCCCCGCCACTAGGTCTCACATCAGCTCCCCCGCTCCCCTGCACCATGCACGCTTCCGTGGCACGGAAACCCCTCCCATCGCACGGGTTGGGACACGCTCTGCACCGCGCCCCCACCCACACTGTCGTCCGCAAGTCCATGGCACCACACTCCCTCACACCGCACGCCACTCACTCCCGCCTCCAAACGCCAACCCCCACGACCTCATGCCGTTCCGCTGCGCCACATCCCCGCCGTCTGCACAGCATTACCTCTCATTGCCCCGCTTTCTGAAGGGCCGCACCACTCTCGTCCTTGCTGCACCCCACTCTCACGCGCTGCCCTGCACTATAGCCCGCTGCACCGCCCACAAGCTCTCTGTACCACAGTCCCCGGCACAGGGTGCCCCGCCCTCCTGCTGAACCACCGACGGCCCCGCTGCACCTCACTCCCAAGCGGGAAGCCCCCCACTCTCGCCCGGGAGAACCGCACCCCCATGAAACGCTCGAGTGGCATACTCCCTCACGTCGCATCATGGGTCCATCCGCTGCACTGAGGGACGTTACGCTGCACTGCACAGGCTCCTGCTGAACCGCACTCCCTCCCGCTGCACCACACTCTGAGGCACTGCACCACATACCCTCCTGCTGCACCTCACTGCCTTGTTCGCAGCAAGCACACACACGCCGCAATTCGCAGCCTTGGCTGCTCAAAGAACACACGCACCGCACCTCACTGCCTCGGCTGCTCAAAGCACACACACGCCGCACCTCGCAGACTTGGCTGCTCAAAGCACACACGTGCCGCACCTCGCAACTAGTGCTGCTCAAAGCACACATGTGCTGCACCTCACAGCCTTGGCTGCTCAAAGCACACACGCGCCGCACCTCGCAACTAGCGCTGCTCAAAGCACACATGCGCCGCACCTCGCAGCCTTGGCTTCTCAAAGCACACACGCGCTGCACCTCGCAGCCATGGCTGCTCAAAGCACACACGTGCCGCACCTTGCAGCCTTGGCTGCTCAAAGCACACACGCGCCGCACCTCGCAGCCTTGGATGCTCAAAGCACACACGCACCGCACCTCGCAGCCTTGGCTGCTCAAAGCACACACACGCCACACCTCGCAGCCTTGGATGCTTAAAGCACACATGCGCCGCACCTCGGAGCCTTGGCTGCAGCAAGCACACACGCGCCACCTCTCACTACCTTGGCTGCTCAAAGCACACACACGCAGCACCGAACTGCCTTGTCTGCAGCGAGCACACACGTGCAGCACCTCACTGCCTTGTCTACAGCGAGCACACACGCGCTGCACCTCCCTGCCATGGCTGCACCAAGCACACACACGCTGCGCCTCCCTGCCTTGGCTGCTCAAAGCACACACGCGCTGCACCTCGCAGCCTTGGCTGCTCAAAGCACAAACGCGCCGCACTTCGCAGCCTTGGCGGCTCAAAGCACACACGCGCCGCACCTCGCAGTCTTGGATGCTTAAAGCACACATGCACCGCACCTTGCAGCCTTGGCTGTAGCAAGCACACACGCGCCACCTCTCACTACCTTGGCTGCTCAAAGCACACACACGCAGCACCGAACTGCCTTGTCTGCTGCGAGCGCACACACGCAGCACCTCACTGCCTTGTCTGCAGCGAGCACACATGCGCTGCACCTCACTTCCTTGGCTGCAGCAAGCACACACACGCTGCGCCTCCCTGCCTTGGCTGCTCAAAGCACACACGCGCCGCACCTCGCAGCCTTGGCTGCACAAGGCACACACGCACCGCACCTTGCAGCCTTGGCTGCTCAAAGCTGCGTGGGCCGCACCTCGCAGCCTTGGCTGCTCAATGCACACACGCGTCGCACCTCGCAGCCTAGGCTGCTTCAAGCCGCTTGCGCTGCACCTCGCAGCCTTGGCTGCTCAAAGCACATGCGTGCCACACCTCGCAGCCTTGGATGCTTAAAGCACACATGCGCTGCACCTCGCAGCCCTGGCTGCACCAAACACACACGCGTCACCTCTCACTACCTTGGCTGCTCAAAGCACACCCACGCAGCACCGTACTGCCTTGTCTGCAGCGAGCACACACGCGCAGCACCTCACTGCCATGTCTGCAGCGAGCACACACGCACTGCACCTCCCTGCCTTGGCTGCACCAAGCACACACGCGCTGCACTTCGCAGCCTTGGCTGCTCAAAGCACACACGCGCCGCACCTCGCAGCCTTGGCTGCACAAGGCACACACGCGCCGCACCTCACAGCCTTGGCTGCTCAAAACTGCGTGGGCCGCACCTCGCAGCCTTGGCTGCTCAATGCACACACGCGCCGCACCTCGCAGCCTAGGCTGCTTCAAGCCACTTGCGCCGCACCTCGCAGCCTTGGCTGCTCAAAGCACACACGCGCCGCACCTCGCAGCCTTGGATGCTTAAAGTACACATGCATCGCACCTCGCAGCCTTGGCTGCACCAAGCACACACGCGCCACTCACTACCTTGGCTGCTCAAAGCACATACACGCAGCACCGTACTGCCTTGTCTGCAGCGAGCACACACGCGCAGCACCTCACTGCCTTGTCTGCAGCGAGCACACACGCGCTGCACCTCCCTGCCTTGGCTGCACCAAGCACACACACTCTGCGCCTCCCTGCCTTGGCTGCTCAAAGCACACACGCGCTGCACCTCGCAGCCTTGGCTGCTCAAAGCACACACGCGCCGCACCTCGCAGCCTTGGCTGCTCAAGGCCCCCACGGGCCACACCTCGCAGCCTTGGCTGCTCAAAGCCGCGTGGGCCGCACCTCGCAGCCTTGGCTGCTCAAAGCCGCGTGGGCCGCACCTCGCAGCCTTGGCTGCTCAATGCACACACGCGCCGCACCTCGCAGCCTAGGCTGCTTCAAGCCGCTTGGGCCGCACCTCACAGCTTGGCTGCTCAAAGCAAAGACACACCGCAACTCGCAGCCTTGGATGCACCAAGCACACACGCGCCACCTCTCACTACGTTGGCTGCTCAAAGCACACACGCGCGGCACCTTACTGCCTTGTCTGCAGCGAGCGCACACGTGCAGCACCTTACTGGCTTCTCTTCAGCGAGCACACACGCACTGCACCTCCCTGCCTTTGCTGCAGCAAGCACACACGCACTGCACCTCCCTGCCGTTTCTGCAGCAAGCACACACGCACTGCACCTCCCTGCCATTTCTGCAGCAAGCACACACGCACTGCACCTCCCTGCCGTTTCTGCAGCAAGCACACACGCACTGCACCTCCCTGCCTTTGCTGCAGCAAGCACACATGCACTGCACCTCCCTGCCGTTTCTGCAGCAAGCACACACGCACTGCACCTCCCGGCATTTGCTGCAGCAAGCACACACGCACTGCACCTCCCTGCCGTCCCTGCAGCCTGCACACACGCACTGCACCTCCCTGCCTTTGCTGCAGCAAGCACACACGCACTGCACCTCCCTGCCATTTCTGCAGCAAGCACACACGCACTGCACCTCCCTGCCTTTGCTGCAGCAAGCACACACGCACTGCACCTCCCTGCCGTTTCTGCAGCAAGCACACACGCACTGCACCTCCCTGCCTTTGCTGCAGCGAGCACATACACACTGCACCTCCCTGCCGTTTCTGCAGCAAGCACACACGCACTGCACCTCCCGGCCTTTGCTGCAGCAAGCACACACGCACTGCACCTCCCTGCCGTCCCTGCAGCAAGCACACAAGCACTGCACCTCCCTGCCTTTGATGCAGCAAGCACACACGCACTGCACCTCCCTGCGGTCCCTGCAGCAAGCACACACGCACTGCACCTCACTGCCTTTGCTGCACCAAGCACACTAGCACTACACCTCCCCGTCCCTGCAGCAAGCACACACGCATTGCACCTCCCTGCTGTTTCTGCAGCAAGCACACACGCACTGCACCTCCCTGCTGTTTCTGCAGCAAGCACACACGCACTGCACCTCCCTGCCTTTGCTGCAGCAAGCACACACGCACTGCACCTCCCTGCCATTTCTGCAGCAAGCACACACACACTGCACCTCCCTGCCTTTGCTGCAGCAAGCACACACGCTCTGCACCTCCCTGCCGTTCCTGCAGCAAGCACACACGCACTGCACCTCCCGGCCTTTGCTGCAGCAAGCACACACACGCCACCTCTCTCCGTCTTGGCTGCTCAAAGCTCACACGTGCCTATCCTCGTAGCCTTGTCTGCACCAAGCACACATGGGCTGCACCACCCACTCGCAAGCTATGGCTTCAATGCCTCTCGCTGCACCGTCCACACACACGCTGCACACTTGCACCTGTGTCACACTTCTTACCCCCCCACAGGTTTGTGCAATACACGTGCAGGCAATGGCTACCTCGAGAGCACCACGAGCACTAAGAGCTTTGGTGGGGTCAAAAGGGGGTAGTGTGAACATCACATGCCACATGCAACCGATAGTAAAGGTGCAGAGACTAGGGCTGACAGTGCTCCTGGGGCTGGAAGAGGAGGTCGCAAGCATGGATGATCTGTTGTACTTTTTGACGCAGCATGCTAAGGACGCCGTCAAGCGGGAGGAGGCAGCCTACCATGCCGGTAAGCGCGATTCCATGCTCCCACCCTGGTGTGTTTGCCTTGCACCGCCCCACTAATGCTGTCACCCAAAACGGCCTAGAACATTCCACTGTGCCCAGTCTCGAAGGCCGACGGGGCTGCAGCTCGAAGCCTTGTCACCAAGCACAAGACAGCGTACAGCCACATATTCAATCGTCGGGTTAAGGGTGGCACGGCAACCGCCAAGGAGCTACTCACACGGCCGAACCGGGAACTGCCAGGCGTGGCTCTTAACTTGCCGCTGTACACCTGGAGAAAGAACGGGGGGTACACACTCGCCGAGGGGGCAGGATGGGGCGGTGATCGCAAAGGAAAAGATTTCATAGCTCGGCAAGGTGAGCATCGGGACGCTGGAAAGGAAGGTGTGGGGAGGCATCTGGAGAAGCGACGCCAACCTCCCCCGCAATGCCTTGCCCCTCTTATCCACGACCCCCCACCCTCTGCATACAGCGTAGGGGGCGACGGCGGGGTCGTCATTGGAGGCGTGCAGCTCGGTGATGTCAAACTAGGGGACGTGGGTACCGGGAACAGCACCGCGCCACCAGTGGGTGAAGGCAGACGGACATATGGAGGTGGGTAAGGGCTAGGCTTGAGCAACGGGTCGGGTCGAGTCGGGTAACCCGACCCGATGTCGACTTTTTGACGGGATGGGTCGACATTTGCGGAGGGTCGACCCGACCCTCGGGTACCCGACCTGACCCGGCCTGACCCGACCGACAAAACCCGACCCGTCGGATCGGCTTATTACCCGTCCCTGCCCCAATGCCAACCCGACCCGACCCGACACGAAATCGGGTCCGTTAGTACCCGACCTATTAAACCCGGGTCGGGTTGACAATTCATGTACTCTGACCCGACTTGACCCGACCCGACCCGACTCGAACCCGACATCGGGTAGGGCAAAGTCGGGTCGGGTCGGGTCGGGTCGGGATCATGCTCAAGCCTAGTAAGGGCTGTGGGGCTAGGGGGTTTGGAGGGGCATAAATTTGCGAGCGCTCCAGGATCCTCCATCCTTAAGATTGTTTCCTTGCCATACTGCTTCCACGACACGCAGAGTGCAATGGAGGAGGAGACGTGCCGGTGGCCGCCCCTCAACCCTATAGTTACACGGATGACAAGGGCTGCGATACCGCCGCTGCGGTGGGGTTACCTCCCAATGTGACTACTGCCTCACCTGCATCTCCCACGACATGGCGAAATATGGGTGGTACAAGTGCTCCAAGCAGGTAGGGCCCCTTAAAGGAGGGTGGTGGTTTGGGGTCCCTGGACTACGGGGTGATGGATGTGCACGGGGGGTTACGGCCCACGACACTTGTGGGTCACATGTTGCCCAATATTTCATGCAAGCGGTCCAGGCTTCACACCACCCTCCAAATACCCAACACTCCATGCAGGGTGCTGCTAAGACAATGCCATTTTCCCTACTACGCAACCCCTATCCAAACCCGCAGTGCAAGCGCTATGCAGAGGCCAATCCCTTCCCCCCCCATCCCACGCATGGGATGCGAAGGGGCCGGCGGCCCACTTGGGGTGTCACGTGCGCCCTCTACACCGTGCCCTGCCGCACTCGGTCCGTCGACACCCAGCAGGTGAGCCACATGATGCTTGGCACGTGATTAGGGACGGGCGTACTATGAGGCCAGACCACTCCACTAGCGACCCCGCCCATCCCCCCAAACACCCCCCCAAAACCCGACATCCCCCCCCCGAACGGCAGTGCGACCGGCTTGCTGAGGCCAGCTCCCTCCCTACCTATTCCATGTACGGCCGGGGATGGGGCCGGTGGAGATGATAGGCTAAAGCGTGAGCCATCAATGCCGCGCCCCGCCGCACACGAGTCCTTAACTCCCAACGGGTGAGTCTCGTTAGGCATGTCGTTGTTGGAGGTTGATTGATCAATTCTCTCAGCCCATACCGCTCCTAACCGTACAGCAAGTGAGGCAGGTTCCTAGCACCACGTGCGCCGAGGTTAGGAATTCCTATCCCCTTTCCCCACACGCTCCTTTCGGCGTGCTACTTTGCCTAGAGTTTGCTCAGAGTTTCCCAGAGCCCCCACCCCATCCCACGCACCCACCTTCCACCCACTGCTTCCCTTTCCTCTACAGGCCGTCAAGGACACCATCCCACAACCGTCTGAAAGACCTCGCCCGCAAGGTTAAACCAAAGGGGCGCGTTGCCTCTCCGAACGTTGAATGTTACAACACTGCTGAAGTAGGTTTGCTAGAGGTCAGACATACTGTCAACTTCTTCAATGGATGCTGGATGGTGTGCGAGCACCATGCCGTCTGTGGTGGGTCAATACGTCTAGTTGACGCAAGGCCATCATGGGCGTCGTGGGGTCTCTTCTGGGCATGCACAGAGTGTTGCCACACCATAGAGTTTTGGACATGCACAAGGCGGGAGTTAGAGGCGGGGGGAGGAAGGGGCCACGATCGCCGACACAGCTGTCTCGGTACCTGGGGGCGTTTGCACTGTCTGGGATGGGGTACCAACAAATGTGGGAATTCAGTCGCACATTCAAACTCCCATGTCCAGGCAAGTCAACGTTCTACCGGCACTTGGGGGGCAAGAAGGGGTTGTGGAAAACCATCATTCGAGATGCGGAGGCATCAATGCTGGATATTAGGAAATGTATTTTAGAAAGAAACCCTGATGGTGCTGAGTACGTACGCGTGGACGGACGGTGGTCCCAGGTGTGAGAGGGAGAGTGGTGCACTGTCTCATGGATTGATGAACATACGAGAAAGATCTTGTTTGTCCAGACTACGCAGAAGGGTGTTGACGATCCGTCGTCGGTCAAGCTCGAGCGCCACGCGTTCGACCAGGGCATGGAACGGATGGAGGAAGAGGGATTTCCTATCGGGGGTATCATATCGGATCAAGGGAGTACGTTCAGGGGGGCTGCTAAAGAGCGGGAGATGAATCACCAAGTAGACTGGTGGCATGTGAAGCAGTCTATGAAGAAAGGGTTCTTAAAAGATTTGCAGGACCGCTTGCGGCCAGTCGTCCCCGTTTGTGTGGCGCAACGAATCGAGGATTTGTGGAACGCGAGTGTAGAGAACTTGCGGGCCTGGTTGGTAGAGAAGGATAGAGTAAATGAAGCAAAAGCATCGCTCAAGAAGACACTCGTACAGCACGTCTGCAAGGCGATGGGCCAATTCCCATACATTCAAATGACGCAGGACGATGCAAAATACATGTTTCCGGAGTTTCGCAAGGTGATGCGGGTTGGAGGAGAGACCGCGTGTGTGGGTGTCCCGCTTTCCTATGGTGGGGTTCCGATTGGAAGCGATGACAGGCCCAGTTTTGAGGAGGATGCGGTTAATACGAGGGGTGCGGCGGGAGATGGGGGGACGGAGGGGGCTGAGGCGACCGTTGGACCAGCGGGTTCCGTTTGTGTGGAGGTTCAATTGGCAAACGTGGTAGAACGGTGGGGGTACGATGCACACGACAAGTTTGGGATTCGGCCATCTTCCATGGCATCGATGATCATGGTGCAAGCGCACATGGGGGATGCAGGGTGCGATCACTTCATCGGTGGAGCGATGCCGTGGCAGGAGATTCCTGCGCCCGCAGATGAGGCACCCTTGCTGTGAGGTAGCGAGTTTGAATCATCCAATACTGACTGAAATCGCTGTGTGCTAGCAGCTGTGAACCCTGCGTCAACTATTGCAGGCCAAGACACATGTCGACATGCCCAGACCGATGCAGGGACCACGGGAAGTGTGGCACTGGAGGTCGTCCACGCGGGCCCCCTACCCCTATGGGCCAAGCGCTCAAAGTGAAAAAGGGGGTCGGCGTCGGTAGAGGGGGCTGGTTGTAATAGGGAGGAGGAGGTGACGGTTGTACACCGTCTGCTAATCCACTTCTATCACGTCATGATGCGATGCGGCGTCTGCAAGCGCGATGGCCATCCCATGACGGCGGCCACCGTGTCGGAGGAGATTTGCATGTCCGCTGACCACTGGGCGGGGGATCATTCACGGTGTGCACGGGGTGGGATCACCCCCCCCACGTTGCGTGTCTGAGCACTGGGGTAAGGAAAATGCCATATACGCGGACGGATCGGAAACGCACCATGCTGTGACAAATTGGCTCATAAAGCACTATGGGGTGGAGCAAGTGAAGATGTTCATCCACGGTGCATGCTGTTCGTTGAACGAGTCGTTTCACTCCCTTATTTGCAAGTATGCACCAATACGCATAAGGCTACGAGGTAGCTTCCGTGCGAGGACCGCTCTGGCCGTTCTCCATTGGAACAACTGCATGGACCGTCTGGTGACAGCCTACGTGACCCGAGTGGTCCGTGTTACACGGATTCGATGCGGGAAGCACACTAGGGTATTGGGAAAAACGGATTGGGGTTGGGTTGACCGTATTATGGGGGAGTGGCAACAGGATACGCCCAACGCTGTGGAGCGGGAGTGTACCGCGGACTTGGGATGTGATGCGATGCGGCACACCCGCACGCAGCGAGATACAGTGTCCATTGCATGTCCAGACATTGTTGTCACTCCGCTCAGGACACCCCAGCACCTGAGCCAATGCCCTCCTTCGCCTCGCCGTGTCGCACCTTCAAGCGTTGCTCGGCAGATACTTGGTGAGCCTTACACCCATTCCCTCATTGCATGTTTCATGGTGACCCCCTTTATAGCACCTGCCCGTGGTCCCTTTGCAACGCCAAAACGTCCAATCCGTCCCACTAGTGTCTACCCCATAGGACGACCATGTGTTCCCAAACCCCCTTTTATGCTTTGCTTCCGACATGCCCGTTCCCACGCATGCAGCTGATGGCACCAACTTGCTGCGGTAAGCGTCCGGCGGGCTGTGTGGAGACTCGCACCCTCAGGCTACCCTTCAAGCCTCCGAGGACCGCGCCTGGCCACGCGCCCCTATAAGCAGCGGCACTGCTAGCCTGACAGGTAAACAGATCCATACCTAGCGGCAGATACTTGCTGTTTGGTGTGGCCAATTGGTGTGGCTGTGAGTTGTGGGGGATAGGTGTGCCGTGTGCGCGTGATAAGGGTGGCTGATTGTGGTTGCCGATTGTGGTTGCCGATTGGTGTGGCTAATAGGTAGAGCATTAGGGTGTGCAAGGCAGGTGGGGCTGACAGGTCTGGCGGTTTGAAAACCCCAATAGGTGTGGCTGTTTGGCATGGCTGAGAGGAGTGGCTGCTTGGCATTCCTGATATGTGTGGCTGTTTGGCGCGCCTGACATGTGCAGCACATTTTCTCTGCATGGCATGCCTGACATCTGCAGCTACTTGGCATGCCTGACATATGCAGCTGCTTGGCATGCTTGACATGTGCAGCTGCATGGCATGCTTGACATGTTCAGCTGCCTGGCGTGCCTGACATGTGCCTATGCTTAGCATGCCTGTCATGTGCTGCTGCTTGGCATGCCTGACATATGCAACTGCTTGGCATGCCTGACATATGCAACTGCTTGGCATGCCTGACATTTGCAGCTGCATGGCATGCCTAACATGTGCAGCTACTTGGCATGCCTGACATGTGCAGCTGCTTGGCATGCCTGACATGTGCCGCTACATCGTATGCCTGACATGTGCAACTGCCTTGCATGCCTGAAATATGCAACTGCTTGGCATGCCTGACATGTGCAGCTACTTGGCATGCCTGACATATGCAACTGCTTGGCATGCCTGACATGTGCAGCTGCTTGGCATGCCTGACATATGCAACTGCTTGGCATGCCTGACATATGCAACTGCTTGGCATGCCTGACATTTGCAGCTGCATGGCATGCCTGACATGTGCAGTTACTTGGCATGCCTGACATGTGGGTGTTTGGCATGCCTAACATGTGCCGCTACAGCGTATGCCTGACATGTGCACCTACTTGGCATGCCCGAAATATGCAACTGCTTGGCATGCCTGACATGTGCAGCTACTTGGCATGCCTGAAATATGCAACTGCTTGGTATGCCTGACATGTGCAGCTATTTGGCATGCCTAAAATATGCAACTGCCTTGCATGCCTGACATGTGCAGGTACTTGGCATGCCTGAAATATGCAACTGCTTGGCATGCCTGATATGTGCAACTACTTGGCATGCCTGAAATATGCAACTGCTTGGCATGCCTGACATGTGCAGCAACTTGGCATGCCTGAAATATGCAACTGCTTGGCATGCCTGACATGTGCAGCTACTTGGCATGCCTGAAATATGCAACTGCTTGGCATGCCTGACATGTGCAGCTATTTGGCATGCCTGAAATATGCAACTGCCTTGCATGCCTGACATGTGTAGGTACTTGGCATGCCTGAAATATGCAACTGCTTGGCATGCCTGACATGTGCAACTACTTGGCATGCCTGAAATATGCAACTGCTTGGCATGCCTGACATGTGCAGCTACTTGGCATGCCTGAAATATGCAACTACTTGGCATGCCTGACATGTGCAGCTACTTGGCATGCCTGAAATATGCAACTGCTTGGCATGCCTAGCATGTGCAGCTACTTGGCATGCCTGAAATATGCAACTGCTTGGCCTGCCTGACATGTGCAGCTACTTGGCATGCCTGAAATATGCAACTGCTTGGCATGCCTGACATGTGCAGCTACTTGGCATGCCTGAAATATGCAACTGCTTGGCATGCCTGACATGCAGGGCCTATTTTATCAGAGTAATTTACTCTGTTTCTCTGAAAATCAGAGTCGTTTTTGAAAACTACTCTAGGGGCCCTGAGTAAAAAAATAAATTATTTGTTTTACTCTGATTTTATCCGAGTAAACCTTTGTACCACTCTGATGGTCCGTGTATAGGGGGTACCGTATATATGTGATTATGTTCCTGTCCCCTATACCTAGCTGTGCCCATGTGTCCCGCAGAACGCGTCATGTCACACGCACCGGCGAAATCATTGTCTGGTCCGTGCTCGAGGTTGTGTGAGGGTGCTACGGTAAGTGTCCCTAAACCAAAATCACCTCTCCAATTGTGCTGGAAGGTGCGTGAGGGCGCTGATTGGCCCTTCGCCAAATCTAGGGTTCAAGCGAGATGCGATGTTGGCTATGTGAGGTCGTGTTGGTTGGGCCCTTCACCGTATTTGGGGCCAACGTGTGCTTGCAGGGGGAGTGGAAGATTTCCCGTCCCCGCCCCTGCTGTGTCGACCTCTCCTGCCAGCTCGATTCCCCCTGCCCCTGCAATCTCGATTCCCCCTGCCCATACAATCTCTTGATACTTCCCCTTTGTTCCACCCCCCATCTCCCGATCTTGCCCCGCACACCTAGAGAACCCTGCTGCAAAGAGTTACTTCAAAAACCCCTCTGCATTGTCAGTGTAAAATTTTGAGAAATATAAAAAACCCTGGAAAATCAGAGAAACCATTAGGGAGCACTCTGATTTTCAGAGTGATGATAAAGCCACTCCCTAATTTCAGAGTAGTAAAAATCCAAAAGTAGGCCCTGCTGACATGTGCAGCTACTTGGCATGCCTGAAATATGCAACTGCTTGGCATGCCTGACATGTGCAGCTACTTGGCATGCCTGAAATATGCAACTGCTTGTCAAGCCTGACATGTGCAGCTACTTGGCATGCCTGAAATATGCAACTGCTTGGCATGCCTGACGTGTGCAGCTGCATGGCATGCCTGAAATGGGCAGCTGCTTGGCATGCCTGATAGGCGTGGCGGTTTGGCATGGCAGCGCGGTCCCACTGATTGGCATGTCTGATAGCTATGGCTGTTTGGCATGCCTGACATATGCAACGGTATTTGGCATGCTTGATAGGAGTTGCCTTTTGCTGATGGAGGGGGTGTGCTTGTCGGCGAGGCTGCTCCCCGCAGCTTAGGGGTTGCAACCGATTCGTGGGGCTGGTGGGTGTGGCCTCCTTGTTTACGTTGGAAGGTGTCGCTGATGGGAGTGCGGGCTGGGTTCCCCCAGACTCTCAGACACGCCCTAAAGTGTTGCAGATTCCTTCCACCCTCCAGCCCAACCATGTTTCGTGGTGCTGCGACCGCTTACCCCTATTCCTCCATACGCATCCGCGTGGTGATTGTGTCCCACGCAGCTCAGCTTATGACAGTTATGTATTTGTAACCTACTTATTGTGTGGTAACCGACCTCCATACACACCCTTGGGCACCAGCCCTCTTGCCGGATATTCTCCTGAAGTCCCTTGCATTCCCAGTTCTCATTTGTGTATGAAATTGTTGAACCAAGCTAGTAGCACGCAAAGACTACACAACAAAGCATGTCTTCTTGAAATCTCACAACACCACATGCACAAAAAAAACAATGGATATACCAGTACCTAA
The DNA here is from genome assembly GCA_027943415.1 of Closterium sp. NIES-67. Classification (NCBI taxonomy): domain Eukaryota; kingdom Viridiplantae; phylum Streptophyta; class Zygnematophyceae; order Desmidiales; family Closteriaceae; genus Closterium; species Closterium sp. NIES-67. Next base: position 180,525 of record BQMB01002342.1, read on the forward strand.
GACCGAGGACCAGAGTAGCAGACATGCCATCGAAATAAAAGCACATTTTCTTTCACAGCGCCACCACAACGCCACACTGGCCAACAATAGTGCATGTCGTCACTATCCCCTGACCAGGAAGTAGTGTGTAGATAACTAGAGGCATTTCCACATGCCGCCATGGAGATGGGTCCCCCACAGCCCATCTCATATCGGCAGGGATGTTCCCCCTGAAGCCGTCTAATCTGATATGGCAGGGAGTGTGTACAGATAAGGGAAGGGGGTGGGGAGGGGAGGGGGAGGGGTGGGGATCTGGAAGGGAAGGGAGGGCAGGGGGAAGGGGGTGTGGGGGGAGAAGCGGATGGTGAGAATGAGAGGGGGAGATGTGAGCACAATGAGAGGGGGAGCAGAGGGCAATGAGAGGGGGAGCAGAGGGCAATGAGAGGGAGAGGAGGACAGGGGGAAAGGGAGAGGAGGATAGAGGGAAGGGGAGAGGACAGGAGGAAAGAGAGAGGAGGAGAGGGGGTAAGAGAGGGGAGGACAGGGTGAAAGGAAGAGGAGGATAGGGGGAAAGGGACAGGAAACTAGGGGGAAAGGGAGAGGAGGATAGGGGGAAAGGGAGAGGAGGACAGGGGGAAAAGGGGAGGAGGATAGGGGGAAAGGGAGAGGAGGAGAGGGGGAAGGGAGAGGAGGATGGGGGGGGGGGGAGAGGAGTATAGGGGGAAAGGGAGAGGAGGACAGGGGGAAAGGGAGAGGAGGACAGGGGGAAAGGGAGAGGAGGGCAGGGGGAAAGGGGGAGGAGGATAGGGGGAAAGGGAGAGGAGGGCAGGGGGAAAGGGGGAGGAGGATAGGGGGAAAGGGAGAGCAGGATAGGGGGAAAGGAAGAGGGGGATAGGGGGAAAGGGAGAGGAGGATTGGGGGAAAGGGAGAGGAGGACAGGGGGAAAGGGAGAGGAGGATAGGGGGAAAGGGAGAGGAGGACAGGGGGAAAGGGAGAGGAGGATAGGGGGAAATGGAGAGGAGGACAGGGGGAAAGGGAGAGGAGGACAGGGGAAAAGGGAAAGGAGGACAGGGGGAAAGGGAGATGAGGACAGGGGGAAAGGAAGAGAAGGACAGGGGGAAAGGGAGAGGAGGAGAGGGGGAAAGGGAGAGGAAGAGAGGGGGTAAGAGGGGAAGACAGGGTGAAAGGGAGAGGCGGATAGGGGGAAAGGGACAGGAGGCTAGGGGGAAAGGGAGAGGAGGATAGGGGGAAAGGGAGAGGAGGACAGGGGGAAAGGGGGAGGAGGATAGGGGGAAAGGGAGAGGAGGATTGGGGGAAACGGAGAGGAGGATTGGGGGAAAGGGAGAGCAGGATAGGGGGAAAGGGAGAGGACGACAGGGGGAAAGGGGGAGGAGGATAGGGGGAAAGGGAGAGGAGGATAGGGGGAAAGGGAGAGGAGGACAGGAGGAAAGGGGGAGGAGGATAGGGGGAAAGGGAGAGCAGGATAGGGGGAAAGGGAGAGGAGGATAGGGGGAAAGGGAGAGGAGGATTGGGGGAAAGAGAGAGGAGGACAGGGGGAAAGGGAGAGCAGGATATGGGGGAAACGAAGAGGAGAACAGGGGGAAAGGGGGAGGAGGACAGGGGGAAAGGGAGAGGAGGATAGGGGGAAAGGGAGAGGAGGATTGGGGGAAAGGGAGAGGAGGACAGGGGGAAAGGGAGAGGAGGATAGGGGGAAAGGGAGAGGAGGACAGGGGGAAAGGGAGAGCAGGATAGAGGGAAAGGGAGAGGAGGACAGGGGGAATGGAGAGGAGGATAGGGGGAAAGCGAGAGGAGGACAGGGGGAAAGGGAGAGGAGGACAGGGGGAAAGAGAGAGGAGGGCAGGGGGAAAGGGGGAGAAGGATAGGGGAAAGGGAGAGCAGGATAGGGGGAAAGGGAGAGGACAGGGGGAAAGGGAGAGGAGGACAGGGGGAAAGGGAGAGCAGGATAGCGGGAAACGAAGAGGAGGACAGGGGGAAAGGGGGAGGAGGATAGGGGGAAAGGGAGAGGAGGACAGGGGGAAAGGGAGAGGAGGATAGGGGGAAAGGGAGAGGAGGATAGGGGGAAAGAGAGAGGAGGACAGGGGGAAAGGGAGAGGAGGACAGGGGGACAGGGAGAGGAGGACAGGGGGAAAGGGAGAGTAGGATAGGGGGAAAGAGAGAGGAGGACAGGGGGAAAGGGAGAGGAGGATAGGGAGAAAGGGAGAGGAGGACAGGGGGAAAGGGAGAGGAGGACAGGGGGAAAGAGAGAGGAGAACAGAGGGAAAGGGAGAGGAGGACAGAGGGAAAGGGAGAGGAGGACAGGGGGAAAGAGAGAGGAGGGCAGGGGGAAAGGGGAAGAAGGATAGGGGAAAGGGGAGAGCAGGATAGGGGGAAAGGAAGAGGAGGATAGGGGGAAAGGGAGAGGAGGACAGGGGGAAAGGGAGAGCAGGATAGGGGGAAACGAAGAGGAGGACAGGGGGAAAGGGGGAGGAGGATAGGGGGAAAGGGAGAGGAGGACAGGGGGAAAGGAGAGGAGGATAGGGGGAAAGGGAGAGGAGGATAGGGGGAAAGAGAGAGGAGGACAGGGGGAAAGGGAGAGGAGGACAGGGGGACAGGGAGAGGAGGACAGGGGGAAAGGGAGAGCAGGATAGGGGGAAAGAGAGAGGAGGACAGGGGGAAAGGGAGAGGAGGATAGGGGGAAAGGGAGAGGAGGACAGAGGGAAAGGGAGAGGAGGACAGGGGAAAGAGAGAGGAGAACAGAGGGAAAGGGAGAGGAGAAAGGAAGAGGAGGATAGGGGGAAAGGGAGAGGAGGACAGGGGGAAAGGGAGAGGAGGACAGCGGGAAAGAGAGAGGAGAACAGAGGGAAAGGGAGAGGAGGACAGGGGGAAAGGGAGAGGAGGACAGGGGGAAAGAGAGAGGAGGGCAGGGGGAAAGGGGAAGAAGGATAGGGGAAAGGGGAGAGCAGGATAGGGGGAAAGGGAGAGGAGGATAGGGGGAAAGGGAGAGGAGGACAGGGGGAAAGGGAGAGGAGGACAGGGGGAAAGAGAGAGGAGAACAGAGGGAAAGGGAGAGGAGGACAGGGGGAAAGGGAGAGGAGGACAGGGGGAAAGAGAGAGGAGGGCAGGGGGAAAGGGGAAGAAGGATAGGGGAAAGGGGAGAGCAGGATAGGGGGAAAGGGAGAGGAGGATAGGGGGAAAGGGAGAGGAGGCAAGGGGGAAAGGGAGACCAGGATAGGGGGAAAGGGAGAGGAGGACAGGGGGAAAGGGGGAGGAGGATAGGGGGAAAGGGAGAGGAGGACAGGGGGAAAGGGAGAGGAGGACAGGGGGAAAGGGAGAGGAGGATTGGGGGAAAGGGAGAGGAGGACAGGGGGAAAGGGAGAGCAGGATAGGGGGAAAGGGAAAGGAGGACAGGGGGAAAGGGGGAGGAGGATAGGGGGAAAGGGAGAGCAGGATAGGGGGAAAGGGAGAGGAGGACAGGGGGAAAGGGAGAGGAGGATAGGGGGAAAGGAAGAGGAGGGCAGGGGGAAAGGGGGAGGAGGATAGGGGGAAAGGGAGAGCAGGATAGGGGGAAAGGGAGAGGAGGACAGGGGGAAAGGGAGAGCAGGATAGGGGGAAAGGGAGAGGAGGACAGGGGGAAAGGGAGAGGAGGACAGGGGGAAAGGGAGAGGAGGATAGGGGGAAAGGAGAGGAGGACAGGGGGAAAGGGAGAGCAGGATAGGGGGAAAGGGAGAGGAGGACAGGGGGAAAGGGAGAGGAGGACAGGGGGAAAGGGAGAGCAGGATAGGGGAAAGGGAGAGGAGGACAGGGGGAAAGGGAGAGGAGGACAGGGGGAAAGGGAGAGGAGGATTGGGGGAAAGGGAGAGGAGGACAGGGGGAAAGGGAGAGCAGGATAGGGGGAAAGGGAGAGGAGGACAGGGGGAAAGGGAGAGGAGGATAGGGGGAAAGGAAGAGGAGGGCAGGGGGAAAGGGGGAGGAGGATAGGGGGAAAGGGAGATTAGGATAGGGGGAAAGGGAGAGGAGGACAGGGGGAAAGGGGAAGCAGGATAGGGGGAAAGGAAGAGGAGGACAGGGGGAGAGGGAGAGGAGGACAGGGGGAAAGGAAGGAGGATTGGGGGAAAGGGCGAGGAGGACAGGGGGAAAGGGAGAGGAGGATAGGGGGAAAGGGAGAGGAGGACAGGGGGAAAGGGAGAGGAGGACAGGGGGAAAGGGAGAGGAGGACAGGGGAAAGGGAGAGGAGGACAGGGGGAAAGGAGAGGAGGGCAGGGGAAAGGGAGAGGAGGACAGGGGAAAGGGAGAGGAGGATAGGGGGAAAGGGAGAGAAGGATTGGGGAAAGGGGGAGGAGGACAGGGGGAAAGGGAGAGGAGGACAGGGGGACAGGGAGAGGAGGACAGGGGGAAAGGGAGAGGAGGACAGGGGGAAAGGGAGAGGAGGATAGGGGGAAAGGGAGAGGAGGACAGGTGGAAAGGGAGAGGCGGATTGGGGGAAAGGGAGAGGAGGACAGGGGGAAAGGGAGAGGAGGATAGGGGGAAAGGGAGAGGAGGACAGGGGGAAAGGGAGAGCAGGATAGGGGGAAAGGGAGAGGAGGACACGGGGAAAGGGGGAGGAGGATAGGGGGAAAGGAAGAGGAGGACAGGGGAAAGGGAGAGGAGGACAGGGGAAAGAGAGAGGAGAACAGAGGGAAAGGGAGAGGAGGACAGGGGGAAAGGGAGAGGAGGACAGGGGGAAAGAGAGAGGAGGGCAGGGGGAAAGGGGAAGAAGGATAGGGGGAAGGGGAGAGCACGATAGGGGGAACGGGAGAGGAGGATAGGGGGAAAGGGAGAGGAGGACAGGGGGACAGGGAGAGGAGGACAGGGGGACAGGGAGAGGACAGGGGGAAAGGGAGACCATGATAGGGGGAAAGGAAGAGGAGGACAGGGGGAAAGGGAGAGGAGGATACGGGGAAAGGGAGAGGAGGATTGGGGGAAAGGGAGAGGAGGACAGGGGGAAAGGGGGAGAAGGATAGGGGGAAAGGGAGAGGAGGACAGGGGGAAAGAGAGAGGAGGATAGGGGAAAGGGAGAGGAGGACAGGGGGAAAGGGAGACCAGGATAGGGGGAAAGGGAGAGGAGGACAGGGGGAAAGGGGGAGGAGGATACGGGGAAAGGGAGAGGAGGACAGGGGGAAAGGGAGAGGAGGACAGGGGGAAAGGGAGAGGAGGATTGGGGGAAAGGGAGAGGAGGACAGGGGGAAAGGGAGAGCAGGATAGGGGGAAAGGGAATGGAGGACAGGGGGAAAGGGGGAGGAGGATAGGGGGAAAGGGAGAGCAGGATAGGGGAAAGGGAGAGGACGACAGGGGGAAAGGGAGAGGAGGATAGGGGGAAAGGAAGAGGAGGGCAGGGGGAAAGGGGGAGGAGGATAGGGGGAAAGGGAGAGCAGGATAGGGGGAAAGGGAGAGGAGGACAGGGGGAAAGGGAGAGCAGGATAGGGGGAAAGGGAGAGGAGGACAGGGGGAAAGGGAGAGGAGGACAGGGGGAAAGGGAGAGGAGGATTGGGGGAAAGGGAGAGGAGGACAGGGGGAAAGGGAGAGGAGGATAGGGGGAAAGGAAGAGGAGGACAGGGGGAAAGGGAGAGCAGGATAGGGGGAAAGGGAGAGGAGGACACGGGGAAAGGGGGAGGAGGATAGGGGGAAAGGGAAAGCAGGATAGGGGGAAATGGAGAGGAGGACAGGGGGAAAGGGAGAGGAGGATAGGGGGAAAGGAAGAGGAGGGCAGGGGGAAAGGGGGAGGAGGATAGGGGGAAAGGGAGAGCAGGATAGGGGGAAAGGGAGAGGAGGACAGGGGAAAGGGAGAGCAGGATAGGGGGAAAGGGAGAGGAGGTCAGGGGGAGAGGGAGAGCAGGACAGGGGGAAAGGAAGGAGGATTGGGGGAAAGGGCGAGGAGGACAGGGGAAAAGGGAGAGCAGGAAAGGGGGAAAGGGAGAGGAGGACAGGGGGAAAGGAGGAGGAGGATAGGGGGAAAGGGAGAGGAGGACAGGGGGAAAGGGAGAGGAGGACAGGGGGAAAGGGAGAGGAGGACAGGGGGAAAGGGAGAGGAGGATTGGGGGAATGGGAGAGGAGGACAGGGGGAAAGGGAGAGCAGGATAGGGGGAAAGGGAGAGGAGGACAGGGGGAAAGGGAGAGGAGGACAGGGGGAAAGGGAGAGAAGGATAGGGGGAAAGGGGGAGGAGGACAGGGGGAAAGGGAGAGGAGGATAGGGGGAAAGGAGAGAAGGATAGGGGGAAAGGAGAGGAGGACAGGGGGAAAGGGAGAGGAGGACAGGGGGACAGGGAGAGGAGGACAGGGGGCAGGGGAGAGGAGGACAGGGGGAAAGGAAGAGGAGGACAGGGGGAAAGGGAGAGGAGGATAGGGGAAAGGGAGAGGAGGACAGGTGGAAAGGGAGAGGAGGATTGGGGGAAAGGGAGAGGAGGACAGGGGGAAAGGGAGAGGAGGGCAGGGGGAAAGGGAGAGGAGGACAGGGGGAAAGGGAGAGGAGGATAGGGGGAAAGGGAGAGGAGGACAGGTGGAAAGGGAGAGGAGGATTGGGGGAAAGGGAGAGGAGGACAGGGGGAAAGGGAGAGGAGGGCAGGGGGAAAGGGAGAGGAGGACAGGGGGAAAGGGAGAGGAGGACAGGGGGAAAGGGAGAGGAGGATTGGGGGAATGGGAGAGGAGGACAGGGGGAAAGGGAGAGCAGGATAGGGGGAAAGGGAGAGGAGGACATGGGGAAAGGGAGAGGAGGACAGGGGGAAAGGGAGAGCAGGATAGGGGGAAAAGGGGAGGAGGAGAGAAGGGGGGAAAGGGAGAGGAGGACAGGAGGAAAGGGGAAAGAGAGAGGATAGGGGGAAAGGGAGAGGAGGACAGGTGGAAAGGGAGAGGAGGATTGGGGGAAAGGGAGAGGAGGACAGGGGAAAGGGAGAGGAGGCAGGGGAAAAGGGAGAGGAGGACAGGGGGAAAGGGAGAGGAGGACAGGGGGAAAGGGAGCGGAGGACAGGTGGAAAGGGAGAGGAGGACAGGGGGAAAGGGAGAGGAGGATAGGGGAAAGGGAGAGGAGGACAGGGGGAAAGGGAGAGGAGGATAGGGGGAAAGGGAGAGGAGGACAGGGGCGAAGGGGAGAGGAGGACAGGGGGAAAGGGAGAGGAGGACAGGGGAAAGGGAGAGGAGGATAGGGGAAAGGGAGAGGAGGACAGGGGGAAAGGAGGAGGAGGATAGGGGGAAAGGGAGAGGAGGACAGGGGGAAAGGGAGAGGAGGACAGGGGGAAAGGGAGAGGAGGACAGGGGGAAAGGGAGAGGAGGACAGGGGGAAAGGGAGAGGAGGACAGGTGGAAAGGGAGAGGAGGACAGGGGGAAAGGGAGAGGAGACTAGGGGGAAAGGGAGAGAAGGATTGGGGGAAAGGGAGAGGAGGACAGGGGGAAAGGGAGAGGAGGACAGGGGGAAAGGGAGAGCAGGATAGGGGGAAAGGGAGAGGAGGACAGGGGGAAAGGGAGAGGAGGACAGGGGGAAAGGGAGAGCAGGATAGGGGGAAAGGGAGAGGAGGACAGGGGGAAAGGAGGAGGAGGATAGGGGGAAAGGGAGAGGAGGACAGGGGGAAAGGGAGAGGAGGAGAGGGGGAAAGGGAGAGGAGGACAGGGGGAAAGGGAGAGGAGGACAGGGGGAAAGGAGAGGAGGATAGGGGGAAAGGGAGAGGAGGACAGGGGGAAAGGAGGAGGAGGATAGGGGGAAAGGGAGAGGAGGACAGGGGGAAAGGGAGAGGAGGACAGGGGGAAAGGGAGAGGAGGACAGGGGGAAAGGGAGAGGAGGACAGGGGGAAAGGGAGAGGAGGACAGGTGGAAAGGGAGAGGAGGATAGGGGGAAAGGGAGAGGAGGATAGGTGGAAAGGGAGAGAAGGATTGGGGGAAAGGGAGAGGAGGACAGGGGGAAAGGGAGAGGAGGACAGGGGGAAAGGGAGAGCAGGATGGGGGGAAAGGGAGAGGAGGACAGGGGGAATGGGAGAGGAGGACAGGGGAAAGGGAGAGCAGGATAGGGGGAAAGGGAGAGGAGGACAGGGGAAAGGAGGAGGAGGATAGGGGAAAGGGAGAGGAGGACAGGGGGAAAGGGAGAGGAGGACAGGGGGAAAGGGAGAGGAGGACAGGGGGAAAGGGAGAGGAGGACAGGGGGAAAGGGAGAGGAGGACAGGTGGAAAGGGAGAGGAGGACAGGGGGAAAGGGAGAGGAGGATAGGGGGAAAGGGAGAGAAGGATTGGGGGAAAGGGAGAGGAGGACAGGGGGAAAGAGAGAGGAGGACAGGGGGACAGGGAGAGGAGGACAGGGGGAAAGGAGGAGGAGGATAGGGGAAAGGGAGAGGAGGACAGGGGGAAAGGGAGAGGAGGACAGGGGGAAAGGGAGAGGAGGACAGGGGGAAAGGGAGAGGAGGATAGGGGGGAAGGGAGCGGAGGACAGGTGGAAAGGGAGAGGAGGACAGGGGGAAAGGGAGAGGAGGACAGGGGGAAAGGGAGAGGAGGGCAGGGGAAAAGGGAGAGGAGGACAGGGGGAAAGGGAGAGGAGGACAGGGGGAAAGGGAGCGGAGGACAGGTGGAAAGGGAGAGGAGGACAGGGGGAAAGGGAGAGGAGGATAGGGGGAAAGGGAGTGAAGGATTGGGGGAAAGGAAGAGGAGGACAGGGGGAAAGAGAGAGGAGGACAGGGGGACAGGGAGAGGAGGACAGGGGGAAAGGGAGAGGAGGACAGGGGAAAGGGAGAGGAGGACAGGGGGAAAGGGAGAGGAGGATAGGGGGAAAGGAAGAGGAGGGCAGGGGAAAGGGGAGGTGGATAGGGGGAAAGGGAGATTAGGATAGGGGGAAAGGGAGAGGAGGACAGGGGGAAAGGGAGAGCAGGATAGGGGGAAAAGGAGAGGAGGACAGGGGAGAGGGAGAGGAGGACAGGGGGAAAGGAAGGAGGATTGGGGAAAGGGCGAGGAGGACAGGGGGAAAGGGAGAGCAGGATAGGGGAAAGGGAGAGGAGGACAGGGGGAAAGGAGGAGGAGGATAGGGGGAAAGGGAGAGGAGGACAGGGGGAAAGGGAGTGGAGGACAGGGGGAAAGGGAGAGGAGGACAGGGGGAAAGGAGAGGAGGACAGGGGGAAAGGGAGAGGAGGATAGGGGGAAAGGGAGAGAAGGATTGGGGGAAAGGGAGAGGAGGACAGGGGGAAAGGGAGAGGAGGACAGGGGACAGGGAGAGGAGGACAGGGGGAAAGGGAGAGGAGGACAGGGGGAAAGGGAGAGGAGGATAGGGGAAAGGGAGAGGAGGACAGGTGGAAAGGAGAGGAGGATTGGGGGAAAGGAGAGGAGGACAGGGGGAAAGGGAGAGGAGGATAGGGGGAAAGGGAGAGGAGGACAGGGGGAAAGGAGAGCAGGATAGGGGGAAAGGGAGAGGAGGACACGGGGATAGGGGGAGGCGGATAGGGGGAAAGGGAGAGGAGGACAGGGGGAAAGGGAGAGGAGGACAGGGGGAAAGGGAGAGGAGGATTGGGGGAAAGGAAGAGGAGGACAGGGGGAAAGGGAGAGCAGGATAGGGGGAAAGGGAGAGGAGGACAGGGGGAAAGGGGGAGGAGGATAGGGGGAAAGGGAGAGCAGGATAGGGGGAAAGGGAGAGGAGGACAGGGGGAAAGGGAGAGCAGGATAGGGGAAAGGAAGAGGAGGGCAGGGGGAAAGGGGGAGGAGGATAGGGGGAAAGGGAGAGGAGGATAGGGGGAAAGGGAGAGGAGGACAGGGGAAAGGGAGAGCAGGATAGGGGGAAAGGGAGAGTAGGACAGGGCGAGAGGGAGAGGAGGACAGGGGGAAAGGGATAGCAGGATAGGGGGAAAGGGAGAGGAGGATAGGGGGAAAGGGAGAGGAGGACAGGGGAAAGGGAGAGCAGGATAGGGGGAAAGGGAGAGTAGGACAGGGGGAGAGGGAGAGGAGGACAGGGGGACAGGGAGAGGACAGGGGGAAAGGGAGAGCATGATAGGGGGAAAGGAAGAGGAGGACAGGGGAAAGGGAGAGGAGGATACGGGGAAAGGGAGAGGAGGATTGGGGGAAAGGGAGAGGAGGACAGGGGGAAAGGGGAGAAGGATAGGGGAAAGGGAGAGGAGGACAGGGGGAAAGGGAGAGCAAGATAGGGGGAAAGGGAGAGGAGGACAGGGGGAAAGGGGGAGGAGGATAGGGGGAAAGGGAGAGGAGGACAGGGGGAAAGGGAGAGGAGGACAGGGGGAAAGGGAGAGGAGGATTGGGGGAAAGGGAGAGGAGGACAGGGGGAAAGGGAGAGCAGGATAGGGGGAAAGGGAGAGGAGGACAGGGGGAAAAGGGGAGGAGGATAGGGGGAAAGGGAGAGCAGGATAGGGGGAAATGGAGAGGAGGACAGGGGGAAAGGGAGAGGAGTATAGGGGGAAAGGAAGAGGAGGGCAGGGGGAAAGGGGGAGGAGGATAGGGGGAAAGGGAGAGCAGGATAGCGGGAAAGGGAGAGGAGGACAGGGGGAAAGGGAGAGCAGGATAGGGGGAAAGGGAGAGGAGGTCAGGGGGAGAGGGAGAGGAGGATTGGGGGAATGGGAAAGGAGGACAGGGGGAAAGGGAGAGCAGGATAGGGGGAAAGGGAGAGGAGGACAGGGGGAAAGGGAGAGGAGGACAGGGGGAAGGGAGAGCAGGATAGGGGGAAAGGGGGAGGAGGACAGGGGGAAAGGGAGAGGAGGATAGGGGGAAAGGGAGAGAAGGATTGGGGGAAAGGGAGAGGAGGACAGGGGAAAGGGAGAGGAGGACAGGGGACAGGGAGAGGAGGACAGGGGGAAGGGGAGAGGAGGACAGGGGGAAAGGGAGAGGAGGACAGGGGGAAAGGGAGAGGAGGATAGGGGGAAAGGGAGAGGAGGACAGGTGGAAAGGGAGAGGAGGATTGGGGGAAAGGGAGAGGAGGACAGGGGGAAAGGGAGAGGAGGGCAGGGGGAAAGGGAGAGGAGGACAGGGGGAAAGGGAGAGGAGGACAGGGGGGAAGGGAGCGGAGGACAGGTGGATAGGGAGAGGAGGACAGGGGGAAAGGGAGAGGAGGATAGGGGGAAAGGGAGAGGAGGACAGGGGAAAGGGAGAGGAGGATAGGGGGAAAGGGAGAGGAGGACAGGGGGACAGGGAGAGGAGGACAGGGGGAAGGGGAGAGGAGGACAGGGGGAAAGGGAGAGGAGGACAGGGGGAAAGGGAGAGGAGGATAGGGGGAAAGGGAGAGGAGGACAGGGGAAAGGAGGAGGAGGATAGGGGGAAAGGGAGAGGAGGACAGGGGGAAAGGGAGAGGAGGACAGGGGGAAAGGGAGAGGAGGACAGGGGGAAAGGGAGAGGAGGACAGGGGAAAGGGAGAGGAGGACAGGTGGAAAGGGAGAGGAGGATAGGGGGAAAGGGAGAGGAGGATAGGTGGAAAGGGAGAGAAGGATTGGGGGAAAGGGAGAGGAGGACAGGGGGAAAGGGAGAGCAGGATAGGGGAAAAGGGAGAGGAGGACAGGGGGAAAGGGAGAGGAGGATAGGGGGAAAGGGAGAGGAGGACAGGGGGAAAGGAGGAGGAGGATAGGGGGAAAGGGAGAGGAGGACAGGGGGAAAGGGAGAGGAGGACAGGGGGAAAGGGAGAGCAGGATGGGGGGAAAGGGAGAGGAGGACAGGGGGAATGGGAGAGGAGGACAGGGGGAAAGGGAGAGCAGGATAGGGGGAAAGGGAGAGGAGGACAGGGGGAAAGGAGGAGGAGGATAGGGGGAAAGGGAGAGGAGGACAGGGGGAAAGGGAGAGGAGGACAGGGGGAAAGGGAGAGGAGGACAGGGGGAAAGGGAGAGGAGGACAGGGGGAAAGGGAGAGGAGGACAGGTGGAAAGGGAGAGGAGGACAGGGGGAAAGGGAGAGGAGGATAGGGGGAAAGGGAGAGAAGGATTGGGGGAAAGGGAGAGGAGGACAGGGGGAAAGAGAGAGGAGGACAGGGGGACAGGGAGAGGAGGACAGGGGAAAGGAGGAGGAGGATAGGGGGAAAGGGAGAGGAGGACAGGGGGAAAGGGAGAGGAGGACAGGGGGAAAGGGAGAGGAGGACAGGGGGAAAGGGAGAGGAGGATAGGGGGGAAGGGAGCGGAGGACAGGTGGAAAGGGAGAGGAGGACAGGGGGAAAGGGAGAGGAGGACAGGGGGAAAGGGAGAGGAGGACAGGGGGAAAGGGAGAGGAGGATAGGGGGAAAGGGAGAGGAGGACAGGGGGAAAGGGAGAGCAGGATAGGGGGAAAGGGAGAGGAGGACAGGGGGAAAGGGAGAGGAGGACAGGGGGAAAGGGAGAGCAGGATAGGGGGAAAGGGAGAGGAGGACAGGGGGAAAGGAGGAGGAGGATAGGGGGAAAGGGAGAGGAGGACAGGGGGAAAGGGAGAGGAGGATAGGGGGAAAGGGAGAGGAGGACAGGTGGAAAGGGAGAGGAGGATAGGGGGAAAGGGAGAGGAGGAAAGGGGGAAAGGGAGAGGAGGACAGGGGGAAAGGGAGAGGAGGACAGGTGGAAAGGGAGAGGAGGATTGGGGGAAAGGGAGAGGAGGACAGGGGGAAAGGGAGAGCAGGATAGGGGAAAAGGGAGAGGAGGACAGGGGGAAAGGGAGAGGAGGATAGGGGGAAAGGGAGAGGAGGACAGGGGGAAAGTGAGAGGAGGACAGGGGGAAAGGGAGAGGAGGACAGGGGGAAAGGGAGAGGAGGACAGGTGGAAAGGGAGAGCAGGATAGGGGGAAAGGGAGAGGAGGACAGGGGGAAAGGGAGAGGAGGACAGGGGGAAAGGGAGAGCAGGATAGGGGGAAAGGGAGAGGAGGACAGGGGGAAAGGAGGAGGAGGATAGGGGGAAAGGGAGAGGAGGACAGGGGGAAAGGGAGAGGAGGATAGGGGGAAAGGGAGAGGAGGACAGGTGGAAAGGGAGAGGAGGATAGGGGAAAGGGAGAGGAGGAAAGGGGGAAAGGGAGAGGAGGACAGGGGGAAAGGGAGAGGAGGACAGGTGGAAAGGGAGAGGAGGATTGGGGGAAAGGGAGAGGAGGACAGGGGGAAAGGGAGAGCAGGATAGGGGAAAAGGGAGAGGAGGACAGGGGGAAAGGGAGAGGAGGATAGGGGGAAAGGGAGAGGAGGACAGGGGGAAAGTGAGAGGAGGACAGGGGGAAAGGGAGAGGAGGACAGGGGGAAAGGGAGAGGAGGACAGGTGGAAAGGGAGAGGAGGATTGGGGGAAAGTGAGAGGAGGACAGGGGAAAAGGGAGAGCAGGATAGGGGGAAAGGGAGAGCAGGATTGGGGGAAAGGGAGAGGAGGAACTGAGGGGAATGACGTGGAACTGAGGGCCATGAGAGGGGGGAACTGAGGGAAAGGCAGAGAGGAGGAGGGGAAAACGCGTGTGGGCAGTGTGGGAAATGGGGAGGATGTGTGGCGGAAACATAGACGAGGAGAGCGTGATACGGAGGGGCGGAGAGGAGGAGAGTGGGATACGGGGAGGTGGGGAGGGGGTACCTGACAGGAGGAGCAGGGGAAACGGAGAAGGTTAGAGCGGGGTAAGGAGAGGTCGCTCTTAATTCCCTCAATCTCCGGCGCATATCCCTTAATTCCTTGCTGTCAATTCCCTCAATGTCCTTGCTGTCCTTGCTGTCCTTGCTGTCCTTGCTGTCCTTGCTGCCCCCACGCCTGGCCCTTGCATTCCCTCGCATCGTACCCCTTGCCTTCCCCGTACATATCCCCCACTCCCTCCCTCATGACCCTTGTATTCCTCAACGCTCTCCTTCCCTGCATTGCCATCGCCTGTTCCCGCGTGTCCCCCCGCCTTGGCCGGTACTTCCCCTCCGCGTATGCTCTGCTTGCCATCCCTTGCTCCCCACTGTGCCTATCCCTCCATGCGCCTGCGCCTCATCGTATCCCTGCGCGGAACCATCCAGCGGTGCTCCCTTGCATTCCCTGGACCGGTTGCTTGCAGTTTCCCCTCGTGTGTCCCTAGCTCTCTGCGGGACAGCCTTGTTTTCTTCGCGTCAAATCCTTGCTTTTCCCCTCTGCGTATCTCTCGCCTAGACTTCGCCTATCCTGTCGCCTCGCAACGAGGGGAAAAGAAAGCGCGACGAGGGGGAGGGAGAAGCGCGACGAGGAGGAGGGAGAAGCGCAACGGAAGAGAAAAGTGTCGCCCTGGGAAGAGTACATCGAAGGGCTGGAGTGCGCGCTTTCGGAAGAGTGGCAGGCGACGCGAGACAGAATAGGCGGGACAGGAGAGGGGAGAATCGACGAGAGAGTGAGTTGCCTTTTCGGAAGTGCGGCGGATCTTTTCCTGCCTTGTCGCTGCCGCCATGGACTTCAGTCCCAAGAACCCAAACGCTCTGTACTGTATCTTGTTTCTCATCGGGGTGGCTTTGTGGAGGCACTTCGTTGTGCGACATCGCACGCGTTGGTGGGCTGTTAGGTGGCCAATCCACACCCGTCGTTTTTTGTTTTCAACCAGTCGCCCAATTATGGGGTAACCCTGTTGGCGTGGGTTGGGTTGTCGACAGATAAAAAATCAAAGACTTTGAGTCTTGGTCTTACTTGGGTCACGCGCTTTAACCCCGCAAAACCCCTTCATCGGCGAACACCAGCCCTTCCTCTGCTCCTTAAACGAGGGAGCCTTGCTTATCACAGCCGCTCGTTACAAGATGCGCGTCGCTAAATTGTACAGGCGCACGCGGTTCGACTCGAACAGATAGAGCACATACACCCAATCGAATTTCGCCCCTGTCCCCAAATGCCACCCGACTCTCGCCCCTTTCCAAGAGACCTTCGCTTCACGCCCTCCGTCATCCTCCCCCCCAACTCCACTCCACCCCTCAAGCCCACCCATTTCTATCCTTACTGTATTTCTTGGTCGGTGCACCATCCATCGATTCGGAGAGTTCTTGTACACACACAGCCAGCTTGTCGGTCACAGAGTCGCATGCGCTTCGCTGTGCGACTCCGTCGTGTAGCTGGAATTTTGCTCGCACTGCGATCCATAAACTTCGTCGCATACCCATGCAGGCAGCGGCCTTCGTACGATCTTTGAGTCTCCCACAACTCCTGGTGGCTTGAGGCGAGTTCCTATAACAGTCGGATGACGCGACTCCGTCGCATACAGTGTAGCTAATGCCTTGGTCCTCGGCCAGGGGTCACCATCGATTAAGTGACAACGAGGCGATGCTAGTGTCAATGAGGCGCCCTTGGTTGGAGCCAATGCGGCGTCGATGTTCGAGCCTCAGTCTCCCTAGACAGCGGCCGCGCGGCAGGCAGTCCTCGTTGGATCCGATCCATCATCCTGACTCCTGTCCTGACCTCAGCAACCTTAGTAGTAGGCGAGGGGATACGAGAGAGTCAGTACAAAAGTCACCATGACCGGAGCTCCATCGTAACTAGCTTCCCCGCTTTTGCTTCGTCGACTTGAAGTCGAGGTACTCCGTCTCAAATCCTGTCCTATCATACTTCCGAAGTACATACTTGGGTACATATTTGGGCACATTTTCCGGTACCCACCGCTGGGAAATCCTTCTGTTTGCCCCGCGCGATTAGGATGATGACGAGGACCTCGCTCGTCCGTTTGTCTCTCAACGCCGTTATCATTCTAGCCCTACTCGAGATTGCTGCTCACCCGATAGCAGTGACGGCCAAGAAAGCGGGTCCCCGGCGACCGCCGCCCCCTAATCTGAAGCCGTCGTCCGAGATCCTACCCATGTGCAGATCTTCAGGTGAGACTCGCAGCGTAACACGTACGGGGATGCACACCGCGAATAATGCACTGCACCACCCTGCAATGTGCAAGACGATCACTTAGTCCCCGTCATTCACCAGGTTTGCGATCTGCTTTGTGGACTGTCCGTTCGCAGGTGCGGTCAATCTAACGGTTTCGCCAAAGTTCGTCGGGACCACGTGGCGAGGGTGGGGCACTTCGCTCGCTTGGTTCGCGAACTACGTCGGCGGCTTGCCGCAAAAGAAGCTGAACGAAATGCTCGATCTCCTCTTCACGAAAGACGGGCTAGCTCTGAACATCGTTCGTTACAACATCGGGGGCGGACACAACAAGAAACGCAGCCCGCAGTTTTATCAAATGGAGCAAACAGATTGGCGGGGAATGCCGGGTTTCAAGCCGACTGAGGCCGGGCCGTTCGATTGGAGCGCGGACGAACGGCAGCGGAACGTGCTGCAGGGAGCGAAGGAGAGAGGCGCGAATGTTTTCGAGGCGTTTTCCAACAGCCCGCCCTGGTGGATGACCAAATCTGGTGACGTGGCTGGCCCGCCGCTAATAGGCCAATCCAATCTCAAGCAAGAGTACGAGAGCGCTTTCGCATACTACCTGACTACCGTCGTGGAACAGTTCGCGAAGAAGTGGGGTGTGACGTTTGATTCGCTGGAGCCGTTTAACGAAGCGTTGGAGGGGTTTTGGCAGCAGGGGAATGCGCACGAGGGGTGCTCGTTTGACGCGCCAGCAATGGGTCGCATAATCAAATACACTTCAGACTCGTTAAAGAAAAAGGGACTTCAAACGAAGCTGGTCGGTGTGGACAGTTGGTCTCCCGCAACTGCGACGCTCTCCCAGGTGGCTAACCATCAGCTACTATCGCGGATAAATGTCCACTCATATATGAACAGGTACGACGAAGACGATGTCGCGAAGATATACGAGAACAATTTCGCGAGAGTTCGCGAAACGGCGAAGCAGCTCGGGAAGGACGTCTGGGTCAGCGAAGCGGGACCGATCGGAAAAAGCGGGAACTCCTGGGATGTGTCGCTGTACATGGCGCGAAACGTCATCGAGACCGTCAATATCATGGAGGCATCGGCGTACGTGTATTGGCAAGCGTACGATCTGGGCTCAGGCTGGTCACTGATCGACTTCCCCACGAATTACAACCCCGGATTCCAAGGCGCCATGAAAACACCGAAGCCGAACAAGCGGTTCTGGATGTTCAAACATTTCACCATGCTTGCCAAGCCTGGATCCAAGCCGCTCAAGGTAGGTTCGGACTGCTCGCACGGCATCAGCGCGTTCTACAACCCGGGCGACAATCGGGTTACCGTCTTCCTAGTGAATCAGCAGGCTAAGGAGCGGCGAGTGACGATTAATCTCCAAGGGTTCAGAAGAAATGTGGGCGGGAGCACGCGAGTGGTCGTCAGGAGGACGTCTTTCGCAACAAATCTGGGGAAGAAAGTCTACACGCGGTTTGGCGGGAAAGCGACACTTACTGTGTGGGGGCAATCCCTCGTTTCGGTCACCTTCACTAACATGTCTGATTAGGGCAACGAGCTACACTTGCTAGGCGGGTAGAATGTTAGCATAACCAGTTGCATTTCCCTCTAACCATGTGATTTGTTGTAGTAAAAAGTTGCTTTGCGAATCTTTGTTGGACCTTTTCAGTAGGTAAAAAAAAAAGGTACGTGGAGGAATCTTCAGCAATGCCACACAAATTTCAGAAGTTCACATCCCCATAGTTCCCTCTCGACACAGCTCTAGCTCGCTCATGGTTCCTGGCGCGAACCACAACCACCGATACCACAACTACCAACATAAATACTCCAAAAACAACCCCCAGCACTGTAGCTACTATCGCGCCCCTGCTTAGCGAACCACCATCTTGCGATGATGTGTAAGCTGGCGCAGGCGCGGGACTCACGTCCCCCGTCAGATCCGCTGGAAAGTTGTCTGAGGCGGCAGGTAATGAAGGAGGTGCGGATGGCCAGTACGCGTTAGTGTCAAACTCGCTGCTGCCACTGTTGCTGTCGGCGAAGCCGTCTCCATAAGGCATAGAGCTCGGAGCGGAAGAATGAGGAGCAAAGGAAGGACCTGGGGCAGATAGGGACCCTGCCGCGAGATCTTCTAGACTACTCGTCGAGTCTATCTTTTGGCCGAGAGTAACGGAAGGGGAGAATGTGAGGAGCAAGGCAAGGGCGAGGAGGCTGGAAAGGCACGGGAGGGTTGAGCGCGGGAGAGTCTTGTGAAGGGTTCGATTTCTGTGCCTACTAGGGGGGTGGGGGTCAGGGCCGTCGTCATTAGGCCGAGGGTCGGCGTTTTTGCTCTCAAAGCGAGGGATTCCGATGGTCGTCCGTACACGCAGCTCGTTATCTATTCTGGCAGCCATGGTTGGAAACGAGCGGTGATGGTGAGGAGGAGTTCCGAACGTTTGCATGCATAAATACCCGCCGAATGAGATTGGGAAATTGGCTGCGGAGTAGGAAGCCAGAGGCAGCGTAGGAGGTGGGGGTGAAGCAGGTGAGCTGGAGTTTGGTGGGGTTCGAGATTGCTGTTCTCGCTACGAATATAATGAACTGGGAAAACAAGAAAGCTGTTATTTCATTCATGAAGGAAAACAACTTTCATGAAGTCGTCGTAGCGAACACACATGGTTGCGAGCCTGTTTGCTCTTTTTTTTTTCGCTCAGGTGATCGAAACCAAACCAAAGCGAACGAAAATGCTTGGCATTATATTCCGTCACCAGTTGCAACCTCCGAATCGAGTCGAGAGAATTCATCTGTCAGCGCATTCAATCGCACGAGGTCGCATCGCTTCGATGCGACATGTGAAAACCAATCGCAATCTCAAACGTCCACTTGACGGCTGCTGCTGGCCCCATTTGCGACGTAGCTTGGCGATTCGGTAAAGTCGTTTCGCGATCCCAAGCCCGTCAATTTCTTGGAAACACCTGTCCCAGAGATCGTTGCCCTTGGGGCGACAGAAGGGAGGGGAACAAGACAGGTGGCGGACCGCGCTTCGCGAACAAAGTGGCGCAATGAGTTTCAAGGGAATGCTCGCGCCTTGTGTTGTTGGGGACAAATTGCTGGAATGTCGCGCTTCGAACCCAAACAAGACATTTGGGTTGGGGGCGAGCGAAATTTGGGGGCGAGTGAACTCAGTCAGTGTTTCCAGACTACCCGTTTCGCTTGGCTTGGACACGCACCCTCTCCCTCATTTACACCTTTGAATGTCCGGCACTCGTCTCGTTTACCTTTGCCGAGGCCTTCCTAGAGGTTTCATTGTTGGATTCCGACCGCCCAGAATCCGTTCGTAGGAAATATAATGTTTTCGCAGGCTGCTAAACTGTGATAGCGTCGATCTGTGCTCTTGGAGCCATACGTGCTGCTGCATCCACGAGATTCGCTATCTCGCAATCACCTCATAAAATCAGAACCGCAATCCTAAGAGAGTTTCCAGCATGGCTAGGACAGGAGCAGCTAGTAGGCCGATATCATTACTACTATTATTCCTAGTGGCGTCGTTAGTAGTGGGTTTTTTCTCCCGTACTGCGCACGCGCGTCCGTTGCATCGCGACAGCATCCGTCCGGCGTCAACAGCGGGGGCAGCGGGGCGCCACGCGCTCGACGAGATCACCATCCACGCGCGCATGCGGCGGGAGCGGCGCAGCCGGAGCGTCCGCCTGTTTTCCGCCGGCGAATCCGCATCGCTCTCGCCGCCGCCGTCGCTACAGCCGGCGAGCGAGCTGTTCGACGTCTGTAGCTTCCCCGGGCCGATCAGCTTGAACATCACGCCCTCATTCATCGGGACCACATGGAAAGGATGGGGCACGTCTCTTGCCTGGTAAGCCTAGCATACCACACTGCTTACCTCAATGCTCTGGCTTCTACTTCTCGCGATCCATACAGCGTTGTTGCTCCTCACCATCAAACCCACCCCCCACCCACCTTTCTGCATTTAGTCCCTTATCCACCAAATCAAGCCCGCATTTGTCCACTGGACCTCAACGAACAAATGAACAGCCCCCGCTTGGCCTCGTCAGGCAAGGGAACTTCGTCAGAGGCTTTTCTGACTTAGCCGGGGGGATTTTTACGTCTTCGTCGCGTCTTGGTCATGCACACCCTGACTTCGCCGCTGATACTTTCAACAAAACCCCATTCCAGGCAAGGAAACTACATCGGAGGCTTCCCCAAGGATCGCATGGACACGCTCCTGGACCTCGTTTTCCACCGCAATAAGGGGCTCGGGCTTAATATCGTCCGCTATAACATAGGCGGCGGGCACAATCCCGAGAAGAGCCCGCAATTTTCCAAGGATTTGGCGTCCGGGCTTAAGGCTATGCCCGGGTATTGGCCGGCGGAGGCTGGGCCGTACGATTGGAGCGCGGATCAACGGCAGCGGAACGTTCTCTTCGGCGCGAGGGAACGCGGGGCGAATGTTTTCGAGGCGTTTTCGAACAGCCCGCCTTGGTGGATGACTGTTTCTGGTGACGTGGCAGGCGCGTCGGTCCAGAATCAGCCGAACCTGCAGCCACAGTACGAGGGGAAGTTCGTAGATTACCTCACTACAGTGGTGGAGAAATTCGCAAAAGACCCGGCTTGGAATCTGACTTTCGATACATTGGAGCCGTTCAACGAGCCGTTGGAGAATTTTTGGAACGCGGGGAACGGGCAGGAGGGGTGCAATCTCGACGTCCCCGCTATAAGCCGCCTGTTGCGCGCTACTGGAGACTCGCTGAAGCAGAAAGGGCTCCAGACGAAAGTCGCTGCGTTTGATAGCTGGACGGAGAACACGGTCCCCGCGGTCAAGTCTATAACGGGGATGGATCAAGTGAAGCGGATAAACGTGCACGGTTACATGGACCCGGCCCCGAGTTCGCAGAATCCTGTCAGCTACACGTCCCAGATATACAGTAAAATGAGCGATATAGCGAAGGGGATGGGGAAGGAGGTTTGGGTTAGCGAATCCGGACCCATGGGGCGATACGGACAACCGTTCGATTTGTCACTATACATGGCGCGAAACGTCATCGAGACCGTCAACATACTGCAAGCATCTGCTTACGTGTACTGGCTAGCGTACGACCCGGACTCCCGATGGACTCTAATCCACTTCCCGTGGAATTACCCCGCGGGGTACACAGGTACAGTGATTAAACCGAAGCGGTCTAAAAGGTGGTATATATTCAAGATGCTGACGAGTCTCGCTAAGCCGGGAAGCCAGCCGCTCACCATCCCCGCTGAGTGCTCGCACGGTATCGCGGGGTTCTTCAACGAGGCGGACTCCGTAGTGAGTCTGTTTATAGTGAATCAGAAGGCGGAGGCGAAACAGTTGTCGGTGAATTTGGAGGGGTTCAGGGTGAATTCAAGGGGGATTACGAAGGCGGTGGTTCGGCGGACCTCTTGGGTGCATAATATGGCGCAGAGCGAGGTGATTAGAGGCGGGAAAGCTAGTATAACTATAGAGGGGCAAAGCTTCGTCTCGGTACACTTCACCAATGTTAGGAGAATATGATGGCACTTCAAGATAGAGATCTAAGTTAGAGCTTCGGGCTTGGCTGATTTAGGTTTACGTTAGGTTTAGAGCTTGGTTGTCCCTTCCTCAGAGACACAGCTAAAAATCTAGCCATGATCATTGTTTTTAAGCTCCTACTGAAGGTAAAAACAATCTTATTTCTCTCCGGACATTACTAAATATCACAGATAAGAACGATTGCCCTTCAACTACAAGTACTTTTGGTATCTGTTGAAGCGCAACTGCGAACCTGTTAAATTATATGTAACTTATATAATTTAACACACCCCCTAGATTTGGTAGTAGAAGAACACCCCACACACACCCCCTAAGTCTAGCACCCCCATATTCAGCAGTATGGGGGTGCTAGACTTAGGGGGTGTGTGTTTGGTGTTTTGTCAAACTGAACAAATGATTAGAATGATGGCATACAAGGGAATATAACCTAGTGGATTGTACTCTCTAAAGCACGACCCTACGTAGTCTATAATGACATGCAAAAATATGTTTGACACACTTGTTAGAATACTGGAATGAATTACTAGTGTGTGAACAGACAACATATAGCAGTTGGGTTGTACTCACTAGGAGCACACACCGATACTAGCCTAAAACTTCTACATGCAACGTATGTATAAGTTGACACACCCCCTAGGCTAGATAAGGGGTAGTGCTAAACAAGAAGCACACAGCTCAAGGTGGCACTACTAGTCCAACCACTGAGGCAGGGGTCCGATCCGAAGACCAGTCAGCAAGAGTCAGGGCCTCAGAAGTCAGGCCAAAAAGGCCTGAAAGCCTGTATATCAGGGTGTTTTTCAGGGGTCGGCCTGTTTTTTCAGGTTTCGATTTTCCCTTGTCCTGATTTTTAGGGGCTCTTATTTTGATAGGCCTGATTTATAGTATGTTCTAGTTACGTGTAGCCTGATTAATCAGCCTTAGCGGATTTTCGGCCTGAGACCGAACACCCCCCCCCCCAAACCCCGGAAAACGCGGTTGGAGCGGTGCCCGCAGTATGCATGCTGGAGCGCATGTGAGGGGCGTGTGATTGGTCCTTGACCAAAATCACGAGTCTAAATGGAGTCGCGATAGAGCACGTGTGAGGAGCATTGTGTGTGGTCCTTAGCCGAATTTACATGCAGCAATGAAGTTGTGCTGGAACCAGGCCTCTGGATAGGATTAGAAGTACTCTTTCTTGTAAGGGTACTCGCTTGCTGCCACTTTTTCTGTAAGGGTATATTTAAAAGCTACTTTGTAATATAAGGGTCCTAAATATTTGTACTTTTTCACATAAGGGTATAACTCCAGCGCAGCCTTACACTTTACTGTAGGTACAGGATCTCGCGTGATCAGACGACTGACGTGTTGCAGATTTGTGACGACGTGCCTTGGGTGGCACTCGACAGGGTGCACCAAGATTTTTGTTTTTGTTTGTTAGCGCTGAAGTGGGGGGAATGTCGCACCTCGGTAATTTTGCTGTTAGTGCGTATTTCTACATTAGTGCTTTCAGTACCAGAGAACCAAACTTCGCGAAGTACCAAATCGAACCGAACAGGAATTCGCGTTTTGACCCTCGGACCTCACCGTTTCGCGTTTCAGAGTCCATTCCGGGTTTGCTGGTAGTGATTACTGTCTTGTAGAAATACGACCTCATTCCCTAGACCCTTCCTGGTCGCGACCTCATTTCCCGTTGGTGCCGCACTCGTTTTTTGTTTGTTTTTTTTGTTTTTTTTTTGTTTTTTGTTTTTTTTTTGTTCTTTCATTTCTTTAGCTAATGTAGTGGCCGATACGACTCTACCAACACGAATTATACATTCAAGTCGGCAAGTTTTGTAACCGTGCGCATGAATTCTTGGGTGAGTGGCAGCAAAAAAAACGTAAACCATTAGCAGAAGAAATTGACGACTTGAATCCCCGTCGTGCGCGGGCAGGGGCCAGGTAAAAACCCGTGGAAACTTCAATTCAAGTCGCCGAGATTCCCTCGCCGAAGTGGGTAGGGGGGAAGAGAAAATTTGACATATCACGTCCAGGGCTTTGTTTTCGTTTCAGGCTACCCTGTAATTTCAAAGTAGTTATTCCCCCGAGTCTGACTGGAACACACTTGGAACTGGGGGACTTAGCCGAATCCTCCGGGTTGCGAAGGTACTACAGCGGCTTTGTCTCTGCGAGTGGGGGACTTCACCAATTTTTCGGGGTCGCTCGAGGGCTGTGGGAGGAATGCCTTAGGCAGTGGGGGACTTAGCCGAAATCTTGGGTTGCGGGGGGTATAGGAGGAATGACTCTCGGATTGGGGGGACTTAGCCGAAATCTACAGGTTGCCAAGGGGATAAAATATTTCAGGGGGGGATCGCATGTGTGATTGTGTAAGGGTGATTTTACACAACACTTTTCCGCATCAGGGTCCCTACACTCGACCACTTTGAAAAAACAGGGTCCCGTATAGATCTAGTTTTTTTCATAAGGGTCAAAAACTAAACCACTTTTAAAAATAAGGGTCCAACAGCTACCCCACCCTTATTATAAGGGCCGTAAGGGTATTTTACCCTGATATCCTGAGGCCTGGCTGGAACATGAGTCTCTGCCGTGATTGGACCTTGACGAATTTTACTGAACTTCGACCAATCGTCAAAGAGCTGCTGCAGTTTCTACCAAGCCGCACTCACAAGCAGAAGCACCAAGAATGCATCTGCCTTGGCATCACGACGTTATGCGTCCTGGCATATCGGTTCTGGGGGGACCACCTGTTTCATGCCTTTCTTTGCAGGCTGGTTTGTGCTCTTCGCACACTGGTTTTGCAGCACGTTGGACAAGCTTCTCGGAGTCGTATCTCGACCTCTCTAGTTTAGCCTCCTCTCGTTCCTCACCCCCGTCATAAGCGATGACGAGGGGTGGCAGCTGCAGGGGTCGAGACGCCGCAGCCCTAAGGCGACGTTAGGGCAAGCGGGCGCTCAGCCAGGCCTGCAGTCGGCACTGGATCTCCTTGTTCGTCCCATAGCAATGTCGAACAGGTGGTGGTCGGATGACACGCGGATCGATCCATTCCCGCCACTGCCTAGCAGTCCCGCGCGTGATCCCGCGCGAGAATTTCCTCAGTTGCGTAGCCCAGTGAACATGACAGGCAGTTCAACGCCGGCGCAGACCAGCTCGCCGCGAGTTGCACCGAGTTTGCTGCCACCCCCTCGCAGTACGCCACGAGTAGCTGCTCGGACACGAGAGGCCCCTCGCAGCCCTTACCGAGACCCTGTGACCTCGCAGCCACTGCACCGTAGCCCGACGCGAGGTGCCGATCACATGCCGCTGCGGCGAAGCCTGCCTCGCGACGAATCTCCGCTCCCGCCTCTCCCTAGCAGCCCGTATCGAGATGCTCTTCTGTCGCCACCTCACCACCGAAGCCCGCTTCGCGGTGCAGCCCTGTCGTCGCCGTCGCAGCGCAACCCGCCCCACGACGCTGCTCGATCTTCGCCGTCGCAGCGCAGCCCAAGGCGCGAGGCTGCTCCCTCGTCGCTGTTGCAGCACAGTCCAAGGCGCGGTGCCGCTTGCCTGTCGCCATCGCCGTGCAGCCCATCGCGTGACGCTACACACCAGCCACCGTCCCAGCCCAGCTCAAGGTGCAACGCCGCTCACCTGTCGCCGTCGGCGCGCAGTCCATCACGGGACGCCGCATGTTCGTCGCTGCCACGGGGCTCAAGGCGTGATGCCAGTCGAAATCTGCCGTCACATGGTGGGGTGGGGGACGATGAGGGCGGTCCCGCCACCAACTCTGCTGACGTCGAGAATGGGGGATCGACGTCCCCGCCAAAACGGACGTATCGCCAGGCGTTACTCAGCTTCCGGTTGCCGACCGTTGTCGACAACCATCCCGCCGCTGTTACCTTCGCGACAGCACGAGCAACTGTGCGGTCAAGAACGCACCGACAGACATGTGCTGTGCCAGTGGTGTCGTCATCTCCGGGACAGTCCAGCGGCCATGTGGAACAACAGTTTAACCATTCGACAACAACCCCACCAGTGGCTGCCACCCCAACTGCCAGCCCATCTACCGCGTCGCCACTGGAGTCCCGCATTCAACATTCTGCTCACCCAGATGAGGAGTTTAGCGAGGCTGCTGATCTGTTATATCTTCAAGCACTGCAAAGTTTTAAAGCTGACTGGCATGAGAGGTTTCCATGGTTGCAGCTTTGTCATACTAAAACCGGCCTCCCCTCTCTCAAATGCAGTGTTTGTTCTGAGCATGGTGTGGTCGGAACCAGGTACGGTCGAGATGGGGAGGGCGCCGTGGACGTGCAGACTCAGGCGATGAAGAAGCACGCTCGCACCACATGACACAAGGCCTGCATCAAGTCACAGAGAAAGGCGTTGGAGGATGCTGTGAAGCAGAAGAAGATCTCTGACTTCCCATAAGCTACAGATCTGGAGAAGGGGAGAATAATTGCGCTCCTGTGGGTCCTCCACTTCATCTGCCAGTGTGATGCGCCGATTGGGATATGGGTGAAGTTGGTACGGTTCCTATCGAAGCGGAAATGTCCTGGCTTCCCAAAGAAGAGTTACGGGACGTACTATACAACGTGAGTTCATTTGCGTGCTGATTGCGGTGCAGTTGTGCCGATGTCTTTCTATAGTTTAACTCCACACACGGTAACATGCTCTTTCGAATACTGACAACCTACGTCCTTTGTTCACCATGTGCGTTTACCACATCTGCCCCTTCCCACCTTGTACATGGCAGGTACGGTTTCGCTCAACTGATGCGTTGCACAACATCGTGGCTACACAACTCACAGATGCGCCACGTGCACGCGAGCCCATTTATCGGTCTCTCCTGCGACGAGTCGACCGATCGCACCAGGGGGAAACATCTAATCCTCTTTGCCACGTTTTTGCGTGACGGCCATGTGGTAACAGAATTCCTAGCACTGCTGACGCTAGACCAATGCGATGCAGCCTCTATTCATGCCCTCATTCAGGATCACTTGTCGAAGATCGGAGTGGCTCCAGAGAAGATCTCGGGCATCAGCACGGACGGCGCTGCCGTCATGATGGGCGCCACTAGCGGGTTGGTGACTCGTATGCGAATGCAGATACCTCACCTGGTATCTTCCCACTGCATAGCCCACAGGTAAGCAATGCTGTGAAATGCCTGAATTCACGCGCCTGTTGTTATTTCTATGGGTGCTTGAGCACGGTTTCTGATCTCTATTCCGTGTTAATGTTGCATGGTGCCTGCACGCTGCTGCCCTACCCCGTCCTCCTTCGTTATTACCGGTGCTCGTGTTCAGTCACGTGTCTCTCCTCATACACTCTCCCATCACCCGCTTGTGGCAGAGAGGCATTGGCAGCGAAAGACGCAGCAACAAGCGTTCCCGAGCTTGCCATCGTTGACAAGGTCATCCGCTCTGTCGCCGAGTTGTTAACCCGTTCCGGCAACTGGCACGCGCGGTTCAAGGAGCTGCAGGACATCTTCACGCAAACCAACCTCGAGATGCAGGGTATTTATAATATACGCTGGTTGTCTCGAGGTGATGCGGTTGTCCGGCTTGTTGCTGTGCTCCCTGCAGTGGTCGTCCTGCTGCTTGAGTATGATGACGCCATATACAAGATCGTCAAAAGCTACAGATTCCACTTCTACCTGTACTTCCTTGCTGACATTCTCACACTATTGAACACCCTCAACAAGGCCTTCCAAGCCCGCCAGGTTGGTTTGTAGACGCTCCGTGCTGTTCTGTTGTCTCATCGTGTGTGCCTCTGAGCTCAATCGAGCCCGTCTGCCCCACAGGTCGACTTGACGGTAGTCTATGGACTCGTCAGGCGGACAGTGGTGTACATCAAGCAGCGCTACGTGGAGTGCGGCGCCAACTTTGGGGGCGGCAACTCCCCACTCCTCACTGCATTCATCAGCATGCACCGCACAAACCGCGATGTCACGGTTAAGGGGTGGAACTCCAGCGGCGAGGTGGTGGAGCACAAATTCAAGATGCACGATGAAAGCCTGGATGGGGACCACGACGACTGCTGCAGCGACTGCATGCGATTTGCAAAGGCGACGGCCCGTAACATCCTCGAGCGCCTTGGGGACCTTGAGAAGCTGACTGGATGCAGGCTCTTCACCCCTGATGCCTGGCCCCCAGGGAAGAAGGAGCGCAACAGCCAGTGCATGGATTGGCTGCAGTCGCTCTTCGACCTCTTCCGGGCAGCTGGTCGGAGAGAGGTCTTACCTGATGAGCATGTGCCTGTTTGTCCTCGGTTGAAAGTAGAATGCACCCTGCCAGTTCCTTGGTTGCCCTCTTGTCCCATCCATTTGAGCCTCACATGGATTGTTGGACCGTCCTCCCCCCCACCACCCATGCTCTGCAGGAGTGGAGAAGCGAGCAGCCACCAAGGAGCTGCCCATCCTGATCTCCGTGCTGAAGGATGCACCTGTGGGGGAGCGGAAGTTTGATGAAGGGCTTGCTGCGATGCTGAAAACCGACGACTGGCTGCAGGCGTATCCGAACTTGGGGCGCCTATGGGTAGCTGTGGCGGTGCTGCCCCTTAGCACTGTGGAATGCGGGAGGGGTTTCAGCCGCCAGAACATCATCAAGAGCTGGAGCCGTGGCAGCTTAGGCAATGCGACACTAGAAGACTTGATGAGTATGGCGCTCCTAGACTACGACCCTGAGTGGGAGGAGGTGGTGAAGGCGTTTCGGGGGCGGAAGCGGAAGCCGTTCTCAACGCGTATCCGACCCCGCCGCCGCGTGAGGAGTGTGAAGGGGAAGGAAAAGGTACTGGATGAGGAGGTGCAGGAGGTGGAGGAGGTGGAGGAGGTGGAGGAGGTGGAGGGAGAGGAGGGGGAGGAGGAGGGGGATGAGGAGATGGAAGAGGACGAGGATGAGGGAATGGCAGAAGGGGAGGAGTGCAGCAGTGGTGGCGGTGACTGGGAAGATGAGTGAGCAGCAGAAACATCACCTAGAGCAGGAGAAGCATCACCTAGAACAGCAGAAGCATCACTTGGAGCAGCAGAAAGAAGCATCACCTGGAAGACTCTGCCTTGTGTGGCCACAGCAACTGCAGCAGTGGCCAGATGATGGGACCCGAACCCAAGGATCAGGGCTATGTGTATGTATGTGGATGTATTATATAACCTACTGTGAGATTGTTGTTGTGACAGACAGACCTGTGGCTAATTCCCCCATGATATCAGTACTTCATTGCATGCAATGCAATGCAATGCAAGTTTTGGCCTAAACAGGTGCAAAGCACACATATATCAGGGTACTCGAGATTGAAGCCCTGACCAGTCAGCCTTGAAAAATTTTGGGCCTGAAAAAACGTGTCACTTCCAAACCCCGAGCCTGAAAACTATGGGTTGTTGCAAGGGCGACCCTGAGGCTTCAGCCCTCCTAAAACCAATCTGAGGGCCTGGCAAGAGTACAAACAAAACGGAAGTAAGCCATGGCGGCACTACTAGTCCAGCGACTGGAGGTAAAACCACAAGGCCAGTCAGACAGGTATATATAGTAAAGAGTATACAATCAAGGCCCTAGCAAGTGAGTAGCTACAGGAACAAGACCAAGCTGTACACAGTGCCGCTGATGATCTTTAGGCGCAAGCGCCTTCCTAAAGATATCAGCTGTGTTGGCACCGGAGGCTAAGTGAACTACGCGGGCCTAGCGATGCTGCTATAGCTCGCGCAACAGAAAGCACCGCAGCTGGATATGCTTCGATCTGCCCTCGAGTCGAGGCTTCTGACATAGGAGAATCATGGCCGTATTGTCAGCGTACAGGACCGGGGCAGAGCTAGGCCGCTCACCTAAGTCTGTGAGCAAGAAAGTCAGCCAGCGGAGCTCCTGTGCCGCCATGGCACCGGCGTAGATGTCAGTCTCATAGCTAGACTGGGCAACAGACGACGAGCGCGTGGACCTCCACGATGTGGCCCCCGAACCAAGGCTGAAACAGTAGCCCTGCGACGACCTGAGGGTCTCAGCGTTGTCAGCCCAAGAAGCATCTGTGTGCCCAGTAAGGACCACTGGCATGCGTCCTCCAAGCACTAGCCCCATGTCCGATGTACTTGCTAGATATTGCAACACCCTCTTAGCGGCCGACCAGTGCTATGGTCGGTGTCTGCCTGTGGCCAAAAAGCGAGCCATGATGCTGAGAGGGTATGCGAGATCTGGACAAGTGCAAGTCATCAGGTACATGAGGCAACCCACTAGCTCTGCGTAAGGGCCAGTGGGCTCTACTGACTCCTCAGAAACGGGAGCCAAAAGCATGTGGTCTACAGGTAGAGGTGTGGGCTGTGCAGAGGAAAATTGAAGACCGAACCTCTGAAGGACCTGGCGCACCAAGTATAACTATGTGAGAGTGATGGTGCGTGTTGCTCTGTCTCTGGAGATCTGCAGGCCAAGGTAGCGACGCAGTTCTCCTAGGTCAGTGCAGGTGTGTCTCTTCAGCAGTTCGGCCTTCACAGAGGTCAGTGCGTCTTTGTCTGCAGTAGCGAAGACCAGGTCGTCTACGTAGACTAGGATGTAGAACAGAGTATGGCCAGCACGAACGAAGAGCGAGGGGTCTGCAGTGGACGGAAAGAACTGCAGATCAGCGTGCGTGGCACGCAGCGTGTCGTGCCACTCACGGGGAGCCTTGCACAAGCCGTAGACTAGGCGCCTGAGAAGCCACTTGGTCCCAGAAGGGAAGGTACAAGTGAAGCCCTGTGGATGGCAGAGGTAGACCTGCTCGTGTAGGCTGCCCTGAAGAAAAGCAATAGAGAAGTCGAGGGAGTGGAGCTCGTAGTCGCGCTGTGCTGGTACGTGTAGCAGCGCCCGAAAAGTAGTCATCTTCGGGGTCGGGGCGAAGGTCAGGAAGAATTCCACCCCCTCGCGCTAACTGAGGCCTCTAGCCACGTAACGCGCCTTGAAGACAGGCGGCTCTCCAGGGGGGCGCTTCACCTTGACGGGGGATCGACTACGTTCACCCCAGACGGGGGATTTGCGTCGACGTAAGTGCCAGTGGATCTCCAAGATGCCATCTCCTACTCCATGGCAGCTATCCACTCAGAGGCCCAGGGTCCCGAAGTTGCCTCAGCGTAGGTGCGAGGGGTCGGAAGACAAAGGGGGAGACACATGAGGGGAACGAGGGGGGAGACAAGCGGGGGAGAAGTCCGGCGGAGGGAACACAGGGCCGTAGACAGGAAGAGGAGGAGGAGGGGCCGAGGGAGGCGCAGGCGAGCGGTCAGGGGAGGGAAGGCCGAGGAGGCGAAGGACGGACACCGGCGGCGACTGCTGCTGCTGGTGCATGTCGCCGACACCTGCACCGCCAACGGCACCACGGCTACCACCGGAACACTCCACGTCAGCACCCCCAGAACTAGAATGCCCTCCAACACCGGTGCCACCCCCAAACCCGCCGGGACAAGCCACGATAGGAGCTCCAGAACTAGCACCCTCCTCAAGACCAGCACTCCCAGGGCTCACGGGCGGCAGCTGCGGCAGCGGCGGCGACGACGACAGCGGCGGTGGCGGCGGCTGTGACTGCGGAGGAGGAGACACCAGGGGTGAAGCAAGCGGCGAGACTGCACAGCTGGGCCTCCAGAGTTAGTAGACTCCTCAACAGGGACAACCGACGGGAGGGGAGTGACGTGTGACACACCAGACGGAGCACAACGAGGAGGTAGGGAAGCGGGGGCTACCGAGGGAGGGGGAACCAGGAACAGGGTGGGGGGAACTGGGAGACCACGCTAGGGAAAGCGACGGTAAAAGGAGATAGACTCGTCGAAAGTGGCGTTACGGGAGTGAAAGAAGCGGTGAGACTGTGGGTGGTAAAAGTGCCAGTCAGACGAGTCAAGGGGAAAACCGAGGAAAACACAGGGGACGGTGCGGGCAGTGAGCTTGTCCGTGCCAGAGGCACAAACATGAGCAAGGCAGCCCCAAACGTGGAATGCATACACGTCACCAGGTGACCCGGTCCAAAGAAGGGTCGGCGAAACCTGCGGTCGGTGGGAGCGTGGACACAGACTAAGCTGGTGAGCAGCGTAGCGAACAGCAAACGTCCACAGAAAATGCAGTGCATCGGCATGAATCATGGAGGTACGAGCCACCTCCATGATCAAACCGATGTGGCGCTCAGCAACCCCATTCTGTTGTGGCAAGTCCGGCAGAGTGTACGACTGGGTGATGGCCTCCGCACGACAGAAATGTCCAAGCCGACCAGAGGCGAACTCGCCGCCACAGTCAGATTGGAGACACAACACAGGGAGACCGCGGTGGAGACGCGTAGCCACACACCACGGGATAAGAGCGTCAGGCACATCGGCCTTCCACTCCAAAAGAAACACCGTGGTGTAGCGCGCGTAGTCGTCGACGAGCACAAGAAAGTAGCGCTCGCGACACGGTTCTGGGACGGGGGCTGGACCCCAGTCGTTTAGGTGCAAGGTCTGAAGGGCAGCCATGGCAGGGCGGAGCGAGGAGGAGTGAGGAGTACGGCACAGCCGGCCCTCAACGCAAGGCGTGCACGGGGGCGCAGGCGAGGGGGGTAGGGCGGGGAGCGATGCAGGGAGGCCTAAGAGAAGACCTTGCTGGGACATGTGATGCAGACGCGGGAGTGCAGGGTGACCAAGGCGGTGGTCCAAAAGAAGAGACGGGTGAATGAGCGACCGACACGAGCAAGCCGCGGCGACCTGGGAGGACGCTCCAACAGGGGGGGAAGCGGTGTCCACGGTAAAGAGGCGAGACACCGGGTCCCGGGGGAATGTCGCGAGGGGGGAGCCTGAGCGGCCTCGGTACAGACAGTGTACCGCTCGTGACCAGGGAACGTAGTGGTGACGCCGAGGTCCTGAAGACAGCCGACACCAACTAAGTTCCTGGAGAACGAGGGAACATGGAGGCCGGAAAGGGAACCAGAGGGGACCGCTGGACAGGTAAGGGAGGTGTAGCTGCGAGCGACGACAGGACCAGCAGAAGGGTCGGCAAGTGCGACAGCAGCAGGCGCAGCAAGCGGCGTCAACGTGGAGTGGTCACGGAAGAAGCAGGAAGATGCGCTGGAGTCGAGTGTGAAGGACAACAACATTGTAGCAGAGTACGAAAGCGGAGCCGGTGCAGAGCCTAGGCTAGACAAACAAGACAGTCCTACGCCTGACGCAGCAGGGGAGGCTACACTACACAAGGTTGCTACACCTTAGCTAGAGAACGCAGTGTAATAAGATCCAGACACACTAGAAGCGTCAGCATACAAAGCATGCAAGGCATAACCAATCTGATCCATATCTAAGTCAAACACAAGCACACCATGGCGCAGCAGACTGGACCAGTCACGGATTTCCAGGGCTGGGCCGAAGCGGCGGCGAAAGAGGTCGTCGAGGCAGCGGAATCAGCGGGCGGTCAGGTGCGGGCAGCGGCACACCGTGCCACGGAGGGGCCCGGTCTGGAGCTGGTACTAGCAGGTCACAGCATCGAAGCTACCGGTAGATGCCGAGCTGCAAGGGCCGCCACCGCGGCCACCACCTCCAGACGTGCCTGGCCACCTGGGCGGGTGGCGGGCCCACGACTGGGGCTGCTGCTGCTGGGGTTGCTGCGGCCACTACTGCTGCAGGGACTTCTGCTGCTGCGACGGCTACTGCTGCTCCTGGGCACCAGCTAAAACACCCTCAGCAGGACCACTGTCACCAACACCACCACTACCTGTACTACCATTACGCCCCCTCTTGCGGCCGCGACGGTCCCGGCGCGGACGCTGCTGCGAGGAGACTGCAGCAGCAGTCTCAGCAGTAGGGGTCGCTGTGGCGACCGTGGCAAAAACGTAAGCGAACGTGCACTGGGAGGGGGCACAGCCGTGAAAGATAGAGACTGCTGCAATACCGCTCGACTAAGTGATAGTGCGCTGGCGAGTCTCGATCTCGGACAGGGCAGTGACAAAGACAGTCAGGGTGAGGTCACCGGGGTGCTGGCTAAGAAAGTTGTCGCGCGCACTGGCTAAGTGGTCAGGCAGGCGCATGGCGATGAGGTACTGGGTGATGCAAAACGGTGGGGGGAGCGCAGTGAGCTGGGCGGCAGTGCTAGCAGTGCGGTAGCGAGTCTCTAGGGTACGGAGGTGAGCGGTAATGTCTGCAAGAGTGAGAAAGGCGCTAGGTCCGGAAAAAGCATGGGGAGGATCAGGCGGTCTGCACAGGTTGAGGCGGGCGTGGAATAGCGAGCAACTACGGCATCTAAGAACTCCTTGGCATTCAAGACTGTAGTAAAGCGCGGACGCTCAGACAGGGGGAGAGCATGACTTATGGCGAGTTGTGCTATAGCATTACACGAATCCTAGACAGCGCGGGCAAGTACAGCAACAGATAAAGCCTCACGCGCAGCCGAGGTGGGGTCAGCAGGGAGGGGATCAAGGGCAGGGGGGCGAGGCAGCAAACCATCAGCATGGACAGCGAGGGAGTGCCCATCATGGCGCTTACCTGTGAGATGACGATGGAGGTCGACGAGCCAGGCGGCGAAGTCGATAGCATGGCCCTCAGCGTCCAGGCAGAGGACGGAGTCCGCCATCGTGCAGGCTCAGCAACACAGCTTCTCAGCGGCACAGGGACACGGATGCAGGACGCTCCAGCGTTGCCGAGCAGAGGACACATGGCCCGAGGCAGGTTGCAGTGCGGCGCGAGCCGAGGCGCCGGCGGCGACACGAGGAACCGGGCGGGCACAAGGGGCCTGGCAGGGCTCAAGGGGCCAAGAGGGCACTAGGGGCCTAGCTGAGGCGCGTGGGGCCGGGCGGGCGCGAGGGGCTGGGCAGGCGCTAAAGGGGCAGGGCGGGCCGAAGGGCGGGCAGGCGCGTGGGACCGGGCAGGCTCTAGGGGTCGGGCAGGCGCTAGGGTCCGGGCGGTCACGTGTGGTCGGGCAGGCACTAGGGAGCGGGCTAGGGCGCGTGGGGCCGTGCCGGTGCGAAGTGGCCGGGCGAGCGCGAGTGGCGGGGTAGGCGCGAAGGGGCCGGGCCAAGGGCGATAGGGCCGGGCGGGCGTTAGGGGTTGGGCAAGCGCAAAAGTGGCCGAGCGGGCGCTAGGAGCCGGGCAGGCGCTAGGAAACGGGCAGGCGCGAGGGGCCAGGGTGGCGCAAAGAAACGTGCAGGTGCGACGGGGCCGGGCGGGCGCTAGGAGCCGGGCAGGCGTGAACGGGCCGGGCACGCCCTAGGAGATGGGCCGGCGCTAGGGGGCCGGGCGGGCGCTAGGAAATGGCCAGGCGCGACGGGGCCGGGCGGGCGCTAAGAGCCGGGCAGGCTCGAACGAGCCGGGTAGGCGCTAGGGGCCGGGCTGGCGCTAGGAAATGGGCAAGCGCTAGGGGGCCGGGCAGGCGCTAGGAGCCGGGGAGGCGCAACGGGGCCGGGCAGGTGCTAGGAGCCGGGCAGGCGCTAGGGGCCGGGCTGGCGCTAGGAAACGGGCAGGCGCTAGGGGGCCGGGCGGAAGCTAGGAAACGGGCAGGCGCGACGGGGCCGGGTGGGCGCTAGGGCCAGCTAGGGCACAAGGGGCTAGGGCGTAGGCGGAAGCGGGTGGGTAGACCTAACCTACTCGTGATATCATGTTAGAATACTGGAGTGAATTACTAGTGTGTCATCACACAACATATAGCAGTTGGGTTGCACTCACTTGGAGCACACACCAATACTAGCCTATAACTTCTACATGCAATGTATGTATATGTGGACAACACCACCTAGACTGGATAAGGGTAGTGCCTGGTGAGAGAAAGCAGCTCAGGGTGGCACTACTAGTCTAGCCTCTGAGGCAAGGGTCTAAAGACCAGTCAAAAGAGTACAAACAAGGCAAGAGCAAGACCAGGGCGGCACTACTAGTCTAGCCACTAGGAAGAGGCCACAAGGCCAGTCAGGGTAATATATAAAGGGCTGTACACAATCAAGGTCGTAGCAAATAAGGGGCTACAGGAACGAGACCAAAGTGTACATAGTGCTGCTGATGACCTTTAGGCGAAAGCATCTTCATAAAGATATCAGCTGTGTTGGCACCAGAGGCCAAGTGTACTACGTGGGCCTGCTGTAGCTCGCACAGGAGGAAGTACCGCAGCTGGATGTGCTTCGCTCTGCCCTCGAGTCTACATGGCCTTGTTGTCAGCGTACAGGACAAGGGCAGAGCTAGGTCGCTTACCTAAGTCTGTGAGCAAGAAGGTCAGCCAGCGGAGCTCTTGTGCTTCCATGGCACCGGCGTAGATCTCAGCCTCACAGCTAGACTGGGCAACAAACGACGAGCGGGTGGACCGCCCCGAGACAGCACATGCACCAAGGATAAAGCATTAGCCCTGGGAGGACCGGAGAGTCTCGGCGTTGTCTGCCCAAGAAGCGTCTGTGTGCCCAATAAGGACCACTGGCCCGCGTCCTCCTAGCACTAGCCCCATGCTCGATGTACTTGCTAGATAACGCAAAACCCTCTTAGATGCCGACGAGTGTTGTGGTCAGTGTCTGCTAGTGGCCACAAAGTGGGCCAGGATGTTGAGAGGGTGTGCGGGATCTGGACGAGTGCAAGACATCAGGTACATGAGGCAACCCACGAGCTTTGCGTATGGACCACTAGGCTCTACAGCATCCTCCGGGACTGGAGACGAGAGTCTGTGGTCTAGTGGCAGAGGAGTGGGCTGTGCGGAAGAGAACTGAAGGCCGAACCTCTGAAGGACCTGACGCACCAAGTGTGACTGTGAGAGAGTGATGGTACGCGCTGCTCTGTCCCTGGAGATCTGCAAGCCAGAGTAGCGATGCAGCTCTCCTAGGTCAGTGCAGGTGTGTCTCCTCACCAGCTCGGCCTTCACGGAGGCCAGCGCGTCTCTGTCTGCAGTAGCAAAGACCAGGTCATCTACGTAGACAAGGATGTAGAACAGAATCTGGCTGGAACGGACGAAGAGCGAGGGGTCTGCAGACAACGGGAAGAACTGCAGGTCAATAAGTTTATCCCGCAGCGTGTCGTGCCACTCACGGGGCGCATGTCGCAGGCCGTAGACGGGGCGCTGGAGGAGCCACTCGGTACCAGAGTGAAAAGTACCGGAGAAGCCTTGGGGGCGGCGCAGGTAGACCTGCTCCTGTAGACTGCCCTGGAGGAACGTTGTGGAGAAGTCGAGGGAGTGGAGCTCGTAGTCACGCTGTGTTGCTGCGTAAAGCAGTGCCCGAAGTGTAGTCATCTTCGGGGTCAGGGCAAAGGTCTAAAAGAACTCCACCCTCTCACGCTGATTGAAGCCTCAAGCAACGTAGCGCGCCTTGAAGACAGGTGGCTCTCAAGGAGGGCGCTTCACCTTGAAGAGCCACCGACCATCGACTACGTTCACCCCAGGTGGGGGGACTGCGTCGACGAAGGTACCGGTGGATCTCCAAGATGCCATCTCTTGCTTCATGGCAGCTATCCACTGAGAGGCACAGGGTCCCGAGGTCGCCTCAGCATAGGTGCGAGGGGTCAGGATGTCAAGGGCGTTTGAGTCACCCTTAGAGATTAGCAGCATGGAACAGAGATGGGGAGCGGCCTCAGACAGGAAACCAAGCTCGTTCTACTTGTCCTCTAGGACGTCACTGCCAAGGGCGGCCACACCCCCGACTGAGGGAGGGCAGGAAAGGTCAGAGACCAGAGCGGTGGCGTATTCAAGGCGGGTGGAAGCGGCGCAGTCATGGACAGCAGTGACAAGAGCCGACATACCTGAGACAGGAACGGACGGGTGGGTAACAAGACTGGCAAGGACACGAGTAACAAGGGGATGCATGGCATGCAGGAAGTCAGAGAACGGAGGCGGGGCCACAGCAAGCGACGATGGAGGAGGCGACGGGAGGAGCGAGGGAGCATGAGACGCGTGGGAACGAAGCAACATAGGGTGAGATCGCGGAATAGGGGAGGTAGGACGAGCACGAGACGGGTGACGAGAGCAGACGTGAGACGGAGGATTCCGGTCAGGAGAGAGGGGAGAAGACACAGGAGGAGAACGGGGAGGGAAACGAGCCGAAGGGGAGTCCGATGGAGGAAACACTGGGCCGTAGACCAACAGAGGAGGAGGCTGTGGCGACGGAGGTGCCGGCAGGCGGTCAGGGGAAGGAAGACCGAGGAGGCGAAGAGCGGACACCGACGACGAGTGTTGCGGCTGCTTCCCGACTCCAACACCAGAACCTCCAGCGACACCACGACTCCCTCCGAGAAGCTCCACGCCAGCACCCCCAGAACGGGATCTCGCTCCTGTACCTGCTCCAGCACGCTCCCCAACACCCCAAGAACACACGAACCCCTGCGGCGGTGACGATAGTGGCTGCGGCTGCGACGGCGACGTCTGCGGCTGCGACGGCGACGGCTGCGGCTGCGACGACAACAGATGCGGCAGCGACAGCAATGGGGGTTTCGGGGGAGGAGAAACCAGGGCGAGGAGGGGCAGGGGGAGGGACTCCGCAGAGCCGCGAGAGTCAGCAAACTCCTTGACAGGGACACCAGACAGGAGAGGGGTGACGTGAGACACACCAGACGGGGCAGGGCGGGAAGAGGGGGGAGCCGGGGCGACCGGGGGAGGGGGAACCAGGAACAAGGGGGTGGTAACCGGGGACCACGGTGGGGAAAGTGGTGGTAAAAGGAGACGGAATTGTCAAAGGTGACGTCGCAGGAGTGAAAGAAGCGGTGAGACGGCGAGTGGTAGAAGTGCTAGTCAGACGAGTCGAGGGGGAAATCTAGGAAGACACAGGGGACAGTGCGGGCACTGATCTTGTCCGTGCTAGAGGCACGAACGTCAGCAAGGCAGCCCTAGACATGGAACGCAAACGCGTCACCAGGGGACCCGGTCCAGAGGTGGGTCGGCGAAACCTGCGGCCGCTGAGGGTGCGGCCACAGGTTAAGCTGGTGAGCGGCGTAGCGAACGGCGAACGGCCACAGAAACCTCCATGACCAAATCGATGCGTCGCTTAGCGACCCTATTCTGCTGCGGGGAGTCCGGCAGGGTGAACGTCTGGGTGATGCCCTACGCACGACAGAAACGACCAAGGCAACCGGAGGCAAACTCGCCACCACGGTCAGAGTGAAGACGCAACACAGGGAGGCCTTGTTGAACACGCGCAGAGACAAGCCACGGGATAAGAACGTAAGGCACATCGGCCTTCCGCTCCAGGGGAAACACCGTGGTGTAGCGCGTGTAGTTGTCGACAAGCACTAGGAAGTAGCGCTCGCGAC
The DNA here is from genome assembly GCA_027943415.1 of Closterium sp. NIES-67. Taxonomy (NCBI): domain Eukaryota; kingdom Viridiplantae; phylum Streptophyta; class Zygnematophyceae; order Desmidiales; family Closteriaceae; genus Closterium; species Closterium sp. NIES-67. The sequence goes on from BQMB01002342.1 coordinate 218,859, forward strand.
GCGGCCCATGGACGGGGTCGGGGCCCTAGACTTCCATGTGCAGGGTCTGCAGCAGTGCACCAGTGGGGGGGAACGAGGAGAAGTGAGGGGCACGGCGGAGCCGGCTCTCGACGCAGGGGGTGCACGGTGACGCTGGTAAGGAGGGTACCGCAGGGAACAACACAAAGAGACTTAAGACAAGACCGTGCTGAGACATGTGACGAAGACGTGTGAGGGCAGGGTGACCAAGACGGTGGTGCCACAGAAGCGACGGGTGAGTTAGCGACCGACACGAGCAAGCCGCGGCAACCTGGGTAGACACACACACCTGGGGAGATGTCCCAATCGGGGGGAGCGTGGTGCCCAGCGTGAACAGGCCAAACACCGGTTCACGGGGGAACGTGGTGAGAGGAGCACCAGTGGCGGCCTTGGTACAGACAGTAACCTGCTCGTGACCAGGGAACGTATTGGTGACGCCAAGGTGCTGGAGGCAGCCGACACCAACGAGGTTCTTAGAGAGCGAGGGGATGTGCAGACCTATAAGGGTGCCTGAAGGGACCGCCGGACAGGGAAGGGTGGTGGAGCTACGGGCGACTACAAAAACGGAGGAAGGGTCTGCAAGGGCAACTGCGGTGGGAGCGGCAAGCGGCGTAAGCGTAGTGGAGTCCCGAAAGAAACACGGGGACACGTCGGAGTCCAGGGTGAAGGAGAGCGCGGAAATGGTGGCAGGGGTCGGAGGAGCAAGGGTGGAGCCAAGGCTAAACAAAGCAGGGGTTCATACGCCTGACACAGTAGGGGAGCCTGAACTAGGCAGACTGGGCACACCTACACTAGGCAACACAGGGTAATAGGAACCAGTCACACTAGATCATCGACATACAGGGCATACAAGGCAGAGCTAATCTCATCCATGGCCATATCAAAGATCCTAACACCACGGCGGAGCAAACTGTGCCATTCAGGGAGATCCGGCGTCGGGCCGAAGCAAAGACGAAACAGGTTGTTTAGCCGACTGAAACAGCGAGTTGGGGTATGGCCGATCTTACTGCACACGAGGCTGCGGCGAGGACCGGTATGGAGCTAGTACTAGCAGCGCCCGTCACTCGCACCACCACCCGACGACACACTGCGTGCACGACCACTGCGACCACCTCCACATCCGGCGCCAGGCCACCTAGGCGGGAGACGGCCGACCCGCCGCTGCTGCTGCTGCTGCTGGTCAAGCTGCAGCGCCTGCTGCTTCTGGTGCTGGGGCTGTTGCTCCGAGGCACCAGCCCCAGCCCCCTCGTCAGTACTACCAATGGGCGAACCACCTCCACCACCACCTCCACCCCCTCCTCCGCTACCTCCGACGTGCCCAGCCTTGGGGAGGCGACCCTTACCCGGTTGAAACTGCACTGTGGTGGCTGTGGCGGATGTCTCCGTAACAGGGGCTGCCTCAGCGACAGTAGCAGAACTGTCAGAGTAAGTGCACCGAGCGGGGGCACAATCCTGAAAGATAGAGACCGACGCAGTACTGATAGACTGGGCGATAGAGCGCTGACGGGTCTCTATAGCAGACAGAGTATTGACAAAGTCAGTGAGGGTGAGGTCAGCGGGGTGGAGACTAAGACAGTGATCGCGGGCAGTAGCAAGGCGGTCAGGGAGCCGGATGGCAAGCAGGTAGAGGGTAGAGCAGATGGGGGCTGGAACACACAAAGCTCGGACTCAGTGCATGCAGCATGCCAGGTCGCGTCTAGCGTGCGCTAGTGCGTGGCCAGGTCAGCAACAGTGGAGAAAGACGCGAGATCAGGATGGAGCATGGGCAGGATCAGGCAACCGACAGAGGCAAAGGACGGGGTGGAATAACGCGTGACAATAGCCTCTAGGAACTCGTGCGCAGTCCTGACCGACCGAAAGCGGGGCGCTCAGACAGGGGGAGGGCATGACTAATCACAAGCTGTGCGACAACATCACGCAACAACCAGACAGCACGGGCAAGGGCAGCAGCGGCAGCGGACTCACGGTCGGCAGACGTGGGGTCAGTGGGTAGAGCAGCAGGGGGGTCAGGACTCGGGAGCGTACCGTCGATGTGGACGGCAAGGGAGTGGCCGTCTTGCCGCTGACCAGTGAGGTGACGGCGGAGATCGACAAGCCACGTGTCGAACTCAACCGGCTGACCCTCCGAGTCAAAGCGCAGCACCGAGTCCGCCATCATGGTCGCTGCAGCGACAGACATGCGGTAGTGGGCTGTACTGAATGACAGAGTATGGCGAGAAGCAGTGGTGTGCGGTGCAGTGCAGTGCAGTGCGGTAGAGTGCGGTGCAGTGCAGTAGAGTGCCGTGCAGTGCTGTAGAGTGCGGTGGAGAGAGATGCAGTGCGGTGGAGTGCAGTGGAAAGGGCCGATGAAGCGAGGTGGGAGCCGCAGGGGCAGCTGAGGGGCGGGGTCGCGAGGCGGCTGGGCGGCAAGGCCTCGGGGCGGCTGGTCAACTGGGGCGCGGCGGGCACGTGACCAGGCCGCGGGGCCGTCAGGTGACAGGGCTGCTGGGCGGCTAGGAGTAGGGGCTGCGTGGCAGCTGGAAGACGGAACCGCGTGGCGGCTAGGAGACGCGGCCTTGGGCGGCTAAGCAATGGGGCCGGCTAGGCGGTTAGAAGACAAGGCTGGCTAGGCGACGGGGTCGGCTGGGTGATGGGGCCGGCTAAGCGACGGGGTCGGCTAGGCGAGGGGGCCGACTCGGCAACGGGGCCGGCTGAGCGACGGGGCCGGCTAGGCGACGGGGCCAGCTAGGTGACAGGGCCAGCTAGGTACAGGGCCAGCTAGGAGACATGGCTTGCTAGGGGATGCGGCCGGCTAGGCGACGGGGCCGGCTAGGCGACGGGGCCGGCTAGGCGACGGGGCCGGGTGGGCGACGGGGCCGGCTAGGCGACGGGGCCGGCTAGGAGACGGGGCCGGCTAGGAGACGGGGTCGGCTAGGCGATGGGGCCGGCTGGGCGATGGGGCCGGCGAGGAGACAGGGTCGGCTAGGCGACGGGGCCGGCTAGGCACTAGGTGACAGTGGCCACTAGGGGACGGGAGAGCACGGGTGGGAGGCCGACGGGGCCGCTAGGACCTATGGCGGAAGTGCTGGTGGGCGGGGGGGACCTAACCTACTCATGATACCATGTCAAAGTGAGCGAATGATTAGAATGATGGCATACAAGGGAATATAACCTAGTGGGTTGACATGTTCTTCTACTACCAAGCCTAGGGGGTGTGTTAAATGATACAAGTTATATATAATTGTAGGCTTGGTAGGTTCTACTAAAACATACTGTAGAGGGTACAACTATTAGAGTGAAAGTATAACTAGAATAGGAGGATACAAGGGTATATAGTCTAGGGTGTTGTCCTCTCTATGGCTTGACCCTATGTAGTCTATTATAATATATACAGATAGGTTTGACACACCCCCTAGATGAGATAGGGGCAGTGTCTGGTGAGAGGCAAGCAGCTCAGGGTGGCACTACTAGTCCAACCTCTGAGGCAAGGGTCTAGAGACCATTCAAAAGAGTACAAACAAGAGCAAAAATAGGGCGGGATTACTTGTCCAGCCACTGGGAAGAGGCCACAAGGCCAATCAGGATAATATATAAAGAGTTATACACCATCAAAGTAGTAGCAAGTGAGGTCCTAATCACTATAAAAACACTCACCGATCGTTTTGTCTTGTTGTAGAATGGAGCTACATTATTCTAGCATTTTCGTGACACCAATAAAAGCCTACTCCCAGGCCTCAGTAAATTTGTGAACTGCTTAAACATCCAAAAACCGCTTTAGCATGATAGGAGGGTCGAATGGGCCGGTGTAACCTGGAGGATGTTCCCAGTTGATATTAATCAGGGACCACTTGTCGCTCCCACCGTAAATCTGCCCGTAAACATAGGCAGACGCTTCAAGGATATTGATCCATTCTATGACATTCTGCATCATGTAGAGCAAAAGATCGTAATCATTACCCGATCTGAGTAATGGGCCTAACTCGGATATCCAAACCTCTTTCCAAAGCGACTTTGCCAGCAGCTTTGTCTGAATGTAACGCGCAGTTGTTACCGCTTTCGCCTGCGCCACAGTGTGTTTGAACCACCTTTGTAACGGGATCGGGCAACCATGGACATTAGGCCTCTGCAAAAGCCTCTTGCCGATGACCAGTGGCAGCCTCATGCTGGTTAGAAAAGCGTTACTGTCGACCCCAACCAGATTCGTCTTCAGCTTCCTTCTCCTCAGTGCCAGCCATATCTTTAAGAGCACTCAACTCATTTCAGGCGAGTTGAAGTTGCACCCTTCCTGCTCCATCCCACTCACCCATTGCCCTTCAAGCCCTTCATTAAACGGCTCCAGAGAATCAAGTCTGATATTCCCCAGCATCGGGTTCTTTGCAAGCTCCGCCACGACTTTCATGAGGTAGTAAGCAAACTTCCCCTCGTACTTCTTTCGCAGATTCGTCCACCATGCCTCTTTTGCCCCCCCGACATCCTTACTCTTAGTCATCCACCAGGCACGGCTGTTAGAAAATGCCTAAAACACATTCGCCCCCCTGGCTTTCGCTCCCAGCAGCACCGCCTGCTGCCTAGATTTTGCTATCCAATTAAAATCCCCTTCCGTTCCGGCCAATACCTCGGCCTGACTCTCCACTGAAAAATGTTATCTGTATGCAGTTGAGGGCTGTACAGCGGAAGTGAGCTGGCGCCTATATTGAAGCACACTACATTGAGGCCAAGGCCCGAGGGGAGAAACATGAGGTCTAGAAGGGGGTCCATCGCCGCCTTGGGGAACTTGCCGATGTAGTTGCCCAGCCTAGGGGGGGAGGTGGGTTTGAGGGTAGAGGGGGAAGGGGGAAGGGGGAAGGGGTGTAGGGGAGGGGCGGGGGAAAGGAGATGGGGATGGTGGGTGAGTGGCGGATCAAGGGGTGGGAAAGCAGGTGGTCACGAGACATGATACATTGCGAATTCATTACCGTCACATACAAATCACACCATCCCATACAATCGCATCATCACATTCAATCAAACCATTCCATTCAATCACATCCTATACAGTCACACCATCCCATACAGATGCACCATCCCATACAATCACACCATCCCATACTGAAACACGATCGCATACGATCACACCATCTCAATACAATCATCTCATTATGCGAGCGAAGTGCCCCATCCCTTCCACGTGGTTCCGATTCGCCTTGGAGTGATCATCACTCGGAACGACCCCTTACCGCCAAAGCACACTCCGAACCGCTCAAACGCTAGCATTAATGTCAGCGCAGGTGGCCTGATCATAGTCCCTGCCCTCGCGGAAAACGCGGGATCAGACGCATTTAAGAACGCAGAATTATCCCACGCTGTGCGATTTGAGGAAATAGAATGTGTTACAATACTGGAATGTTCTTACTAGAGAGAGAACAAAGAACATATAGCAGTTGGGTAGTACTCACTAGGAGCACACACCAATACTAGCATGCAATGTATGTATAAGTTGACACACCCCCTAGGCTAGATACTGTAAGGGGTAGTGCTAAACAAGAAGCACACAGCTCAGGGTGGCACTACTAGTCCAACCACTGAGGCAGGGGTCCGAAGACCAGTCAGCAAGAGTACAAACATGACAAGAGCAAGCCAGGGCAGCACTACTAGTCCAGCCACTGGAGGTAAAGCCACAAGGCCAGTCAGACAGGTATAAATAGTGAGGAGTATACAATCAAGGCCCTAGCAAGAGAGTAGCTATAGGAACAAGACCAAGCCGTACACAGTGCCTCTGATAATCTTTACGCACAAGTGCCTTAGCAAAGATATCAGCTGTGTTGGCACCGGAGGCTAAGTGAACTACGCGGGCCTGGCGACACTGCTGTAGCTCGCGTAGGAGGAAGTACCGCAGCTACATATGCTTCGCTCTGCCCTCAAGTCGAGGCTCCTGACATAGGAGAATCATGGCCCTGTTGTCAGCGTACAAGACCGGGGCAGAGCTAGGCCGCTCACCTAAGTCTGTGAGCAAGAGTGTCAGCCAGCGGAGCTTCTGAGCCGCCATGGCACCGGCGTAGATCTCAGCCTCACAGCTAGACTGAGCAACAGACGATGAGCGGGTGGATCTCCACAAGATGGCCAGGCTGAAACAATAGCCCTGTGACGACCTGAGGGTCTCAGCGTCATCTGCCCAAGAAGCGTCTGTGTGCCCAGTAAGGACTACGGGCTTGTGTCCTCTAAGCACTAGCCCCATATCTAATGTAATTGCTAGATATCGCAAAACCCTCTTAGCGGCCGACCAGTGCTGTGGTCGGTGTCTGCCAGTGGCCACAAAGCGAGCCAGGATGCTAAGAGGGTATGCGAGATCTGGACGAGTGCAAGTCATCAGGTACATGAGGCAGCCCACTAGCTCTGCGTAAGGGCCACTGGGCTCTACTGACTCCTCAGAAACGGGAGCCGAGAGCCTGTGGTCTATAGGTAGGGGTGTGGGCTATGCAGAGGAGAACTGAAGACCGAACCTCTGAAGGACCTGGCGCACCAAGTGTGATTGTGTGAGAGTGATGGTGTGTGCTGCTCTGTCCTTGGAGATCTGCAGGGCAAGGTAGCGACACAGTTCTCCTCTGTCAGTGCAGGTGTGTCTCTTCAACAGCTCTGTCTTCAAAGAGGCCAGTGCGTCTCTGTTTGCAGTAGCGAAGACCAGGTTGTCAACGTACACTATGATGTAGAACGGAGTTTGGCCAGCACGAACGAAGAGCGAGGGGTCTGCAGAGGATGGAAATAACTGCAGGTTAGCAAGCATGGTACACAGTGTGTCGTGCCACTCACGGGGAGCCTGCCGCAAGCCGTAGACCAGGCGCCTGAGAAACCACTCGGTCCTAGAAGGGAAGGTACAAGTGAAGCCCTGTGGACGGCGGAGGTAGACCTGCTCGTGTAGGCTGCCCTGAAGAAAGGCAGTAGAGAAGTCTAGTGAGTGAAGCTCGTAGTCGCGCTGTGCTGCTATGTGTAGTAGCGCCTGAAGAGTAGTCAACTTCGGGGTCGGGGCGAAGGTCTGGAAGAAGTCCACCCCCTTGCGCTGACTGGAGCCTCTAGCCACGTAGCGCGTCTTGAAGACAGGCAGCTCTCCTGGGGGCGCTTCACCTTGAAGAGCCACCGGCCATCAACTACGTTCACCCAAGGCGGGGGAACTGCGTCGACGTAAGTGCCAGTGGATCTCCAAGATGACATCTCCTGCTCCATGGCAGCTATCCACTGAGAGGCCCAGGATCCCGAGGTCGCCTCAGCGTAGGTACGAGGGGTCGGGATGTTAAAGGCGTCTGGGTCACCCTCAGGGACTAGGAGCATGGAACAGAGATGGGGAGAAGCCTTAGACAGGAAAGCAAGCTTGTACTGCCTATCCTCTAGGACGTCACTGTCAAGGGCAGGAGCACCCCCGACGGACGGAGGACGGGCAGGGTCAGAGACCAAAGCGGTGGCGTAGTCAAGGCCGCGGGTAGAGGCGAAGTCAGCGACAGCAGCGACAAGAGCGTCAAGACTCGAGACAGTTACAGACGGGTCAGTAACAAGAGAGGCAAGGACCCGAGGAACAAGGGGACGTGCGGCACGAAGATCGTCAGACAGAGGCGGAGGCGCGAGAACAAGGGATGACGGAGGAGGGGATGGGAGGAGGGGAGGACGAGACGCGTGGGAACGGAGCAACATAGGGCAGGAGCGAGAGATAGGAGAGACAAGACGAGCAAGAGAGGGACGACGGGACCAGACGTGAGACGGAGGCATCCAGTCGGGAGACAAGGGGGGAGACACTGGAGGTGAACGAGGGGGGAGACAAGCGGGGGAGGATTCCGACGGAGGGAACACAAGGCCGTAGACAGGAAGCGGAGGAGGAGGTAGCGGGGGATGCACAGGCGTGCGGTCAAGGGAGGTAAGGCCGAGGAGGCAAAGGGCAAACACCGGCGTCAACTGCTGCTACTTCTGCACGTCGCCAACACCTGCACCGCCAGTGGCACCACGGCTACTACCGGAACACTCCACGTTAGCACCCCCAGAACTAGAACGCCCTCCAGCACCGGTGCCATCCCAAGACCCGCCGGGACAAGCCACGAGAGGAACTCCAGGACTAGCACCCTCCTCAAGACCAGCACCCCGAGGGCCCACGAGCGGCAGCTGCGAGTGCAGAGGAGGAGACACAGGGGGTGAAGCAAGCGGCGAGGACTGCGCAGCTGGGCAACCAGAGTCAGCACATTCCTTTACGGGGACAACCGACGGGAGGGGAGTGACGTGAGACACACCAGACAGAGCAGGACGAGGAGGGAGGGAAGCGAGGGATATCGGGGAAGGGGGAACCAGGGACAAGGGGTGAGAAACCGAGAGGCCACGGTGAGGAGAGCGGTGGTAGAAGGAGACAGACTCGTCGAAAGTGGCATCACGGGAGTGAAAGAAGCGGTGAGACAGTGGGTGGTAAACGTGCCGGTCAGACGAGTCAAGGGGAAAACTGAGAAAGACATAGGGGACGATGCGGGCAGTGAGCTTGTCCGTGCCGGAGGCACGAACGTGAGCGAGGCAGCCCCAGGCATGGAACGCAGACACGTCACTAGGAGACCCGGTCCAATGAAGGGTCGGCGAAACCTGCGGCCGCTGGAAGCGAGGCCACAGGTTAAGCTGGTGAGCGCCATAGCGAACGGCAAACGACCACAGAAAATGGGGTCCATCGCCATGGATCATGGAGGTACAAGCCACCTCCATAACCAGTCCAATGCGGTGCTCAGCAACCCCATTCTGTTGTGGCGAGTCCGGCAGAGTGTACGACTGGGTGATGCCCTCCGCACGACAGAACTGTCCAAGCCGACCAGAGGCGAACTCGCTGCCACGGTCAGGGTGGAGACGTGCAGCCACAAGCCACGGGATAAGAACGTCAGGCACGTCAGCCTTCCGCTCAAGGGGAAACACGGTGTTGTAGCACGCATAGTCGTCGACGAGCACAAGAAAGTAGAGCTCGCGACGCGGTCCGGAGACGGGGGCTGGACCTCAGACGTCCAGGTGCAGGGTCTGAAGAGGAGCCGCGACAGGGCGGAGCGAGGAGGAGTAAGGAGCACGGCGCAACCGGCCCTCAACGCAAGGCATGCAAGGGGGCGCAAGCAAGGGGGGTAGGGCAGGGAGCGATGCAGGGAGGCCTAAGACAAGACCGTGCTGGGACATGTGACGCAGACGCGGGAGCGCAGGGTGACCTAGGCGGTGGTGCCACAGAAGGTACGAGTGAGTGAGCGACCGACACGAGCAAGTCACGGCGACCTGGGAGGACGCTCCAACCGGGGGGGAAGCGGTGTCCAGGGTAAACAGGTCAGACACCGGGTCCCGGGGGAATGTCGTGAGAGGGGAACCTAAGGCGGCCTCAGTTCAAACATCGTACCGCTCGTGACCAGGGAACGTAGTGGTGTCGCGAAGGTCCTGAAGCCAGCCGACACCAACTAAGTTCCTGGAGAACGAGGGAACGTGGAGGCCGGAAAGGGAACCAGAGGGGACCGCTGGACAGGTAAGGGAGGTGAAGCTGCGAGCGATGACAGGACCAGCAGAAGGGTCGGCAAGCGCGACAGCAGCAGGCGCAGCAAGCGGCGTCAACGCGGAGTGGTCGCGGAAGAGGCAGGAAGACGCGCCGGAGTCGAGTGTGAAGGACAGCGAAGCAGTAGCAGAGGATGAAGGAGGAGCCAATGCATAACCTAGGCTAGACAAACCAGACAGTCCTACACCTGACGCAGTAGGGGAGTCTATACTATACAAGGGTGCTACACCTAAGCTAGAGAACGCAGGGTAATAAGATCCATATTAGAAGCGTCAGCATACAAAGCATGCACTAGAAGCGTCAGCATACAAAGCATGCAAGGCACAACCAATCTGATCCATATCTAAGTCAAACACAGGCACACCGTGGTGCAGCAGACTGGACCAGTCAAGGAGGTCCGGGGATGGGTCGAAGCGGCGACGAAAGAGGTCGTCGAGGTGGCAAAAGCAGCGGGGGGTCGGGTGCGGGCAGCGGCACACCGTGCCACGGAGGGGGCCGGTCTGGAGCTTGTACTAGCAGGTCACAGCACCGAAGCGGCCGGTAGACGCCGAGCTGCGAGGGCCGCCACCGTGGCCACCACTCCAGACGTGCCTGGCTACCCGGGCGGGTGTCGGGCTCACGACTGAGGTTGTTGTTGTTGCTGCTGCTGCTGCGGCGACTGCTGCTGCTGCTCCTGAACACCGGTCTACAACCCCCTCAGCAGGACCACTGTCACCGCCACCACCACTACCAGTACTACCACCACGCCCCCCTTTTGGGCCGCGACGGTCCCGGCGCGAACGCTGCTGCGAGGAGACCGCAGCAGCAGTCTTGGCAGTAGGGGTCACTACGGCGACTGCAGCATAAAATTCAGCAAACGTGCACAGCCCTAAAAGATAGAGAGTGCCGCAACACCGCTCGACTGAGCGATAGTGCGCTGGCAAGTCTCGATCTCGGACAGAGCGGTGACGAAGGTGGTCAGGGTGAGGTCACCAGGGTGAAGCTGTAACACGCACTGGCTAAGCGGTCAGGCAGGCGCATGGCGATGAGATACAGGGTGATACAAAACGGTAGGGGGAGCGCAGTGAGCTGTGCGGCAGTGCTAGCAGTGCGGTAGCGAGTCTCTAGGGTACGGAGGTGAGCGGCAAGGTCTGCAACAGTCGGAAAAGCCGCTAGATCCATAAAGAGCACGGGGAGGATGAGACGGCCTGCAGAGGCTGAGGCGGGCATGGAATAGCGAGCAACTTCGGCATCTAAGAACTCCTTGGCGTTCGCGACTGTAGTAAAGCGCGGACGCTCAGACAGGGGGAGAGCATGACTAATGGCGAGCTATGCTACGCGATCGCGGGAATCCCAGATAGCGCGGGCAAGTACAGCAGAAGAGAAAGCCTTACGTGTAGCCGAGGTGGGGTCAGCAGGGAGGGGATCAGGGGCAGGGGGCGGGGCAGCAAACCATCAGCATGGACAGCGAGGGAGTGCCTATCCTAGCGCTGACCTGTGAGGTGACGACGGAGGTCGACAAGCCAGGCGGCGAATCGATCGTGTGGCCCTCAGCATCCAGGCGGAGGACGGAGTCTTCCATCGTGCACGCTCAGCGACACAGCTTTACAGCGGCGCAGCAGCAGGACGCCACAGGTCCACAGCGGCACAGCTCCTCAGCGGCACAACGATAACTGCGGCACAGCGACACGGCTGCAGGACGCTCCAGCATGGCCGAGCAGAAGACGCAAGGCCCGAGGCAGGTAGCAGGGCGGCACGAGCCGAGGTGCCGGCGAAGACATGAGGAACCGGGCGGGCACGAGGGGCCGGTCTAGGGTGCGAGGGCCGGGCAGGGCTCAAGGGGCTGAGCGGGCGCTAGGGGCCGGACTAAGGCGCGAGGGGCCGGGTGGGCGCAAGGGATCGGGCAGGCGCGTGGGACCGGGCGGGCACTAGGGGCAAGGCGGGCGCAAGGGGCCGGGCAGGCGCGTGGGACCGGGCAGGCACTAGGGGCCAGGTGGGCGCGAGTGGCCGGGCGGGCGCTAGGGGCCGGGCAAGGGCTCATGGGGCCGGGCGAGCACGAGGGGCCGAGCAGGTGCGAAAGGGTCGGGCAGGCGCTAGGGGCCGTGCAGGCGCGAAGGGGGGCCGGGCGGGCGCGAGGGGCCGGGCAGGCGCTAGAGGCCGTGCAGGCGCGAAGGGGGGCCGGGCGGGCGCGAGGGGCCGGGCAGGCGCTAGAGGCCGGGCGGGCGCGAGTGGCCATGCAAGCGCTAGGGGCCGGGGTAGGGTGCGTGGGGCCAGGCAAGCGCTAGGGGCCGGGCGAGCGCTAGGGGCGGGGAAGGTGAGAACGGGCCACGCAGGTGCTAGGGGCAGGGCAGCCGCGAGTGACCGGGTAGGCTCGAAAGGGCCGAGCAGGCGCTAGGGGCTGTGCAGGTGCAAAAGGGTCGGGCGGGCGCTAGGGGCCGGGCAGGCGCGAACGGGCCGGGAAGGCGCTAGGGGCCGGGCGGGCGCTAGGGCCAGCTAAGGCGCGAGTGGTGGCTGAGGCGCGAGGGGCGCGCTAGGGGCCAGCAAAGGGGGGGAAAGCTAGGGCGCGATAGGCTAGGGCACAGGCGGAAGCGGGTGGATGGACCTAACTTACTCGTGATACCATGTTAGAATACAAGAATGTTCTTACTAGAGAGAGAGAACAGAGAACATATAGCAGTTGGGTTGTACTCACTAGGAGCACACACCGACACTAGCCTATAACTACTACATGCAATGTATGTATAAGTTGTCAGAATGTCCACGCTCGTATACAGGCTCGGATACAGGCTCATATGCAGGCTTGGGTGCAGGCTCGGATGCAGGTGAGGAGGCAGGGGGGCTTGCACTCGGAGCGTTGTCAGGTGGCTGTTCAGCGATCGTCTGTAGAGGAGGTGAGAGCCCTGGAGGTGACTGTGCCGGAGGTGACTGTGGGGGAGGTGACAGTACGGGAGGTGACACTACAAAGACGATTATAATGGAGGTGAATGTGCAGCGGCAAGGGGAACAGCTTCGGGAGAGTGGGATTTACTGGTGGAGATGGCGGAGAGGGCAGGGATGGGCGAGATGGGGAAGATGGCGAAGAGCAGTAGCAGCAGCAGCAGCAGCTGCACGACTTGCACGTTCAAGGCAGAACTACGCATCCTAAGCTCTGCTAATTTCAGTCACTAACATTTTACGATTTTTTCTCTTATGGACGTTTGGACAAAACGGAGCGCGGGTTTGAACACCCGGCCTAAGTCATTGTTTAGTGCTGTGAACACTGTTGCGTGAATCATGCAATCGCGTTTTTTACTCACTCCTCAATACGCCCGCGTCTCATATTTCCTACCAACCAAAGGTATTACCTTTGGTGGGCGGGGCTGATTGGGGGGCGAGGGGTGAAATTTAGAAAAAGAGTGGGCAAGGGTTGCGACAATTTTGGAAATCGTCGAAGGTCCAACTTTGTTGAGGCTCCGAGTATTGTATTTCTGCGGACCCGTATTACCTTTGGTTTGAGCCCACGAAATGTTGAGGGCCTGGATGGTGGGGGTTGGGTTCTCAAAGTTTCTCAAGCGGTTGCAATTCCAGCGTTGAGTTCGGGCCGAAATTCAGTTTCTTGAGTCACTTTCGGGTCCTGGTTCCGTGTACCCAGCCCAGGTTCCGAAACCTCGCTTAATGCAAACGCGTTCCCGGGCTCGTTTTGCTGAGGTTGGATATCTACTCTCGCACTCACTTGCGATCCCTCGCTCAAAGAGCAGCTATGTTACATAGAACCAAGCGTGCTTTAATCGTCAGACCAGGATCACGCCAAGAAACGAGACTCCATATGCTTCTGGCGTTTTGGCAAGATCTTGGCCTGACTCCTGCTCGCTAACTTGACGCAACATTGCCGGAGTCCAAGGTGATTTGTTACGGCGATAGAGTTGTTTTTACGATTTAATACGGTGGGAGGCAATCTTTTGTGTTTGGGGTTGGGGATCCGTTGTTTTTCTCGAGTTCCGCTCGTCTGACTCAGCAATCGAATCTCTTCTGACACTCACGCACACTGAACTTTGACGGTGTCGCCTGAAATTCCTTGTTCAGGTACCTTGGACAAACGAGCCGCGCGTCACACTGACGGCCAGCGCGACTCTAGGGTAATGGTGGTTGGTTGGTGTCCTCGAACGGACGTCGAATCACGAGCAATTTGACGTTCACGCGTCATTTTTGCCATAAACGGTGTAACTATGAGTGTTACAGTGTTATGAATGGGACTGCTGAGTAGCGCGGAGGGCAATGGCGAAACTGTGAACAAGTGAATGACAATAAAATGAAAGAACACACAATATATAGAAAGCCTAGGGTGATCCTGGACGTAGGATCGGAAGGTTCAGGAAAGGTATCGAAGGGCCTCGATGTGTCGTAGCGAGGTTCGGAAAGGCCCAGGAGGCTCGAACTGATAGGTCTGGAACCCTGGCGATGGTTCGGGACTGTTCGAGTCGTACGCCCTGTAGCAAGCCTCAGTAAGGAATTACGCAATCCTTACAATCTCCTCCCTTCTAGATAAGCACACAAATAAATAAAACTACACACACTCTAACTGAATCTCGTAGGAGTGAAGCCACCACTGTTGAGAATCTCTAGCTTCTTCAAGAAACTCCGTCCAACGGTCGAAATGTGTCGAAACGATCGCCGTCGATCGTAGCCGTCGAACCTTGGTCAAATTACCCAGATAACCAAACGGGCAAAAGGGATACTACCGCACCACAGCTTCCTTGTCTCCAGCGAATCCTTCGCCGAGAATTACAAACCCAATCGTCGTGTACTGTATCCGCTCAGTAACACCACGATTATTCACACTGCTGCAAGTTGGCGAGCCGAATCTTCTGTATAGCGCCAAACTTGTCTGTAGCTCCGTAACTGTAGATCGCTCCTCGTTTAATTCCACGTGAGTCGTGACATTCGCAGAAACACCCGTCCGTATTTCGCAAAGTCAACGAACTCCAGCTATTCGTCAAATGCGAGGTCATTCGCGACACATGCGAGAACACGCGTCCGTGTCTCACGAAAAGTCAGCGAATTCCATCAGCTCAAGGACGAAAGCTCCGTCACTCCTGTAACCGTAGTCCGTGTTGCCTCAGGCGGTTAATTTAAACACGCCCTCAACTTTTGTGAAAACCAGCGAAATTCCTGAAATGCCAACTCGAATCTGTCTGTCGATTCAGTCGGTCAAACAGCATCTGTCCATCGATGCTTCTGCAGCGGATGTCAAACTTGTCGAGGGTAAATCCAAAAAACAACTGCTGCACAGCTGCTCTCTCCCCCCTCCATGAAAAGAAAATCTCTGTCGTCGATGACGAAAATACCATGCTTCAAGTTTCTTCAGACCCGAAACTTAAAGTATCTTCAAACTCTGCTCGTCAGGACCAGTCTCAGCGCGACCCTATAACGCAGGGCAACTGCGCCACGTAGACCCTAGCTCCATCCGACGCCGTAGATCAATATTCTGCTCCGCAGAATGCCGTCGATCTGCTTCGTGTTGTTACCCTCAGTAGAAATTTTCTAAACTCCACCTGACCGATTCACCGTGCAGACGTTCACCCTTCGCGCGGCTACGGCAGGTACCCCAGAAAAACTTGGGTACAGTTCTCAGCTCCGAAAAACGCATTCTCTGCAGTTTCACCGACTAACCATGCTGGTATTTAAACCTTCACACAGCTCGGTAGGTACCCGTGACCCCAGCTACCGCTCCAGCCAAAAACTTGAAGAATTCCCACCCGGAAGATACCCGACGTTTAGCGACGCGCCGACGTTCACCCATCTTTGCGCCCGTCCAGGTAAATCCCCGAATGAGTCCTCGCAGCCGAGTCTTTGATTATAGCCCCCCAGCTCAGGAATAATCCGTGAAGACTCCCGCGTGACTCCAAATTTTCCGTGACGGCAACACGTTTTTCCCATTGCAACAGTAACCCTTGTCGTCCTGAAGCTCCATTTGATGACTACACTCCAGAGCAGGGGTGAATCCGCTGTCTGGCCGTACTCAGATAAGCGCAAACACTATCATAGTTGGGCGAATTAATCAGTCTAATTCGCGAGCAACCGCTTTGCAGCTTACGTGAGGGATTCTCCTTCCCCTCCCTGAAAAACCCCGTTCCTGCAAAAATCTGCTCCAAACTGCTTCAAAATTTCTTCAACTGCTGCTTCCACGATAAAAAACCCCCGTAGGCCGCTGTTCACCCAGCACCCACGTTCGTCGTTCTCCAAACAGTACCGCGCCCGTTCTTTCGAAAAACTCGCAGCTCCGTCGTTCTCGGCAACACATCCTCGCCGTTCGTATCGGACCCGAGCTCCGCGTACCGTCGCAAATTTCCTTCGCTTTTTTTGTCAACCTGCTTCACTCGCCTCCCACTGTACAGCGTCCGATGTTCACAAATCGTTCGCCTGTCGTGTAGCGCCGAAAACATTTCTTCCTTTATCCACCAGCACAGGGTGATCCGCTGGCTCATCCTCCCTTATTCGTCCGGGAGCGGTCGATAGCATGTATCGTACTACCACTCGGTGGAGATGTTGAAGATCGGGCGACGCGCCTCCTAGGCCCCGTCGCGCCCCCCCTTGGGCCCCATCGCGCTGCCTTGGCCCCGCCGCGCCCCTCCTGGGCCCCCTTCGTGCCCCGTAGGTCCTGTCGCGCCCCCCCCCTGGGCCCCATCGTGCCTCCTAGGCCCCGCCGCGCCCCCCCCTGGGCCCCGTCGCACTGCCTAGGCCCCGTCACGCCCCTCCTGGGCCCCTCGTGCCTCCTCGACCCCGTCGCACCTGCCTGGCCCCGTTGTGCCTGCCTGGCCCCGTCGAGCCTGCCTGGCCCTCACCGCGCTGCCTGGCCCCGCCGCGCCTGCCTGGCCCCGTCGCGCCTGCCTGGCCCCACCGTCCCTACCTGCCCCTTTCGCCCCGGCTCGTCCTGCTGTGCCGCCTCGGGCTCCGTCTCCTCCGCTCGCCCGTGCTGAGGCGCTTCGTGGCCACTGTGCTGGAGGGGGCTGTAGCTGAGTTCCTGTAGAGCTGTGCCGCTGACCCTGCACGATGGCGGACTTCGTGCTCCGACTGGACGCTGAGGGCCATGCGGTTGACTTCGCCGCCTGGCTCTCCGATCTCCGCCGCCACCTCACAGGTCAGCGTCAGGATGGCCACTCTTTGGTTGTCCATGTTGACGGCTTGCTCCCCCGCCCCCCTGTACCCCCCCCCTCCCTGCTGATCCCTCCTCTGATGACCATGAGACCTTCTCTACTGCTGCGCTTGCCCGTGCGGTCTGGGACTCCCGCGATGCAGTCGCTCAGGTAGCCATTAGCCATGCCCTTCCTGTCTCTGAGCACTCGCGTTTTGCTACTATTGAGACGACCAAAGCTTACTTAGACGATGTTATTGCCCGCTATTCCACACCCGCGTCTGCTTGTGCTGGTCGCCTGCTCTTCCCTATGCTTTTCCCAGACCTTGCAGCCTTCCCTACCGTCGCAGACTTTGCCACTCACCTGCGTGCTCTAGAGACCCGCTATCGCACTGCCAGCACTGCTGCCCAGCTCACTGCGCTCCCCCCCCCTTTCTGCATGACGCTCTATTTTATTGCCATGCGCCTGCCAGACCGCCTCGCTAGTGCTCGCGATCACTTCCTTAGCCTGCACCCGGCTGACCTCACTCTCACTGCCTTTATCGACACCCTCACCGAGATCGAGACTCGCCAGCGCACTATCGCTCAGTCGAGCGGTGCGCCGGCAGTCTCTATCTTTCCCGGCTGTGCCACCTCCCAGTGCACGTTCACTGACGTTTCGGCTGCGGTCGCCACGGCGACCCCTCTCACCGAGACGGCTGCTGCGGTCCACCCGCAGCGGCGCTCGCGCCGTAGTGGCCGTGGTCGCCAGGGTGGTAGGGGTGGTGGTGCAGGTAGTGGTGCTGGTGGTCGTGAGCGTAGTCCGTCTGGGGGGACTAGCATTGGTGGTCAGGAGCAGCAGCCCCAGCCGCAGCAGGAGCAGCCCGCGCCGCAGCCGCCGTCCCAGCAGCAGCCGCCGTCCCTGCCGCAGCCCCCGCAGCAGTGGGCTCGCCTCCCGCCTGTTTGGCCCGGCTCCTCAGGGGGTGGTGGCAGTGGTGGCGGCCCGCGCAGCTTGGCGTCTACCAGCGGCTCCGGTGCTGTCACCTGTCAGTACCAGCTTCAGACCGGGCCCCTTCGCGGCACTCTGTGCCGCCGCCCGCACCCGACTGCCCGTTGTTTCCGCCGCCTCGACGATCTGTTTCGTCGTCGCTTTGGCCCGGCCCCGGACCTCCCTGACTGGCACAGCCTGCTCCGCCAGGGCGTGCCGATCTTTGAGTTAGACATGGATCAGATAGGTGCTGCTTTGCATGCCATGTATTCTGACGCTGCTAGTTTTGTTGGATCTTATTATCCTGTGTTCTCTAGTTTAGGTGTTACACCGTTGTGTAGCCTAGCCTCCCCTGCTGCGTCAGGCGTAGGACTGCCTAGTTTGTCTAGCCTCGTCTCTGCACCGGCTCCGTTCCCCGCCCCTGCCACTACTGCGCTGTCCTTCACTCTCGACTCCGATGCTTCTGCCTGCTTCTTCCGCGACCGTTCCGCACTTACGCCGCTTGCTATGCCAGCTGTCGTCTCTCTCGCCGACCCCTCTGCGGGTCCTGTCGTCGCTCGCAGTTCTACGTCCCTTCCCTGTCCAGCCGTTCCCTCGGGCTCCCTTACAGGCCTCCACGTTTCCTCATTCTCGAGGAACCTGGTTGGTGTCGGCTGTCTCCAGGACCTCGGCGTCACCACCACGTTCCCCGGGCACGAGCGGTTTGCTGTCTGTTCTGAGGCTGTCTCAGGTTCCCCCCTTGCGACGTTCCCCAGGGACCCGGTATCCGGTCTGTTTACCCTAGACACCGCCTCCCCTCCGGTTAGTGCGTCCTCCCAGGTTGCTGCCGCTTGCTCGTGTCGTTCCCTCACTCACCCGTCCCTTCTCTGGCACCACCGCTTAGGTCACCCTGCTCTCCCTCGTCTACGTCACATGTCCCAGCACGGCCTTGTCTTAGGTCTCCCTGTGTCGCTCCCCGCCCTTCCTCCCTCGATTGCGCCACCGTGCACGCCTTGCGTCGAGGGCCGGCTCCGCCGTGCCCCTCACTCCTCCTCGCTGCGCCCTGCTACTTCCCCCCTTCAGACCCTGCACCTGGACGTTTGGGGCCCTGCCCCCGTCCCCGGACCGCGCGGTGAGCGCTACTTCCTTGTGCTCGTCGACGACTACACGCGCTACACCACGGTGTTTCCCCTCGAGCGGAAGGCCGACGTGCCCGACGTTCTTCTCCCGTGGGTTGTGGCTGCGCGTCTCCACCGCGGTCTCCCCGTGTTGTGTCTCCACTCAGACCGGGGCGGCGAGTTCGCCTCTGGTCGGCTTGGACAGTTCTGTCGTGCGGAGGGCATCACCCAGTCGTACACCTTGCCGGAATCGCCACAGCAGAATGGGGTTGCTGAGCGCCGCATCGGCTTGGTCATGGAGGTCGCCCGCACCTCCATGATTCATGCCGATGCCCCACATTTTCTGTGGCCGTTCGCTGTTCGCTACGCTGCTCACCAGCTTAACCTATAGCCACGCTCTCAGCGGCCGCAGGTTTCGCCGACCCTTCTTTGGACCGGGTCCCCCAGTGACGCGTCTGCGTTCCACGTCTGGGGCTGCCTTGCTCACGTTCGTGCCTCTGGCACGGACAAGCTCACTGCCCGCACTGTCCCCTGTGTCTTCCTCGGTTTCCCCCTGGACTCGTCTGACTGGCTTTTCTATAACCCGCCGTCTCACCGCTTCCTCCACTCTCGTGACGTTACCTTTGACGAGTCCGTCTCCTTTTACCGCCGCTTCCCTCACCGAGGTCTCCCAGTTGCCCCCCCCCTGTTCCTTGCTCCCTCTCCCTCGGTAGCCCCTGCCCCTCTCCCGCCTCGTCCTGCCCCGTCTGGTGTCTCTCACGTCACTCCCCTTCCGTCGGTTGTCCCCGTTGAGGAGTCTGCTGACTCTGGTGGTACCCCCGGTCTGTCCTTCCCGCGTCCCCCTTCCCCGGTGCCTCCGCCTCCACTGTCGCAGTCGCTGACCCCGCTGCAGCCGCCGTCGCCGTCGCCGCCGCAGCCGTCGCCGCTGTCGCCGCCGCCGCAGCCGTCGCCGCTGCATTCGTCGCCGCCACTGCCGCCCCCGCTCTTGGCCCCTGGGGGTGCTGGTGTGGAGGAGGGTGTTCGTCCTATGGCTTCTGGGGGTGCTGCTGATGGTGGAGGAGGTTCTCGCTCTGGGGGTGTTGGTTCTGGGGGTGCTGCTGTTGAGTGTTCTACCGACGGTCGTTCTGCCTCTGCTGGTCCGAGAGTTCCGGCCCAGCCGCTGTCGTCGCCGCAGCAGCCGTCGCCGCCGGTCTCCGCTCTCCGCCTGCTCGGCCTTCCCTCCCCTGACCACTCGCCGGTGTCTCCCCCGCCGCCCGCTAACCTTCCTGTCTACGGTCCTGTTTTCCCGCCGCCGGACTCGTCTCCGGCCCGTCTTCCTCCTCGTTCCCCTCCTGTGTCCCCTCCGCTGTCCCCTAACCCTACCCCTCCGTCTCACGTTTGGGCTCGTCGTCCCTCTCGTGCTCGTCCCGTCTCTCCTGTGCTGCCCACCCACCCTATGTTGCTCCGTTCCCACTCGTCTCGTCCTCCTCTCCTCCCGTCCCCTCCTCCCTCGTCCCTTGCTGTTGCACCTCCTCCGTTCTCTGACTACCTCCGTGCTGCTCGTCCACTTGTCCCTCAATTCCTTGCCTCTCTTGTTACCGACCCTGCTGTTCCTGTCTCGTGCCTTGACGCGCTTGTCGCTGCTGTCGCTGACTTCGCCTCTACCCGTCGCCTTGACTACGCTACCGCTCTGGTTTCTGACCCTGCCCGTCCTCCGTCCGTCGGGGGTGCTCCTGCCCTTGGCAGTGACGTCCTAGAGGACAGGCAGTACGAGCTGGCTTTCCTGTCCGAGGCTGCTCCCCATCTCTGCTCCATGCTTTTAGTCCCTGAGGGTGACCCAGACGCCTTCGACATCCTGACCCCTCGCACCTACGCTGAGGCCACCTCGGGACCCTGGGCCTCTCAGTGGATAGCTGCCATGGAGCAGGAGATGGCATCTTGGAGGTCCACCGGCACTTATGTCGACGCAGTTCCCCCGCCTGGGGTGAACGTAGTCGATGGTCGGTGGCTCCTCAAGGTGAAGCGCCCCCCTGGAGAGCCGCCTGTCTTCAAGGCGCGCTACGTGGCCAGAGGTTTTAGTCAGCGCGAGGGGGTTGACTTCTTCCAGACCTTCGCCCCGACCCTGAAGATAACCACTCTTCGGGCGCTGCTACACGTAGCAGCTCAGCGTGACTACGAGCCTCACTCCCTCGACTTCTCTACTGCCTTTCTTCAAGGCAGCCTACACGAGCAGGTCTACCTGCGCCGACCACAGGGCTTCACTGGTACCTTCCCTCCTGGGACCCAGTGGCTTCTCAGGCGCCCGGTCTACGGCCTGCGTCAGGCTCCCCGCGAGTGGCACGACACGCTACGTGCCACGTTAGTAGACCTGCAGTTCTTTCCGTCCTCTGCTGACCCTTCACTGTTTGTGCGTTCCGGCCAGACTCCGTTCTACATCCTTGTCTACGTAGATGACCTAGTCTTCGCTACTCCTGACAGGGACGCACTGGCCTCAGTGAAGACTGAGCTGCTGAAGAGACACACCTGCACTGATCTTGGAGAGCTGCGTTGCTATCTTGGCCTGCAGATCTCCAGGGACAGAGAAGCACGCACCATCACTCTGACCCAGTCACACTTGGTGCGTCAGGTCCTTCAGAGGTTCGGTCTTCAGTTCTCCTCTGCACAGCCCACACCTCTACCTGTACACCACGGGCTTTCCGCTCCTATTCCTGAGGAGTCAGTAGAGCCCAGCGGCCCCTACGCAGAGCTGGTGGGTTGCCTCATGTACCTGATGACCTGCACTCGCCCAGATCTCGCATACCCTCTTAGCATCCTGGCTCGCTTTGTGGCCACTGGCAGACACCGACCACAGCACTAGTCGGCAGCCAAGAGGGTTTTGCGATATCTAGCAGGTACATCAGGCATGGGGTTAGTGTTGGGAGGACGTAGGCCAGTGGTTCTCACTGGGCACACAGACGCTTCTTGGGCAGATGACTTTGAGATGCTCAGGTCATCACAGGGCTACTGTTTTAGCCTTGGTTCGGGTGCTATCTCTTGGAGATCCACTCGCTCGTCGTCTGTTGCTCAGTCGAGCTGTGAGGCTGAGATCTACGCTGGTGCCATGGCGGCACAGGAGCTCCGCTGGCTGACCTTCTTGCTCACAGACTTAGGTGAGCGGCCTAGCTCTGCCCCGGTCCTGTATGCTGACAACAGGGCCATGATACTCCTGTTTCAGGAGCCTCGACTTGAGGGCAGAGCGAAGCACATTCAGCTGCGGTACTTCCTCCTGCGCGAGCTACAGCAGCGTCGCCAGGCCTGCGTTGTTCACTTGGCCTCTGGTGCCAACACAGCTGATATCTTTACGAAGGCGCTTGCGCCTAAAGATTATCAGCGGCACTGTGTACAGCTCGGTCTAGTTCCTGTAGCCTCTCACTTGCTAGGACCTTTACTTTGTACTGTTCTATATACATCTATCTATATGTACTCAGACTGGACTTGTGTCCTTTCCCAGTGGTCGGACTAGTAGTGCCGCCGTGGTCTTGTTCTTGTCTTGCCTGTACTCCTTTTGACTGGTCTTTAGACCCTTGTCTCAGTGGCTGGAATAGTAGTGCCGCCCTGAGCTGCTTGTTCAGGATTTGCCCCTATGCAGTCTAGGGGTTGTGTCAAATATATGTATAACTCATATTTGTATAGACTGTATAGGGTCACCTCTTAGAGGGTACAACACACTTAGGTATATACACTTGTTCTCTCCCTCTACTCAATCATTCAGTTTTTTCTTTGAGACTGAATACCAAGTGTTATGAATGGGACTGTCGAGTAGCGCGGAGGGCAATGGCGAAACTTTGAACGAGTGAATGACAATAAAATGAAAGAACACACAATATATAGAAAGCCTAGGGTGATCCTGGACGTAGGATCGGAAGGTTCGGGAAAGGTATCGAAGGGCCTCGATGTGTCGTAGCGAGGTTCGGAAAGGCCCAGGAGGCTCGAACTGATAGGTCTGGAACTCTGGCGATGGTTCGGGACTGTTCGAATCGTACGCCATGTAGCAAGCCTTAGTAAGGAATTACGCATTCCTTACATTACAGCGTCTTTTGCCCATGAACCAGTGTTTTCGTGCATTTCAGTAATCCCAGGAGAATATTGTTGGAAATATCTCAAAGACTTAAGCGTTTCTGAAGTGTAGCACCACACTCGAGGAAGATCGTAACGAGTACGCGAGTCAATGGAGGTTACACGAAGGGAATGGACAAAGAACACGAAAGGACTCGAAGGGTCGCAACCGGAGGTTGGGACTGACCGTTACAACAGCGCGGATGGTAACCAAAGCGACAATCGAGTCGCTGTGCGACTCGATAACCGCTCCTGCAACTGTATTCTACAACTGCTTTACTTTCCTATTTTCTATATATTGTTGTATGCTTGCTTTCTTAATCAATCACTTGTTCTCATATACCAGTACAAGGGTTCAACTGCCTCAACTTCTGCTGCACTACTCAAGTCTCATTCTACAACTGGGACTTAGTCTCTGGAAAGATCCTAAGGGCTTTTCTCAGCCAAACATGGTATCAGAGCTGGTCAGAGACCAAACTCCCAGCAACTACGCTCTATCTACAATCTGCAATTCAACGACTTCATTGACTACAAGTCATGGACAGCAAGGGCAAGAAAATCTCTACGGGCTCACCCAGTGCCCAAGACATTCAACCCGGCAACTCTGGATTGCATACTTCAGGACTGCAAACCGAGACCGTTGCTGCTCAAGAAACAACAGGAAGAGCACCGGAAATGGTGACTCCATCACCCTCTTCAAGCGTGGATCTGAACCTTATGGAAAGGTTCTTCAGCTTCATGTCGCACTTCGACCAGCAGCAGCAGACAAGGACACCTGCGCATTCAACGCAAAGCAACGGAGGAAACATGGGATTAGCGCCGATGAGCCTTGACAACTCATCGTTCGGGCGACACAATCAAGCGCCTACCTTTGCGCCTTATCACTCTTCACCAGGGACGTTCGAGTTCATGCCGCCCCGTGCCCAACCAACAGTAGCTGCATCACAACAGACACCAAACGAGATTTTAAGCCTCCAGGCGCAGTTTTCACACGTGATTAAACTGCAGACATCCTCACCATTCAACGGACACAATTTCTTTACCTGGAGTTTTGAGTTCGAGCTGCTGATGGAGGCTGCGCATCTCTTGGGATACTTCAACGGGTCCCTGCCATTCCCAAGCAACGGCACTGGAAAGGAGCAAGAAATCTTTACGTATCAGTCGCTGCTGGCGTATACAGTTCTCCTGCGGAACCTGTCGCCACAAGAACAGCAGAGCATCTGAACGTATCGGAGCTACGGAAACTCCGCGGAACTTGCATGGCATCATCTCAAGTGTCTCTATCAAGCAAACGACAGCGTGACACAAAGCAGACTCATGCAACAGCTGACAACAATACAGATGAAGACCGGGGAAAAGGCGATGCAGTATATGAGTCGATGCCAAACACTCCGCGACCGCCTACTTCGGTGCGGAGGAACAATCACTGAAGAAAGCTTCGTGACGCTTGTCCTCGCCGGGCTCGGGCCAGAATGGAGAACCACACGCTCGCTTCTTCGCGCCCAGGGAAGGATATCGAAGATGCACCTCTGCGCCGAGCTTCACGCTGAACAACAGGAGATGGACCTGTTCGAAGAAAGACAACCAAGGAAGCAGCAGCAGTTAGTTTTCTACACTCAACGAAGGAACGACAACAACTACAATCGACGCGGCAAACAAGATCAACGCGACAACAGAGGACTCACCTTTGTGCCACCGTTCTGCCACAACTGTCAGACTTCTGGACATTCCAAAGTCAACTGCACACGTCCTCGTGTTTATCGTCCAGTAGACCCACACGTCGCCTCCACTCAAGAAAGCCCTCCAAGGCGCTCTTCCACATCTGCACAAGGGACACCGAACATCATTAACTGCATGGTACACATCGACAACTGCGCACCCGGATCACCACCCACTTACGCACCAGACGAAGAAGAACTTCCGCCGCCGCGCTCACAAGGACTTGAGGTCAACCCGACATACGCTGCGGTCGCCAACGCCGAACCCACTGGGCGAAACACCTGGTTCTTGGACAGCTGCTGCGGTCAACACATGTGTTCTTCCGGGCGCTTCGTGCAACGAGAGCGACGCCTCACCCGCGA
This sequence comes from Closterium sp. NIES-67, assembly GCA_027943415.1. Taxonomy (NCBI): domain Eukaryota; kingdom Viridiplantae; phylum Streptophyta; class Zygnematophyceae; order Desmidiales; family Closteriaceae; genus Closterium; species Closterium sp. NIES-67. Next base: position 243,679 of record BQMB01002342.1, read on the forward strand.
CGTCATCATCACCATCGCCAACAACGAAAACCTGAAAACAAACAGACAAGGAGTGGTTCAGTTACAATCCATGGAGACAAACGTTATACTTCAACTCAACAAGGTCCTCATCGTCGACAACCTGGGTACAACTTTCTAAGCGTCAGCCAGCTAATGGCAAAAGGGATTCACCTAGAGTGCGACTCCTACTCCAACGAGTTTCGCCTTTACCACGGGAAGGGCGGCCTCTTCATCGGTCGTGCTCTCATGAAGTCTGGCGTCTTCGTGTTGGACTTCGTCCCCGACCGCGGTACTGCCGACAGCGATGGGATTGTGTCGTTCACCGCCTGGACACACCCGCCGGATCTTGATCCCGACTTCAACACCATACCTGCAGGTACTCCAACACCATACCTGCAGCAGAGAGAACACGAGCATTAGCAGTCATCAGACAAGAAAGACAAGTACCAGCAAGTGTCCCTTCCCAACCATCACCTGCAGTAGCAGCAGCAGGACCCAGCCGAGTACCACCACCAGCAATCCGCGGACCGCCAACTGAAGCAGATCAACTTATGCCCATCACACGAGAAGTCTGCCGAAGTCCTGCCACGGTCGTCGCGTTCTTCTCCAACACCGACATGTACCAACGCTCGCCCGGCCATCGAGCTTCCGACGACATTTGGCACCAACGCCTTGGGCATCCTGCAAACAGCACCGTACTACAAACAATCCAAGCCGAAGTATTAGAACGAAACGCTCTTCTTACAACAAGCGGCCAAGAACTTCGAAGACCTAGCGCACGGTGCTTCACGTGCCCCGAAGCAGATCTTCCCCATCAACCCTTCCCATCACATCACAATCCAAGCGCGCCTGCATATGCACCGATGGAAAAAGTTTACAGCGACATCTTAAACATGCCTCGAGACGACACGGAGGCCGACTTCAACTACGTCATCACTTTTATCGATGCAGCAACAAGATATGTTTGGCACTACAACCTCAAGATGCGCGATCAAGCCTTCGACGCCTTCACGACATGGCTCCCCATCGCCGAACGCGAATCAGGAACCAAGCTCAAGAGCTTCCAGTCAGACGGTGCACTGGAATACCAGTCACAACGCTTCAGGACCTATCTGGCGGAAAGAGGAATCAGACGCCTGGTGTCTCTGCCCTACGCTCACTAGCAACAGGGGGTCGCAGAAAGAATGAACCGGACCTTGCAGACGACGATGCGGAAGCTGCTCCTGGGGATGAGACTACCCAACGCACTGTGGCCAGACGCGATGACCCATGCAGTCCACCTGCACAATTTGCTCTCCTCGTCATCGCTCCCCAACAACGCATCACCGCACCTGCTGTGGACACGAAAAAGGGGCAGCACAAAATTACTTCGAGTTTTTGGTTGCATGGTACAGTACAGACCCCACACAGCCCGAGCAGGACGCTTCACTCAACGAGCTCGGTGGGGACTACACCTCGGCATCGCCAAACATTTTCACGCATGGAAAATCCTCGACATACACGACAAGAATACGCTGGCATCACGTGATGTTATCTTCTACGAGCGACTGACGCTGCAGCATTACCTGGACAACATTGCCAACACACGAGACCCCACCGACGGCCTCGCGGGCCTTCGTTCCTTCGCCGACCGTGCTGCCGAGGCTGACGCAGCAGAAGAAGACGTACCTGGAGCCTCGGAAGCTGCCGGACCACTCCCTTTCTGTTCCGTACCTGTCCCACTCGATGAACACAATCCTCTCGATAGCAACAACCTCGACACCTTTTACCACTTCGCTGACCAAGGTTACGCTACACCCCACTCGGTCGAAACGAATGTTTCAGAACTCATCGGCCCAAACTAATTACCTGATCCAGAAGACGGTGACGAAGCAGCCTATTCCGGGAATGAAAATTCCCCTCGACACACACCAACGGGACTGCAGATACTCGGCCTATGGGTCTCCGTCCAGCATCCGCCGCCGCCATCTCCGCGCGAGCCCTCGACTCTGTCACAGGCTCTGGGGGGGGAACATAAGGTGAAATGGAAGGAGGCGATGGAATAGGAGTTAAAGGCTCTGCAAGACCGAAATACATGGAAGCTGGTACCTGCAACAAGCATCAACGGGAAGAACGTCCTCTCGGGAAAATGGGTGTAACGCATCAAGACCAATGCGGACGGTTCCACCGAACGATTCAAAGCTCGATGGGTCGTACGAGGGTTCGATCAACGATACGGAACCGACTACACAGAAACATTCACCCCAGTCTCCCGTCACACCTCATTGCGCATCCTACTCGCCGTCGCGGCCACGAAAAAACTACCACTGCGCCAAATCGACGTCGCAAACGCTTTCCTGTACGCACCTGTGGACGCTGAGATCTTCGTCGAGCAACCCCACGGATTCATCGACGACCCCACGAAAGTATGCCAGCTGGTAAAATCCCTATACGGGATCAAGCAAGCCCCGCGGCTCTGGCAGCAGCATCTTCACGGTCGCCTCGTAAAAATCGGATTCCTACAGCTGCCACATGACCAAGGCATGTACCGACTGCAAAAGGGAAGAGAGTATATCCTACTCATCGTTTACGTCGACGACCTGCTCTACATCGGTTCCACTACTGACATCGCCACCTGGTTCGAAGGGGAGCTGAAAGAGGACTTGATACTCACGGTGGCCGGCGCAGTGACCCAGTACCTGGGACTGAATGTCGTCGAAGACAACTCAGCGCTCTACCTACACGCTGGAAAGTACGCAGGCACTGTCGTGAAGAAATTCGGCCTAACGCCGACTACGGCCTCGACTCCCTACCGCTACGGGAACAACAACAGCACCTCCGCAAAACTCCCCGCGAAGCAAATCCGGGAGTATCAGCAGAAGCTCGGCTGCCTACTATTCGCAGCAGTAACCTGCCGACCCGATCTCTCTTACAGCGCGAGCCAACTGGCGACGCATCTGAAGCAGCCGGAACAAGAAGATCTCGAGGAACTTAATCGGGCACTACTTTACTTCGTCTCCACGCCGACGACCGGGCTCACCTACAGCAAAGTAACGACACCGTCCGTACGACTACTCGGATACGTCGACGCCGACCACGCGGGAGACAAAGAAAATCGACGATCGAGAACGGGCTACATCTACCGACTAGAACCTATCGGAACTATCTCCTGGCAGTCGAGTAAACAGGAACTAATCGCACTATCTTCGGCTGAAGCAGAATACATCGCCCTCTGTACTGCGACCAAGGAAGGACTCTACCTACGAGAGCTGCTAGAGGAAGCGAAGATTGCGACCCTGCCCGTCTTCTCACTCCTCTGCGACAACCAATCTGCGATCAAAATCGCGAACAAGGACGGCTTCGCCAACCGAACCAAGCACATTGCCCTGCAGTATTTTTTCGTCAAAGATGAAATCGCGAAGGGGAGACTTCAACTCAGTTACTGCCCTACAACAGAAATGGCCGCAGACTACCTGACGAAGAAACTGGCGAAGGCGAAATTCGATTACTGCATGCTGCTGACCAGGCAGACAAACATCACCGGATCTGAACACGTCAGCACTCCAGAAACGAAGGGGAGTGTTGGAAATATCTCAAGGACTTAAGCGTTTCTGAAGTGTAGCACCACACTCGAGGAAGATCGTAACGAGTACGCGAGTCAACGGAGGTTACACGAAGGGAATGGACAAAGAACACGAAAGGACTCGAAGGGTCGCAACCGGAGGTTGCGACTGACCGTTACAACAACGCGGATGGTAACCGAAGCGACAATCGAGTCGCTGTGCGACTCGATAACCGCTCCTGCAACTGTATTCTACAACTGCTTTACTTTCCTATTTTCTATATATTGTTGTATGCTTGCTTTCTTAATCAATCACTTGTTCTCATATACTAGTACAAGGGTTCAACTACTCAAGTCTCATTCTACAACTGGGACTTAGTCTCTGGAAAGATCCTAAGGGCTTTTCTCAGCCAAACAAATATGATATAATATACTCAACTTTTCTTTCTAACTACATGAGTGAAGCTTATAGATAGGAAAGACTGGCCTTCGACTACCACAACCGTTTTTGGTTTATTCTGAAGTTCTACTATGGTTTCTGCATTGTCCTCTCCCCATGTGGTCTGACGAATGACGGCCTTCGATCTTCCACCCACATTCAACTTGAACCCAGAGAGCCTCACAACAAACCTTGCATCCTTTGCCCTTTGAACCACTATAAACACACTCACAGTCCGTCTCTCCTTACTACGGAATGCAGCAACACTATGCCGACATTTTTGTGGCACCAGCAAAGGCCGACTCCCAGGATGTACAAGATCTGTTAACTGCTTTAGCATCCAAAACCGCTTCAGCTTGACAGGAGGGTCGAATGGGCCCGTGTAACCAGGGGGGTGTTCCCAGTTTATCCCAATCACTGACCATTTGTCGCCACCCCCATCGTAAATCTGCCAGTAAATGTAGGCAGAAGCTTCCAGGATGTTGACTGATTCAATGACATTCCGCATCAAGTAGAGGGAAAGATCGTAGGCATTACCCTGTCTGAGTAACGGACATGACTCGGATACCCAGACCTCTTTCCGAAGAGCCCTTGCCAGCAGCTTCATGTGAGTGTAACGCACAGTTGTCGCTGCTTTGGCCTGTGAAGTAGTAAGGTTGAAAAACATTTGTAACGGGAGGGGGTAACCATGCACATTAATCCTGTGCAGTAGGCTTTTGCCGATGACTAGTGGTAAACCCACACTGGTAAGAGCTGCGTTGCTATCAATCCCAACCAGCTTCGTCTTCAGCTTCCTTCTCCGCAGTGCCAGCCATGTCTTTAAGAGCACTCGACTCATTTCAGGCGGGTTGAAGTTGCACCCTTCCTGCTCCATCCCACTCACCCATTGCCCTTCAAGCCCTTCATTAAACGGCTCCAGCGAATTAAATGTGATGTTCCCAAGCGCCGGGTTCTTTGCAAACTCCTCCACGAGCGAGGTGCCCCATCCCTTCCACGTGGTTCCGATTCGCCTTGGAGTGATCGTCACTCGGAACGGCCCCTTACCGCCCGAGCACACTCCGAACCGCTCCCACGCCGGCTCTAGCGTCGGCGCTGGCGGTTTGCTCTTAGGTCCTGCCGCTAATGTGCTCAAATCTGCTGTGCCATTATTCCACGCGGTGTGATGCTCTGAAGTAGGAGGGCCAGGTTCACCGGATGCAGGCCTGGGTCCAGGCTCGGATGCAGGCTTGGCTCCAGGCTCGGAAGCAGCCTTGGGTCGAGGCTCGGATGTGGCATCTGCGCTAGGTGCGTTGCTCGCTGCATCAGGTGAAGTCGACTGAACAGGAAGTGAGTTTGAAGGAGGTGACTGTACAGGAAGCGAGTTTAAAGGAGGTGACCGTAAAGAAGGTGACTGCTCGGGAAAAGACTGTAAAGGAGGTGACTGTAAGGGATGCGAATGTACAGCGGAAAACGAAGCATCCAATATATCAGCGGATAGTGGAACAGCATCCGATGTACGGACTCCGCTGCGGGAAATGGCGGCGAGCAGCAGCAGCAGCTGCACAACTTGCACGTTCACGGCAGCACTTCTTAGGATGAGGCTCATGATCCTTTGTTGAATACTACTCATTCAACGACTAGCTTACTCCTTACTTCCGTCTTCTAGCTGGCGTGTTGTTGCATTCGGGAGGAGAGATGAAAACTAGCACCATAAGCATTCTTGTTTTTGTTGTTGTTGTTGAACTTGTTTCCTTGTCCTCGAGTTTTGCTGTTCAGGTTTGCTTCCTCGAGCAACAGATTTTGTGTCACCTGATGCGACTTTGATGGTGGTTGGTGAATGGGCCTTTTGGACGTCTTCCCATGAGCAGTTGACGTCTAGGCGTCACATTTGTGGCAAAAGTAGGGACCTGGTTACTTTGAAGGCGATCGCAGAAGATGACTTCGTGGTGCTCAGACCAACCCTGATTCCCGATTTTCGTTCACGGACTGCATGGTCCTCGTCAGCATGGCACGTCATTTGACCGCCATTGGTGAGCCGTCACCGATACATTTGGTTTGGTTTAGCTTGTGTGTCACCGAGTCACACCCACCGACCTAGGCCAGCTGGGCCCCGTTGTTCAAAACCAATTTTTGAACTGAGCCCAGACCCAGCGACACGGCGGGTATCAGCCGAGAGAAATTTCGTACAGGCTCGTTCGGGTCGGGACGGTTGTTGGGTCCCCTTCCAAGATCTAGAGAACACCGACCGAGCCGTCGGATATTCGATCGCTGTCAATCGAGCCGTCAAATGTGGTTCACTTTCAGCAGAAGGTACCAATTCACCCAGCCAACCAACCAGCCTCGTCGCGCCTCGCCTTGACATGCCCCTCTCCAATCACCGCATTTTTGCCGTGTGCGGGTGTGCCAAGTGCGCGCCTGTTACCACGGGAATTCATCCCCCCCTCCCTCTTCCCCCCTCTTCCCCCCAGATGGGGGAAAACGTTCCCCCCACCCACAATCCTGTTTCCCCGTTTCTCTCAGCTATGGAGGACATTTTCTCCCGCCTCCGAGCAAACTGACATTCCTTCCGCCACTGGTGATGGAATTTCAATGCACCGAGGTCAGCGTCCCCCAACCACCCCAAACCAAATCAGCTTCGGGAATTCCGCGCCCTGGAGACCTCTGCTCAGACAACCCTCTTCCCTCTTCCCCCCTCCCCAAGCCCAAGTGACCCCTTCTCGGGATGAGCAGGGCACTCCCAAGGTCATGACACACGACACCTGACCAGACCGGACCGGACCGGACCCCTGACCCCCCAGTCATACAATCAACTGACCGACATGTCACCATCGCCTTGAGAAAGAGGCCATGGTAGTTCCTTCGTAGTCTATTTCCCGAGTTGTTCATCAGCCACATTGCGCGTTCCGCGTCAGACCCATTCGTAGACGCGGTTCAGCCAGCAAAAGGCCGCATTTCTTCCCATTTGTTCCGTTTGTGCTACTAATACCTGAATCCCTACATCCGTCGCACCTCGCGACTACACTACCACATAATAGATTCCTTTATTCCCCTGCCGATCCGTCTAGCTTCCATTTGACTCGGTCCGTCCGTGCAAACCGCTTTCAGCACTAAACTTCGCTACCGTACCGGAAGGCATTTCGCCGCCATCCCAGTCAAATGGTATTTAGTTCATTCGTCAACGCGGCGTTGACAATGCCCTCCGGTGTCGTCTTACAGCATCGCCTTCGTTCCCTTCGTCCCAGACTAGTAACGGCCCCGACTAGACCTCTTAAAACAGTCCTCGTCTGCCTCCTGGTTCTGCTCTCGGTGGGATCTCGAGCCACACTCGCTGAAGGATCGTTCATCGACGACGTCGTAGCGTTTTTCCAGCGGCTGAGCCCCTTCAGGGAAGCAAATGCTCCGGAGACAGCCACACCTCCTGTACAGTCACCTCCCGTACAGTCACCTCCCGTACAGCCTCCAGTACAACCGCCTCCCGTGCAATCGCCTCCCTTACAGTCACCTGCCCCTGCCTCTGCACCTGGACCTGAGCCTGGACTTATAACGCGGTATCCCACCGCATGGAGTGATACCGCGTATTTGAATACGTCAGCGGCAACAGGACCTAAGAGCAAACCGCCAGCGCCGACGCTAGAGCCGGCTTGGGAGCGGTTCGGAGTGTGCTCGGGCGGTAAGGGACCGTTCCGAGTGACGATCACTCCAAGGCGAATCGGAACCACGTGGAAGGGATGGGGCACCTCGCTCGCATGGTGAGCGAATTGTAATAAACCCTCTGCCGGACCTCCTTCTACCAACCTCCTCTATTACACCATATCCCCCCATTTCCCACTTCTCCCTCGCCCCATCTCCACCCTCTCCTCTTCCCCCCCCCCCCACCCAGGCTGGGCAACTACATAGGCGGGTTCCCCAAGGCGGCGATGGACCCCCTTCTAGACCTCATGTTCCTCCCCTCAGGCCTCGGCCTCAATATAGTGCGCTTCAATATAGGCGCCGGCTCCCTCCCGCAGTACAGCCCTCAGCTACACTCAGACGCCCTGCTTAGATGGCGAGCCATGCCAGGGTACTGGCCTGCACACACTGGGCAATTCAATTGGACGGCAGACTCAAGGCAGCAGGCGGTGCTGCTGGGAGCAAAGGCCCGGGGGGCGAATGTGTTCGAGGCGTTTTCTAACAGCCCCCCCTGGTGGATGACTCAAAGCAAGGACGTTGCTGGGGCAAAGAAGGCGTTTCAGACCAACTTGCAGAAGCGGTATGAGGGGCGGTTTGCGAAGTATTTGGTGGATGTAGTGGAGAGGTTTAAAACGGATCCGGCGTTGGGGAATATCGAGTTTGATACACTGGAGCCGTTCAACGAGGCGTTAGAGGGGCAGTGGATAAAGGGGATGGGGCAGGAGGGGTGCAATTTCAACGTGCCCGACATGACCCGGATAATTTTCAAAACCCGGCAACTTCTGGAGAAAAGAAAACTGAAGACGAAGCTGGTGGGTGTGGACAGTTTTCCGGGCATAACAGCTCTCTGGTTTCCACTGCTCCTGGGAAAAAGCTTCTTCCATCGTATAAACGTCCACGGTTACACGCTGCCGTTACAGAATGTGGTAAACATGACAGCCTCTGTCGCCGAGAAGACCTACTCCGCTCGTTACATCGCTATGAACGTCCTCGCGAAATCGCTCGGGAAAAATATCTGGGTGTCGGAATCTGGGCCGTTGAACAAGTTCGGGAGCAGCTACGATCTCTCGCTCTACATGATGCGGAACGTGATCGAATCGGTGAATCTTCTCGAGGTCTCCGCGTACGTCTACTGGCAAATTTTTGACCCGAATGAAGCATGGACCGTGCTCGGACTGAATTGGTACTATCCGCCAGATTATACTGGTACAGTAGACCCTCCCACGAAGCTTAAACGGTTTTGGATGTTTAAGCAGTTTACGGATTTGGTGAGGCCTGGGAGTCGGCCTTTATTGGTGCCGCGGCTTTGCCGGCACACTGTAGCTGCGTTCTACAGTAACCAGGGGCGAACGGTGAGTGTGTTTATAGTGAATCAACGGGTGAGGGATAAGGTGGTGAACGTGGTATTATCAAGGTATAACCTTAATGTGGGGGGAACAACTCAGGCTCTTATTAGGAGGACGACTTATGGAGAGGATAATGCTGAGAGTACTGTAGAGATTCAGGGTACCAGTAAACCCAAGGTTTCGGTGCTGGTTGAGGGCCAGACCTTCGTTTCAGTCACATTTACTCATGTACAGAGGACCAGATGGCCGTTTTGATGTAATGTTTTGCAATTTACCATGATTGACATTGCAGCAGCTGGTATGCTTGTCAAAGGTCGTTATTGTAGACTATACTGGATTGTGCCTTAGAGGGTACAACACCCTAGTCTATATACCCTTGTACTCACACATTCTAGTTCACTTATTCATTCTGATATGGTATCATAATAGGTTAGGTCCCCCCCTAGCCTGCCCACACTTCCGCCCCTAGGCCCTAGCCGCCGTCTTGCCCCGCTCCTAGCCGGCCCCCTGGCCGTCGCGCCCGTCCCTAGCCGGCCCCCTGGCCGTCGCGCCCGTCCCTAGCCGGCCCCCCTAGCCGTCGCGCCCGTCCCTAGCTGGCCCCCTGGCCGTTCGCGCCCGTCCCTAGCCGACCCCCCTGGCCGTCGCGCCCGCCCCTAGCCGGCCCCCTGGCCGTTCGCGACCGACCCTAGCCGGACCCCTGGCCGTTGCGCCCGTCCCTAGCCGGCCCCCCGGCCGTCGCGCCCGTCCCTAGCTGGCCCCCTGGCCGTTCGCGCCTGTCCCTAGCCGGCCCCCCTGGCCGTCGCGCCCGCCCCTAGCCGGCCACCTGGCCATTCGCGACCGACCCTAGTCGGCCCCCTGGCCGTCGCGCCCGTCCCTAGCCGCCCCCCTGGCCATCGCTCCCGTCCCTAGCCGGCCCCCCCTGGCGTCGCGCCCGTCCTTAGCCGGCCCCCTGGCCATCGCGTCCGTCCCTCGCCGCCCCCCTGGCCGTCGCGGCCGCCCCTAGCTGCCGTCGCGGCCGCTTCCAGCCAACTCAAGGCCGCCCCTCGCCATCGCGGCCGCCCCTAGCCGCCGTCGCTGCCGTCTCCAGCCGCCCCACGGTCGCTCCTGCCGTCGCGGCCGCCATTAGCTGCCGTCGCGGTCGCCCCTAGCTGCCGTCGCGGCTGTTCCCAGCCGGCTCACGGCCGCCCCTCGCCGCCGCGGCCGCCCCTAGCCGCCGTCGCTGCCGTCTCCAGCCGCCCCACGGTCGCTCCTGCCGTCGCGGCCGCCCCTAGCTGCCGTCGCGGCCGCCCCTAGCTGCCGTCGCGGCTGTTCCCAGCCGGCTAACGGCCGCCCCTCGCCGCCGCGGCCGCCCCTAGCCGCCGTCGCTGCCGTCTCCAGCCGCCCCACGGTCGCTCCTGCCGTCGCGGCCGCCCCTAGCCACCGTCACGGCTGTCCCTGGCCGCTGTCGCGGCCGGCTCTACTCGCTGTCGCGCCAGCTCCTAGCCGCCCCCCCCCCCCCCCCCGCTGCCGCCGTTTGCTGGCCCCTTGCGTCCGTCGCCCGTCGGCCCGCCTCGGCATTCGCGTCGTCGCCAGCCCGCCGCCGCCTCGGGGTCGGCGCGTTCTTCCCGATCCGCACCGCCCTGCGATCCGGTACCGTACTAAACCGCCTTGCACCGCACTGTACCGCACTGCACCACACTATACCGCACTGCACCGCACTGTACCGCATTGCATCGCGCCGCACCGCACTGTACCGCACTGCGCCGCACTGCACCGCACTGTACAGCACTGCACCGCACTGTACTGCACTGCACCGCACTGCACCGCGTCGCACCGCACTGCTCTCCACTGCTCTCTATTATCACTGATGGCGGAGGTGCTTCGCTTTGACGCTGAGGGCCAGCCGATTGAGTTTTATGCGTGGCTTGCTGACCTCCGTCACCACCTCACTGGTCAGCGGCAGGATGGCCAGTCTCTGTCTTTCCATCTTGACAGTACTCTCCCCTGCCCTGACCCCCCCGCTGCACTGTCTCCTGGTCCCTCGTCCACTGAGCGTGAGTCCACTGCGGCCGCTGCCCTTTCTCGCTCTGTCGGGCTGTCCCGTGACGCTGTCGCACAGCTGGCTATTAGCAATGCCCTCCCCCTGTCCGAGCGACCTCGCTTCAGGTCTATCACCACTGCCCAGGCTTTCCTAGATGATGTTTTCCAGCGCTATTCCACCCCGCCTGCTGCCTCGGTCGGTCGTCTGATCCTCCCCATGCTCTTCCCTGACCTTGCGTCGTTCCCCACTGTCACCGACCTGGCCGCTCACCTGCGCACTATAGACGAGACCTGGCATGCTGCCTGCACTCCCACACAGCTTCTAGCCCACCAGCCGCCCCTCACCTCTACTCTCTACCTGCTAGCCACCCGCCTTCCTGACCGTCTTGCCACTGCCCGTGACCACTTCCTCAGCGTCCACCCCGCAGACCTCACCCTCACTGACTTTGTTGACACCCTGTCTGCTATAGAGGCCCGCCACCGCTCTATCGCTGAGACCAGCGGTACTGTGCAGGTCCCTATCTTTCAGGGTTGCGCCCCCGCTCAGTGCACCTTCTCCAACGGTTCTGCTGCTGTGGCTGAGACTGCCACTGCAGCACAGTTCCGTCCGGGGAAGGGTCGCCGCCCCAAGGCTGGGCGTGGCGGCGGGGGTGGGGGTGCAGGTGTAGGTGGTGCTGGAGCTGGGTCTCCTGGTGGTCGTGCGGACAAGGGGTCCCTGCCAGGTGCAGCCGAGCAGCCGTCTCAGCAACCGCCAGCGTTGCAGCCGGACTCACGTCAGCCGCAGCAGCCGCAGCAGTCGCAGCCGCAGTAGAGACGGGCGAGTGGTCTCCCGTCCGGATGGCCTGGCGCTGGTGGTAGTGCTGGACGTGGTGGCGGTGCGCGTGGTGGGCTGCCGGGTGGTGGTTCGGGTGGCGCGCGCTATCAGTACCTACTCCAGACCGGTCCTCGCCGTGGATTCGTTTGCGGTAAGATCGGTCACACCTCCGTCCGCTGTTTTCGTCGCCTGGACGACCTGTTTCGTCAGCGTTTCGGCCCGTCGCCCGAGCTCCCAGACGGGCACAGTTTGCTTTGTCGTAGGGTTCAGATTTTTTACCTGGATATGGATGAGATTGTTACTGTTCTGCATGTGATGTATGCTGATGACTCTAGTGTGCTTCCGTCTTATTACCCCTTGTTGCCTAGTGTAGGTGTGCCTTGCTTAGACTCCCCTGCTGCGTCAGGCGTATGATCCCCTGCTTTGTTTAGCCTTGGTGCTCCCATCGCTGCTTCGCCTACGGCCGCCACTGCCGTGCTCTCCTTCACCCTCGACTCTAGCGCTTCTCGGTGCTTCTTCCGCGACTCCACCACGTTGACACCGCTTCCTGTCCCTGCCGTAGTCTCTCTTGCTGACCCCTCCTCCGGCCCTGTAGTCGCCCGCAGTTCCACCACCCTCCCTTGCCCGGCGGTTCCTTCGGGCTCGCTCACATGACTGCACATCCCCTCGTTCTCGAGGAACCTAGTTGGTGTCGGCTGTCTTCAGGACCTTGGCGTCACCACTACGTTCCCTGGTCACGAGCGGTACACTGTCTGTACCGAGGCCGCCACTGGTGCCCCCCTGTCCACGTTCCCCTGGGACCCGGCGTCCGGTCTTTTCACACTGGACACGGTGACCCCCCCGGCTGGGACCCCCCCTCAGGTGACTGCGGCTCCCCCAGTTGCTACTGCCTGCTCCTGTTGGTCTCTCACTCACCCGACTCTTCTCTCGCACCACCGCCTAGGTCACCCTGCGCTCCCGCGTCTGCGTCACATGTCACATCACGGTCTCGTCCTAGGCCTACCTGGGTCGTTCCCCGAGTTTCCCTCCTCCCCAACCCCACCTTGCACGCCCTGTGTCGAGGGCCGGCTCCGCCGTGCCCCTCACTCCTCCTCGTTTCCCCCTACTGCAGCACCGCTACAGACTCTGCACATGGACGTCTGGGGCCCCGCCCCCGTCCATGGGCCGCGACGAGAGCGCTACTTCCTAGTCCTTGTCGACGACTACACGCGCTACACCACTGTGTTCCCCTTGGAGCGGAAGGCTGACGTGCCTGCCGTTCTTATCTCGTGGCTTGTCTCTGCGCGTGTCCACCGCGGTCTCCCTGTCTTGCGTCTCCACTCCGATCGTGGTGACGAGTTTGTCTCTGGTGTCCTTGGTCGTTTTTGTCGTGCGGAGGGCATCACCCAGACGTTCACCTTGCCGGACTCCCCGCAGCAGAATGGAGTCGCTGAGCGACGCATCGGTTTGGTCATGGAGGTGGTTCGCACCTCCATGATCCATGCCGCGGCACCCCATTTTCTGTGGCCGTTCGCCGTTCGCTACGCCGCCCACCAGCTTAACATGTGGCCGCACCCCCAGCAGCCTCAGGTTTCGCTGACCCTCCTCTCGTTTGGGTCACCTGGTGACGCGACTGCGTTCTATGTCTGGGGCTGCCTTGCTCACGTTCGTGCCTCTGGCACGGACAAGCTCACTGCCCGCACCATTCCCTGTGTCTTCCTCGGCTTCCTCCTTGAATGACTGGCACTTCTACCACCCGTTGTCTCATCGGTTCTTTCACTCCTGGGTGGGTACTAGTCCTGGGACTCGTGTCGTGGCTTGTCCCAGCGGGCCTGGGGGTGGTACCGGTGCTCGAGGGGTTCTGAGCTTTGGGGGTGTTCCTTCTGTGGGTGCTGGCATGGAGTGTTCTGGAGGTCGCAGCCAGGCAGCTTGCTGTCCTGGTGTCGGTGTCACACCGCCGCCGCAGCAGTCCCCGCCGGTGTCCGCTCTTCACCTGCTCGGCCTTCCGTCCCCTGACCCCGTTCCCGTGCCTCCTCCTCCTCTTGTCTACGGCCCTGTGTTCCCTCCTCCGGTCTCGTCTCCGGCCTGTTTCCCCCCTCCTTCCCTTCTTATGTCCCCTCCTCTGTCTCCTGACCCGACTCCTCCGTCTCACGTCTGGTCTCGCCGTCCCTCCCGTGCTTGGCCTGTCTCCCCTGTCTCGCGCTCTCACCCTACGTTGCTTTGTTCCCACACGTCTCGTCTTCCCCTTCTCCCATCGCCCCCTCCGTCCTCCGTTGTCGTTGCTCCCCCCCCTCTGTCTGCCTACCTGCGTACCGCTCGTCCTCTTGTTCCTCGGGTCCTTGCCTCTCTCGTTACCGGCCCGTCTGTTCCGGTTTCGAGCCTTGACGCCCTTGTCGCTGCGGTCGCTGACTTCGCCTCTACCCGCCGCCTTGACTACGCCACCGCTCTGGTCTCTGACCCTGCTTGTCCTCCGTCTGCCGGGGGTGCTTCTGCCCTCGGCAGCGACGTCCTGGAGGACCGTCAGTACGAGCTTGCTTTCCTGTCCGAGGCTGCTCCCCAACTCTGCTCTATGCTTCTAGTCCCTGAGGGTGATCCCGACGCTTTTGACATCCCGACCCCTCGCACCTACGCTGAGGCCACCTCGGGACCCTGGGCCTCTCAGTGGATAGCTGCCATGGAGCAGGAGATGGCATCTTGGAGGTCCACCGGCACTTACGTCGACGCAGTTCCCCCTCCTGGGGTGAACGTAGTCGATGGTCGGTGGCTCTTCAAGGTGAAGCGCCCTCCTAGAGAGCCGCCACTCTTCAAGGCGTGCTACGTGGCTAGAGGCTTCAGCCAGCGCGAGGGGGTGGACTTCTTCCAGACCTTCGCCCCGACCCCGAAGATGACTACTCTTCGGGCACTGCTACACGTAGCAGCACAGCGTGACTACGAGCTTCACTCCCTCGACTTCTCCAGTGCGTTTCTTCAGGGGAGTCTACATGAGCAGGTCTACCTGTGCCGACCACAGGGCTTCACTGGTACCTCCCCCCCCTGGGACTCAGTGGCTTCTCAGGCGCCCAGTGTACGGCCTGCGCCAAGCTCCCCGCGAGTGGCACGACACGCTGCGTTCCACGCTAGCAGACCTGCAGATCTTTCCGTCCTCTGCTGACCCCTCACTTTTTGTGCGTTCCGGCCAGACTCGTTTCTACATCCTTGTCTACGTAGACGACCTGGTCTTTGCTACTGCTGGCAGGGACACACTGGCCTCCGTGAAGGCAGAGCTGCTGAAGAGACACACCTGCACTGACCTTGGAGAGCTGCGTCGCTATCTTGGCCTGCAGATCTCCAGGGACAGAGCAGCACGCACCATCACTCTGACACAGTAACACTTGGTGCGTCAGGTCCTTCAGAGGTTCGGTCTTTAGTTATCCTCCGCACAGCCCACACCTCTACCTGTAGACCATGGGCTCTCCGCTCCCATTCCTGAGGAGTCAGAAGAGTCCAGCGGCCCCTACGCAGAGCTGGTGGGTTGCCTCATGTACCTGATGACTTGCACTCGCCCAGATCTCGCATACCCTCTCAACATCCTGGCTCGCTTTGTGGCCACAGGCACACACCAACCACAGCACTGGTCGGCCGCTAAGAGGGTTTTGCGATATCTAGCAAGTACATCGGGCATGGGGTTAGTGCTTGGAGGACGCAGGCCAGTGGTCCTTACTGGGCACACAGATGCTTCTTGGGGAGACGACTCTGAGACTCTCCAGTCGACTCAGTGCTTCTGTTTTAGCCTTGGGTCGGGTGCTATCTCTTGGAGATCAACTCGCTCGTCGTTTGTTGCTCAGTCCAGCTGTGAGGATGAGATCTACGCCGGTGCCATGGTGGCACAGGAGCTCCGTTGGCTGACCTTCTTGCTCACAAACTGAGGTGAGCGGCCTAGCTCTGCCCCGGTCTTGTACGCTGACAACAAGGCCATGATTCTCCTGTGTCAGGAGCCTCGACGTGAGGGCAGAGCGAAGTATATCCAGGTGCAGTTCTTCCTCCTGCACGAGCTACAGCAGCGTCACCAGGCCCGCGTAGTTCACTTGGCCTCTGGTGCCAACACAGCTGATATCTTTACTAAGGCGCTTGCCCCTAAAGATCATCAGCAGCACTGTGTACAGCTTGGTCTTGTTCCTGTAGCTTCTCACTTGTTAGGACCCTAATTGTGTACTCTCTACTATATATACTTGTCTGACTGTCCTTGTGGCCTTACCTCCAGTGGCTGGACTAGTAGTGCCGCCGTGGCTTGCTTTAGTCTTGTGTGGACTCTTGCTTACTGGTCTTCGGACCCCTGCCTCAGTGGTTGGACTAGTAGTGCCACCTTGAGCTGTGTGCTTCTTGCTTAGCACCACCCCTTCCCTAGCCTAGGGGGTGTGTCAACTTATACATATGTTGTATGTAGAAGTTATAGGCTTGCCTAGGTGTGTGCTTCTAGTGAGTACAACCCCAACAGGTATATGTTGTAGGTTTCTCACACTAGTCAATTATTCTTACATTCTAACAGCTAACTCTTAGAATAGCAGAATGAATTAGAAAGAAGGTGTTATGAATTAATCAGAGTTATAAGAGGTAGTGATTCAAGAGTATCGATAAAAATGAGGGCCTAGGCATTTATAGGCACGCATAGAGCTAGCCGAGAATCACGCGAACAGGTTGGGGCGGTTCGTTTGGCGAAAGCCACAGAAACGCTGCGCGTCTAGGTTTGGGTTCGCGAAATGGTTCGGGACCGAAGAAGTTGGGAGATCCTGGACTTCCGAGAGTCGAGGGCGTACGCGCTATAGTCGAGCCCAGTAAGGAAAAAGGGAATTTCCTTACATCACCCCCCCTTCCGGGATGAGACTACCCACATCCGGGACACGTCGTCGATGTAAATAGTCCCCGACGACCCTTCCGGGATGAGACTACCCATATCCGGGACACGTCGTCGGTGTAAATAGTCCCCGACGACTTTGTGTTCGCCGAGCATAGCTGCGGGGACCCAAAGATTGTCGTCAGTCCTACGATCGACCCATCGTACATGGAAATCAATGGCTGCTGTATCTCGATGGCCTCGTACGCAATGAGCGAGAATCTTGGATGGCTCGATCGTCTGCTCAGGTACTGGGTTGATTGTAGGATTGATGTGTTGATGGTCGAGATTAGTCGTACTAGGGACGAATGGTCGCAGGAGACTGATATGGAATGAATCATGAATTCGCCAGTCGGTCGGTAGTTGCAGCTAGGCAATGACTGGTGTCACCATGCGGATGATGCGGAATGGGCCGCAAATTCTTGGTCGTAATTTATTTGGGAGGGGAATTCCAAATTTTTTGGTGTCGAGCAGGACCAATTGCCCAGGGGCAAGTGCTAAGTCTCGGTGTCGTCGGTCAGCTTGCTGCTTAGCCCTCTGGTTGGCTTTGAGGATGGCATCGGTGGCTTTTTGCTGAGACTGTCGGAGATTTTTTACGAACTACTGAGATCTTGGTGCCAGGTTTTCTATCGGTGGCGATAGTGGGGTTGTCGGATCCATCCCGTAATTGAGGAAGAATGAGGACTGAGTAGTCGTGGCCGATGGGGCGTTGTTGTACGCAAACTCGATCAAGGGAAGGGAGTCTTCCCATTGGGCTGGGTCTGTGCACGTCGTGCGAATCAGCTGCTCCATCATCTGATTGGTGCGCTCAGTCTGGCCGTCCGATTGCAGGTGGTACGCCGTGGACAGATGCGAACGTGTGCCGTACTGCTGCCAGGTTTTTGTCCAAAAGTTGGACGTGAACCGTGGATCACGATTGCTGATGATGGCCGAAGGGATACCGTGTAGCCGCACAATGTTCGTGAGGAACAGTTTCGCTGTATGCTCGGCAGTGATCGTTGTCTTGCACGTGGCGAAGTGGGCCATCTTGGTCAACCGGTCAACGACGACGAGAATCGCGTCGTTACCGCTTGGACCAGCTGGCAGGCGAGTGACGAAATCCATCGTCACTTGTTGCCAGGGTCGGCTGGGTGGCTCTAGTGGCTGCAGCAGTCCAGCGAGTCGAAGCCGTGAAGACTTCATGCGTTGACACGTGGCGCAGGAGGTGACATACTGCTGCACGTCGGTCGGCAAATCGGGCCAGTAATAATTACGCTTCAGTAATTTGGCGGTTTTGTCGATGCCATAGTGACCAAAGAAATTCGAGTCATGTGCCCCCTAAATCAGTAATTCCCGTTAAGTATGGTAGGTGGGAACCCAAATCCGATTGGTACCGGATTTTAGGTAATAGGCCCCTTGCTTGTCCGCCTGTTGGGGATGACTGTTAGTAATGAAGAATGGGTCAGTACTGTATCCGTGGGTGAATAGGCCAGTTAGCAGCGGAGTAGCTTGGGTAATTAGGACTATGGCGGTGTGGACTGAAGGGCGGGTGAGTGCGTCGGCGATGTTGCTAACCCCCCGTTTGTAGGTGACTCTGTAGTGGAAGTTGGACTCGAGGTAGTCAAGCCAGCGAATCTGTCGGGGATTCAGTGTCGGTTGGGTGTGGATAAAGTGTAGCGATTTGTGGTCTGTTCGAGCTGTCATGTCATCGCCCGTCAGGTAGCAGCGCGAGACTTTGAAAGCATGAACGATGGCGAGTAACTCCTTGTCGTGGACAGGATAATTTCGCTCGGCCGGGTTCAGCTTTCGTGACTCGTAGGCGATGGGTTGGAGGCTGTCGCCAAAATCTTGTAACAGTACTGCGCCAACGACCATATCGCTAGCGTCAGTGATGAGCTCGAACGGACGGTGAGGATCTGCAATCCGAAGAACTAGAGGTGTAGTCAGGAAAAGTTTGAGTTGTTCGAACGTAGCCTGCTGCTCTCCCCCCCACTCATAAAACTTGCCCTTCTTCAAGAGATCCTTGAGAGGGGAAGTTACCCCCGCCATGTTCAGGATGAACCGGCGAACGTAATTCACAAACCCCAGAAAACTCTGAAGTTCATGGAGATTAGCCGGCGACTTCCAGTCTTGGATTGTCGCTATCTTCTTGGGGTCGATTTTAACGCCGTCGATGGAAATTATGTGGCCCAAAAACTCCAGTTCTTGTTTGAGAAACTTGCACTTAGTGCCCTTGGTGATGAGTCGGTGCTGCTGCAAGAGGGAGAAAACTGCTTCCAAATCCTTCAAATGCTGCTCCCGGGTAGTGCTGTAGATCAGGATGCCATCAAGCTACACAATGATGCATTTATCCAGCAGCGGACGAAAAACTTCGTTCATGGTTAACTAGAACGTCGAAGGCACGTTTGTTAAGCCAAAAGGCATAACCGTGTACTTGTAACTCTCGTATCGAGTCCGAAACGCCGTCTTCTAGCAGTCAGCTTAGTTCATGCGGATCTGGTGATAACCGCCTCGCAGGTAAATTTTCGAAAAGAACTTGGCTCCGCGAAGTTGGTCGATGAGTCCGTCGGCACGCGGGATAGGATAGCGGGACTTGATGGTAACCCGATTCAAGGCGCGGTAGTCAATACACATTAGTAGACTGCCATCTTTCTTCGGGGTGAACTGTATCGGAGCTGCAAACAGGGAAGTGCTGGGGCGAACGAAACCTTTCTCGAGCAGGTAGTCCAGTTGGCGTCGAAGTTCATCCAGCTCGGGTTGAGTCAGCCACCATTGAGTCCGAACAGTAGGTTGCGCGCCGGGCTCCAACTCGATTTTGTGGTCATGGTCTCGCTCAGGTGGCAAAACCCGCCAGTAGATCGTATGGGAAAATGTTGGCGTGTTTCCGAATCACCATTGCCAAATCATCCGGGACAGCTGCGCAGAGTTTGTCGATGTCGGTTGGCGTGTCGACAGCCGTTGATGCGATCCATCGGACGGCATAGAGTTGCGCCCCCCAAATCATGGCTCGCTTGATCATCACTGCGCTGATCGTCAATGTTGTCGAATCTTGACAGCTCCACTTGGGTAGATGTCGCCACTCGCCACTCCATTTGATACGACAATCGCCCGTCCGCCAGTCGATGCTCGGGTTGTATTCGCGCACCCAATCGCGTCCCAGCAGCATGTCGCAGCCGTCCAAAGTTGTCGCCAGCATCTTCGTCGTGAAACTGAAATTTTCGCCGCATGTTACTCGCACGTCAGGTACTCGCTCCCGAATTGCCACTGGTGTGCCGTCGACCAATCTCGCGTCGATTTTAGGGATGCAACGCTCCAGCTGCAGGCGCAATTTTTTCGCCTTCGTCATGTCCATCAAACTGTGGCTCGCCTCACCATCAACGAATATTTTGATGCGGGTATCGCCAACTCTCCCTTCAACCAGCACAGGGCGATCAACCGGTTCACCCCCCTTATTCAGCCAGGAATGGTCGATAGCCCGAATTGGCACTATAGCCTAGTGGGGGTGGCGGCGTTTGGGCGACGCAGTCAAGTCAGTAGGTGGCCCATCTGCTACTGACGATCTCCATTTCTCGACTGCTTCTTATTGTTAGGTAAGTTCTTCTTCAGCTGCGGGCAGTCCCTCACCATGTGACCTGGCTGGTTGCAGTGGAAGTAGGTCCCCGAAAATACTCGGGTTGCAAACACGTCCACGCCGTTGATTGATGCGTGTTGGGGCTGGCCTCGAAAGCGATTTCCCTCCCGAAAACCCGCTCTCGCGAGTCCACATTATGCGTCCAGCGCATCTGCTATGCGAACAATTTCGTTGAAGGTCGTCGGGGCTCGCAGGACGATCTCTTGCGGAATGTCCAGCTTGAGACCACCCACGTAGCGATCGAATTTTTCGTCTTTGCAAAGCTCTCCGATTTGATCGCAGATTGCCAGAAACGACGCCGTGTATTCTTGGACAGAGCCCAACTGTCTCCACATCCGAAGCTTTGTGCGAGCATTTTCGCGCATGGATATGTGCTCAAATCTGCCCTTCAACGCTTCGCCCCACGCTTTCCACGTGCGGATCGTGGCCGATCCAAAGATTGGTTATGCCTTCGCCGTTGATGAACTCATCTCCCCATCTGCCGCCCCTTTGATCCTACTGGGGCTCCTCCCTCATCTAGATGCATGCACCACCAGTCGAGTGCCGGTCCCCTCAGCAGCGACACAGCCAAGTTGACACGTGATGCATTGTCATTAATACTTGCTGCCGTGAAGAAGATTTCCATGGCGGACAGCCACCCGCTCACTGTGGTTGTCAAGTTGGTCGGGTTGAACGGTGGGGGCATCGGAGGCTTGATTTTACTGGCTGCCCGCGGATCGCTGTGGACTTCTTCAATAGCTTCAGGTGTCGCCGACACCCTCGCTTCGCTCGCATCATCTTCGTCTCATGTAACAGGCCGCCCCTGACGCGTTTCACCCCGCATCTGGCGAAGCGACGAGTTTTCGTTGCGCAGTGTCTGCACCTGTTTCCTAGCGACTCGAACTTGTCGGCGAGTTGTTGAAGCTGGGCCTGCAGTGTCGTCACTGTAGCCGGCCTAGCTTGCAACTCGTCAAACTCCTCCTGAGTCACGTTCCTAACACTATGACGGGCAGAGGTTTCCCGCGTGATAGACATGCTTGAAATTTTACCTGACAGATCCAAGGGTGCACATGCTTTTACTTGTAGGAGCTTTAACGAGCTCGCCTACCAACTGCTGGCCAACCCTATATTCTGTCGGGTCCTCTCCCGATATAATCCAACTACTGTATGAAAGACTAAGTGGGCAGGAACAGGGCTCTGATACCAGCAGTTATGAATTAATCAAAGTAATAACAAGTAGTGTAATACATGAGTCGTGATTCAAGAGTGTCGATACAAATGAGGGCCTAGGCATTTATAGGCACGAACAAAGCTAGCCGAGAACCACTCGAATAGGTTGGGGCGGTTCGGTCGGCGAAAGCCACGGAAGCGCTGTGCGTCTAGGTTTTGGTTCGCGAAATGGTTCAGGACCGAAGAAGTTGGACAATCCTGGACTTCCAAGAGTCGAGGGCGTACACGCTAAAGTCGAGCCCAGTAAGGAAAAAGGGAATTTCCTTACAGAAGGGTACACGGTAGTTTTGACCTAATGTGCTGTACTCTCTAAGGCATGCCACTATCTAGGCTATAGTAACATACAGCGGCGGAAACAATTGTCCACATGTTTAGCATATTTTTACATTTTGACGAGCTGTACGCTATAAACATTAAGCCTTAATTCATGGTGGCCATACACATAGAGAGGAGCAGTTAGAGCACTCACTCAAATCTCCTAAAACCAGAGTAGTATATTTCATGGTCCTTCAAGATGACAACATTTAATAACAGCACATCTGGACAATTTGTACCGGGGACAGGCAGCAAACTAGTTACTAGCAAAACTAGTACCTAGTCAACCGACACTTGGCCTTGATCACCACCTACACCCTCCTAGGTATGTTACCTATGAGGTTAGTGCAAACCTTTACAGGGATCTTCTCGCACTCTTCCTGGACCCACGCTTTTGCATAAGGGGGTGAGCACTAGGAAAATCGCGAAGTATTTGAACGTACGCAAGAGTACTGTGCACAATTTCATGTTGAATGTTATCTCTAAGACTAGCCATGCTGATGTGTGGCCAAAGATGCCATTAGTCGATT
Organism: Closterium sp. NIES-67; assembly: GCA_027943415.1. Taxonomy (NCBI): domain Eukaryota; kingdom Viridiplantae; phylum Streptophyta; class Zygnematophyceae; order Desmidiales; family Closteriaceae; genus Closterium; species Closterium sp. NIES-67. The sequence continues at coordinate 265,999 of BQMB01002342.1, forward strand.
GGTCTCGTCTTATCATGGATCGTCTTCATCGCACCGTTGTAGGTAAAAATTACGAGCAGAGTGGCGAAAAATTGCGTATCTGCTACGAAACTTAGGCCACCAGAGTCAGCTGACTCCTCGACCTGGACAACCGATGGGAGGGGAGTGATGTGAGACACAGCAGACGAAGCAGTACAGGGAGGGAGGGGAGTGGGTACCAGAAACAGGGGCAGGGAAACCGAGAGACCTCGGTGAGGAAAGAAGTGGTAGAAAGAGACAGACTCGTCGAAAGTGACGTCACGGGAGTGAAAGAAGCGATGAGACGGTGGGTGGTAAAAGTGCCAGTCGGACGAGTCAAGGGGGAAACCTCGGAAGACACAGTGGACAGTGTGGGCAATGAGCTTGTCCGAGCCAGAGGCACGAACGTGAGTGCGGCAGCCCCAAACGTGGAACGCAGACGTGTCACCAGGTAACCCGGTCCAGAGAAGGATCGGCGAAATCTGCGGCCGCTGGGAGTGCGGCCACAGGTTAAGCTAGTGAGCGGCGTAGCGAACCGCGAACGGCCACAGAAAATGGGGTGCACCGGCATGGATCATGGAGGTATGAGCCACCTCCATGACCAAATTGATGCATCCCTCGGTGACCCCATTCGGCTACGGGGAGTCCGGCAGGGTGTATGACTGGGTGATGCCATCTGCACGACAAAACTGTCCAAACCGACCAGAGGCGAACTCGCCACAAAGGTCGAAGAGGAGACATAGTACATAGAGACCGCAGTGGACACGCGCAGCTATGACCCATGGGATGAGAACGTCAGGCACGTTGGCCTTCCGCTTCAGGGTAAACACAGTGGTGTAGCCCATGTAGTCGTCGACCAGCACGAGAAAGTAGCACTCGCGACGCGGCCCAAGGATTGAGGATGGGCCCCAGACGTCCGGGGGCAGGGTTTGGAGTGGCGCGGTGGTAGGGCGAAGCGGGGAGGAGTGAGGAGCACGGTGCATCCAGCCCTCAACGTAGGGCGTGCACGGCGGCGCAGGCAAGGGAGGGAGGGCAGTAAGCGATGCAGGGAGACCTAGGACGAGACCATGCTGAGACATGTGACGCAGACGCGGGAGTGCGGGGTGGCCTAGGTGGTGGTGCCACAGAAGCGACGGGTGAGTGAGCGACCGACACAAGCAAGCCGCGGCAACCTGGGTAGACACAGGATCCGGGGAGGACGCGCCAACCAAGGGGGAAGCATTTTCCAGTGTAAATAGACCAGACACCGGGTCCTGGGGGAACGTCGCAAGGCGGGCACCTGAGGTGGCCTCGATACAGACAGCGTACCGCTTGCGATCAAGGAATGAAGTGGTGACTCCGAGGTCCTGAAGACAGCCGACACCAACTAGGTTCCTGGAGAATGAAGGGATGTGTAGGCCTGTAAGAGAACTCGAGGGAACCGTTGGATAGGGAAGGGCGGTGTAGCTACAGGCAACAACAGGACCGGAGGAGGGGTCAGCAAGGGCGATAGCAGCAGGCGCTGAGAGCGGCGTTAGCTCAGCGTGGTCACGGATGAAGCAGGTAGACGCGCCAGAGTCAACTGTAATTGAGAGCAAAGCGGAAGCTGCGGCTGGTGGAGGAGCGAGCGTGGAGCCTAGACTAAGCAAGGCAGAAGGTCCTACGCCTGACGCAGCAAGGGAGTCTGAACTACACACAAGAAACACACCTAAACACAGGGTAATAAAATCCGGGCACACTTTAAGCATCAGCATACAGGGAATGCAGGGCAGAACTAATCTCATCCATATCTAATTCAAAGACAGGCACATCGTGGCACAGCTGACTGGCCCAGTCAGGGAGGTCCAGCACCGGGTTGAAACGACGACGAAAGAGGTCGTCGAGGCGGCAAAAGCAGCGTGCCGTCGGGTGCGGGCGACCACACACAGTGCCGCGGAGGGGGCCGGTCTGGAGCTGGTATTGGCAGCCCCCAGTGCCAAAGCTATCGGCTGACGCCGAGCTGCGAGGGCCGCCAAAGCGGCCACCACCACTAGAGGCACCGGGCCACCTCGACGGGAGGTGGGCCCACGACTGCTGCTGTTGCTGCTGCTGCTGCTGCTGCTCCTCGGCACTAGCCCCAATCCCCTCGTCGGACCCACTGTCCCCACCGGCACCTCCACCACCCCCACCACCATGCCTTCCCTTTGGCGGCGGCCTCGACGCTGGTGCGGCTACGCAGAGGCCGCAGCTGCAGTCTCAGTGACAGGGGCGGTCGCGACGACAGAGGCAAAAACGTCAGCGTACGTGCACTGGGGTGGCCTGAAGCCCTGAAAGATAGGGACTGTCGCAATACCTCTCGACAGGGCGGTGGCAAAGACGGTAACGGTAAGGTCACTTGGGTGCTGACTAAGGAAGTGGTCGCGGGCAGTAGCTAAGCGGTCCGGAAGGCGCATGGCAATGAGGTCCAGGGTAGCGCATAATGGTGGGGGGAAGGCAGTAAGTTGGGCCTCAAAGCTAGCAGCGCGGTAGCTAGCCTCTAGTGCAAAGAGGTGAGTGGCTAGGTCAGCTACAGCGAGGAAGGCAGCGAGATCAGGGAACAACATGGGGAGGATAATGTAGCCAGCAGAGGCGGAGGCAGGCGTGGAGTAGAGCGCAACTACGGCATCTAAAAATTCCTTGGCGTTCGCGACAGGAGTAAAGCGCAAATGCTCAGACAAGAGAAGAGCGTGACTAGTGGCAAGCCGCGCTATGGCATCGTGAGAATCCCAGACAGCGCGGGCAAGTGCAGCAGCAGAAAAGGCCTCACGTTGAGCAGTGGTGGGGTCAACAGGGAGGGGATCAGGCGCGGAGGGGTGGGGAAGCAAGCCATCAACATGCACAGCCAGGGAGTGCCCATCTTGGCACTGACCTGTGAGGTGACGGCGGAGATGGACAAGCCAGGCCGCGAAGTCGAGCTCGTGCCTCTCCACATCCAGGCGGAGTACGGAGTCCGCCATCATACGTCCTTAGCGACCCGACGCCACGGTGGCACGGCGGCACAGCGGCACGGTAGCACAGTAACACGGGGGCACAGCAGCACGGCGGCACGACGACTCAGCGGCACGGGGACTCGGTGGCACGGTGGCACGGCTCCATGGCAGAAAGGAAGGAGGGTCTCAAAGAGCCAGCGGCGCATGGAAGGAGCCAGCGGGGCGTAACGGGCCAGCTGGGGTGCGAAGGGGGCTGGCGGAGCGCAAAGGGCCAGCGGAGCGCGATAGGGCTGGCGGGGCACGGAACGACCAACGGGGCGCGAAGGGCTGGCGGGGTGCGAAACGTCCAGCGGGGTGCGAGAGGGCTGGCGAGGCGCGAAACGACCAGCGGGGCGGGAGGGCCGGCGGGGCGCGAAAGGGTCGGCGGTGCGCGAGGGGCCAGTGGGGCGCGAGAGGGCTAGCGGGGCGCGAAACGACCAGGGGAGGGGGGCACAAGGGGCCGGCGGGGCGTGGCAGGGCCGACGGGGCACGAAAGGGCTGGCAGAGAGCAAAACGGCCAGCGGGGCGCGAGGGGCCGGCGAGGCGCGAAAGGGCCTGGCAGGGCGCGAAGGGCCTGGCGGGGTGCGAAGGGCACGCGGGGCGTGAAAGGGCGTGGCGGGGTGCGAAAGGGCCTGGCGGGGCGTGAAGGGCCTGGTGGGCCGCGAAGGGCCAGCGGGGCGTTAAGGCGAGCGGGGCACTAAGGACAGCGGGATGCGAAGGCTAGGGCTAGGGCGGAAGTTAGTGGGCGGACCTAACCTAAGCTGATACCATCTTAGAATAGCAGAATGAATTAGAAAGAAGGGTACGTTATAGTTTTGACCTAAGGCATGCCCCTATCTAGGCTACAGTAACTTCTACAAAATATGTCGAGAGGTTTTAGCTAGGAAGAAAAGTTGACGAGAGAAAAGAGATTTGGACTAGAAGAGAGTGAGGTACAAGAAGGGTGTTGTACCCTCTACAGTAAGATCTAGAAATGTAGAACACCTACCAAGCCTACACAAACATATATATAAAATATATAATTTGACACACCCCCTACGCTTGGTAGTCACAAGCCCACCCCACACGCAACTCCCCCAAGCCCGTGGACCCCCATATCATGCAGCAGGTGTGGCTTCTACCCCTCGTACGAAGCAGCAACAATGGAGGCGGGTGGCTGCAACGGCGTCAACGGCGGCTTCTATGACGACGACAGCGACGGCGGCGGCTTCGACGATGGCGGCGGCGACTGCGAAGCTCGTGGCACCCGGCGGCGTGGCATGGCCCGGCGATGACCGGGTATGGAGTCATCAGCTGCAGTTGGAATAAAGGGAGACGCAGGGGAGGGGCGTGCTTTAGCAAGGCACACGTGGCTGGCGCACTGGCTGGCGCGCGGGCGTCATGGCTGGCGCCCAAGACAGGGCGCTGGCCGCAGCCGTCCATGCGCTGGCGCGGCGAAGCTGCCACAAAAGCATGACGACAAGGCGGCACGGCGACCCAGCGGCACGGCAGTATGGCGGCACGGCAACACGGCGGCACGGCGGCACGGAGGCAACAAGCGAGCTCGCCAGTGACGAGCTGGCAGGCGCCGCGGGCTAGTAGCTGGCAGCAGGTGCTGGCGGACGCTGCTGGCTGCTAGCTGGCTGGAGCTGCTAGCGGCGAGTTGGCTAGCACTGCTGGCGGCGCGCTAGCTAACGCGCTGGCTAGCTAGCTGGCTAACATGCTGGCTAGCTGGTTGGCGCGTAGGCTGGCGCGTTGGCTGGCATGCTAGCTAGCGTGCTGGCTAGCGCGTTGGCAAGCGTGCTGGCTAGCGTGCCGGCCGGTGTGTTGGCTGGTGCGTAGGCTAGCGTGCTGGCTAGCGTGCTGCTGGCGTGCTCGCCGACCTGCTGGCTGCCGTACAAAACAGTGCGAACGCTAGGGGGGGGGGGTGCGGCTAGGCCACAGTGCGCGAAATTGGAAGGCTACAGTGCGTGAAATTGGAAGGCTATAGTGCGCGAAATTGACAGAGGTGCACACGCGCAAAAATAAGAAGCTACAGTTACGGCGGTAGCGTGAGTAACAGCGGAAGCGTGAGAAACGGAAGAAACAAAAAAAAAACAAAACAAAACAAAACAAAAAACCTAGCTCCATACCATGTTAGAGTAGCGAGAAAAGTTGTGTCCAAGGGAATATGTCGAGTGATACAAAACTAGGGCTGTACTCACTAAGAACTAAACTAGCTAGGCTATAAACGAATATGACTTAGCTAAGCAATATAAATATATTTGCAGCGAGAAAGTCCTTGGCGTTCGCGACAGCGGTAAAGCGCGGACGCTCAGACAGGGGGAGGGCATGACTAATGGCAAGCTGGGCTACAGAATCCCAGACAGCTCGAGCAAGCGAAGCAGCAGCAAAAGCCTCGCTCTCAGCAGTGGTAGGGTCAGCATGGAGGGGATCAGGCGCAGGGGGGCGGGGAAGCAAACCATCAACATGCATAGCCAGGGAGTGTCCATCCTGGCACGAACCTGTCAGGTGCTGGCGAAGGTCGACGAGCCAGGCGGCGAAGTCGATCGCGTGCCCCTCAGTGTCCAAGCGAAGAACGGCGTCCGCCATCGCACAGTGTGACAGCGGCACAGCGGCTCCCCTACGGCCCCGTCGCGCCCCTTGCAGGCCCTGTCGCGCCCCTACAGTCCCGTTGCGCCCCTACGGCCCCTCGCGCCCCTAGCCGGCCCCGTCGCGCCCCTGGCTAGCCCCGTCGCGCCCCTACGGCCCCGTCGCGCCCCTACGGACCTCTCACGCCCCTACAGCCCCGTCGCGTCCCTAGCCGGCCCTGTCGCGCTCCTACGGCCCTGTCGCACCCCTAGCCAGCCTCGCGTGCCACTACGGCCCCTAGCGCCCCTAGCCGGCCCCGTCGCGCCCCCTACCGGCCCCTCGCTCGCCCTAGCTGGCCCCTTGTGCCCTAGCCGGCCCCTTGAGCCGCCGAGCCGCCGTGTCCCCGAGCCGCCGTGCCGCCGTGTCCCCAAGCCGCCGTGCCGCCGTGTCCCCGAGCCGCCGAGCACCTGCGCCGCCGAGCCTCCGAGCCGCCGATCCTCCGAGCCGCCGTGCCGCCGAGCCGCCGTGTCCCTGAGCCGCCGCGCCGCCGAGCCGCCGAGTCGCTGCGCCGCCGCGCCACCGAGCTGCTGAGCCGCCGAGTTGGAGCAGGTGTGAGGAGCGTGACTGGTCCTTGGCCAAAATCACGCTGGTAGTGTGACAAATTATATTTTTTAACACACGCAGTATTTTTCAAAAATTGTGTATTGTGAAAGCGAAGCTGATTTTATTGAAGCTTTGGGCATCGTCAAAGCGCGCTACTCGCCCTTCTCCAACTACAAATACGTGGTTTGGAGCTCATTTACCTCCACCCACGTCTCTCATTTTTCAAACGGCTCAGTCCACTTTCCCGCTCTAGCTTTTCTCCCGTTCAAGCTGGCTAAGACTAGAACTTTGCCTCGCGGCGAGTCTCCCTCAACTCTTCTTTCCGATATTTTTAAGTTTAACAAATCCGCCATGGCTCCGACTACGAATAATCGCGGCGAGTCCAACGTCGTAACCGGCCACCCCAATTCCGAGTCTACTCGCCAAGCCCCGGAAATTGCGGGCGACCGGCGGAACAAGCGTCGGGCAGAAGAAGGGGCTGCTGCCCCAACTGGGGTTGACGTACTGCTGGGAGGGAGCGAGGTCAACAATCAGCCTGCGGACACGCCCCCGCCCCCATCTGAGCCACGCGCGCAAGTGGCTGAGAAGGGCCAGCCACTCGCGCCTAAAGCCGCAGAGCGCGCCAGCCGCCGCAGAGCGCGCCAGCGCCGCAAGTGGCGGGTCCTTCTTGCCAGCGCAAAAGGGGGCCCGCGGCTGCCTCGTCTGACGCGCCGCCCACCCCGACCTTGACCCCCTCGTTGACCCCTGCGCAGGTCAACGCGATGTTGACGCTGTTACAGTAGCAGGCGACGAGTGTTACGGCCGCCGAAACTGCTCAACCTGCTGCTTCTGCATCTGCTAAAAAGGAAGCTGCAAAAAAAGAAAGGGCCACATGCGAAACCAAGACGCCAGGCCTCGCCAAAGACGCTGTTGCCAGCATCCTGCCTGCCCCGGCGGCCGACAACGACAGTGACGACTCCGACAATGACGCTGGTGAGGTCCCCGGCATTGCTGCAAATTCAATTCCCATGGAGAACCTCCCACCCCTCCCGACCACTAACACCACCCTCTCGGCAGCGTCCTTCCTCAATGCGGCCGTGTGCGAGCAAGCAAAAGTCCTGGAGGACCTTCGGACATACCTGAAGCACCCGGAGTACAAGATGCAGCACGGCGACGCGCCGGGTGGCCTCAAATTCCTCGCCGTCGCGCTCGCCCTCATATCGCGGCGCTTCAAAGTCCTCTAAGTCGAAGACGCCCCCGACTTCCGCACGGCCAAGCGTTTCAAGCTTTACCAGCAGAAGAGTCTGCTTACCTCCAGGCCTTTCAAACATGCCGTCGTTGATGTGGCTGCAATGGACCGCGCCGAGGGCGCTTTTGCCCGTGGCAATGGCGGAGGCGGCCGCATGCCCATGCCATTCGCGCCAAAGAGTGGTCCGCCGCCTACGGGATAATTCTGTGGCTTCCGAAGCACTTGCTTCCACTGTGGCCAGCCAGGGCATGTGGCCAGCGGCTGCCCGGCGAATGGGCATGGTGGCCAAGGACCCGCACCCGTGGTGTAGGGGTCGGGCCAGGGGCGCTTGCGCAAGTAGCGCAAGGCGCAAGGCACCCTATGTGTGCGTAGGCCATAAGGCCCACCCCATAGGGGCACGGGTGGCGGATGGCCAGCCCTAGTGTAGGCCATTTGAAGGCCCTAGGCTCTGAGCAAGGGAAGGGGAACAGACCGCCTCGGTCCCGTATGATAGCCCGACCTTGCGGGCCGGACTTTGCATGCCTATGAGCATGGTTGAGTAGAGATGTATTTTGGTTGAAAATAAGGAGCCGTGGTCCTCCATTTTTTTTAGGTCTTGGTCCTTAAATACAACCAAAGAATTGGGAAAGCAGCACCAAAAGGGGTGCAGCAAAAAAAAAAGGGCGAGGGGGGGGGGAGGGAGAAGGGGGGGATGGGAGAAGCACGAAACGGGGAAGCATAGTGGGTGGCTCAACCCTCGCAACATGTCACGCAGCACCCCCGGCTAGAGAAGGAAGGCCATCAGGAACACCAATGGTCCATCAATTTCCCTCACATAGCACCTCATCGATCAAACATGTAAAAAAAAATAAAAAAATCAAGCATTATGCGAGCTTCACGAGGTGCCTACCCTCCGACCCGGTGTGACACACCCTGGACCCTAAAGCATTGCCCCACTGTGGGTATACAAGAGCAGCCACACCAACCTCATCCAGGGCTACCCAGCTTGGCATTGAACAAAAACAAAGAAGCAAACAAAAAACGAGCCACGAAAGCATGCGCGCATGCACGCGGTATGGCCCACGAACGGGAAAAGCAACAAAAACACTTGCACACATGCCACACAAGCATGAGAGCAAGAGGTGGCTAGAGGAAACACAGGAGAATGCACGGGTGTTGAGACTCAAAACCCAAGAAATGAGAACGCAAGCGAAAGAGGCAATAGAGGGTAACATGCGTTCGCGAATAGAAGCGCAAGTGAAGTCACAAGTTGAGGGAATATGAGGGCAAAAGGGAAGGACAATAAGAGGAAATTCATGCATAGACGTCAAGGCGCAGGCTCGAACGCAAGCTCTGCATGCGTGGACGCGCAACCTGACACACACGCAGATCACGCCGCTCAGACTTGCTCAAGTGCAGGCAACCACCGATCCAAGCATCTTGCTCGCATGTGGCTCCTCAGTCCGGCATGCCCTCCTTAGCCACTAGGCTTTCACACTCCCCCCCCCCCCCATGCTCTAGGTTCCTGGCAGGCCTCAACCCTGCAGATGAACCTAAGTATTCGTCCCTTGCTTCTCCATGCATGATGTCACTCCCACAGGCACCCGACTTCGCGAATGCGCACACAGCGGCGACCCTACAAATACGCGGTTACTGACAAGATGGTCACCCTAATACGTGGTCGCCTACGTACCACGTTCGCTTGGTGGAGCTCGTGGTGCACTAGCAGTCTCATCCTCTCAGTCATTGCCAAAGGATATTGGATGCCATGGAAACTCGGGCCGCCGCCGGCCTTTCACGATCGCAACCATGCCCGCACACGCATACACAAAGCATTCACGCGCACGTCCATCCTCGAACTCACTGAGACTGGCGCGGCCGTCCAAATTCTAGCGGCGAAACTGAGATGCATAAGCCCACTCAGCGTGGTCGAGCAGAAAGACAATTATCGCCTTATTCTGGATCTCCGGAAGGTGAACGACGCACTAATCGTCCCCAAATTTAAATATGAGAGACTCAACCGTGAAGTGGACCTCGCTCGCCAAGGAGATTGGATGTTCCCCATCGACTTGAAATCAGGCTACCACCATGTCGACATCCACCCCTCGTGCTCGACGTTCCTCGGCTTTGAATTCGACGGGCGCACATATGCCTTCCGATCCTTGCCGTTCGGCCTCGCCACAGCACCATTCGTCCTCACGCAGCTCATTAAGCAATTAGCTCGGCGATGGCGGGAGCAGGGGGTCCGCGTGATACCCTACGTGGACGATATCCTCTTCCTGTGCCCGACCCAGGCACACGCTCAAGCTACGTGCCAACGAGTCGTTATCGATCTCAAGGCCACAGGGCTCGTACTCAACTCAAAAAGTCCCAGCTGATACCAGCACAGCACCTTCGGTTCCTTGGCGTAGAACTCGACACACAGGCCGGCCGTTTTTCCATCGGTGAGGAGCGGCGAGCCACACTCAATGCCACCCTCCAGGCCCTATTGCGCGCAAGCTCAGCCCAGCAGAAAGTCCCAGTCCGACAGCTGGCCCGAGTTACAAGCATGCTGGCATCGATGGTCGTCGCACTCGGCACCACTACCCGAGCGTTCAGCCATGCGATACTAGAAACAATCAGCGACGCTTCGACATGGACCAGTATGGTCCTCCTCTCCCCACCCGCCATCAAAGAGCTGAGATTCTGGATCCAAGAGTTCGACCGTTTCAATGGTGCCCTGTTCCACGTGCGACACTGCTACGATGCTGTCATCTACGTAAACGCAAGTGCCCATAGCTGGGGTGCCACGCTGAACACATTCCCTGGAGCCGCGACAGAGGCCAGTGCGGCAATGCCTAAAGCCCTTCATCCAACCTCTAGAACAAAAAGAGAGATCTCCGGCGTGCTTTGGGTGCTAGAGACGTATGCGTCTAGAATGCGGAACAAACACGTGCTACTGCGGGTGGACAACCAGGGCGTGTTCTTCATCCTTCGCAAAGGAGGTTCCTGAAGTCCCGACCTCACCACCATATGCAAAAGCATCATCCAAATATGCATGGAGTTCGGGATTCGTCTAATCATCGAATGGATCCTACGCGAGCTGAATGGTCGCGCAGACGAGCTCTCCAAGCTAGTCGGCCACGATGACTACTCGTTGAAGCTCCCATGGTTCCGCCTCCTCGAGCATCGCTGGGGGCCCCACTCCATCGACCTATTCGCCAACCCCCAAAATGCACACTTGCCGCGTTTCTAATCTAAGGTCCTCCACCCCGATGCCACAGCAGCCAACGCCTTCTCACTTGCCTGGACGGCCGAGAATAGCTTTGCAGTCCCACTGCCCCAACTCATCCCCACAGTACTCCATCACGCACAATGCACGAGCGCATCTCTCACCCTCATTGTCCCACACTGGCCTGGCACAAGCTGGTGGCCGCTCCTCCAGCCCTCCCCTCCATTGTGCGACCCACACATCCAAGCACATATCCCTCTTACATACGGCACCCGGTGTCTTGCAGTCAGCACCCACAGTCAAGCATTCTCAGGCACAGGATTACCCAGCAGCACTATCCTCGCACTCCGTGTGATATTTGACTAACCAGACTCCTCTGCATGTCCCTAGATCTGCTTCCAAAGCTCCAACACGACCTGCTCTCCATGCTCGCCCGCTCTCATGCCGACTCCACTATCCGAACATACGAGCCTTACTGGGTGAAGTTCCGCGCCTTCTGCACGAAGGTCAACCGGACGTTCTTGCTGGCATCGGACATGACCCTCGCGCTCTACCTGGTGTATGTCATCCAACGCATGGCCTCCTTGTCGGTGGTTCAGCTCACATGCTCTGCCGTGAGATTTGCCCATCGGATGACAGGCTCAACATGCCCAACCACTGGCCCTTTCACCTCCCAAGTGCGCAACTTCACGAAGCGACACTGCCCACGTCCTTAACAAGCTCAAAGAGCCAGTCTCACTCAATCAGGTCCACGATATGGCGGCCTCCTTCCTACAGTCAAACAACCCAGCCGTGTTCCAAAAAGAATTGATCCCAATTCTCATGTACGCCGGTTTTTTGCGCTACTCGGACTTGGTGGCCATCGAATGGCAGGACATCCAATTTAAAGATGAAGCTATGTGGCTACTCATCCCCCACTAAAAAACCGACCAAGCCGGCCAAGGCACATGGATCCCTACCGCGGAAAGCCCCGGACCCTTTTGTCCGGTCCAGGGCACCCAGAGGCTCATCCAATTCTCATGATACAGCCCCCAGTCCCCGGGACAGCTCATCCGGGTCTTAGGACCCCACCTACCAAGCCACGGCACGGCCAGACCGCCCTCATACACCACAATCCGCAACCGGTGCAAGGAAGCCTTCACGAAAATCTGTTTGGGAGAAGAGCACCTAGGCACCCACTCCTTTCGAAAAGGCGCGGCCACGGTTGCTGCTAACTCTAGGGTACCTGATAAGATCTTCAAACGCCTGGGCCATTGGCGCAGTGAAACCGCAAAAGAGATGTACGTCACGCCCGCGACCGATCATCTTGTTGGCGCATCTCGTCGCCTGCAAGACCCGGCGGCGGCACCCTCCTCCGCACAACACGCTGAAGCACTTCTCCGCCACCGCAAGCCCCCACTGCACACATCTCGACAACCCCACTTGAAATGAGAACGATGCCTATTGCAAAGGACAAGAAAGCAAGCTTTCTCAATATTATAATTTTTAACACACGCAGTGTTTTTCAAAAATTGTGTGTTGTAAAAGCGAAGCTGATTGTACTGAAGCTTTAGGCATCGTTGAAGAGCGCTACTCGCCCTTCTCCAACTACAAATACGTGGGTTGGAGCTCATTTACCTCCACCCACGTCTCTCATTTTTCAAACGGCTCAGTCAACTTTCCCACCCACCCCCCCTAGACAACCGTGCATCTCCAATTGCCAGTCGGTCACTTGAACGGGGGTGCACAACGAGGATCATGATGTATATGTTTAGATTCTTATAAGCTAGTAAGAGCTTGTTGTACCTAGCCCACTCGAAATGAGAACGATGCCTATTGCAAAGGACAAGAAAGCAAGCTTTCTCAATTTTGTATGCAGTGAAGTCCGATCCGATCCAAGGATCAGAAACCTAAAAAATGTACCTGATGAGTCAGGCTTGATTTTTATTTGGCCTGAAAAAACATGCCCTGTCTAACATAAAATGCTAGGTTAAAATCCTACCCACACTAAAAAATCGCAAAGGTTCAACCCTATCATCTCAGCTCTGAAATTTTCTTGTCATGATTGTTAAATTATATATTTTGTTATATAATTGGTAGGCTTTGTAGGTGTTACTGAAACCTATTGTAGAGGGTACAACCCCCATCCTTGTATCCCTCTCTCGTCTATTCTCGACCCCTTTCCTCTCCTCAACTTTCCTAGCCTAAAACCTCTCGCCATTTCTATGGCTTCTTACCGTTCCTAGCTACCTTAGTTTAACATGGTATCAGAGTAGGTTCCTCTTCCCGTGCCTGCTCCCCACGCTTCCGACGCACACTCCTCTCCCTCTTGCGCTGCCATGGCGGCCGCGTCGTGCTGCTGTGGCGGCGTCGTCTTGCCGCTGATCGCGTCGTGCCGCGGCTGTCTCGATATGCCGTGGCGTCGTCGTCCAGCCGTGGCGGTGGCGTCGACGTTCTGCCGTGGCGGCTTGACGGTGCCGTCGTGCTGCCGTCACAGCGTCGACATCCCGCTGCGCCATTGATGCCGCTCTGTGACGGCATCGTCGGGCTGCAGCCGGCCGCGCAACGCCTGTGGCGCCGATAGACCTGCCGCCCGCTCGCCAGCCACGGGCGTGATTTTGGACCACGCCCCACCCCCCCCCCCCCCCGCCCCCCCCCCCCTTCCTTCCCCTACGTCCCCTCTTCCTTACCACAGCCGCCGACTGCCTCGTGAGGGCCTTCTCCACAGCCGATGAGATTGGCCATGACGCCAAGTGGGCGGGGGCCACTGCACTCGCCTCTGACGTTGAAGCCGCCGCCGCCGCCCCCACTGATGCCGCTGGCCTGTTGCCTTGCCGCCGCACGCCACCGCCGCCGCCGCTCTCGTCACTGCCGCGACTGCCGCCATTGCCATCTCGAGCTGTGGGTGTTGACCGATTCCGGAGTCATCGCGGCTGCTGCTGGGAAAGGGCGGGCTAGGTTAGGGGGTATGGGTGTGTGTGGGCTTGTTACTACCAAGCCTAGGGGGTGTGTTAAATTATATATTTTGTTATATATTGTAATTGGTAGGCTTGGTAGGTGTTACTGATGTCAACTTATACATATTAGCTATATAGAAGTTATAGGCTAGACTGAGGTATGCTTCTAGTGAGTACAACCAACTAGTATTTGTTCTAGGTTTCCACTTCTAGTCAATCATTTAGTTCTTACTTTAACATGGTATCACGCGTAGGTTAGAATCCCCCACCTACCGCTTCCGCCCGTACCCTAGCTAGGCCCCGCCGCGCCCCCCCCCCCCCCCCCGTTGGGGCCCCGTTGCGCCTCCTAGCCCCGTCGCGCCCCTCCTGGGCCCTGTCGTGCCTCCTAGCCCCGTCGCGCCCCTCCTGGGCCCCGTCGCGCCTCCTAGCCCCGTCGCGCCCCTCCTGGGCCCCGTCGCGCCTCCTAGCCCCGTCGCGCCCCTCCTGGGCCCCGTCGCGCCTCCTAGCCCAGTCGCGCCCCTCCTGGGCCCCGTCGCGCCTCCTAGCCCCGTCGCACCCCTCCTGGGCCCCGCCGCGCCCCCTAGCCCCGTCGCGCCTCTCCTGGGCCACGTTGAGCCTCCTAGCCCCGTCGCGCCCCTTCTTGGCCCCGTCGCGCCCCTCCTGGGCCCCGTCGCGCCTCCTAGCCCCGTCGCGCCCCTCCTGGGCCCCATTGCGCCTCCTAGCCCCGCCGCGCCCCTCCTAGGCCCCGTCGCGCCTCCTAGCACCCCTCCTGGGCCCCATCGCGCCTCCTAGCCCTGTCGCGCCCCTCCTGGGCCCCGTCGCGCCCTGCCTAGCCTCGTCGCGCCCGCTAGGCCCCGTCGCGCCCTGCCTGGCCCCGCCGCGCCTGCCTGGCCCCGCCGCGCCTGCCTGGCCCCGCCGCGCCTCCCTGGCCCCGCCGCACCTGCCTGGCCCCGCCGCGCCTGCCTGGCCCCGTCGCGCCTGCCTAACCCCGCCGCATCTGCCTGGCCCCACCGCGCCTGCCTGGCCCCGCCGCACCTGCCTGGCCCCTCCGCGCCTGCCTGGCCCTGCCGCGCCTGCCTAGCCCCGCCGCGCTTGCCTGGCCCCTCCGCGCCTGCCTGGCCCCGCCGCGTCTGCCTGGCCTCTCCCACTGCCCGCTCGGCCCATCTTCGTGCCTGCTCGTCCTGCTGTGCCACCTCGGGCTCCGTCTACTCTGCTCGCCACTGCTGGGGCGCCTCGCGGCCGCCGTGCTGGAGAGTGCTGCCGCCGTGTCCTTGCGTCGCTATGTTCCTGTGGAGCTGTGCCGCTGACCCTGCACGATGGCTGACTTCGTGCTCCGACTGGACGCCGAGGGCCATGCGGTTGACTTCGCCGCCTGGCTCTCCGATCTCCGCCGCCACCTTACAGGTCAGCGCCAGGATGGCCACTCTTTGGTTGTCCATGTCGATGGCTTGCTCCCCCGCCCCCCTGCCCCTACTCCCCTCCCTGCTGATCCCTCCTCTGATGACCGTGAGGCCTTCTCTACTGCTGCGCTTGCCTGTGCGGTCTGGGACTCCCGCGATGCAGTAGCTCAGGTTGCTATTAGTCACGCCCTCCCTGTGCCTGAGCGCTCGCGTTTTGCTACTGTTGAGACGACCAAAGCTTACTTAGACGCCGTTATTGCTCGCTATTCCACACACGCGTCTGCTTCTGCTGGCCGCTTGCTCTTCCTGATGCTCTTCCCAGACCTTGCAGCCTTCCCTACCGTCGCAGACTTTGCCACTCACCTGCGTGCCCTAGAGACCCGTTTTCGCACTGCCAGCACTGCTGCCCAGCTCACTGCGCTCCCCCCCCCTTTCTGCATGAGGCTCTATTTTATCGCCATGCACCTGCCAGACCGCCTCGTTAGTGCTCGCGATCACTTCCTTAGCTAGCACCCGGGTAACCTCACCCTCACCGCCTTTGTCGACACCCTCACCGAGATCGAGACTCGTCAGTGCACTATCGCTCAGTCGAGCGGTGCACCAGTCTGTATCTTTCACGGCTGTGCCCCCTCCCAGTGCACGTTCACTGACGTTTCGGCTGCGGTCGCCACGGCGACCCCTCTCACCGAGTTGGCTACTGCGGTCCACCCGCAGCAGCGCTCGCGCCGCGGTGGCCATGGTCGCCAGGGAGGTAGGGGTGGTGGCGCAGGTCGGGGTGGTGGTGGTGGTGGTGGTGGTGACGGTAGTCTGCCTGCGGGGACTACCACTGGTGGGCAGGAGCAGCAGCCCCAGCCGCAGCAGAAGCAGCCCCACCCGCAGCCGCCGCCCCACCAGCAGCCGCCGTCCCAGCAGCAATCGCCGCAGCCGTGGGCCCGTCTCCCGACTGGATGGCCGGGCACCTCCGGAGGTAGTGGCCGCGGTGGCGGCCCGCGCAGCTTGGCGTCTACCGGCGGCTCCGGTGCTGTCACCTGCCAGTACCAGCTTCAGACCGGGCCTCTTCGCGGCACACTGTGCTGCCGCCCGCACTTGACCGCCCGCTGTTTCCGCCGCCTCGACGATCTCTTTCGTCGTCGCTTTGGCCCGGCCCCGGACCTCCCCGACTGGCACAGCCTGCTCCGCTAGGGCGTGCCGATCTTTGAGTTAGACATGGATCAGATAGGTGCTGCTTTGCATGCTTTGTATTCTGACGCTTCTAGTGTTGCTGGATCTTATTACCCTGTGTACTCTAGTTTAGGTGTTACACCATTGTGTAGCTTAGCCTCCCCTGCTGCGTCAGGCGTAGGACTGCCTAGCTTGCCTGGTCTAGTCGCCGCACCGGCTCCGTCCCCGGCCTCCGCCACTGCTTCGCTGTCCTTCACTCTCGACTCCGATGCTTCTGCCTGCTTCTTCCGCGACCGTTCCACGCTCACGCCGCTTGCTGCGTCTGCTGTTGTCTCTCTCGCAGACCCCTCTGCGGGTCCTGTCGTCGCTCGCAGTTCTACTTCCCTTCCCTGTCCAGCAGTTCCCTCGGGCTCCCTTACAGGCCTCCACGTTCCCTCGTTCTCGAGGAACCTGGTTGGTGTCGGCTGTCTCCAGGACCTCGGCGTCACCACCACGTTCCCCGGGCACGAGCGGTTCGCTGTCTGTTCTAAGGCTGTCTCAGGTTCCCCCCTTGCGACGTTCCGCCGGGACCCGGTGTCCGGTCTGTTTACCCTAGACACTGCTTCCCCCCCGGTTAGTGCGTCCTCCCAGGTCGCTGCAGCTTGCTCGTGTCGGTCCTTCACTCACCCGTCCCTTCTCTGGCACCACCGCTTAGGTCACCCTGCTCTCCCGCGTCTGCGTCACATGTCTCACCACGGTCTTGTCTTAGGTCTCCCCGCGTCGCTCCCTGCCCTTCCTCCCTCGACTGCGCCACCGTGCACGCCTTGCGTCGAGGGTCGGCTCCGCCGTGCTCCTCACTCCACCTCGCTGCGCCCTGCTACTGCCCCCCTTCAGACCCTGCACTTGGACGTTTGGGGCCCTGCCCCCGTTCCCGGACCGCGCGGTGAGAGCTACTTCCTTGTGCTCGTCGACGACTACACGCGCTACACTACGATGTTTCCCCTGGAGCGGAAGGCCGACGTGCCCGACGTTCTTCTCCCGTGGGTTGTGGCTGCGCGTCTCCACCACGGTCTCCCCGTGTTGTGCCTCCACTCTGACCGTGGCAGCGAGTTCGCCTCTGGTCGGCTTGGACAGTTCTGTCGTGCGGAGGGCATCACCCAGTCGTACACCTTGCCGGACTCACCACAGCAGAATGGGGTTGCTGAGCGCCGCATCGGCTTGGTCATGGAGGTCGCCCGTACCTCCTTGATTCATGCCGATGCCCCCCATTTTTTGTGGCCGTTCGCTGTTCGCTACGCTGCTCACCAGCATAACTTGTGGCCAAGCTCCCAGCGGCCGCAGGTTTCGCCGACCCTCCTTTGGACCGGGTCCCCGGATGACGCGTCTGCATTCCACGTCTGGGGCTGCCTTGCTCACGTTCGTGCCTCTGGCACGGACGAGCTCACTGCCCGCACTGTCCCCTGTGTCTTCCTCGGTTTTCCCCTGGACTCGTCTGACTGGCTTTTCTACCACCTGCTGTCTCACCGCTTCCTCCACTCTCGTGACGTTACCTTTGACGAGTCTGTCTCCTTCTACCGCCGCTTCCCTCACCAAGGTCTCCCGGTTGCCCCGCCCCTGTTCCTGGCTCCCTCTCTCCCGGTAGCCCCTGCCCCTCTCCCGCCTCGTCCTGCCCTGTCTGGTGTCTCTCACGTTACTCCCCTCCCGTCAGTTGTCCCCGTTGAGGAGTCTGCTGACTCTAGTGGTCCCCCCGGCCCATCCCTGCCGCGTCCCCCTTCCCCGGTGTCTCCGCCTTCCCTGCCGTAGTCGGCGTCGCCGCCGCCGCCGCCACCGTCGCAGTCGCAGTCACCGCCACCGCCGCAGCCGCCGCAGCCGCCGTCGCCGCCGCCGCCGCTGCCGCCGTTGGCCTCTGGGGGCGCTGGCGTTGAGGAGGGTGTTCGTCTTACGGCTCCCGGGGGTGCCGCTGGAGTTGGAGGGGGTTCTTGCTCTGGGGGTGTTCGTTCTGGGGGTGTTGTTGTTGAGGGTTCCGCCGACAATCGTCCTGCCCCTGCCGGTCCGAGGGTTCCGGCCCAGCTGTCGCAGCAGCCGTCGCCGCCGGTCTCCGCTCTCCGCCTGCTCGACCTTCCCTCCCCGAACCACGCGCCGGTGTCTCCCCCACCGCCTGCTGACCTTCCTGTCTACGGTCCTGTATACCCGCCGCCGGACTCGTCTCCGGCCCGTCTTCCTCCTCGTTCCCCTACTGTGTCCCCTCCACTGTCCCCTGACCCTACACCTCCGTCTCACGTTTGGGCTCGCCATCCCTCCCGTGCTCGTCCCGTCTCTCCTGTCCTGCCCACCCACCCTATGTTGCTCCGTTCCCGCTCGTCTCGTCCTCCCCTCCTCCCGTCCCCTCCTCCCTCGTCCTTTGATGTTGCACCTCCTCCTTTCTCTGACTACCTCCGTGCCACTCGTCCCCTTGTCCCTCGGGTCATTGCCTCTCTTGTTACCGACCCTGCTGTTCCTGTCTCGCGCCTTGACGCGCTTGTCGCTGCTGTCGCTGACTTCGCCTCTACCCGCCGCCTTTACTACGCTACCGCTCTGGTCTCTGACCCTGCCCGTCCTCCGTCCGTCGGGGGTGCTCCTGCCCTTGGCAGTGACGTCCTAGAGGACAGGCAGTACGAGCTTGCTTTCCTTGCCGAGGCTGCTCCCCATCTCTGCTCCATGTTGTAAGTCCCTGAGGGTGACCCAGACGCCTTCGACATCCCGACCCCTCGCACCTACGCTGAGGCCACCTCGGGACCTTGGGCCTCTCAGTGGATAGCTGCCATGGAGCAGGAGATGGCATCTTGGAGGTCCACCGGCACTTACGTCGACGCAGTTCCCCCACCTGGGGTGAACGTAGTCGATGGTCGGTGGCTCTTCAAGGTGAAGCGCCCCCCTGGAGAGCCGCCTGTCTTCAAGGCGCGCTACGTGGCCAGAGGTTTCAGTCAGCGAGAGGGGGTTGACTTCTTCCAGACCTTCGCTCCGACCCCGAAGATGACCACTCTTCGGGCGCTGCTACACGTAGCAGCACAGCGCGACTACGAGCTTCACTCCCTCGACTTCTCTACTGCCTTTCTTCAGGGCAGCCTATATGAGCAGGTCTACCTGCGCTGACCACAGGGCTTCACTGGTACTTTCCCCCCTAGGACCCAGTGGCTTCTCAGGCGCCCGGTCTACGGCCTGCGTTAGGCTCCTCGCGAGTGGCACGACACGCTGCGGGCCACGTTAGCAGACCTGCAGTTCTTTCCGTCCTCTGCTGACCCATCGCTGTTTGTGCGTTCCGGACAGACTCCGTTCTACATCCTTGGCTACGTAGATGATCGGGTCTTCGCTATTGTTGACAAGAACGCACTGGCCTCTGTGAAGGCTGAGCTGCTGAAGAGACACACCTGCACTGACCTTGGAGAGTTGCGTCGCTATCTTGGCCTGCAGATCTCCAGGGACAGAGCAGCACGCACCATCACTCTGACACAGTCACACTTGGTGCGTCAGGTCCTTCAGAGGTTCGGTCTTCAGTTCTCCTCCGCACAGCCCACACCTCTACCTGTAGACCAAGGGCTCTCCGCTCCCGTTCCTGAGGAGCCAGTAGAGCCCAGTGGCCCTTACGCAGAGGTGGTGGGTTGCCTCATGTACCTGATGACTTGCACTCGCCCAGATCTCGCATACCCTCTCAGCATCCTTGCTCGCTTTGTGGCTACAGGCAGACACCGACCTCAGCACTGGTCTGCGCTAAGAGGGTTTTGCGTTATCTTGCTAGTACATCAGGCATGGGGTTAGTGCTAGGTGGACACAGGCCAGTGGTCATTACTGGGCACACAGACGCTTCTTGGGCAGACGAAGCTGAGACGCTCAGGTCGTCGCAGGGATACTGTTTGAGCCTTGGTTCGGGTGCTATCTCTTGGAGATCCACTCGCTCGTCATCTGTGGCTCAGTCTAGCTATGAGGCTGAGATCTACGCTGGTGCCATGGCGGCACAGACTTAGGTGAGCAGCCTAGCTCTGCCCCGGTCCTGTGCGCTGACAAGAGGGCCATGATACTCCTGTGTCAGGAGCCTCGGCTTGAGGGCAGAGCGAAGCATATCCAGCTGCAGTACTTCCTCCTGCGCGAGCTACAGCAGCACCGCCAGGCACGTGTAGTTCACTTGGCCTCAGGTGCCAACACAGCTGATATCTTTACTAAGGCGCTTGCGCCTAAAGATCATCAGCGGCACTGTGTACAGCTTGGTCTTGTTCCTGTAGCTACTCACCTGTTATGATCCTAAATTGTGTACTCTCTATTATATATGCCTGTCAGACTGGCCTTGTGGCCTTACCTCCAGTGGCTGGACTAGTACTGCCGCCCTGGCTTGCTTTAGATTTGTTTGTATTCTTGTTGACTGGTCTCCAGACCCCTGCCTCAGTGGTTGGACTAGTAGTGCCACCCTGAGCTGTTTGCTTCTTGCTTAGCTTTACCCCTTGTCTAGCCTAGGGGGTGTGTCAACTTATACATATTAGCTATGTAGAAGTTATAGGCTAGACTGAGGTATGCGTCTAGTGAGTACAACCAACTAGTATTTGTTCTAGGTTTCCACTTATTGGGCTGAGAAAAAAGCCCTTAGGATCTTTCCAGAGACTAATTCCCAGTTGAAGAATGAGACTTGAGAAGTGCAGCGGAAGTTGAGTAGTTGAATCCTTGTACTAGTATATGAGAACAAGTGATTGATTAAAGAAACAAGCATACAGCAATATATAAAAAATAGGAAAGTAAAGCAGTTGTAGAATACAGTTGCAGGAGCGGGTATCGAGTCGCACAGCGACTCGATTGTCGCTTCGGTTACTATTCGTGCAGTTGTAACGGTCAGTCGCATCCTCCAGTTGCGACCCTTCGGGTCCCTTTGCGTTCTTTGTCCACCCCCTCGTGTAGCCTCCGTTGACTCGCGAACCCGTTGCGATCTTCCTCGAGTGTAGTGTTACACTTCAGAAATGCTTAAGTCCTTTGAGGTATTTCCAATACCACTTCTAGTCAATCATTTTGTTCTTACTTTAACAACTGAAACCTATTGTAGAGGGTACAACCCCCTTCCTTGTATCCCTCTCTTCTATTCTCGACCTATTTTCTCTCAACTTTCCTAGCCTAAAACCTCTCGCCATTTCTATGGCTTCCTACCGTTCCTAGCTACCTTAGTTTAACACTGATAATTCAGCCTTCTAATTTTTTACCCTGAATTTTTTCGCAACTTCCAAAACCCGACCTTGAAAAACGGGGGCTCCTGCTGGGGGCACCCTGAGCCAACAACCTCTCAAAATCCTATCTGAGACCCTGGACATATTTGTCAACTTATACATATTATCTATGTAGAAGTTATAGGCTAGACTGAGGTATGCTTCTAGTGAGTACAACCAACTAGTATTTGTTCTAGGTTTCCACCTCTAGTAATCATTCGTTTCTACGTTAACATGGTATCACGCTTAGGTTAGGATCCCCCCGCCTACCGCTTCCGCCCGTCGCGCCTCCTAGGCCCCGTCGCGCCCCCTAGGCCCCGTCGCGCCCCCCCTGGGCCCCGTCGCGCTCGTTAGGCCCCGTCGCGCCCCCCCTGGGCCCCGTCGTGCCCGCTGGGCCCCGTCGCGCCTCCTAGGCCCCGTCGCGCTCCCCCTGGGCCCCGTCGCGCCCACTGGGTCCCGTCGCGACCCCTAGGCCCTAACGCGCCCCCGCTGGGCCCCGTTGCGCCTCCTAGGCCCCGTCGCGCCCCCCATGGGCCCCGTCGAGCCCGCTGAGCCCCGTCGTGCCTCCTAGGCATCGTCGCGCCTCCTAAGCCCCGTCGCGTCCCCCCCCTCTGGGCCCCGTCGCGCCCGTTCGGCCCCGTCGCGCCCCTCCTAGGCCCCGTCGCGCCCGCTGGGCCCCTTCGCGCTTCCTAGGCCCCGTCGCGCCTGCTAGGCCCCGTCGCGCCCCCCCTGGGCCCCGTCGCGCCCGTTAGGCCCCGTCGCGGCCCCCCTGGGCCCCGTCGTGCCCGCTGGTCCCCGTCGCGCCTCCCCGGCCCCGTCGCGCCCCCCCCTGGGCCCCGTCGTGCCCGCTGGGCCCCGTCGCGCCCCTTAGGCCCCGTCGCGCCCGCTGGCCCCTGTCGCGCCTGCTGTTAGCGCTCGCCCGCCTGGCCTCCTCCTAGTGCCGCTCGGCCTCCTCCTAGTGCCGCCCGGCCTCCTCCTAGTGCCGCCCGGCCTCCTCCTAGTGCCGCCCGGCCCCTTCCTAGCGCCGCCCGGCCTCTCCTCAGCGCTGCCCGGCCCCTCCTCGTGCCCGATTGGCCCCTCCCAGCACCAGCCCGGCCCTAGAGCACCTGCCCGCCTCCCCTGCTCGGCCTGCCGTGTCCTCTCGGGCCCTGTGTCTTCTGCTTGCCTGCGCTGGGACGCCTAGCTGCTGCCCTACTGGAGAGTGCTGCCGCCGTGTCCCCGCGCCGCTGTGCTCCTGTGCCGCTGAGGAGCTGTGCTGCTGTGCCGCTGTGTCGCTGAGGAGCTGTGCCGCTGACCCTGCACGATGGCTGACTTTGTGCTCCGCCTGGACGCTGAGGGCCACACGGTTGACTTCGCCGCCTGGCTCTCCGATCTTCGCCGCCAGCTTACAGGTCAGCGCCAGGATGGCCACTCTCTGGTTGTCCATGCTGATGGCTTGCTCCCCCGTCCCCCTGCACCTACTCCCCTCCCTGCTGACCCCTCCTCTGATGACCGTGAGGCTTTCTCTACTGCTGCGCTAGCCTGTGCGGTCTGGGACTCACGCGATGCAGTAGCTCAGGTTGCTATTAGTCACGCCCTCCCTGTGTCTGAGCGCTCGCGTTTTGCTACTGTTGAAACGGCCAAAGCTTATTTAGACGCCGTTATTGCTCGCTATTCCACCCCTGCCTCCGCTTCTGCTGGCCGCTTGCTCTTTCCGATGCTGTTCCCAGACCTGGCTGCCTTCCCTACTGTCGCAGATTTTGCCACTCATTTGCGTGCCCTAGAGACTCGCTATCGCACTGCCAGCACTGCTGCCCAGCTCACTGCGCTCCCCCCTCCTTTCTGCATGACGCTCTATTTTATCGCTATGCGCCTGCCAGACCGCCTCGCTAGTGCTCGCGACCACTTTCTTAGCCAGCACCCGGGTGACCTCACCCTGACCGCCTTTGTCGACACCCTCACTGAGATCGAGACTCGCCAGCGCACTATCGCTCAGTCGAGCGGTGCGCCGGCAGTCTCTATCTTTCACGGTTGTGCCCCATCCCCGTGCACGTTCACTGACGTTTCGGCTGCGGTCGCCACGGCGACCCCTCTTACCGAGACGGCTGCTGCTGTCCACCCGCAGCAGCGCTCGCGTCGCGGTGGCCGTGGCCGCCAGGGAGGTAGGGGTGGTGACGCAGGTGGTAGTGGTCGTGGTGGTGGTGACGGTAGTCCGCCTGAGGGGACTACCACCGGTGGGCAGGAGCAGCAGTCCCAGCAGCAGCAGGACCAGCCCCAGCCGCAGCCGCCGTCCCAGCAGCACCCGCCGCAGCCGTGGGCTCGTCTCCCGCCTGGTTGGCCCGGCACCTCCGGAGGCGGTGGCCGTGGTGGCGGCCCGCGCAGCTTGGCGTCTACTAGCGGCTCCAGTGCTGTGACCTGCCAGTACCAGCTTCAGACCGGGCCTCTCCGCGGCACTCTGTGCCGCCGCCCGCACCCGACCGCCCACTGTTTCCGCCGCCTCGACGATCTTTTTCGTCGTCGCTTTGGCCCGGCCCCGGACCTCCCTGACTGGCACAGCCTGCTCCGCCAGGGCGTGCCGATCTTTGAGTTAGACATGGATCAGATAGGTGCTGCTTTGCATGCTTTGTATGCTGACGCTTCTAGTGTTGATGGATCTTACTACCATGTGTACTCTAGTTTAGGTGTTTCACCCTTGTGTAGCTTAGCTTCCCCTGCTGCGACAGGCGTAGGACTGCCTAGGTTGCCTAGTCTAGTCGCTGCACCGGCTCCGTCCGCGGCCTCCGCCACTGCGTCGCTGTCCTTCACTCTCGACTCTGGTGCTTCTGCCTGCTTCTTCCGCGACCGTTCCACGCTCACGCCGCTTGCTGCACCTGCTGTTGTCTCTCTCGCTGACCCCTCTGCGGGTCCGGTCGTCGCGCGCAGTTCTACGTCCCTTCCCTGTCCGGCAGTTCCCTCGGGCTCCCTTACTGGCCTCCACGTTCCCTCGTTCTCCAGGAACCTGGTTGGTGTCGGCTGTCTCCAGGACCTCGGCGTCACCACCACGTTCCCCGGGCACGAGCGGTTCGCTGTCTGTTCTGAGGCTGTCTCAGGTTCCCCCCTTGCGACGTTCCCCCGGGACCCGGTGTCCGGTCTGTTTACCCTACACACCGCTTCCCCCCCGGTTGGTGCGTCCTCCCAGGTCGCTGCAGCTTGCTCGTGTCGGTCCCTCACTCACCCCTCCCTTCTCTGGCACCACCGCTTAGGTCACCCTGCTCTCCCGCGTCTGCGTCACATGTCCCAGCACGGTCTTGTCTTAGGTCTCCCCGCGTCGCTCCCTGCCCTTCCTCCCTCGACTGCGCCACCGTGCACGCCTTGCGTCGAGGGTCGGCTCCGCCGTGCTCCTCACTCCTCCTCGCTGCGTCCTGCTACTGCCCCCCTTCAGACCCTGCACTTGGACGTTTGGGGCCCTGCCCCCGTCCCCGGACCGCGCGGTGAGCGCTACTTCCTTGTGCTCGTTGACGACTACACGCGCTACACCACGGTGTTTCCCCTGGAGCGGAAGGCCGACGTGCCCGACGTTCTTCTCCCGTGGGTTGTAGCTGCGCGTCTCCACCGCGGTCTCCCCGTGTTGTGTCTCCACTCCGACCGTGGCGGCGAGTTCGCCTCTGGTCGGCTTGGACAGTTCTGTCGTGCGGAGGGCATCACCCAGTCGTACACGTTGCCGGACTCGCCACAGCAGAATGGGGTTGCTGAGCGCCGCATCGGCTTGGTCATGGAGGTCGCCCGTACCTCCATGATCCATGCCGATGCCCCCCATTTTCTGTGGCCGTTCGCTGTTCGCTACGCGGCTCACCAGCTTAACCTGTGGCCACGCTCCCAGCGGCCGCAGGTTTCGCCGACCCTCCTTTGGACCGGGTCCCCCGGTGACGCGTCTGCGTTCCACGTCTGGGGCTGCCTTGCTCACGTTCGTGCCTCTGGCACGGACAAGCTCACTGCCCGCACTGTCCCCTGTGTCTTCCTCGGTTTCCCCCTGGACTCGTCTGACTGGCTTTTCTACCACCCGCCGTCTCACCGCTTCCTCCACTCTCGTGACGTCACCTTTGACGAGTCCGTCTCCTTCTACCGCCGCTTCCCTCACCGAGGTCTCCCAGTTGCCCCCCCCCTTTTCCTTGCTCCCTCTCCCCCGGTAGCCCCTGCCCCTCTCCCGCCTCGTCCTGCCCCGTCTGGTGTCTCCCACGTTACTCCCCTCCCGTCGGTTGTCCCCGTTGAGGAGTCTGCTGACTCTGGTGGTACCCCCGGTCCGTCCTTGCCGCGTCCCCCTTCCCCAGTGCCTCCGCCCCCACTGTCGCAGTCGCCGACCCCGCTGCCGCCGCCGTCGCCGTCGCCGCCGCAGCCGTCGCCGCTGTCGCCGCCACTGCCGCCGCTGCTCTCGGCCCCTGGGGGTGCTGGTGTGGAGGAGGGTGTTCGTCCTGCGGCTTCTGGGGGTGCCGCTGGTGTTGGAGGGGGTTCTCGCTCTTGGGGTGTTGGTTCTGGGGGTGCTGCTGTTGAGTGTTCTGCCGACGGTCGTTCTGCCTCTGCTGGTCCGAGAGTTCCGGCCCAGCCGTCGTCGCCGCCACAGCAGCCGTCGCCGCCGGTTTCCGCTCTCCGCCTGCTCGGCCTTCCCTCCCCGGACCGCGCGCCAGTGTCTCCCCCACCGCCTCCTGACCTCCCTGTCTACGGTCCTGTGTTCCCGCCGCCAGACTCGTCTCCGGCCCGTCTTCCTCCTCGTTCCCCTCCTGTGTCTCCTCCGCTGTCCCCTGACCCTACCCCTCCGTCTCACGTTTGGGCTCGCCGTCCCTCCCGTGCTCGTCCCGTCTCTCCTGTCCTGCCCACCCACCCTATGTTGCTCCGTTCCCACTCGTCTCGTCCTCCCCTCCTCCCGTCCCCTCCTCCCTCGTCCCTTGCTGTTGCACCTCCTCCGTTCTCTGACTACCTCCGTGCTGCTCGTCCCCTTGTCCCTCGGGTCCTTGCCTCTCTTGTTACCGACCCTGCTGTTCCTGTCTCGCGCCTTGACGCGCTTGTCGCTGCTGTCGCTGACTTCGCTTCTACCCGCCGCCTTGACTACGCTACCGCTCTGGTCTCTGACCCTGCCCGTCCTCTGTCCGTCGGGGGTGCTCCTGCCCTTGGCAGTGACGTCCTAGAGGACAGGCAGTACGAGCTGGCTTTCCTTTCCGAGGCTGCTCCCCATCTCTGCTCAATGCTGTTAGTCCCTGAGGGTGACCCAGACGCCTTCGACATCCCGACCCCTCGCACCTACGCTGAGGCCACCTCGGGACCTTGGGCCTCTCAGTGGATAGCTGCCATGGAGCAGGAGATGGCATCTTGGAGATCCACCGGCACTTACGTCGACGCAGTTCCCCCGCCTGGGGTGAACGTAGTCGATGGTCGGTGGCTCTTCAAGGTGAAGCGCCCCCCTGGAGAGCCGCCTGTCTTCAAGGCGCGCTACGTGGCCAGAGGTTTCAGTCAGCGCGAGGGGGTTGACTTCTTCCAGACCTTCGCCCCGACCCCGAAGATGACCACTCTTCGGGCGCTGCTACATGTAGCAGCACAGCGTGACTACGAGCTTCACTCTCTCGACTTCTCTACTGCCTTTCTTCAGGGCAGCCTACACGAGCAGGTCTACCTGCGCCGACCACAGGGCTTCACTGGTACCTTCCCTCCTGGGACCCAGTGGCTTCTCAGGCGCCCGGTCTACGGCCTGCGTCAGGCTCCCCGCGAGTGGCACGACACGCTACGTGCCACGTTAGCAGACCTGCAGTTCTTTCCGTCCTCTGCTGACCCTTCACTGTTTGTGCGTTCCGGCCAGACTCCGTTCTACATCCTTGTCTACGTAGACGACCTGGTCTTCGCTACTCCTGACAGGGACGCACTGGCCTCTGTGAAGGCTGAGCTGCTGAAGAGACACACCTGCACTGACCTTGGAGAGCTGCGTCGCTATCTTGGCCTGCAGATCTCTAGGGACAGAGCAGCACGCACCATCACTCTGACCCAGTCACACTTGGTGCGTCAGGTCCTTCAGAGGTTCGGTCTTCAGTTCTCCTCCGCACAGCCCACACCTCTACCCGTAGACCATGGGCTCTCTGCTCCCGTTCCTGAGGAGCCAGTAGAGCCCAGTGGCCCCTACGCAGAGCTGGTGGGTTGCCTCATGTACCTGATGACTTGCACTCGCCCAGATCTCGCATACCCTCTCAGCATCCTGGCTCGCTTTGTGGCTACAGGCAGACACCGACCTCAGCACTGGTCTGCCGCTAAGAGGGTTTTGCGTTATCTTGCTAGTACATCAGGCATGGGGTTAGTGCTAGGAGGACGCAGGCCAGTGGTCCTTACTGGGCACACAGACGCTTCTTGGGCAGACGACGCTGAGACGCTCAGGTCGTCGCAGGGCTACTGTTTCAGCCTTGGTTCGGGTGCTATCTCTTGGAGATCCACTCGCTCGTCGTCTGTGGCTCAGTCTAGCTGTGAGGCTGAGATCTACGCTGGTGCCATGGCGGCACAGGAGCTCCGCTGGCTGACCTTCTTGCTCACAGACTTAGGTGAGCGGCCTAGCTCTGCCCCGGTCCTGTACGCTGACAACAGGGCCATGATACTCCTGTGTCAGGAGCCTCGGCTTGAGGGCAGAGCGAAGCATATCCAGCTGCGGTACTTCCTCCTGCGCGAGCTACAGCAGCGCCGCCAGGCCCGCGTAGTTCACTTGGCCTCAGGTGCCAACACAGCTGATATCTTTACTAAGGCGCTTGCGCCTAAAGATCATCAGCGGCACTGTGTACAGCTTGGTCTTGTTCCTATAGCTGCTCCCCTGTTAGGATCCTGATTGTGTACTCTCTATTATATATGCTTGTCAGACTGGCCTTGTGGCCTTACCTCCAGTGGCTGGACTAGTAGTGCCACCCTGGCTTGCTTGAGTTTTGGTTGTATTCTTGCTGACTGGTCTCCAGACCCCTGCCTCAGTGGTTGGACTAGTAGTGCCGCCCTGAGCTGTTTGCTTCTTGTTTAGTTTCACCCCTTGTCTAGCCTAGGGGGTGTGTCAACTTATACATATTATCTATGTAGAAGTTATAGGCTAGACTGAGGTATGCTTCTAGTGAGTACAACCAACTAGTATTTGTTCTAGGTTTCCACCTCTAGTAATCATTCGTTTCTACGTTAACAATATTTATAGTCTAGGAAGTACCGTAAGTACCTATTCAGAATTTACCTGTTCGTAGTGTATCGCGGCTACTCTCGTGACATGACTAGTGGCTGATCGTGTGACTGAGAGTGGTGTGACCTTTCGGGTGACTTAACGCGCGAACCTACTGCTCACACGTTGACTCGCTACTGCTGACGTCATCACGGACGCCTTCCATATGAGGTATAGCGCTACTAGTACAGTCTAACTGTTACATCAGGAATGTATAAGTAAACTCTGTCGAGTATACCTCAACATACAGTAAGAAAATTGCATCGCACTAAGGCATAATGCATTGTCATGTACAGCAAACGCCAACCAAGATCCTGAGCACGGACATTACATTACACCCACTTGAAGCTTGCAAGGGAAGGTAAGAATTGGCCAAAATACATTTCACAAAGTCATGCCCATAATTTATTACTTATCCTTCTTGTCCTCCCCAAACTCAGCATAATCTTCCACCCCTCCCCAGCCATCTGCAAGTGGCAAAGCACAATAACGAGGATAATCAGATGCATTAGAGCCCAAGGTGCTGATCGCATCATGAGGCACACAGAACCTTCCACCCCTACCCAGCCATCTGCAAGGGGCAAAACACAACAAATATTACACCGATGCATTACAACCTAGGGTGCATATAAAATCACTAGGGGCACATGCTTTGGTTCCTTATACACCCTCCATGTCACTGTCCCCTGCCCACACTGGGTTCCTCCCCTCGCTTACAAAACCCCAAGCTCTCTAAAAAAAACTCAACCCCCTCAATCCGAGACATGAGTATTGTCTTAATCCCCCACCCCATTGACCCCCAACCTTCACTGTGCCGTCATCCTTGCCATTCCCAACCACAACACAAGCCAGCCACACCCCAGCCACAAGCCAACCACACCCCAGCCACTCACCATGTTGTTGGTCCATGTAAATCTCCTCTGCCTCATCCACAGGTGCTGCCGGCTCCTCTGCTTTCCTCCTCTGCATGTTCTCCTCATTCCGCATCGAGAACGACGTCTTGGCCACCACCCCCAATCCGACCACTCCCCAGCCACAGCCCAGCCACAATCCAGCCACACTCCACCCCACCCCAGTCACTCACCGTTCCCCTGGTCCATGTAGATCTCCTCAGCCTCATCCACAGGCGCTGCCGGCTCCTCTGCTTTCCTCCGCTGCATATTCTCCTCACTTCGCATCGAGAACGACGTCTTAGCCACCACTTCATCCCGCTGTATTGCCGCAGGTGCCATGTCATAGTCCTCCTCGTCATCCTCCTCTAACAGTTCTTCTTCCCTGCTTAAGGGTGATTGGCAGTAGTGGCGGAAAGGGATCGGGGGAGATACGGGGCGGGGGAAATGAAAACGATGTCTTGGCCACCAACCACCACGTCCCTCTGCATTGCCGGCTGTGCCATGTCGTACTCCTCCTCCTCGTCATCCTCCTCCTCCAAAACAGGGATAACACAAGGTCGTGAAAAAGGGGCGAGGGAGAAAACGGGGGGAGGGGGAGGCAATGTCTTGGCCACCAACCACCTCGTCCTGCTGCACTGCCGCAGGTGCCATGTCAAGGGGAGAGGGGGGGGGGAGGGGGAATACCAAGTGGCGGAAAGAGAGGAGAGGGGGATCGGTGTCTTGGCCAGCAACCACCTCGTCCCGCTGCACTGCCGCGGGTGCCAACCATGTCATAGTCCTCTTCAGCCTCCTCCTCCTCTAACAGCTCCTCCTCTCTAGCGGGGCATATGGAGGAAACGGGGAGAGTGGGGGGACACGGAGAACAACGTCTTGGCCACCACCTCATCGTGCTGTATTGCCAGCTGTGCCATGTCGTAGTCCTCCTCCTCGCCCTCTTCATCCTCCTCCTCCTCTAACAGCTCCTCCTCTCCAGCGGGGCATGCGGAGGAAACGGGAGAGAGTGGGGAAGAGAGGGAATGGTGGCGTGGCCAGCAACCACCTCGTCCTGCGGTATTGCCGGCTGTGCCATGTTGTATTCCTTCTCGTCCTCGTCCCCCAGCAGGGGAGGGGGAACGGGGTGGGGAGGGGGAACGGGGTGGGGAGGGGGGACGGGGTGGGGAGGGGGACATCAAGTAGGGGAAAGGGTGCAAGGGAGATAGAGGGAGAGGGGGATGAGGGGGATGAGGGGGATGAGGGGGATGAGGGGGATGAGGGGGATGAGGGGGATGAGGGGGATGAGGGGGATGAGGGGGGTGAGGGGGATGAGGGAGATAAGGGGGATGAGGGGGATGAGGGGGATGAGGGGGATGAGGGGGATGAGGGGGATGAGGGGGATGAGGGGGATGAGGGGGATGAGGGGGATGAGGGGGATGAGGGGGATGAGGGGGATGAGGGGGATGAGGGGGATGAGGGGGATGAGGGGGATGAGGGGGATGAGGGAGGGGGATGAGGGGGATGAGGGGGATGAGGGGGATGAGGGGGATGAGGGGGATGAGGGGGATGAGGGGGATGAGGGGGATGAGGGGGATGAGGGGGATGAGGGGGGTGAGGGGGGTGAATGGAGGAGACCGAGGGGTAATTGGTGGGAGGACCAGGGAAACTAGTGCAGGGAGGGACAGAGAGAAGAGGGGTGGAACAGAACGTGCCCTAAGAGCTATACAGGAAAAGTGTTCGCTATAGCCTGGAACATGTTTGCGAAGCCTGGAGCATGTTTGCAAAGCCTGGAGCAACGGCTTACGTGTATCCGAGTATCGTTGGGCTGATTCCGAACCCGTACAGAACCTCAGCCACGCTCTTCAAGGCAGCTGAGATGCGCACGCAGAGATGGGAAAAGAGGTGGAGGAGGAGGAGAAGGAGGGGAGGAGAGGAGATGCCAAGGGGGGGAGATGCAGGGGGAGGAGATGCAGGGGGAGGAGATGCAGGGGGGGGGGGATGCAGGGTGGGGGAAGGAAAGGAGCACGAGAGGGGGAGGGAAGAGTGGCAGTTTGGCAATGAATTAGGTGGAGAAAACGGGGGCATAACGAGAGTCTCGCCGGAAAAGGAGAAGTTGAGAAGAGAGTGGAACGAAAATCCGACAGGGAAACAAAGAAAGGGAGTGTCCCACCACCGCCTGTGTACCACATGTTCAGATAGGAGGGACAGCATAAGCGACAGCCCCACCATCGCCTATGCACCCCATGCTCTCACCATCGCTTATGTACCCCATGCAAAGAGAGGAGGGACAGCACAAGCGAAAGCCCCGCCTCTGCCTATGTACCACATATTCTCCTCCACCACTTGCACGGTGCAGGTTGAAGGAACGACAAGAGCAGAGCAGAGCAGGGCAGAGCAGAGAGGAGAACGAGAAAGAGGGTGCCTCACCATCGCCTATGGTGAGGCAGCCTCTTTCTCGCCTATGGTGCCACATATTCTCACCATCTTTCTCACCATCGCCTATGTACGAGAAAGAGGGTGCCACATCGAGAAAAGGGGTGCCTCACCATCGCCTATGTACCACATATTCTCCTTCACCACTTGCACCGTGCCCTCTAGCGATATGGCGCTCGCACCCAGAGCATCTGAGACAGAGAGGGCGACAGAGAGGGAGACAGAGAGGGAGACAGAGAGGGAGACAGAGAGGGAGACAGAGAGGGAGACAGAGAGGGAGACAGAGAGGTCGAAAGAGTGGGAGACAGAGCGTGATAGGCAGATGGTAAGTGTGCACACACAGCAGTAGGATTGAAATATCGAAATTCGTCAAATTGGACACTGACAATGGAAGCCATAACGAGGGACGGAAGGAGAGGAGAAGTATTGAAATTATCTTGGGAATGTCTTCCAGTCTCAGTGGAATCTGAGGCGCCAGGCTATCCCTTCCTGTGAATGGGAATCTCCAGGGGGCTGAGCGATGGTACCTTGGTCGTCAGCAGGGGGCTCGTTGGAGTAGATATCAGGGTACTTGGTCGCAGGAGGCTCGCTGGAGTAAGGATCCGCGTATTTCTCCTTCCAATCCGAGGTCTCCCCTGCAGCCGCTGCGGACCCTGCTCCGTACTTGGGCTGGAGTGGAGAGAAGCAAATCATGGAAGGGAAGAGAAGCTGATGGACGAGAGGGCAGAAGCGATCTGCGAGGGGCGTCAGAGAGGTATGCATTCTAAAGAACGAGAATAGTGGAGGCTCGGCCGCGTACTTGTCCTCCCAATCCGAGGTCTCCCCTGCAGCCGCTGCTGACCCTGCTCGGTACTTGGGCTGAAGAGACGCAGATGGACGAGAAGAGACGCAGATGGACGAGAAGAGACGCAGATGAAAGAGAAGGATTGCAGAAGCGATAGCGTCTTGACACTGACGTCACGTACACGATGCTGACGTCACGCACACCATATTGACGTCTTGACACTGACGTCATGTGCAAAACGATTTTGACAAATGAACGTGCACTGGAGGACGGAAAAGCACGTGACATGTGCCGAAAAGGTATGTCCTTCAACATGTGAGCAGCGAAGCATGAAATGACACATTCGTCGCAATTATTGCACTTACGTCACCGTCGAGTGACATTATGATGTCCCCTTCAACCAAGACTGTCCTCTGAATGTAAGCGAACGAAGCACCGCCGAACGAAGCGCCCGCTTGAACTATCTGTTCACTCGCTCTGCGCTATTTGCTGAACGCCCTAGTTACTCGAAAATGACCTAAAATGAATTAAAACAAACGGTTTTGTCTGTTTGCTGACAACTGCCGCAATGCTCAGATTTCCTGAAATAACTGATACACTACCCTTCTTAACTAGCCTCGCCTTGCCATACATCAGTTGAAAAAACAGAGCTAAGCATTTAGGAGATATTGAGTCATAATAATGCTCGAGTGAAAGGTGCAAATGTCAGAAACTGCTCATTCACAGTGCGCACGTGCAAAAGCAGCTGTCTCTAAGCTCGATAGCTTGGTGTTCCAACGCGGAACCTAGCCTTTCCTCGGAGCGCCGTGATTTGCGGGGTATAGTCGAGATGTTGAAGATTGACTTTCATAGAATCGCCTTACTTTACAGGAAGTGGTGCTGCACCAGAAAGTCGGAAATTGGAGGAAAATCCCTGAACTGGAGTTGAAATCCCGGGGGAAGGAAATCCCCGTGCGTGGTTGGTTGGGCTGCTGAAAGTAGGAACTTGAAACCTATAAGTGGTGCCTCGGGATCTCCGCTGCGCCAGCCGTGGGGTTCTCCGGCGCACGAGCGATGGGTGGGGGGGGGGAGGGGGGTGGGGTGGGGGGGGAACCCCGCAGTGCAACGCGCGGACATCTCTCATTCGGGCAAATATTTTGACTTTTGTGTTTTACCCCCTTTTTTTTCCTTGTTCCATCATGTTTGGGTTTCCGCGTGAACTTTGCAGCGAAAATATCCATGATGTGGGCCATTCTGCCAAGCAGAAGAATGGGGAGGGGAAGGTTGCCATTTTTTCGAGGGAAGTTGTGCTGAAACTTGTGAGGTTAGCCGATGAACCGCGCCGCTATACGATGCTTCGTTAGCGTAAACACGCCTTTTCTGTTGGGATATCTTTTTCTTGACCCATACGAAATCGCGGCAATACCCACATCCCAAGGATTGACAAGCGCGATCGCCCTTGGCGGAAGCAGATTGGTTGGACTTGGACCCTGTCGGCGGGAATGAAGCTGAATGGATGAAGGCCAACTTGGGACCCCCGAGCCGACCTGGCATGCCATCCATCCGCGCATTTCACAAGCGAAAATGCTGACGAATCTGTCAAAAAGAGCGCGTTTCTACAAGGGACAAATATCAAACATCAGTTGGGGAAATAATAGAGAGTTTGAGCTCAAGCCTGGTTTTTACACAACGAGCGAATGGTTATTGATCGAGATTCTTCTCCATCTAAAGAGGGTCTTTTTCCGAGGCTCTTTTTCATTTGGCCTGGAAATCCCGTGCTTGGGACGCAGGCTTGACTGGGACCGCTTCTCAACCATCCCAACCAGCTGAATCCCACTATAAATACCGGCCGGTTTTCCCTCATTCAATCACCAGCTTCCCATTTCCCACTTTCAGAATCAGCCTCCTTCCGCATGGCTTGGGCCCAGCGACTCTCCTCTCCTCAAGGGCTCTCCCCTCCCTTCAACTCAATTTCTCTTAGCCCAGCCCCCCTTCCAGACTTCGCCGCTGGAACAATTCCCAGCAATGTTCAAGCGCCCTTGCTTGACCAGCACCAACACTCGCGCTCCGGCTCCAGATTAGGGTTTGCGCGACGACCAAGAGCACGCACGTGTGAATATTTGAAACTCGGATGGAAGCAAGGATGAGCGCAGCGCTCTGCTGACATACCTAATTTTGACACCGAAACCCTAATTCCTGCAGCACAGTCATGCCGATCGGAGCAGCTGTCGCTGTTGAGCCTCGCGGCTCGGTAGGCGGATCCCGCGGAGATTCCCATGCGCACGCGCACGCGCACGTCCACGTGCCGCGCGCCGATTCGCGGCTGCTGAGCCACGTGCCCTTCGAAGCGACAGATGACCTGGACCTGGCCCTGCAATCGCTCCACGCGCGTATCAAGCCGCTCCTTGCGTCGGATAGCGAAGGCGAAGTGCACAGTCAGCTGCAGGAAATGGTCTCGGAAGGCGCGCAGCAGCACGCTGACGTGGTCAACGGCCTCCTCTACGCAATCCTCACCGTGTCGCACCAACCAGGTTCGCCGCCTTCGCCGCCGTCGCACGCGTCGACGGCCGCGGCGGTGCGGCTGTTCGGGATCCTGTGCTCCGTGACGCGCGACCACCACGCGTCGCTTCTAGTGACCCTGCAGCGATTAACGACGGAGAAGTGGGGCAAGCTCCAGGAGCACGTGCGCGCGCAGATTATCTGGGTCCTCCGACAGTTAGTTCATCTAGCCGTTCAGGAAGCAGAGGCGCTTTTTCTCTGCCTCTTCCGTCAGGTTTCCGGCGGCGATCTTAGCGTCGGGAACGTGTGGCTAGCTCGGCAGTTACTCGACGTCCTTCGCGCCAACACGCAGTGGCTGTACACTCTCCCGAATCTCCTCGCCCTCTCGCTTTACACGTTCCTTAGGCTTCTCCCAGACCACGCGGCTAGTAAGGCTCCGACCGTCGTAGAGCTGAAGCAGCAGGAGATCGCGTTTTGCACACAGACGCTTAGAGAGCGATTTCAGGACTGCTTAGTGATTGGTCGCGACTTAGTGCGACTGCTGCAGGATGTAGCGTTGATTCCGGAATTCGAGCCGATTTGGCGGGATTTGGTGCATAGTCCCGAGTCGATGGGCGCGCCTGGGTTTTCCGATTTAGCTCAGCTGTACGTCTTGCGAACGCCCACGCGTTTCATCACGTCCCGAGTGACGCCCGAAATGGAGTCGCAGCTTCGCTTTCTTCTCGCACACGTTCGCATGGGCCACCAGCGGCGTTACCAGACGTGGTTTGCCACCCGGTTTCTCGCCGCCCCCGAGAGCGAATCCCTCGTGGCGGATTTGGTTCGCTTCGTCTGCTGCTCGGTGCATCCGACGAATCAGGTCCTGCAATCTGACGTGGTGCCACGCTGGGCGATCGTCGGCTGGCTTCTCAAATGCTGCAGAAGCTGCCACATGGAGGCGAATGCCAAGCTGGCGCTCTTCTACGATTGGCTCTTTTTCATGCCAAAGACTGACAACATCATGAACATCGAACCCGCGATACTGTGCATGGTCCATTCCCTTCCCAAATACGCCATTATGACCAACTCCCTCCTAGAATTTCTCTTCCTCCTCCTAGACCACTATGACGCGGCGCATAGGGACCTCGTCCTCCGCGGAATATCCGCCTCGATCGATATTTTGGTCGGCAAGGGAGTCGTTCCAAGTCTCGAGCCGCTAGCCACGAGCGGGTTCATTCCTACGAAGCTTCGCGAGCGTCTCCAGGCGCTTTTTCCCGCGCATTGCCGGCTCGACGCATCCCCTCACCGCTTCTACCCGCCCTCGCCCCTGCATGATCCTCACAACGCGGAACGAGCTGGGGCGGCGGCAATTCCCGGGATAGGGGGAGGGGGGAGAGGGGGGCAAGCGCGGGGGGGCGGGAGTTTGGTGAAGTCCCCAAGCCCTTCTCCGCCGCATTTGGCAGCGGAGCGGGACAGCATGGGGAATATCGTTGGCAGCGGAGCGGGGATAAGGGCGGCGGAGGAGCAACGGGGATTAGGGGGGCGGGAAATGCAGGTGGCGGAAATCGGAGGAGTAGGCGCGGGTGCTGGCGCAAGCGGTTCTGTGGGCGATTCTGCTGCCGCCGCCGCGGGGGGGGGCGCGGTTGGCTTAAATGGCTCGGTTGCTGCCGCGAGGACGGGGGAAGACGTGGAAATGGGGGAAGCTAGCGCTTCAGGGGAAGACCAGGCTGGCGGAAAAGGTTCTGGCGGAGTGGGGAAACGGGGGAAGACCGCGGAGGGCGAAGGTATGGAACCAGGAGAGTGCGGCGGAGGGGATAGTGAGGTGGCGGGAGGAGAGATTGGTAAGGGGGAGCGGAAGAGGAAAAGGAAGAGGGAGGAGGGGGAGGATGACGGGGGGAAGGGATCGGCGCTTGAGGAAAGAGAGGAGGGAGGGGAGGTGGAACGAGGGGAGGTGGAGGGGGGGAGGTGGATGGGGGGAGGCGGAGGGGGGGAGGTGGAGGGGGGAAGGTGGTTGAGGAGGAAGAGAAGAAGGAGCAGAGCGAGGAAAGGGAGGGCGTAGACGAGGAAGTTAAAGCCATTGAGGGTATGGTAAAGGGTATGGAAGAAGCGGTGGAGGCTGGGGAGGGGGCGAAGGTCATTAGAGGGCTAAAGGCGTTGTTGATGGCGTTAAGAGGAGAGAACGCGGGGAGAGAGGGTGGGGGGCGGAAGGCGCAGGGGGGCGGTGAAAGGCAGGCGCACGTGAACGCACAGCGGAAGGCTCAGGGGCAAGAGGAAGCCGGGGAGGAGGGGGGAAAACAGGGCAAGAGGGGCAGTGGGGGGATGGGTGGGATGGGGGGATGGGGGAAGGGCGAAAGAGGGGCGACCCATGGTTGAGGAGGAGCAGGATGAAGAAGAGGCGGGGATGGATGAGGATCGATCAGACAGGAGCGCTGACTCGGATGTGACTGCAGAAAGAGGGGCTACAGAGGGGGAGACAGCAACGGACGTGGCAATAGAGGGGAACCATCTATGCGGGGAAGGCAGGAAAGAGGCGGGAGCAGCAGCAGCAGCGGCAGCAGCAGAAGCAGCAGCAGGAACAGCAGCCGGGGGAGGAGCCGACGGAGCAGCAGAAGTGGTCAAGAACGACAGCAGCAGCAGCAGCAGCAACCGGCGGGGAGTCAAGGGAGTTAGGTCGAAGAGAGCACGCATAGCGGCGCCCCCAGATAAAGCAGCAGGCGTACCAACAGCCATAGCAACAGGCTCACCTACAGGATCAGCGGCAGAACCTGTAGGTGAACCTGTAGATCAACAGGATCACCTGCCCGCAGCATCACCAGCGGCAAATTCGCCCCCTTTAGGCCGTAGTTCAGAGGGATTGAATAGCGGCAATGGCACGCTAGACATTGCAGTAGCAGGAGATAGGCTAGCGACCGCTTTCACAGCAAATCTAGTAAAGGCTTCCGAAGCTGCCCGCTTAGTCAGACCAGGCAAATTTAGGTCTCCTGGGTTCAGGGCACGGGGAGTTGGTAGGAAGGGGTGGGCGCTGATTGCCGATAGGGTTTCGCAGAGCCTCTCGAAAGTAGGGCTTCCTCTATTTCCGCCCTTCGCCTCCCTGTCTCCTCGTAGGTTGGACCAGCTGCTGCTGCTGCTGCCTCGATCTCCGGCCACCTTGGGATCTCCAGAAGGTACTCCTAGGGACGGTGGTACTGAGGGGGACGGTGCTTCTGGGAATGGTGCTTCTGGGAACGGTGCATCTGCTGGTGCAGCTGTTGTGAAGGTGGGGATCGGAACGTCATGCCCGTTTGAAGGCGCCGCGTTATCAAGCTGGACCTCGACGCTGATGGTTCTGTACGAGTATGTCTTGCAGAGTGAGCGGCTGCGGGAATGGAGGGTGGATGGTGGGGGGATGGAGAGGAACACGGGAGGGAGCAGAGAGGAGAGGAGGATGTAAAGGGCGTTTCGGGAGGCGAAAAGGGCCAGGGGGGCGAAAAGGGCCAGGGGGGCGAAAAGGGCCAGGGGGGCGAAAAGGGCCAGGGGGGCGAAAAGGGCCAGGGGGGCGAAAAGGGCCAGGGGGGCGAAAAGGGCCAGGGGGGCGAAAAGGGCCAGGGGGGCGAAAAGGGCCAGGGGGGCGAAAAGGGCCAGGGGGGCGAAAAGGGCCAGGGGGGCGAAAAGGGCCAGGGGGGCGAAAAGGGCCAGGGGGGCGAAAAGGGCCAGGGGAGCGAAAAGGGCCAGGGGGGCGAAAAGGGCCAGGGGGGCGAAAAGGGCCAGGGGGGCGAAAAGGGCCAGGGGGGCGAAAAGGGCCAGGGGGGCGAAAAGGGCCAGGGGGGCGAAAAGGGCCAGGGGGGCGAAAAGGGCCAGGGGGGCGAAAAGGGCCAGGGGGCGAAAAGGGGGGGGCGAAAGGGCCAGGGGGGCGAAAAGGGCCAGGGGGGCGAAAAGGGCCAGGGGGCGAAAAGGGCCAGGGGGGCGAAAAGGGCCAGGGGGGCGAAAAGGGCCAGGGGGGCGAAAAGGGCCAGGGGGGCGAAAAGGGCCAGGGGGGCGAAAAGGGCCAGGGGGGCGAAAAGGGCCAGGGGGGCGAAAAGGGCCAGGGGAGCGAAAAGGGCCAGGGGAGCGAAAAGGGCCAGGGGAGCGAAAAGGGGATGGAAGATGGAGAGGGCGAGCAGGAAGGTGAGGGGACTGACAAGGGAAAGGGAAATGGTGAGGGGGGGACTTGAACGCGCTGTTGCCAGTAGAGGAGCTGCTTATAGCGTGGCATGACATGGGCAAGCCGGTTACTGCTTGGTTGCTTTGTGTGGGCGCAGCAGCAGCAGAGAAAGAGCAGCTCTGTGCAGCAGACGCACTAGCAGCAGCAGCCGGGGCTGCTGGTGAACGTACTCCATCTGGTCCGGAGGCTGCTTCCGAACGCGCTGCTTCCGCTGATGCGCCTTCAAGCAGAGATACCCAGAATGCTGAGTCCCCTGGCGAGACTAGAGGGGGGGACGGTAGAGAGGAGGGTGGGGGGAAAGACGCGGGCTCTGGGGATGGAGGCGGGGGGGCGGAAGCAGAGGTGGTGTTTGGTTTGTATGAGCGGCTGGCTGTGCTGTGCTGGGAAAGGGATGACGAGAGGGGCGAGGGGAGGGGTGAGGGGAGAGGGGAGGGGAGGGATGAGGGGAGAGGAGAGGGGAGGGATGAGGAGAGGGAGGAGGGGAGGGGCGAAGGGAGAGGGGAGGAAAGAGATGGGAGGGGAGATGGGGGGAGAGACGATGGGCGGGATGGGGGTAAGGGCGGTTTGGTGATGGGCGGTTCGGTAGGGAAAGGAGACATTGATGTCGGCAGAGAGACTCCAGAAGCAGGAGGAGCAGTAGGAGCAGGAGGAGCGGCAGGGGCAGGGGCAGGAGCAGACAAGGTCTCACAAAGGTGCAATGGCTTGTTGCTTCCCCTTGCTGCGTCGCACCCACACTCCCTACATCATCACCGTCATAACAGTCACCGCCATCTGCTGACATCAGCAGTCCACATGGACTTGCAGCGGTGGATCCTACTGGACGGCTCCAACCTTCTCTTCCTACGTGTCACCCTCCAGGCCCTGCGCCTGCTGCCCCTTGCCACGTCCGGCTACCCTCCCTTGCTGCATCTGCTGCTCTCTGCCGCTGA
Source organism: Closterium sp. NIES-67 (assembly GCA_027943415.1). Lineage (NCBI taxonomy): Eukaryota > Viridiplantae > Streptophyta > Zygnematophyceae > Desmidiales > Closteriaceae > Closterium > Closterium sp. NIES-67. The sequence continues at coordinate 306,054 of BQMB01002342.1, forward strand.
TCCGCCTACCATTGCTTCTCTGCAGTCTGCACTTCTCTTGGGAGAGCTCTCTGTATTCAAGATCAGGCCCTCCTCTGTGCGGAGGAAGACTGAGATCTCTGGACTTGGGACGAGTAAGGAGCCGATGGAAGGAAACCAGCAGCAGAATCAACAGGATGAGCGGGGGTGGTGGCGGCAGCAGCAGCAGCAGCAGTTGTGGGTGTCGTTGGTTGGAGACAGTTGGTCGTGGGACGGACCGGAGCAGCAGTGGTTGTGGCAACTAGCAGCTGCTGAGGCTGCTGGTTGGGGGTTCCCTAGCAAAGGGCATGTGGGAGACGAAAAGGAGGGCCATTCGAAAAAAGAGGAGAAGCAGCAGGAGCAGGAACAGGAACAGGAGGAGGATGTGCAGAATCTTCCGCTACTTCTGCTACAAGCTAGTGCTGCTGCTGCTGCTGCTTCTGCCAGCAGCAACCCTTCTGCTGGTGACATCACTGCCCTGGGTGGTGGGAATGTTGATGACAGCAGCACTCCCAGTAACAAGCCTGCTGCCTCTGCTGCCAGGCACAGCACATGGGAAGGTCCAAGTTGTGAGGCACTCGCAGGGCTGGAGATGCTCCTGCTGCAAGCAAGCCCATCCCCCGCCCTCCTCTCCACACTCCTCTCCCTTCCTGCTGACCGCTTTGGCAGGCTGCCATGCACTGTGCTGAGGGCATGGGCGTTGAAGGACCCTGCTGGACTGTGCTCTCTTTTGAGAGAGCAAGGGCGGGTATGGCTAGCCCAGAATCAGCAGAACAGTGTTCTAGAAGGGGGGGGAACCGCCTCAGCAGGAAACCGCACATGGGGAAGCGCTAAGAGCAGGAGTGGAATCGCTTTGAGGTGTAACTTGCTTAGCCTGCTAACAGCTCTTGACAGAATAGTGCAGACTGACTGTAGGGGGGAAAGGAGGAAAGGGGTTTACATGGAGCTCTCAAAGTGCATCAAGGAGCTGCTGTAAGGTTGAATGTACAGTTGAGTTGTTAAGGAAATATAATAATGCATCTCATGAGCATGGCGTAATTTGTGAGCGACGAATATAGTAAGTTGCTGCTTGTTTTCCACACACTAATACATCTTATTTCTGCCAGGATTTTTCATTGCCAAGATACAGTCAACGCTATCAGCCGTTTCCAAAGTAGAGGGGGAAAATGAGTTTTGGTTTCCCCGCGAAATATACGCCCTCTCACCCAAGCGACGAACATCGATGGTCAGATCGACGGCTGCCCGACCTTCCCCATTGGGGTACGTGCCACGTCCGGCCCTCACCAACCTCTTCCAATTTCTCCGCGCCTCGATTTGCTCAAACGCGTCTCGTGATGTCGGCCCCCAATTTGCGACATTTATCCGCCCGAAAACACCCCGCAAATGCGACTTCTCCTCCGCTCTTCCGGTCTCGAAGCGGAAGCACGGTTTCCGAAAGAAATGGGCTCACGAATTTCTGCCTTGCCTCCGCACATGAAATTTCACCACACTAGCCACCACAAGCAAACCCGCCTTACTGGACCCACGCTTGTGCCTCCGCAAGTGTCGCAGCCGACGCTGGCCGCTGCCGTCGTTGTCGGTTGCCGGGGGTCGTGACGGTGCTGCAGAAAGCAACCTGGAACCTTGTCAAACCGCGCAGCGAGGCGAATGGTCAGCGCACGCCATTCCATAAGCGTGATGCTCTCTCACCTCGCATTGAATATTATACGAGCACTAGTGCGTAGGGGATGCCGCTGGCATACCCGAGGCATCGGCTCTAGTAGTAGCTAGACGAGGGGATCGCGCAGATTCCGAGTCATAAAACCACCAAGTGATCGCTCACGTAGCGTTTTTACGCTTCAGCTCGCACAGGTCGCAGTTTAGCACAACGCTCTCACTACGCTCTTCACACATAGTGTAGAACTAAACGTAGCCCATAGACGCTACACTCCTGTGATCGACTCTACTCTCATCAACGCATAATAGAACATCGTCAAGTACTCCCGAGTCCAGTTACATAATCGCGAAGTACGTAGCGACGTACCGCAGTTTGTTCGCCTGGTCGCACCTGCTCACCGTCGCAAAGTACGCATCGGCGCGGCTCCCATGGCTCGGCCGTTTCATCTGCTCCTCTGGAGCCTACCGCTGCTGCTTCTCGCGTCAATCCCAGCCGCACGATTAGAGGACACAGCAATCCGGCCGTTCGCGTCCGACGACGGTACGCCTCTTAGGAATCCAGCTGACCTAGAATCCCTCGATGCCCATACTCGGCCTCACTGTCGTGCTCGACCTTAGATCATTACCTTTCAAATCAAGGTGTTGGCCCTTCCTAGCCAATTCCTTCTCTTTCCTTCTCTTTCTTCATCTATCCCCATCAGACGCAGTCTGGCAGCACTACGGCGGCGAATTCGCCCTCCTGAGGCGGCAACTAAAGAAAACCACCACACAGGCGACCCCATCGCCGTCCCCCGCAGTCCCTAAGAAGAAGAAGAAAAACGCGACGGCAACAGCTAGCCCGTCAAAAGCCAAAAGCCCGCCCAAGGTCCAGGCAGGGTCGACGCAAAAGAGCCCGAATAAAAGCCCTAGCAAGTCTCCTAGTAAGAGCCCTAGCAAAAGCCCTAGCAAGACTACTACTAAGAGTCCTAGCAAAAGCCCCGCTAAGAGCCCGAGCAAGAGTCCCAGCAAGCCAAAGTCCCCGCCCAAGCCGGCTGAGACGAACGTGACTAAAAGTCCCAAGAGCCCCAAGAAGCCCAAGAGCCCTAAGAGCCCGTCGCCCTCCCCTGCCAAGAAACCCAAGAGCCCGAAGAAGCCCACGACGCCCCCTTCCCCGCCTCCCGCCCCTCCTACTAGTAAGTCTCTCATCCCTGTTATAACCTTCTACTCGGTCCCCGTTATAAGATGCATCTCAGCCATTTGAGACATGCACAGTGTCCTCTTGCACTCCGTGCTGTTTCTGCTTACCCAAGACTCATTGACCCACGCGTTATCCCCCCTTCTGTTTCCCAACTGGAATTTGCAATTTGCAGTCACGTGCGAGGTGCACAAGAAGCAGCAGCTAGTAATAATGGACCAAAGTGATGTCTGAGTCGACTCGACTTTTGAGGCGCCTCAAAAATCAAGACTCGAAAGACACCATGCCTCAGCGACCCACGCTTTATTCCCCTTTCTGTTTCCCAATCGTACTTTGCAGTCATGTGCGAGGTGCACAAGAAGCAGCAGCTGCTAATAATGGACGGAAACCTCTTCTTCACGAACAAACTGGACCAGTGCGAGTCATCTTGTATCGCGGACGCCAGCTGCCTCTACTACACCTTTTCAGGTCTGAGCTGCCAGCTGTTCACCGCTAACATGACCATCAAGCCCAGCGGCACGTGCTTCTCGAGGAAATGCCAGTGGGGCAAGTGCCGGGACCCCCCTAGCGATGACTACTCGAGCTAGGAGTGATAATGAGGGTTAGGAGAGTGTAGTGTGTGCTTGCTAGCCCAAAAATGATGTATACCGTGACCTAGAATAACGTGGAGCAGTGCGTGTGTGTGAGTCAGCTTGTATCAAGGACGCCAATTGCTCTGCTACCTGTACTACTACACCTTCGCTGGCCCGTTGGAACAACTGATATTTGCAAATGCTCATGCCAAAGAAACAGTAAAAGAACGTGTGTTCCGATTCGAATGGGCAAGGCCGCACATGCCCCCTCTCTCATGCTCATCCTTTTCCAAAGACATCACCAAAAACAAAGATGACACCTGCTAGAAAATTACACTGAATTGGGTGAGAAATGTGCTTTAGTGTGCATGAGTATACACCTAATCAATAGTACAAGAAATTATAGCACAAACTCAACTCGCATCCCTACACCTGGCTGATGGACAAAACAATCTGGCAATTGCCAAACGCTGGCGTTTTTCACCAATTGCCGCGCCGCGGAAACAAATGGCGGAGCTGAGCACTCCGTGCAGTCAAGAGATAAACCAGGAGCGCGTCCGAACCGCGTCTCGGTGGTTTGGATGTCAATTCAGCGACCTTGACGAAATTCAACCTTTCGCACGCACATTGGCCATTTGGCACAGGTCAAGACAGCGACATCGACGAAGTGAGTAACCCCTCAGAATGCGAACTCCTTGCTGAGCGAAATGTTCCGTACAATTCAAGTTCCTGTCCAACGTTGGACTAAAGACAAGGCTGGTATGGGCAATCAGTCAGGCCTGTTCGTCGGACAAGATAATTTACTAGCAGGCTTCAGGTATTCGTAGCTGCACGAGTCAAACCGAGCAACTCAGTCTCCGGCCATTTTCCGCTAATCTTTAGCCAGGAACACGAATCTTGTAAGTCTCGCAGCTCGCGATTATCGCATAGCTCTTACTCGCCTGCCAGCCTGATTCGATCCGACCGCTACTACCATTCACCTCGTACAGCTCGGTCGACGGCGTTGCTGCTGACTTGGCAAGTTAGGCCCAACCCGCTCACGTCGTACCGTCCGCAATTCTCCCCACAATCCTCAGCGAAGCGTTGCTTTTTTCTCCTTTCTTTTTGTCAACGCGGCGCTGACAAAGGCCTCCCGTATTTGCACTACTCTCGTCCAGTGCTCAGGAGTCGACGAGTAGCAACGTGCCCGCGTTTACAGCTCATGGCTTTTCTCATAAACCTATTACTTATGGCTTTTAGGCGCCTCAACACTCGTTCAGTGTCCTGGAGCCCAAGAGCAGTAGCATTTCCGCGTTTAGTACTGATCAAACCGATTCTCAATTACCTCCTGATTCTGCTCTTGATAGGTGCTTCAGCTGCACTCGCTGAAGAATCTTCGTTCATCGACGATGTCTTAACGTTTAGACACCCACTGCTTCGCCCCTCCAGGGAAGCAAACGCCCTGGATACTGGACTACCTGTACAGCCTGTAGGCAAGCAAACGCCTGAGGCCATTCCACATGGACCAGATTTCAGGTCACCTGGACGTAATAGTATAACGCGCTATCCCGCCACAGGAGATGATTCTGTGGGTGTTTCTAATGCGTCACATTCCGCGTATTCAGCATCGGCGGGCATTAACAGGCCGCCAGCGCCGACGCTCGAGCCGGCGTGGGAGCGGTTCGGAGTGTGCTCGAGTGGTAGTAAGGGGCGGTTCCGAGTGACGATCACTCCAAGACGAATCGGAACCACGTGGAAGGGATGGGGCACCTCGCTCGCATGGTGAGACACGGTTCAGATAAGCTGGTGTATATGTAATCCGATGGCGTATCCCGTGGAAGGGATGGGGCACCTCACTCGCATGGTGAGATGATTGCCGTCGGATGGAGAATCATGTGGATTGGATGGGGAACCTCTTTTTCATAGATCACGGTTGTAATGAGATGATGTGATTGTATGGAATGGTGTGATTGTATGGGCTGGTGATTAACTGGTAAGTTAATAGCAGGGGATGCTGTGACACGGCTCCAGATAACCCTGATTCCCACCCCCACTTATCCCCCCTCTTCCCCACCCCATCCCACCCCCTTCCACCCCTCCCAGCCCCTCCAGTATGGGCAGTTTCATAGGCGGGTTCCCCAAGGCAGCACTGGACCCTGTGCAGCCTCATTCCCCTCATATCCCATTCTACCCATTCCCCCCTGCCCCGCCCTCCTTCCCCCCTCCCCCAACAGGCTGGGCAGCTACATGGGCCGGTTCCTATTCCCCATATCTCCCCTTCAACAGTCCCCCTTACCCTCCATCCCCGTACCCACTCCCCCCACCCCCGTACCCCCTCTTCCCCCCCCTCCTCTTCCTCCCCCCCCCCCCCCCCCCCCCCCCCCAGGCTGGGCAACTACATAGGCGGGTTCCCCAAGGCGGCGATGGACCCTCTGCTGGACCTCATGTTCCTCCCCTCGGGGCTCGGCCTCAATATAGTGCGCTTCAATATAGGTGCCGGCTCCCTCCCGCAGTACAGCCCTCAGCTACACACAGACGCCCTGCTTAGATGGCGAGGCATGCCAGGGTACTGGCCTTCACACACTGGGCAATTCAATTGGACGGCAGACTCAAGGCAGCAGGCAGTGCTGCTGGGAGCCAAGGCCCGAGGGGCGAATGTGTTCGAGGCGTTTTCTAACAGCCCCCCCTGGTGGATGACCGTTAGCAAAGACGTTGCGGGAGGGTCGGAGAAGTTTCAGACTAATTTGAAGAGTGGCTATGAGGGGAGGTTTGCGTGGTATTTGGTGAAAGTGGTGGAGAGGTTTAAAACGGATCCGGCGTTGGGGAATATCGAGTTTGATACACTGGAGCTGTTCAACGAGGCGTTGGAGGGTAACTGGCTGAAGGGGCAGGGGCAGGAGGGATGTAATTTCAACGTGACCGAGATGACCCGGATCATTCTCAAAGCCCAGCGGATTCTGCTTAAAAGAAAGCTCAAGACGAAGCTGGTGGGTGTAGACAGTTTCGCTGGTTTCACAGCTCTCTGGTTACCACTACTTCTTGGGAAAGACTACCTTCACCGGATAAACGTCCACGGTTACACATTGCCACTAGAAATGCCCAGGAATAGGAGTGCTTCTGCAGCTGAGAAAATCTACGCCGCTCGTTACACCAGGATGAAGGTTCTTGCGAAGGCGCTCGGGAAGAGCATTTGGGTGTCCGAATCTGGACCGTTGAACAAACTTGGGAGCAGCTACGATCTCTCGCTCTACATGATGCGGAACGTGATTGAATCGGTGAATATTCTGGAGGCGTCGGCATACGTCTACTGGCAAGTCTTCGACCCGAATGAAGCATGGTCGATGTTTGGGCTTAATTGGTCTTATCCGCCAGGGTACACAGGTCCAACTGACCCCCCCACGAAACTTAAGCGGTTCTGGATGTTTAAACAGTTTACAGATTTGGCGAGCCAAGGGAGTTTGCCTTTATGGGTGCCGCGCAAATGTCGGCATACTGTAGCAGCGTTCTACAGCAGGGGAAGGCGATCAGTAAGCGTGTTTATAGTGAATCAGCGGGTAAAGGATAGGAAGGTGATTGTGGGACTATCAAGGCTCAAGCTGAACGTGGGGGGGAACACGCAAGCTCTGATTAGAAGGACAACTTATGGAGAGGATAATGCGGAGAGAAGTGTAGATATTCAAGGCTTACCCGAGGTATTAGTTTTGGTTGAGGGCCAGAGTTTCCTTTCAGTCACATTCACTCATGTGCTATTGACGAGATGGTCATCTAAGAAAGTAGACTTCTGAGCTATTGTAGCAATGCTTGTACAGAAGTCTCTCTGCTTTTTTTTTCTTCATTAAATATTTGGCTACTCCACACGTGGTGTGATTTAGTGTTTGCGTTATGTATGAGATAGGTGGAAGACAGTTCTGATTATACTTGTAGCTTGAATTGGAGCTGGTTCAACGCATGATGTGAATGCAGCGAATCAGCGAGCAGCATTATCCACGACAGCGCAGCTCCACGCCAGATTTTCTAGGCGAGTAATCGAGTTACAGCTCATCACAGAAGGCTGTTGGATTCAGGGAAAGCACACCTCTATGACCCGTTAGAATCACAAAATTGCCGGTCTCTCCAATAATATAAGCACTTCATGTCAGACTACTCACAAATCAGATATGGGTAAATTCCAGCGTTTTGTCAATTGCCTGCTGATCCATGCCCATCTCCCCACGGGTATTCCCAAGGCCTCAGAGAGATCCGTTTGTCCATTGACGGACACTATATTGACTATGCCTGGTTCCAGAATTCTGGTCCTGATTCTGGTCGCTTAGTTGTCAGTGCTGACGAATCCGATTCGTGCGGGATTTATTTGTTCAGCGGTCGGGAAACTTATCGTGTCAGTCTGCATCAGCAGGCATCAGCCACGAGGCGATTAAATCACATTCGTTAAGAAGTGTTCGAGAGTTCTTAGCCGTCGAATCACAGCCGCCTGACGGTTAACTCGCCGATAAATACCCATTCTTCTTTTCGCGCTTCACCCAGCATCAGGCATCGCAATGCAGTCACTAACGGTAGCACCGCACCCCACCACACTCCACCGTACCACCCGTCTCCTACGCGCCGTCCCCCACACTCCCCTCCCCATCTGCCCTACCTCCCCATGGACCCCCCCTTCTCCTCTCTGTTCGCCTCTCAAGCTGCCACGTGTCCCATCCCGGAGCCTCCGATCCGCATCCCCTGGCGCATCAAATCTGACCGTTAGAGCGTCCGGTGACGGCGACGGCAGCGGAAGCGGCGCGTCGTCGTCTACCCGCCGGTCCGCGGCGCGGCGGTCGCGGCAGTACTCCTCCTCCGTGCAAGAGGCTTCAGGAGGGCGACGCGGCGGGCGAAGCGGAGGTGCTTCTAACGGGGGGGTGGAAGTCGACACGGAGTTAATAGGCATCGGAGCGATGCTATTGGCTGTCGGCGCGGGAATCTGGGGAGTTTCGCGGTTCTTAGCGCGCGGCGGGATCGGCAGTAGCGCGGATAGTGACGAGGAAGGGGAGGGTAGCGGCGGGCGGCGGGATTCGTCGTCTAGCGCGGGTGACGACAAGGAGAAGCAGAAGAAGTGGCGGCAGCAGTCGATGGCGAAAGTGAGGGAGCTGGCGCAGCAGCTGCGGTCATTCAAGACCGTCGATCTTAGCGGTACGTTTCAGGACCGTTGATCTCAGCTTTTCGTTTGCGGGTCATTGAACCTATTGCTGCTGTGTTCTGTTGATGTCTCAGCAGTCCACCGAACCTGCACGTTCGCGCGTAACGTTGGCGGAATATGATTCTTTTGCTTTGTTTTCTTATCACGCCTTGTGACTCCCCCCCCTCCCCCCCCCCAACCCCCCCCACCCTCTCCCACCCCTTCCCCCGTCTCCCATTCCTGCAGGCAAGAGTCTCGGCGACGAGGGTTTCAAGTATTTGGCGGAATCTCTCGCATTCAACAATGTGAGCTTCCAACATCCCCGTTATAGTATGCTCGCATAGCCCCATATTCTGTAGGAAACCTAAACTGAATATCACCCTTCAACCTTTACTCTGCAACTTCCACAAGGGGAAAAGAGGAGACTGTAGAGAAACATTTTCACAATTTATAGTGCCCTCTCAAGTGGTCCGTGTATTTATGCAACCTGAGAGACCAGAAAGTGGTCCGTGGTCTCTAAATTTTCCCTCTGACAAGTGTCCTCCTCGTCCGGGGTCGGACCAGAGAGGTTGAAGGAGGAGCAGAGCAGCGCATTGAAGCGGCGTGGCGGGCGTGAATGCGTCTATACGTTCGCGCATTCATGGACCTTTGCAGCGGCATGACGGGGTGCAGTGCAGACGCCTTTACACCCTTGCCCTCCTCATCTACCACCCCTCCACAGTCCACCCCATCCCCTTTCCCGCCGCTGAACCCCCAAACAGAGCGTGGAGAGGGTCGAATTCTCCAACAACCGTGTCGTCTTCGAAGGTGCAAAGGCTCTCACTGATGCCCTAGCTATCGACGTGTACCTGGAAACCCTAAACCTCTCTGGCAACATGATTGGGGACGAGGGCGCCAAGGTGCTGGCGGGCATTATGGAGCAGAACCGCGGGGTGCAGATGCTGCCTTGCTCTTCTTCCCCTCCGCTCCCTGCCCCATCCCCCCATCTCTCAGAGGGGGAAAGGCCAACAACGGTATCGGCCCATGAGGAGTCTATTTTTGAGGCGCCTCAAAAATAGATTCTTCCCCTCCGCTCCCTGCCCCATCCCCCCATCTCTCAGAGCGTAAAAGACCAACAACGGTATCGGCCCCGAGGGGGTGAAAGCCCGCACTGAGGCCGTAGTTCCCCCCTTCCCCTCCATCTTCCCATCGCTACCCCCCCCCACCTGCCCCCTTCCCCATGCCCCCTGCCCCCTGCCCCCTGCCCCCTGCCCCTGCCCCTGCCCCCTGCCCCTGCCCCCTGCCCTCTGCCCCCGCCCCCCGCCCCCTGCCCCTTGCCCCCTGCCCCCTGTCCCCTGCCCCCTGCCCCCTGCCCCCCGCCCCCTGCCCCCTGCCCCCTGCCCCTCACAGAGCGTGGAGAGTGTTGACTTCTCCAACAACGGAATCGGCCCAGAGGGGGTGAAGGCCCTCACTGAAGCCCTAGCAACCAACGCGTACCTGAAGACTCTCAACCTGTCCGGCAACATGATTGGCGACGAGGGCGCCAAGGTGTTGGCGGGCATCATGGAGCAGAACCGCGGGGTGCAGACGCTGCAGCTGAGCAGCAACGGCATCGGAGACGAGGGCATGCGCGCGCTGGCTGACATGCTCAAGAAGAACGAGGCGATGGTGTGCCTCGAGATGAACAACAACGGCATTGAGTACGAGGTAGGTACGGGGGGTGGTTGGAGGGGGGGGGGATGTAGGCTGCGTCTAGAGTGCATAGAGTCTCAGGTGCGGCCTGGTTCTGGGAACACGGTAGCTGGCTGACATGCTGAGGAGAACGAGGCGGTGGTGTGCCTCGAGATGAACAACAGCAGGATCGAGTACAAGGTACGGATGAGACTGCTAGGGGTGGCAGACTGGGTACAGGCGTTCGAGGGGGATGGGTGACAGGAGGCGCTGGCTGACATGCTGAGGAGAACGAGGCGGTAGTTTGCCTCGAGATGAACAACAACGGCATCGAGTACGAGGTAGGCAGGGGGGAATGCAGTTTCAGGTGTGGTCCAGCGTAGTATTTTGAGGTAGGAGACGAGTACGAGACGAGGTACTTGAATACACACCTGAATGCTGAAACCTCAAAATACACCTGAATGCTGAAACCTCAAAATACACCTGAATGCTGAAACCTCAAAATACACCTGAATGCTGAAACCTCAAAATACACCTGAATGCTGAAACCTCAAAATACACCTGAATGCTGAAACCTCAAAATACACCTGAATGCAGTTTCAGGTATGGACCAGCGTAGCCTTCAAAGGGTGCAGACGCTGCGGCCGAGAAGCAACGGGATGAGTGACGAGGGCATGCGCCTCGAGGGGGTGCATGCAGACGAAGCAGAACGAGTAGACATGCTGAAGAAGAACGAGTAGACATGCTGAAGAAGAACGAGTAGACATGCTGAAGAAGAACGAGGCGATGGTGTGCCTCGAGATGAACAACAACGGCATCCAGTACGAGGTAGGGGGGTGCTGGTAGACACTCCCCCAAACCAACTCTCTCCCAACCAGCTCACCCTCCCTTTCCCCCTTTCTCATTCCCCCCCCTCCCCTTCCCCCCCCCGTCAACCCCGGCCCCCCTTTTTCTCCCCTTCAAATCCAGGGCTGTGCTGCTCTTGCTGATGCTCTTGCCAGCACCAAGAGCCTTCGATCGCTGCACCTCAAGTGAGTCTGTGTGTGTGTGGGGCATGGGAGTCCTTGTGTGTGTGTGTGTGTGTGTGTGTGTGTGTGAGAGAGAGAGAGAGAGAGAGAGAGAGAGAGAGAGAGAGAGAGAGAGTGTGAGTGTGTGTGAGTGATTAGCACCAAAGCCTGTTCTCTCTTCTCCCGTTCTCCCTTCTCCCGTCTCTCTTCTCCCTTCTCGCTTTCCCCTTCTCGCCAATTCCCAGTGGCAACTATGCAGGGACGCTTGGCGCTTCTGCCCTGGCCAAGGGCCTTCAGGAAAACAAGTCTCTCAGGGTGAGTCTATATTGGGTAGTTCCTGATACACGGTCTCTCACCGTGTATACATGGTGTGTTTTGAGTCGACTACCGCTGCCTAGCAAGGCTTTTTCCTCCATGGTTAACCCTGAAAAGTATGGGTCCATCGGTCTCGCCTGATACACGGTCTCTCACCGTGTATACATGGTGTGCCACCAGTTCGATCAAGCGAGTCTGTGGGGACTTGATTAACAGGACTGGAGATTGTCTTCTAGGCGCCTCTGGCTTGGCCAAGGGGCTTCAGTAACACAAGGCACTCAGGGTGGGAGTATTGGGTCTTCTAGGAAAATTCACGCCGTCCATCCGCCTGCCGCTCCACTCCCCTCCGCCCCCCCTTCTCTCATTCCACTCCCCTTCTCCTCCCTCCCTCTGTCCGTCCTTCCGTCCCTCCCTCCCTCCCTCCCTTCCCTCCCCCCCCAGGAGCTGCATTTCAACGGCAATGGGGTGGGGGACGAGGGAGCGCGAGTGCTGGCGTCAGGCCTGCTGGCCCACAAGGGCAAGCTGGTCACCATCGACCTCAGCAACAACAGCATGGGGTCAAAGGGCGCGGCCCACATTGCTGAAGTGATCAAGAAGAGCCGCAGTCTGCAGTGGCTCAACCTCTACATGAACGACTTTGGGGACAAGGTCTGTAGTGTGGGGGATTAAGCACCTCAAGCTTTGGAGACTTCGTTTTTGGTTTGTGGGGTCATTTTTCCAGGCTGATGCGCCCATAAAAATCCAAATTCTCCCTTCTACCACCCCTGTTGTTCTGCTGCAAGGAGCGACGAGACTAGCAGATGCTCCCAAGCGTTTTTTTTTTTTTTTTTTTTTTTTTTTTTTTTTCCCTCCAGTGTCTTGCGAAGCAAATCCATTGCCATTGAAGGATTTTGTGGGTTTTAAGTGAGACAGCCTCAGAGCACGAACGAACTTATTTCACTGATGGCACCCATCCTCTTTGCCCCGTGCACTGTGTTCCATTCCATGCCTGCAGGGCGCTGAGAGAATAGCCGATGCCCTCAAGCGAAACAAGTCCATTGCCACTATTGACCTGGTGAGTGCGTGGCCTGAGAAAGTTTAAGCCTGGGTTGGCCTGGGTTGGCCTGGGTTGGGCTGGGTCGGCTTGGGTTGGCCTGGGTTGGCCTGGGTCGGCTTGGGTTGGCCTGGGTCGGCTTGGGCTGGCCTGGGTCGGCTTGGGTTGGCCTGGGTCGGCTTGGGTTGGCCTGGGTCGGCTTGGGCTGGCCTGGGTCGGCTTGGGTTGGCCTGGGTCGGCTTGGGTTGGCCTGGGTCGGCTTGGGTTGGCCTGGGTTGGCTTGGGTTGGCCTGGGTCGGCTTGGGTTGGCCTTGGTCGGCTTGGGTTGGCTTGAAAGAGAAGGAGACCTTTGAGGCCTGGGGTTAGGGGGGCGGGGTATGCTTTTGAGGCGGATTAAAGAGAGAACGAGGTGAGTTGGTGAGATGGTCGGAAGTTTGGGGTTTGGGGGGGCGGACTTCTGAAGACGCCTCGACATCTGTTTGTCTGTCTTCTTTACAATCCTCCCCTCCACATCCACTTTCTCCCCTGCTTTGCGGAGGGCATTTCAGCCAACTTCACACATCTCATATCCCTTTCCTCGTTCCGCGTTCCCTACCTGCATCCCGCCCGCCCCCTCCCCCCCCACCCCCCTCTTTTCCCTTCAGGGCGGCAACAACATCCATGCAGAGGGCATTGCTGCCATCTGCGATGCGCTCAAAGAGAACTCCACCATCACCACTGTGAGTAGGGCTCCTGAGTCGATTCGACTCACAAGGTGACTCCTGAGTCGACTCACAAGGTGACTCCTGAGTCGACTCGACTCACAAGTCATCTGCGATGCGCTCATAGAGAACTCCACCATCACCACTGTGAGTAGGCCTCTTGAATCTGCCTCCCTCTCTCCCTCTCCCTCTCCCTCTCCCTCCCCTTCTCCCTCTCCCCCCCTCTCCCTCTCCCTCCCCTCTCCCTCTCCCTCTCCCTCTCCCACTCTCTCCCCCTCTCCCTCTCCCTCCCCTCTCCCTCTCCCTCCCCTCTTCCTCTCCCCCCCCTCTCCCTCTCTCTCCCCCTCCCCCTCTCCCTCCCCCTCTCCCTCTCCCTCCCCTCTCCCTCTCCCTCCGCCTCTCCCTCTCCCTCCCCCTCCCTCTCTCTCCCCCTCTCCCTCTCCCTCCCCTCTCCCTCTCCCTCCCCCTCTCCCTCTCCCTCCCCCTCTCCCTCTCCCTCTCCCTCCCCTCTCCCTCTCCCTCCCCCTCTCCCTCCCCCTCTTCCTCTCTCTCCCCCTCTCCCTCTCCCTCCCCCTCTCCCTCTCCCTCCCCCTCTCCCTCTCCCTCCCCCTCTCCCTCTCCCTCTCCCTCCCCCTCTCCCTCTCCCTCTCCCTCCCCCTCTTCCTCTCTCTCCCCCTCTCCCTCTCCCTCTCCCTCCCCCTCCGTTTGTCCCTCTCCCTCTCTCTCTCCCTCTCCTTCTTCCTCCCCCAGCCCCTCTCCCTCTCTCTCCCTCTCCCCTCCTCCTCCCTCTCCCCTCCCCCTGCCCCTGCCCCTCCCCCAGCCCCTCCCCCTCCCCCTCACTGCTTTGGGCCGCATGATGCTCCTCTCATCACCCCCCTGATGGAAAGGTCGCCCCTCTCATCACTCCCCCCCTCCTGGTCTTTCTCACGCCCCAAATGTGCCACAGCTGGAGCTGGGGTACAACCCGATTGGGCCAGACGGCGCCAAGGCTCTGGCGGATACAGTCAAGTTCCACGGCAACGTTGAAACTCTGAGGCTGGGATGGTGCAAGGTGAGGGGTGGTGCACGGTGAGGGGTGGTGCACGGTGAGGGGTGGTGCACGGTGAGGGGTGGTGCACGGTGAGGGGTGGTGCAAGGTGAGGGGTGGTGCACGGTGAGGGGTGGTGCAAGGTGAGGAGAGGGGAAACGGGGGGGGTGTGAGTGAGGGGCTGTGACTGTGCACAATGTACGGTGAAGTCACGGGCAGACATAATCAATTTCTTCCATGGCAATGTTGAGTTGCTGAGCCTGAGCCGCTGGGGTAGTGCAAGGAGGGTGGGGAAAGGGTGTTTGGCTTCTGGGGTGGGTGAGTGGCTGACTGAGCGCATAGTGAGGTTGAGTTTGGCAGTGCCTTTTGGGTCGACTCAAAAGTCACCTCACATAGTGAGGTTAAGGTTGACTGTGCAGCAGGGTGCTGCCACTGTCACGGCACACGGTTCTTTAGGCACATTAAGAGTTGAGCTTTGAGGCGCCTCACAACTTGGTTCTTTAGGCACATTAAGATTTGAGTTTTGAGGCGCCTCAAAACTTGGTTCTTTAGGCACATTAAGAGTTGTTGCTGCTGTTAAGGCACACCTTAAGGTGAGACGGCTGGGTTCATAACTCTCGCATAACAGTCCATGGCAATGTCATCAAAATACCCACGACAATGTGGACCCGCTGTAGGAAATTTATTTTTAAGGCGCCTAAAAAATAAACTCCTCACGGCAATGTGGACGCGTTGTAGGTGATTTTTGAATTGACTCAGAAATCACTTGACGCGCTGACTGTCAGCCCTCTCGACTCAAAAGTGACTTTTCAGTCGACTCAAAAGTCACCTCTGACTGTCAGCCCTCTCAAATCTCTTGGCACATACCACCCCTCTCATGCAACACCACGCCCCCCTTCCCTCCCCCTTCCCTCCCCCCTTCCCTCCCCACTTCCACACTCCCCCCCTCCCACCTGCCCACCCATGGCTCTTACTGCAACCAGATTGGAGTGAAGGGAGCAAGTACATGGCCGACGCACTCACCCGGTTGTCCCCCCCTCCCCCTTCCTCGTTCCCCCTTCTTCCCCCCTTGCCTCAACCCCCCGCAGATCGGAGTGAAGGGAGCAGAGTACATGGCAGACGCACTCAAGTACAACAACACCATCAACACGCTCGATCTCAGGGCCAACGCCTTGGGGGATGAGGTGAGCTGCCTTTCACCTCAATAGTACAGAAAGGCACACTGGTGCGTTTGAGTAGATGCATTCAAGTCAAGCTTGAGGGTACACCAGATGTAAGCAGATGTACTACAACAGCACCATCAACATGCGTGACCTGAGAGCCAACGCACTGGGGGATGAGGTGAGCTGACTTTCAGGCAAGGAAAGCAAGTATAGTAAGGCAAGCTGGTGCATGTGAGCAGACGCGCTCAAATACAACAGCACCATCAACCCTCTTGATCTGAGGGCCAACGCCCTGGGGGATGAGGTGAGAAATCTACCCCGAGCCACTCTTGTGCCTTGTGGTTCTGACTTTACGTCCGTTTTGGCTCTGGGTGAAGGTATTAGAGCTGTTCGTTCACCATTTTGGCTTTAAGTCTGCCTGTGTGTGCTGAACGAACAGCTCTCCTCCCTGGATGTGGGCTTTAACGAGATCAGGGATAAGGGAACGTGTGCACTCACTCTTTCTCTCCTCCTCATCCTCCCCTCACCCCACCTCCTCCCCCCGCTTCTCTCTCAATGTAACAGGGAGCGGCCATCCTGGCTCTCAGCCTGGGGGTTGTCAACGAGCAGCTCTCCTCCCTGGACCTGGGCGTTAACGAGATCAGGGACAAGGGCGCGTATGCCCTGGCAGAGGCCCTCAAAGCGATCTCTCTGTGTATTCGTCTATCCCCTCCCTACAGGGGCGGCCATCCTGGCTCTCAGCCTGAGGGTTGTCAACGAGCAGCTCTCCTCCCTAGACCTGGGCTTTAACGAGATCAGAGACAAGGGCGCGTATGCCCTGGCAGAGGCCCTCAAGGCGAATGGGGAGGCGGCAGTGGAGACCCTCAACCTCTCCAGCAACTACATTACCAAATATGGCCAGGTAGAGTTGGGGGGCATTGGGGGGGGCTTTAGGTGACATGGAGTGCGAGAACTGCGACGTTAGTAAGGGCAGATGGGGAGGCGGCGATGGAAACTCTAAACCTCTCCAGCAGCTACATCACCAAATACGGACAGGTAGAGTTGAAAGGAGGTGTGAGTTGGCCGTGTTACATGCATTTTGGTTCCTTGTAATGTAACGCAAGGGAAAGCTCCTCTAGTAAGGGCGAATGGGGCCTCAACCTCTCCAGTAACTACACCAAATACGGACAGGTTTTTTTGTTGTTATATATATATATATATAAACCCTAATATATATATTCGGATATTCAAACAGGCATCCACATGTCTCCCCATTTGACTGACTGTCCTCTTGCTTTTCCCGTTGAGGTATTTGTTCTTTTCGTTTCCTGCTGCAAGTGTCCCAAGTCATCCAGCTCCCTCTTTCCGCCACCTCAATTCACTGCTGTGGTTGTGGCCAGGTCGCGTTGAGTGAGGCCAAGGATCTAGTGAATGAGATGAATGATTCTGGTTATTTATTCCCCTCATTGCCCTCCACTCCCATTCCCCTCTGTTTGTTTGTCACTGGGTGAACTCATTGCCTTGCAGGTTGCTTTGAGCGAGGCCAAGGACCTGGTGAGTGAGATGAACGACGGCAAGGAGGTCAACATCTACTGGTGAGACAAGTGCTCAAGAGCAGCTGATCGATATAGCCAGGATCAGTGGAATCAGCTACAAATGCTGGTGATAAAAGTGAGGCCAACATCTACTGGTGATACAAGTGTTCAAGGGGAATCAGCAGAATGCTGTGATACAAGGGAGGCCGATATGTACTGGCGAGGCAACAGCAGTCTTCAAGGGCAGCATAGCAACATAGGCGGCAGGGTGTGTACCGTACTGGTGACCGCTCTGCTCAAGGGCAGCATAGGACTCTGTTCAGGGGCAGCATAGGACTCTGTTGAGGGGCAGCATAGTGACAATAGGGGTTAAGCAGGGTGCAGCACAGCAGTGACACTGCTGTGATGTGCAAAGCAAAATGCTCAGTGATGTGCAAAGCAAAGCCTGAGACACAACAATGGTGGTGATGCTGCAGTAAGGTGTACCTAGCAGCAGTGTTGGATTGGCCAGCATGGAGAATAGTGACAGCTTCAGTGAGGGCAGTGTCAAACATATATTGATATGTTAGATTGGTGCAGTCCTATAGAGAGTACAACCCCTTGGACAAAACTACCTTGTACCTCTCATTCTATTCAATCTGTTACTCTGAGATGGTATCACGCTAGTGGGTTAGGATCCCGCCAACCCGCACTTCCGCCCTAGTCCTAGCCTTAGCCCACGCCGCCAGTCGCCAGTCGCCTGTTACTAGCTGACCGTCGTAGCCGCCAGCTGCTCGTCGCCCGCTGCCCCCAGTCGCCCGTCGCCCGTAGCCCGCTGGCCCCCGTCGCTCGTAGCCCGCTGGCCGCCCGTCGCCCGTAGCCCGCTGGCCGCCCGTCGCCCGTAGCCCGCTGACCGGCCGTCGCCCGTAGCCCGCTGACCGGCCGTCGCCCGTAGCCCGCTGGCCACCAGCCGCTCGTCGCCCGCTGGCCCCCGTCGCATGTAGCTGCTGGCCGCCTATCGCCGCCAGCCCGACCGTCGCCGCTGGCCACCCGTCGCCGCTGAACGTTTGTCGCCGCCAGCCGCCCGTCACCGCTGGCTGCCCGCTGCCGCCAGCCGCCCGTAGCCGCTGGCCGCCTGTCGCCGCCTGTCACCGCCAGCCGCCCGCTGTCACCAGCCGCCCGTCCCCGCAGGCTGCCCGCTGCCGCCAGCCGCTGCCCGTCGCCGCTGGCCGCCCGCAGCCACCAGCCGCCCTGCTCAAGGGCAGCATAGGACTCTGTTCAGGGGTAGCATAGTGACAATAGGGGTTAAGCAGGGTGCAGCACAGCAGTGACACCAGGGAGGGAGGCCAGCAAAATGCTCAGTGATATGCAGAGCCTGAGACAGAACAATGGTGATGCTGCAGTAAGGTATACCTAGCAGTAGTGTTGGATTGGCCAGCATGGAGAATAGTGACAGCTACAGTGAGGGCAGGTCTGATGCGTTTTGTTGGAAATGCCAACATTGCACAGCTTTTAGTTCGGCTGCTTGGCGCAAGCCATAGGTACTGTTCGACTGATTTGGACCACTTTCTACTTACACATGTGGTTGGATTAGAGAGTTGAAGTTTTGGGGATTGATTGGGGTGCTTTCAGGTAAGAAAGCATAAGTTGCAATCACAACAGTGTAACATTATTTATTATATCAAAACGGTCATCTGGTCCTCTGTACATGAGTAAACGTGACTGAAACGGTCTGGCCCTCAACCAGCACCGAAACCTTGGGCTCACCCTGAATCTCTACAGTACTCTCTGCATTATCCTCTCCATAGGTTGTCCTAATCAGAGCCTGAGTTGTTCCCCCCACATTAAAACCTGAGTCTAGAATGGTAAAGAACCATGAAGCCGCTACGAGAAACTCCCCTACTACCGGCGCTTCCCACACCGCAGCGCTCCTGTCCCTCCTCCTCCTCCCTTACTTGTCCCTGCTCCGCTTGCCGCTCCCCTCCCACCCCGCCCAGTCTGGTGTCTCCCACACTACTCATTTCCCCTCGATTGCGCCTGTGGGGGAGTCGGCTGACTTTGGGGGCCCAGCTGCTGGGGGCGCGCCTGCTGTCCCTGCGGCACCTCACCCAGCCTCGGTACCCCAGGCACCTCAGCCGCCTCCTCCCTTGCCTCAGCAGCAGCAGCCGTCGCCGCAGCAGACTCAGCGGCAGCAGCAGCAGCAGGGAGCAGTGAGCTATGGGGTGCTGGTTCTGAGGGTGTTGGTGTTGGCGGTGTTGGTGTTGGGGGTGCTGGTGTAGGTGAAATGGGTGTTGGGAGTGCTGGTTCTGGGGGTGCGAAATCTGTGGTTGCTGACTCTGAGGGTACTAGTCCTGGGGGTGCTATTTCACAGTGTGCCTGTGGCAACCGCGGAGGCGCATGAGGTCCTGGAGAGGACGAGCAGTTGCAGCCATAGCAGCAGCCGCAGCAGCTGCCGCAGCCGCCGCAGCAGGAGCGGCCGCAGTCTGCCCTTCGACTCCTTGGTCTTGCTCCAAGTTCCCCTGCCTGCCCGCCCGTTCCCCCTCCGGTGCGTGACCCTGTTTCCGACCCGTTGTTTCCTCCTCATGACTCCTCTCCAACTCGTTTTCCCTCGCGCTCCCCTCCGTCCCCTGACTTGTCCCCCATTCCTCCCCGTCCCCGTCCCCAGTTTTTTCCCCACTGGATCCGTCGCCCCTCTGGTGCTCGTCTTGTCTCTCCTCGTCCTATTGTCCACCCTATGGTCCTTCGTTCACGTGCTCCTCCTGTCACAGTCCTCCCATTGCCTCCCCCGTCGTCGCTCCTGTCCTCCCCCCCTCCTCGCTTCGACTCTGCTCTCGCTGCTCGTCCTACCCTCTCGCGCTTGCTTGTGTCGCTTGTCACTGTCTCTACGCTTGCCGGTGCTGTTGATGACTTCGCCGCTAGCCACTGCCTTGACTACGCTGCCGCTCTAGTCTCTGGTAGTGCCCGTCCTCTTTCCGTCGGGGGTGCACCTGCCTTTGCAATGACGTGCTAGAGGACAGGCGGTACGAGCTGGCCTACCTTGCTGCCGCTGTTCCCCATCTTTGCTCCATGCTTGTATCCCTAGAGGGCGACCCAGACGCTCTCGACATCCCTGTTCCGCGCTCTTACACTGAGGCGGTGTCGGGGCCCTGGGCAACCTAGTGGATACAGGCCATGGAGGCTGAGATGGCATCCTACAAATCCACAGGCACTTACGTCGACGCGGTTCCCCCGCTTGGGACGAACGTAGTCAATGGCATGTGGATCTACAAGCTGAAGCGCACACCTGGAGAGTCGCCGAAGTTCAAGACGCGTTACGTGGCTAGATGCTTCAGTCAACTTGAGGATGTGGACTTCTTCCATACCTTCTCCCTGACCCCAAAGATGACTACTCTTCAGGTCCTTCTTCACAAAGCCGCGCAGCATGACTACGAGCTTCACTCACTCGACTTCTCCACAGCGTTCCTGCAGGGTAGTCTACACGAGCAAATCTACCTCCGATGCCCTCTAGGCTTCTCTGGGTCCTTCCCACCTGGGAGCGAGTGGAGCTTGCGCCGTCCTGTCTATGGCCATCGTCAGGCACCCCGTGAGTGGCACGACACGCTTTGCACCACTCTTACTGAGCTGCAGTTCTTTTCGTCCTCTGCTGACCCTTCTTTATTTTTTCGCACGGGTCACACACCATTCTACATCCTAGTGTACGTAGACGATCTTATCTTGCTACTCTTAGCAGAGTCGCACTGGCCTCAGTGAAGGCCGAGTTTCTTAGAAGACACACCCATACAGACTTGAGGGAGCTGAGGCGCTATCTGGGCTTGGAGATCTCTCGTGACCGCGCAGCTCGCATGATCACACTCTCTTAGTCCCATATGGTGGAGAAGATCCTCAAGAGGTCCAGTCTCCAGTTCTCCTCAGCACAGCCCACCCCCCTGACTGTGGGTCACAAGCTCGCTGCTCCTGTTCCGGCCGAGCCGGTTGAGGCTAGTGGTCCATACGCAGAGCTGGTGGGGTGCCTCATGTACCTGATGACCTGCCAATTGACCAGATCTAGGTACCCTCTCGTCTCCTAGCTTGTTTGTCGCGGCAAGCAGGCACTGACCAGTTCACTGGTCGGCTGCCAAGAGGGTACTGCAGTATCTGGCGAGCACATCAGGACTGAGGCTTGTGCTAGGAGGACAGGAGCCAGTGGTGCTCACTAGACACACAGACGCGTCGTGGGCCAACGACTTGGAGACGCTCAGGTCGTCTCAGGGCTACTGCTTTGGTCTTGGTACTGGTGCAGTCTCGTGGAGGTCCACCAGGTCGTCGTCTGTTGCTCAGTCCAGTTGTGAGGCAGAGATCTACGCTGGGGCCATGGCTGCTCAGGAGCTCCGCTGGCTGTCGTTCTTACTCGCTGACTTAGGTGTCTAGCCTAGGTCTGCCCCGGTCCGTTTGCCGACAATAGGGCCTAATCCTCTTGTGTCAGGAGGCTCGACTTGAGGGCAGGGCGAAGCACATCCAACTAGAGTACTTCCTGCTGCGTGAGTTGCAGCAGCGCAGTCAGGTCCGTATAGTACAGTTGGCCTCAGAGTCCAACACCGCTGAATCTTCACCAAGCACTTGCGCCTCGTGACCATCAGCGGTTCTGTACTTAGCTTGGTCTAGCCTCAGTAGCACCACCACTTCTTGTATCCTGAGTCATACTATACCAGCTTGTATAGTGCAACAGTGCATGAATAGTGTGTGTGGAGGGGTAAGGGGGGGAACAAACAGTGACGCGAGACCCCCACAAAAATGCGTTCAGAATGGTCGCAGGCAAAAATCAAGAATACTGAGATGAACAGTAATCGCGGGTCTATCCTTTTCAGTGGCATTCGCAAGCTTCCCCTTGTTCCATGAGAGTTGCGAAATTCAAACGGCATTTACTAGGTTACCCTCTATTGGACGAAAACAAGTTCAGGATTCCTGAACTGATAGCGAACCATTCTAAGACTCGGGGCTTTAAACTTATACCTTGATAACCTCACATTCACCACCTGGCCATTCACTTGCTGATTCACTATAAATCCACTCACCTTTGCCTCTCCTTATTGTAAAACGCAGCTCCAGTGTGCCGACAAAGGCGCGGCACCAATAAAGGCCAACTCCCAGTGTCAGAATAACACAATAGACTAGATTGTGCCATACAAGGAGGTTTTGTGCTATGGTGTTGTACTCTCTATGAGCATGCCACCTACAGTATCTAGCCTATATTTATACAAATATATGTTGACACACCCCCTAGGCTAGACAAGGGGCGGTGCTTGGCAAAAGACATGCAGCTCAAAGTGGCACTACTAGTCCAACCTCTGAGGCAAGGGTCTGAACAGACGATGAGTAGGTGGACCTCCACGAGACAGCGCCTACACGAAGGCTAAAACAGTAGCCTTGAGTGGACCTGAGCATATCAGCGTCGTTGGCCCACGAAAGCGTCTGTGTGCCCTGTCAAGACCACTGGCCTGCGTCCCCCTATCATTAGCCCCATGCCCGATGTACTTGCTAGATAACGCAAAACCCTCTTAGCGGCCGACCAATGCTGTGGTCGGTGTCTGCCTGTCGCCACAGAGCGAGCCAGGATGCCGAAAGGGTATGCGAGATCTGGACGAGTGCAAGTCATCAGGTACATGAGGCAACCCACCAGCTCTGCGTACGAACCCACCGGGCTATATAAACTCCTCAGGGACTGGAAACGAGAGCCTGTGATCTACTGGCAGAGGTGTTGGCTGCCGCGGAGAGAACTAAAGACCGAACCTGTGAAGGACCTGGCGGCACCAAGTGTGACTGTGTCAGAGTGATGGTGCATGTTGATGTGTCCCTGGAGATCTGCAGCCCAAGGTAGTGGCGAAGCTCTCCATGTCAGTATAGGTGTGTCTCCCAAGCAGCTCAGCATTCACCGAGGCTAGAGTGTCTCTCTCAGCAATAGCAAAGACCAGGGTCATCTACGTAGACAAGGATGTAGAACGGGGTCTGTCCTGAACGGACGAAGAGTGAAGGGTTTGCACACGACAGGAAGAACTATAAGTCAGCTAACGTAGCACGCAGCGTGTCGTGCCACTCGCGGGGCGCGTGCCGCAGGCCGTAAACTGGGTGCCGGAGGAGCCACTCCATAGCAAGGGCACAGGTAGACCTGCTCGTGTAGACTGCCCTGGAGAAATGCCTGTGGAAGAAGTCGAGAGAGTGCTGTTTGTAGTCACGCTGAGCTGCTACGTGTAGCAGCGCCCGAAGAGTGGTCATCTTCGGGGTCGGAGCGAAGTCTGAAAGAAGTCAACACCCTCGCGCTGGCTGAAGCCTCTAGCAATGTAGCGCACCTTGAACACCGGCGGCTCTCCCGGAGGGCGCTTCACCTTGAAGAGCCACCGACCATCAACTACGTTCACCCCGGGTGGGGAACTGCGTTAACGTAGGTGCCAGTGGATCTTCACGATGCCATTCCGTATCCATGGCAGCTATCCACTGAGAGGCAATGAGTCCCGAGGTGGCCTCAGCGTAAGTGCGAGGGGTCGGGATGTCAAAGGCGTCTGGATCACCCTCAGGGACTAGCAGCATGGAGCAGAGATGAGGCGCAGCCTCGGAATGGAAAGCGAGCTCATACTGCTGGTTCCTCCAGAACGTCATGGACGGAGGACGGACAGAGGAACGGGCAGGGCCAGAGACCAGAGCGGTGGCGTAGTCAAGGGGCGGGTAGAGGCAAAGTCAGCGACAACAGCGACAAGAGCGACAAGACTGGAGACAGGAACAGACGGTCCGGTAATGAAAGAGGCAAGGACTCGAGGAGCACGAAGGTAGTTAGACAGAGGAGGCGAAGTGACTACAAGCGTCGACGGGGAGGCAACGGGAGGAGGGGAGCGATTGAGCGATAGTGCGCTAGCGGGTCTCTATCGTGGTCAGGGTCGTGACAAAGTTAGTGAGGGTGAGGTCAGCAGGGTGGAGGGCAAGGAAGTGGTCACGGGCAGTGGCTAGCGGTCAGGAAGGCGCGTGGCAAGGAAGTAGAGGGTAGTGCCAAAGGGGGAGGCGGTACAAGGAGCTGAGCCTCAGTGCTAGCAGCGCGGTTAGCTAGCTTCTAGTGCGCGCAGGTGAGTGGCGAGATCAGCGACAGTGGGAAAAGACGCAAGGTCAGAGAAGAGCAGGGGAGGAGGAGACGACCGACAGAGGCGGAGGAGGGAGTGGAATAGCGTGCAATAACAACATCTAAGTACACCTGCGCAGTCTCTAAGGCCTGGTAGCAGGGGCGCTCAGACAAGGGGAGGGCGCGATTGATAGCAAGTTGTGGAACTGCGTTACGTGACTCCCAGACGGAGCGAGCGAGCCTCAGTAGTTGCAAAGGCCTCACGTTCAGTGGGCGTGGGGGGCGTCAGAGAGGGCAGCAGACAGGTCGAGGCAGGGGATCTTACCGTCGACGTGAACAGCCAGAGACTGGCCATTCCTGGCGATGTCCCCTCAGTGAGCGGCGGAGGTCGGCAAGCCACGCCTCAAAATTCGATCGCCCGACCCTCCGCATCCAAGCGGAGCACAGCATCCGCCATCACCACGGTTGCAGCAGCTGACCGCCGGCTAGGGGAGGAGGAGGAGAGGGCGGTGGAGAGCGACGGTGGAGACGACCGGCCGGGAGCGCTGGCACAAAAGGGGGAACCAGGGCCGGCAGGTCAGGGCGGCATAGCAGCACGGCGGCTCGGCGACTTGGCAACTCGG
The DNA here is from genome assembly GCA_027943415.1 of Closterium sp. NIES-67. NCBI lineage: Eukaryota > Viridiplantae > Streptophyta > Zygnematophyceae > Desmidiales > Closteriaceae > Closterium > Closterium sp. NIES-67. The sequence goes on from BQMB01002342.1 coordinate 330,677, forward strand.
TGTCACGACGGCTCGGCTACTCGGCGGCGCGGCGCAGCGGCTCGGCGGCGTGGCGCAGTGGCTCGGCAGTACGGCGCGGCGCTGTATGGCAGGGCCGGCGCAGCGTGACAGGGCCGGCGCGGAGTGACGGTGCCGGCGCGGTCTAGCGGGGCCGGCGCGACGTGACGGGGCCAATGCGGCTTGACGGGGCCGGCGCGGAGGACGGTGCCGCCACGGCGTGACGAGACCGGCACGGTCTAGCGGGGCCGGCCGGCGTGATAGGGGCCGGCGCGGCGGGACGGGGCCAGCGCGGCGTGACAGGTGTGGGCTAGGGCGCAGTCTAAGGCTAGGCTTAGGGCTAGGGGTGGAAACGCAGGCGGGGAGGGGGACCTAACCTAGCGTGATACCATCTCATAATAACGCAATAGACTAGATTGTGCCATACAGGGAGGTTTTGTGCTATGGTGCTGTACCCTCTATGAGCATGCACCTATCTAGCCTATAACATATACAAAATACATGTTGACATCCCAGGCCTCACGACATCCGTAAACTGCTTAAAGATCCAAACCCATTTAAGCTTCGAGGGAGGGTTTACTGTAACTATATAACCTGAGGATAATACCAATTTAGTCCGCACAGGGTCCATCCTCGTGCGGATCAAAAAACTTGCCAGTAGATGTACGCAGAGGTCTCCAGAAGATTCACGGGATTCGATCACGTTCCACATCATGTAGAGCGAGAGATCGTACGGGCCCCGAACTTTGTTCAACGGCCCAGATTTCGAACACCCAGGTTTGTTTTCCGAGCGATTTCGCGAGGACCTTCAGGCGATGAAAACGAGTGGAGTAAGATTTTCTCAGCGACAGAGGCTGTCAAGTTCACCACCAGCTTTAACGATATCGTGTAATTGTGACGTTATGCAGTGGAAGAATTTTTTTCCTTGGACCAGTGGAAACCAGAGAGCTGTTGTGCCCACGAAACTTTCCACACCCCACCAGCTTCGTCTTGAGCTTTTTTTCCTGCATATTTTGCGGGTTTTGTTAATAATCCGGGTCATGTCGGGCACGTTGAAATTGCACGTCGGTCATGTCGAGTTTGATACACTGGAGCCGTTCAGTGAGGCATAGAGGGGTACTGATAAAGGGGAATGGCCAGAATGGCCAGTACCCTTCTAACGCCTCATTGAACGGCTCCAGTGTATCAAACTGATATTCCCTAAAGCTGGATCCGTTTTAAACCTCTCCACCACCTCAACCCAAATACCTTGCAAACCGCCCTTCATGCCGTTTCTGCAAGTTGGTCTGGAACAAATCTTTGCCCCACCAACGTCTCTACTAACGGTCATCCACCAGGGGGGACTGTTAGAAAACACCTCGAACACATTCGCCCCTCGTGCCTTCGCTCCCAAAAGCACCGCCTGCTGCCTAGAGTCTGTCGTCCAATGAATTCCCCAGGGTGTGCAGGCCATTACCCCTGGCATGCCTTGCCATCAAGCAGGGCGTCTGAGTGTAGGTGAGGGCTAAACTGTGGGAGGGAGCCGGGGCCTATAGTGCTGGTGGTTTGCTCTTAGGCCGTGTTCCCGCTGGCGTATTTGAATACGCTGTATCATTCCACGTAGTGGGATACCACGTATAGGCCCGGGTGCAGAGGCAGGGGCCGATGACTGAATGGGAGAGGACTATACATGAGGTAACTGTACAAGGGGGTGATTGTACAGGAGGTGTGGCTGTACCGGAGCATTTGCGTCACTCGAGGGGCGCAGGCGCTGGAAAAACGGTACTAGTTCGTCGATGAACGATCCTTCAACGAGTGGAGATGGCGCCCCTATCAGGAGCAGAACCAGGAGGTACACGTGGACAGTTTTGAGTGGTCTACATTTTCGCCTAATAGTACTAGGCGGGGACGTTACTACTAATCTTGGACAAAGGGGAGGAAGGTGAAGTGAGGAGACACCCGAGGGCATTGTCAATGCTGTGTTGACGACGCTCAGATATTAAGAGGAATATTTTGTTTGGCAGGGATTGCGGATAAGGGACTGACTGGAACATGTGATCGGATTGCTCCTTGTCCGCCAAGTCAACTGAAAAGCCTTCGGAGCGGTAACAGTTATGAGAGATCAGTGTACGGACTGACTACCGAGTCGCATCGCGGAAAGGGGAGGGCAAAATGGAACGAAAATATGACATTTGCGTGGGTTCTAGATGCAGAAATGGGAGCTTTCGAGTGAAGGTTGAAAGTCCCATTCAGGATGTGACGACAGATCTTCTGTCGTCACATCCTGAAGCAATGCCTTGCTTGAAGCAAGGCTGCGGCTTAGGCGAATGTAAAAGTATATACTGTAGGTGAGTGCGACGGGGGTTGTGTTGCTGCGAGGCAAGTGGCCCATGGGATCACCACGAAGGCACTTTGACAGTAGGTTACACTTAGGGTACCTACTCGGTGCCCCCAGGGTTACACGGCAGCACGAAACCCCGAGGGTGCCTTGTGGGGGTCGTGGGGGTTACAATTTGCCACCTAATTTGGGCTGAACACGTGGAGTTGGATGAATCGCACTCTCACATAAAATGTCTCTCACACGGAATGCAGAATGTGGTTGGGTGATGAGCAACTCGGAAATAGTACTAGCCTAGGAACTATCATTTAGGAATGTGTGCTGAGAATATAGGAAGTTGGGTAGAGAATTTTGGGATGGTTGAAGGCGTGTGTCTTACGGTTCTACTTCTGGAAGTTGCGAAAATAGTTTTGGAACTGGCGAAGATTTTGCCCGGGGAGGAGCTCGCGAAGCCCTGTCGAAATGTGCTTCTAACGGTGTAACCAGCCCAAGTTCCGGAACTGTAAGACGCACGCCTTGATTGCATGACCAGGGTTACAGTTTCCCAGACTCTCAGTTGGCAGATGACCTTGGGATTGCACCGCTCCTGGGACTCCTTGGGATGCACCGCTCGCTTCTAGAAAAGGTAACTCGAGGCGGGGACTCGGGGTGTCGCCGAGGGAATGCCGAGCCGAGATGACGAGGGATGGGGTGGGAGGGATAGGGGGGAAGGAGGGGACGTGAATCTATGGGGCGGGGGATTCTCGACACTGGTGGGGGACATTGATTCCTACGTGCTGACATTTCCGCACCAGAGCAGGGATGTTGGTTGGTTGGCTGGGTGGTGGGGGGAAATCCAGCTAGGGGAAACTTGACTCCTCCTGAGGGAGGGGGGGGGGTGATTCCCGTGGTGCTCCAACCATTGTTGCTCCAAACCTCGTACATTCTGGTACGGGGAACACACGGCGAACACTGGGAGGACACGCGGAGAACACGGAGAACACACACTTACACGGAGAACTTGGGGTGATACTGGTTGTGTGGGGTGGGGGATGATTTGGGAATAGAGACGATGCCCAACCTTATCGCAGCTCAACCTGGCGCCCAATCAGAATCCGTTCCCAAAACCCCCGATATACGGGCAATGGGAGATCTGTTTGAGTCACTCATGATTGCGTCTGCGACCAACATATAGCAAGGGACAAGTCGTTGCCGACGAGGTTTCGTCGCCACAGCACTGTGCATCGCCGTCGCCTGATCGCTTCACAAGAGTCGCACACTGGCAACAAACATCGCCACACAAGCCCCCCCCATAAATACCCACCCATTTCGCCATGTGCTCGTGCGAAAGCCTCATTTGCCCGTGGCGAGGGAATGCGAAATACTTGACCGATTGAATTCCCGTCACCCTAAAATCTTGTGCGACTCTGACGAGCTTCGCTTGTATCAAGGCGAGGCGCGACGAGGCTGGCTGATTGGTTGGCTGTATCCCTGGTTTGGGCTTGGTTGGGCACCCTCTGTTTTGTCCGCGTGTTAAGGGACTGCGTTGCAGATTCTAGATCTTACATGATACAGAAATGCATTATGGTGGAATTGAGCTAAGAATGGGATTTCTTATCTGAGAACCTGTTCCCGATTACAGTTGTTCCGATTGAAGCACCGACAAAGGTTGGGTGCTTGGCACCCTCGGCTGCTGGGGCATCACATCGCAACCATTGAACCTCATCCCCAAGCCACCTGTCATCCAATGACAGCACTCCACACTCATCCTGTAACGAGAGGCTTGCCCCGGTACGGCTCGGCATTTGCTTCGCTCGCTGCTAAGCAAACATTCAATGTGAAACCAGACCATTGTCAAACCACGGGTTTATCGGTTTGGTTAGCAGATTCGGCCGCCAAACCTCTCTGCTTGATGGCTGCACTGGCCTGGGAGTTTCAGGAACTGGTTCGGCCATATCTGTGTGGTAGGCTGGTAGCCATTCGTTGGAATTCTCGCTTTCAGGTTTCTGAATTTCAGTTTCTGAGCTTCTGGAAATTCTGAAGTACTAGTCGCCAGTAAATTGTTTGTCAGTTGATGCAGCATCCATTGGGAAATGCTGTTGCCAGTTGCTGATGCCTCCTGTCGTTGCTGAACTTCTGCTTTTCCTGTTGCGAAACCTTGACGTTTCTTGTTGACTGAATCTGGCATCCGTGTATTCAATCTGCCATCTTTCCCCGCGAATTTCACGCCGCTGAATCCGCTCTCCAACTCAGAAATTCCCCCTCTCAGTACTACAAGTTCCAACATCACGCCCGTGAGAAGCCGCATTCACTTCTCGTTCGTCAGCATATGCCATGCCAGGCGCCGTAGTTAAAGTACCAGTAACCTGTTGCTTTCCAGCAGCTTCTAGAACCTCTAGAATTCGCTTGTCTCCCTCCGCTGGTCGCCTCTCCAACAATCGCCATCTCACGATCCGCCTTCATCAGCCGCCGGGTGGTTCGGAAAGCGTACGCGTTAAGGAGCAGACAGGCTGGTCCGCAGGCTCGTGTTTGGGGAGGAGACGAGTCGGAGTCAGTGCCTTCTTGCGAAGAAAGCAGTTAGAAGGAACTGCCATCCATCTGCCACTGGCACAAGATTCTCAGGAGTTACTGCTACTGGTAGTAGGAACCCTGCCAAAAGGGAAGCACCTCGGCGGAGGCGTGGGACGGAGACGAGGGGCTGTGGTGATTCCTGCAGCGACCGCCAATGCTAACGTGGCGTGCGGTACAGGGAGGGAGAAGGCGGGACGCGACGCCATCCGACGTGGCATGCAGCTATTTATCGAGGTTGCCAGATGTTTCTTCCGAAATTTACGAACTGTCGGTTTCTCTCTTTCGCCTATCTCTCTCGTCCCTGCTGCCTGTTTGCTCGTTCTTCCCCCAGAATGACCACTTCAATTTGCGTCTCCGCTTCGTCCCCTCATACTTTAATCTTCTGTATCCCCTCTTTCCCCCCATTGTCCCCCCTGGAATGATATAGCATGGCATGGCATGCTACACCATGGTATGCCATGATATCACATGGTATGACATGGTATGACATGGCATGACATGGCATAACATGGCATGACATGGCACGACATGGCATGACATGGCATGACACGGCATGACATGGCACGACATGGCATGACATATCATGAGCGCAGAACGAGGTGGAGGCGTCACTAGCTGAATTCGAGGCCGCTTTGGAGCTGGACCCCTCCCAGATTCCCTGTAAGCGACAGATAAGAAGCGTCAAGGCTTCACTAGCAGCATAACTACACTGCACTTAACTATCTTACTCGATTATCTTGTTTATTCGATCTGTGCGCTTTTTTCCGCTGTCCGTGCATGACCACCTGACTGGCAGATTTGTGGCAACGGGGCCTCTCACTCTTCTACCTCAACAGGTGTGTTGTATTCGCCCGTGTCTCTCTAGTGTGTGTGCCGCATGCGCTGGTGTGTGCCACATGCGCTGGAGTGTGTCACATGCAAGGGTGGAGTGTGCTGCATGCATGGGTGGAGTGTGCTGCATGCATGGCTGGAGTGTGCTGCATGCGCTGGTGTGTGTCTATTCATAGTTTAATCTGTGACCGGTTATCCCAGTAAAAGTGTTGCCTGTGTTGTTCATTAATATTTATTTACCTCTTAGCAAATATCTCAAGACACCATATCACGACTTCCCAATGTCCCATCCCGTCTTGGGGTCTCAGGTTCGCTGAAGCTTCACAGCAGTTTCGTGCCTGTATTGCTGCGAACTCGAGAGACGCTGAAGAGGTGCGTCCTTCTTCATTAGTGCATTGCCCACGCCCACGCCATTGCCCACGCCCATGCCCACGCCATTGCCCATGCCCATGCCCATGCCCATACCTGTGACTGTGACCATGCCCATGCCCATGCCCATGCCGCCCATGCCCATGCCCATGCCCATGCCCATGCCCATGCCCATACCTGTGACCATGCCCATGCCCATGCCCATGCCCATGCCGCCCATGCCCATGCCCATGCCCATGCCTGTGACCATGCCCATGCCCATGCCCATGCCCATGCCGCCCATGCCCATGCCCATGCCCATGCCCATGCCCATGCCCATGCCCATGCCCATGCCCACGCCCAAGCCATTGCCCACGCCCAAGCCATTGCCCACGCCCACGCCCACGCCCACGCCCACGCCCACGCCCACGCCCACGCCCAAGCCATTGCCCACGCCCAAGCCATTGCCCATGCCCATGCCCATACCCGTGCCCATGCCCATGCCCATATCCGTGCCCATGCCCATGCCCATGCCATGCTGTTCGCGTGTTGCTAATGCTGCAATGCCATGCAATGCCATGCAATGCCATGCAATGCCATGCAATGCCATGCAATGCCATGCAATGCCATGCAATGCCATGTTGTGCCCCTTCTATTCCTCCGCCTCCCCCCCTCCCTTTTCCACCTTCCTCCCCTCCTTCTGCCGTCCCCTCACCTTCCCTCTCTGCAATCTGCTTCGCTCTGCCGCCAGTCTATCTGGTGCTTTGTGACTGAAGGTGATTTTTTAGTCAACTCAAAAATCACCACCGTCCCCTCACCTTCCATTTCTGCTATCTGCTTCTCTCTGCTGCCGCCACTCTATCTGGTGCTCTGCGTCCGAAGCCAGGGCCAACAGTGTCAACTCGGCCAGATTTGTTTGAATTCTGAAACACCTTCCCTCTCTGCAATCTTCTTCTCTCTGCTGCCAGTCCTTCTGGTGCTTTGTGTCAGAAGCCAGGGCCAACGGTGTTGACCCAGCCATAATTTAAAAACACCTTTCCTCTTTCAATCCTTTTCTCTCTCTCTCTCTCTCTCTCTCTCTCTCTCTGCTGCCAGTCTATCTGGTGCTTCGTGTCCGAAGCCAGAGCCAACGGTGTCAACTCGGCCAGATTTGTTTGAATTCTGAAACACCTTCCCTCTCTGCAATCCTTCTCTCTCTGCCGCCAGTCTATCTGGTACTTTGTGTCTGAAGCCAGAGCCAACGGTGCCGACTCCGCCAGAGAAAGCATGCCAGAGGTAAGCTCCGCCGTCTGTTGCTTAACTTCTTTTGACGCAACTTTTGAGTCCGCTTGAGTCAACTCAAAGTGATGCAGAGGAAACATGCCCGAGGAAGGTAGGCTGCACTGCCTTTTGCTCTACTTCTTTTGAGGCGACTTCTTTTAGTCGCTTGTGGGTCCTTTTGAGTCAGTTCAAGAGCAGTCCTTTTGCTTGACTTCTTTTGACGCGACTTTTGAGTCAACTCATAAGTCATGCAGAGGACACATACCAGAAGAAGGTAGGCTGCTCTATCTTTTGCTCTACTTCTTTTGAGGTGCCTAGAAAATGAATTCACTCGAAATCACTTGTGAAGCACCTCAGATATCTCAGCCAGAGGAAAGATGCCCGAAGAAGGTAGGCTTCAACGTCTGTTATTTCACTTGCCGTTCGTTGTTACGGCCGTTTCAAAATGCCATTCATTTCGAATGGCTATGCGAATGTTTTCCTCCCTCCTTTATTTCGCTCCCCTCCTCCCCTCTGCCTACCTAGGTGCCCCGAGACCCTGGAAAGGTTTTGAGAGCAGCGTACGACATGTTTAAGTCTGGAGCTGACCCCTTGCAGGTGAGCCCCATTTTCCCTTCCTTCTCCTCTGCTGCATGTTCCTCTTCTTCTTTGAGATGTTGAGAGAGTTATGCATAAGAAATGCTCGGGACTGGTGCTGTGCTGACATCCATTCATTTTAGAGGCGCCTCAAAAATCTGGTGCTGTGCTGACATCCATTCATTTTAGAGGCGCCTCAAAAATCTGGTGCTGTGCTGACATCCATTCATTTTAGAGGCGCCTCAAAAATCTGGTGCTGTGCTGACATCCATTCATTTTAGAGGCGCCTCAAAAATCTGGTGCTGTGCTGACATCCATTCATTTTAGAGGCGCCTCAAAAATCTGGTGCTGTGCTGACATCCATTCATTTTTTTTTTTATTTAGAGGCGCCTCAAAAATCTGGTGCTGTGCTGACATCCATTCATTTTAGAGGCGCCTCAAAATCTGGTGCTGTGCTGACATCCATTCATTTTAGAGGCGCCTCAAAAATCTGGTGCTGTGCTGACATCCATTCATTTTAGAGGCGCCTCAAAAATCTGGTGCTGTGCTGACATCCATTCATTTTAGAGGCGCCTCAAAAATCTGGTGCTGTGCTGACATCCATTCATTTTAGAGGCGCCTCAAAAATCTGGTGCTGTGCTGACATCCATTCATTTTAGAGGCGCCTCAAAAATCTGGTGCTGTGCTGACATCCATTCATTTTAGAGGCGCCTCAAAAATCTGGTGCTGTGCTGACATCCATTCATTTTAGAGGCGCCTCAAAAATCTGGTGCTGTGCTGACATCCATTCATTTTAGAGGCGCCTCAAAATCTGGTGCTGTGCTGACATCCATTCATTTTAGAGGCGCCTCAAAAATCTGGTGCTGTGCTGACATCCTTTCATTTTAGAGGCGCCTCAAAAATCTGGTGCTGTGCTGACATCCATTCATTTTAGAGCGCTCAAAAATCTGGTGCTGTGCTGACATCCATTCATTTTAGAGGCGCCTCAAAAATCTGGTGCTGTGCTGACATCCTTTCATTTTAGAGGCGCCTCAAAAATCTGGTGCTGTGCTGACATCCATTCATTTTAGAGGCGCCTCAAAAATCTGGTGCTGTGCTGACATCCTTTCATTTTAGAGGCGCCTCAAAAATCTGGTGCTGTGCTGACATCCATTCATTTTAGAGGCGCCTCAAAAATCTGGTGCTGTGCTGACATCCATTCATTTTAGAGGCGCCTCAAAAATCTGGTGCTGTGCTGACATCCATTCATTTTAGAGGCGCCTCAAAAATCTGGTGCTGTGCTGACATCCTTTCATTTTAGAGGCGCCTCAAAAATCTGGTGCTGTGCTGACATCCTTTCATTTTACGACATGGGGCATGGCGAATAGTTTTGAGGCGCTTCAAGTGCGTCTCTTCCTTGGGAGGATGTTGAGAGCAACAAACGGCATGGGGCATGGCAAAAACATGGCATGGCATGCCGGTTTGCAGGTGTTGGCAGCAGCAGGGGATGACGAGGGAGGGTCATCCGCCTTCTATGCGCGGCTATACGTCGGGCTCTTCTTTGAGATCATGGTGAGAACAAGAGTCTATGTGCCATGGGTTGAGTCTACGTGCCATGGGATGAGCCTTTGTGCCATGGGATGAGTCTATGTGCCATGGGATGAGTCTATGTGCCATGGGGTGAGTCTATGTGCCATGGGATGAGTCTATGTGCCATGGGTTGAGTCTACGTGCCATGGGATGAGTCTTTGTGCCATGGGATGAGTCTATGTGCCATGGGGTGAGTCTATGTGCCATGGGATGAGTCTATGTGCCATGGGATGAGTCTATGTGCCATGGGTTGAGTCTACGTGCCATGGGATGAGTCTATGTGCCATGGGGTGAGTCTATGTGCCATGGGATGAGTCTATGTGCCATGGGATGAGTCTATGTGCCATGGGGTGAGTCTATGTGCCATGGGATGAGTCTATGTGTCATGGGATGAGTCTATGTGCCATGGGGTGAGTCTATGTGCCATGGGATGAGTCTATGTGCCATGGGATGAGTCTATGTGCCATGGGTTGAGTCTACGTGCGGTGGGATGAGTCTTTGTGCCATGGGATGAGTCTATGTGCCATGGGATGAGTCTATGTGCCATGGGGTGAGTCTATGTGCCATGGGATGAGTCTATGTGCCATGGGATGAGTCTATGTGCCATGGGGTGAGTCTATGTGCCATGGGATGAGTCTATGTGCCATGGGATGAGTCTATGTGCCATGGGTTGAGTCTACGTGCCCTGGGATGAGTCTTTGTGCCATGGGATGAGTCTATGTGCCATGGGATGAGTCTATGTGCCATGGGATGAGTCTATGTGCCATGGGTTGAGTCTACGTGCCGTGGGATGAGTCTTTGTGCCATGGGATGAGTCTATGTGCCATGGGATGAGTCTATGTGCCATGGGATGAGTCTATGTGCCATGGGTTGAGTCTACGTGCCATGGGATGAGTCTTTGTGCCATGGGTTGAGTCTACGTGCCATGGGATGAGTCTATGTGCCATGGGATGGGTCTACGTGCCATGGGATGAGTCTACGTGCCATGGGATGAGTCTATGTGCCATGGGATGAGTCTATGTGCCATGGGATGAGTCTATGTGCCATGGGGTGAGTCTATGTGCCATGGGATGAGTCTATGTGCCATGGGATGAGTCTATGTGCCATGGGGTGATTCTATGTGCCATGGGATGAGTCTATGTGCCATGGGATGAGTCTATGTGCCATGGGTTGAGTCTACGTGCCATGGGATGAGTCTTTGTGCCATGGGATGAGTCTATGTGCCATGGGGTGAGTCTATGTGCCATGGGATGAGTCTATGTGCCATGGGTTGAGTCTACGTGCCGTGGGATGAGTCTTTGTGCCATGGGATGAGTCTATGTGCCATGGGATGAGTCTATGTGCCATGGGATGAGTCTTTGTGCCATGGGTTGAGTCTACGTGCCATGGGATGAGTCTATGTGCCATGGGATGGGTCTACGTGCCATGGGATGAGTCTACGTGCCATGGGATGAGTCTATGTGCCATGGGATGAGTCTATGTGCCATGGGATGAGTCTATGTGCCATGGGTTGAGTCTACGTGCCATGGGATGAGTCTTTGTGCCATGGGATGAGTCTATGTGCCATGGGATGAGTCTATGTGCCATGGGGTGAGTCTCTGTGCCATGGGATGAGTCTATGTGCCATGGGATGAGTCTATGTGCCATGGGTTGAGTCTACGTGCCGTGGGATGAGTCTTTGTGCCATGGGATGAGTCTATGTGCCATGGGATGAGTCTATGTGCCATGGGATGAGTCTATGTGCCATAGGTTGAGTCTACGTGCCATGGGATGAGTCTATGTGCCATGGGATGAGTCTATGTGCCATGGGATGAGTCTACGTGCCATGGGATGAGTCTACGTGCCATGGGATGAGTCTATGTGCCATGGGATGAGTCTATGTGCCATGGGTTGAGTCTATGTGCCATGGGATGAGTCTACGTGCCATGGGATGAGTCTATGTGCCATGGGATGAGTCTATGTGCCATGGGTTGAGTCTACGTGCCATGGGATGAGTCTATGTGCCATGGGATGAGTCTATGTGCCATGGGATGAGTCTATGTGCCATGGGATGAGTCTACGCGCCATGGGATGAGTCTACGTGCCATGGGATGAGTCTATGTGCCATGGGATGAGTCTATGTGCCATGGGATGAGTCTATGTGCTATGGGGTGATAGGTGCTTATGACCATACATGGTTTCTTCAGTCAGCATCAGCCTTCTATGTGCGGCTCTATGCCGGCCTCTTCTTTGAAATCGTGGTGAGCACAAGAGTGGGTGTGCCATGCGCTGATGGATGCATAGGGTGGGTAGCTGCATGGGCCCGTTCACCTGTTCGAGGCTCATCAGCCTTCTATGCACGGCTCCATGCCGACCTCTTTTCTTTGAGATCGTTGTAAGAGGCGGAGGGCCATATGCGGGTAGATTCATAGGCCCATAAATTTGTTTGTTTGTTGGCGTGGGTTGCCTTCTATGTCGAGCTCTTCTCTGAGGTCTCATCTCGCTCTCTCGTGCCCTACCCTTTCTCGCCCTTCCCTCTCTCTCCCTACCCTCTCTCGCCATACCCTCTCTCTCCCTACCCTTTCTCTGTCTATCCTCTCTCCCCCTACCCTCTCTCCCCCAACCCTCTCTCTCCCTACCCCTGCTCTCCCTACCCTCTCTCTCCCTACCCTCTCTCGCCCTACCCTCTCTCTCCCTACCCTCTCTCTCCCTACCCTCTCCCTTGCCTCAGGGCGATGAGGCAACAAGCCGGAAATACATGCAATCAGCAGCAGCAACAGAATACGCATGCAGGTAACAATGGTGCAGCTTTGGTAGGTTGCTGCATGTAACATTCGTACAAAAAGGCATCGATAAATCACGTAAATTTACGCTCCATTTTCTTCGTGTCATGGATAGGTTAAATGGCATCGCACCAGTTTCACTGGTTTGTCTGTATGCCCTTTAGCAGCAGAGTCCAAATGGTTTATACGCACTGCGTATGGAACTATGAGCTACAGTTTTAGCGAAACAGTCAGAAAATCGCGAGTGTGGCTTCTCGTGGCATGCATTTGGTGCTTCGCACACCGTCAGATCTGGCAGAAACAGTTTCGACGGTTAAGATTGCATTTCGACAACAAAGTGGCGCTGCTCAGTTCCAAAACGCAGCCCACCTTCAACTTGAAAGTTGGCAGTCGCCAACCCAAGCTTGGTTATGCGGCAGTGTTCGTCCAAGTTCAAACGCTCTGCGTTTGAAAACGGGGCGGCTTGCAATTTGGGCCGCTGGTTTTAGCAGCGTAGTCAGCTGAACCAGTACAACCACCCCTTCTGGATTCGTCCCCTTTCAACCATATTCTACCCCACTATCCAGTCTACCTGGCAGCAGCAGTGGCACGGATGCACCGCGTGAGACGGCAATGACTGCCCCTCCTCCCTCCGTCCCTGCTTGCTGCCCCCTCCTCTTATCAGACTACCTGGCAGCGGTGGCATGAGTGCACTGCTTGGATTCCGCCTCACAATCCGCTCACCCGTCCCCCCATCTCCCCCCTTTCCCCATCTCCCCCCTTTCCCCATCTCCCCCCTTTCCCCATCTCCCCCCTTTCCCATCTCCCCCTTTCCCCATCTCCCCCCCTTTCCCATCTCCCCCCTTTCCCCCATCTCCCCCCTTTCCCCATCTCCCCCCTTTCCCCATCTCCCCCCTTTCCCCATCTCCCCCCTTTCCCCATCTCCCCCTTTCCCATCTCCCCCTTTCCCCATCTCCCCCCTTTCCCCATCTCCCCCCTTTCCCCATCTCCCCCCTTTCCCCATCTCCCCCCTTTCCCCATCTCCCCCTTTCCCCATCTCCCCCTTTCCCATCTCCCCCTTTCCCCATCTCCCCCCTTTCCCCATCTCCCCCTTTCCCCCATCTCCCCCCTTTCCCCATCTCCCCCCCTTTCCCCATCTCCCCCCTTTCCCATCTCCCCCCTTTCCCATCTCCCTTTCCCCATCTCCCCCCTTTCCCCATCTCCCCCCTTTCCCCATCTCCCCCCTTTCCCCATCTCCCCTTCCCCCATCTCCCCCCTTTCCCCATCTCCCCCCTTTCCCCATCTCCCCCCTTTCCCCATCTCCCCCCTTTCCCCATCTCCCCCCTTTCCCCATCTCCCCCTTTCCCCATCTCCCCCTTTCCCCATCTCCCCCCTTTCCCCATCTCCCCCCTTTCCCCATCTCCCCCCTTTCCCATCTCCCCCCCTTTCCCCATCTCCCCCCTTTCCCCATCTCCCCCCTTTCCCCATCTCCCCCCTTTCCCCATCTCCCCCCTTTCCCCATCTCCCCCTTTCCCCATCTCCCCCCTTTCCCCATCTCCCCCCTTTCCCCATCTCCCCCCTTTCCCCATCTCCCCCCTTTCCCCATCTCCCCCCTTTCCCCATCTCCCCCTTTCCCCATCTCCCCCCTTTCCCCATCTCCCCCTTTCCCCATCTCCCCCCTTTCCCCATCTCCCCCCTTTCCCCATCTCCCCCCTTTCCCCATCTCCCCCCCTTTCCCCATCTCCCCCCTTTCCCCATCTCCCCCCCTTTCCCCATCTCCCCTTTCCCCCTCCCTTCCCCCATCTCCCCCCTTTCCCCATCTCCCCCCTTTCCCATCCTCCCCCTTTCCCCATCTCCCCCCTTTCCCCATCTCCCCCCTTTCCCCATCTCCCCCCTTTCCCCATCTCCCCCCTTCCCCATCTCCCCCCCTTTCCCCATCTCCCCCCTTTCCCCATCTCCCCCTTTCCCCATCTCCCCCCTTTCCCCATCTCCCCTTCCCCATCTCCCCCCATTTCCCCAGCTCCCCCCTTCCCCCTCCCCCTTCCCCCATCTCCCCCCCCCTTTCCCCATCTCCCCCCTTTCCCCATCTCCCCCTTTCCCCATCTCCCCCTTTCCCATCTTTCCCCATCTCCCCCTTTCCCCATCTCCCCCCTTTCCCCATCTCCCCCTTTCCCATCTCCCCCTTTCCCCATCTCCCCCCTTTCCCCATCTCCCCCCTTCCCATCTCCCCTTTCCCCATCTCCCCCTTTCCCATCTCCCCCCTTCCCCCATCTCCCCCCTTCCCCATCTCCCCCCTTTCCCCATCTCCCCCCTTCCCCATTCCCCCCTTCCCCCATCTCCCCCCTTTCCCCATCTCCCCCCTTCCCCCATTCCCCCTCCTCCATCCCCCTTTCCCCATCTCCCCCCTTTCCCCATCTCCCCCCTTTCCCCATCTCCCCCCTTTCCCCATCTCCCCCTTTCCCCATCTCCCCCCTTTCCCCATCTCCCCCCTTTCCCCATCTCCCCCCTTTCCCCATCTCCCCCTTCCCCCATCTCCCCCTTTCCCTATCTCCCCCCTTTCCCCATCTCCCCCATTTCCCCATCTCCCCCCTTTCCCAATCTCCCCCTTTCCCCATCTCCCCCATTCCCCCATCTCCCCCCTTTCCCAATCTCCCCCCTTCCTCGTTCTTTCACCCTATTCCCCTCAGATCTTCAGACTACCTGGCAGCAGTGACACGAGTGCACTGCTTGGATTCCGCCTCACAACCCTCCCACCCCTCTTCCCGCCTCCCCCCCTTCACCTTTCCTCTTACTTTTCCTCACCCTATCCTCCTCCTCAGATCTTCAGACTACATGGCAGCAGTGGCACGGGTGCATTGCTTGCGACGACAATGGCCACTACCGGTCCCTACTCTAGACAGTGATATTTGACAAGCTTATACATACAGTATATGAAATATGCGTCTGATGGTATTTTGTAGAATTATCAAAACTACCGGTTCCTGCTCTATACAGTGATTTGACATGCTTATACATGTACTTAAGATGAATTTGATGGACAGAGAGGCACACCAATTACCACCTTCGCAGCTATGGTTCTTCGTGCGGCTTGCAAAATCATATCCGATACCTTGTTTATACAATGGTGTGCAATGGTAACAGCCCAACTGTAGTTCTGACCTGCATTGCAGGCTGATAATACTGGTGAGGTAGAAAGTTCCGACAACATATGATGCTGCACCAGTGCAGTATGTTCTCTAAAGCCAATGCTGTAGTGCTAGTCTAGCATCACATCACACGTCGGGCTGCTACCTTGGGTATGTGCTTTAAACATGTCATGTATTGTATCCGACAACTCGTACCAGTCTAGTACCATAGTAGTGTATCTACAGACATACCATACCATACCATCTCCTGCTTGGTATCACAAAACACCAACTAGCCGAAATAATCAGGTTCGTTGCCCGGCGCCCACTTGATATTGCAGCCAATGCTGCCAGGGGGAGAGGTTGGGAACAGAGGTTTAAGGAGAATGAAACAAATCCAACAGGGGTTCGGACGAAAAGCAGCAAACGAGAGGGGTCAACAGGACGGGATAAAGAGGGTCTAAATGCAGAAAATCGTCCTATTGAACTTCTTCAAAGATTGGCAGAGTAGACCCCTTCTGAGGTCCAGGAACTCTATTTTTGAGAGGCCTATAAAATGAACTTCTTCAAAGATTGGCAGAGTAGACCCCTTTTGAGGTCCAGGAACTCCTCTCCTGACACCGCACAATCCTGAGTTTACTTTTAAGGCGCCTCAGAATTAGGCTCTCGCTTGACAGCATGCAATTCCGAGTTTCACGGATGTCCATGGCAGTTACCAGTGATCGACCCCAGCCAACAAAAACAACATATGTATATGAACCTGCGTTTCTGAGGGGCAGTAACAGCTCTCCCCCTGAAAGAACGCAACCCAGAGCGTTATGGGGTCCTTGCTGGTTCCCATTGCCCAAAATTTCCTGTGAGCTAACCCCACACACCAACCATACCTGTGTCTCTGAGGGAGGGGCCGTGACAGCTCTCCCTGTCAAAACACACTCCAGAGACTTATGGAGGACCTTGGCTGTTAATAGCCGCTCATTGGAGGGCTGAGGCGTGTAACAGTTGAATAGCTGAATACAAGCTGAATTCACCTACCTGCGCTTCTGAGGGGCCGTACCAGCCCTCCCTGAGACAACACGATCCACAGCGTTACGGAGGTCCTTGCCAGTTACCGGGCCGGCCATTAGAGGGCACTGCTTGTGACGGCTAAACTCAATCACTCCTACCTGCGTTTCCGCGGAGCAGTAACGGCCCTCCCTGACAGCACGCAGTCCAGAGCATTACGGAGGTCCTTGCCGGTTACCAGCCTCCCTCCCAGTAGACGCCCTGGGCTTGTGACGGCTAATGCAATCACCCCTACCTGCGCAATGACGGCTAATGCAATCACCCCTACCTGCGCTTCTGAGGGGCGGTAACAGCTCTCCCTGACAGCACGCAGTCCAGAGCGTTACGAAGGTCCTTGCCGGTTACCGGGCGCCCATTGGAGGGCCGGGAGTCGTCCAGCTGGCCGTGGTATGCGAGCTCGAATGGGCGGCGGCCGTCCTTTTTGAAGAGGAAGAAGTCAGGCGTGCAGGCAGCTTGGTAGGCCTTGGCCACCTCTTGCGTCTGGTCATAGGGAGGAGGGGAGGAGGGGAGGAGGGGAGGAGGGGAGAAGGGGAGGAGGTGGGGGGTGGGGGTGTTTGAGAAGGGAAGAATATTTCCAACTGCCTGTGGTAGGCCAGCTCGAAGAAGCGCCGGCCGTCCTTTTTTAAGAGAGAGAGAGAAGTCGGGCGCGGCGCGCAGGTGGCTTGATACACCTTGGCCACTTCTTGAGACTGTGGGGCGGGAGAAGGGAGATGGGAGATGAGAGAAGTGGTGAGAGAATGGAGATGGGAGGAGAGAGAGAAGGGGCGAGAGAGCACCTTGGGGTGAGGCATGTACCTTGGGGTGTTGAACTGCTTATTGTGAGTACAAAAGCATGAGCACCCATCTCATCATAGAGGTCGGGAAAGGGAAAGTAGAACTGCTTATAGTGAGGACAGACACATGGGACGCACCTCACCACAGGTGCACGGGTGGCCGCATGGGGCCGACGCCTGGGACTAACACATGTGCATGCATCCACCTCATCATAGAGATAGTCTATTTTTGAGGCGCCTCAAAAATATCCACCTCATCATAGAGATAGATGCACATGTGTGAGATAGGGGAACGGGAAGTTGAACTTGGTATTGTGAGTACCAACGCCTGGGACGCACCTCGTCATACAGATACGGGAAGGGGAAGTTGAACTGCTTAGCTTCCTCTGCCATCTTGTAGGGTCCGTCCTGTGGTTGGGTGAGAAGGGTGAAGCAGAGGGGTTGCAGAGAGAGCAGCAGAAGACTGTTGAGTCGATTCACAGCCCTTAGAGGAATTGAAGGGGAAATTAAACTGCTCAGAGGCCCCTGCTATCTTTTCTGGTCCGTCCTGTTAAGAGGAATGGGAAGAAGTACGCACGTGGGACCATTGCTTAGAATTCTAAAAAATAACTCCACTGGAGACACTCTTAGAGAGTCGAACCACAGGTCTTTCCTGGGTGACTCAAAATAAGTCCGAGGAAAGAAATGGGCGGAAGTACACACGTGGGGCCTGGAGACACTCCCAGAATGGAGCCACAGGAGGGACCAAGGAAACGTGGCTACAGGTTATTTTTGAGGCACCTCAGGAGCAAACCTGGAAACGTGGCTACAGCACACTGCGCAAGGAAACGTGGGACCAATAGACTGTAGCCACGTTTCCTAGGCCTCTCTCTCCTAGGTGGGACCAAGGAAACGAGGCTACAGCATACTGCGCAAATATCCTGCATCGAATAGCTTTTCGGACGATATACTTTTGACATGAAATCACGTGACCTACTAGAAGGTGCGTCACGGCTTACTTGGCCTAGATTGATCCGTGTGATATAAGTTTCGTTTTGAGTCAACTCATAACGAAACTAACATCACACGGATTATGTCAGAGTCACAGCCCAGCTACTAGAAATCACGTGACCTACTAGAAGGTGGGTCAAAGATTATACACTGAGAGAATCTTTGACCTGCTTGAACGTGGGTCAGGGGTGAACTGACCGAGATTGCAACCACTCAGAGTCACAGCACAGCCCATGCTGCAGCGAGGAGGAGGAGGAGGAGGAGGAGGAGGAGGAGGAGGAGGAGGAGGAGGAGGAGGAGGAGGGGAGACAAGAGTGCGGACCGCCAACACGGTAGCACCTACTGGTTACCAGGACCCTCCTTGTAACGTGTTACAGTACATACCTGGGGGTGGGTCAGGGCCGAATTTGCCGAGATTGCAACCACTCCCAGCCCATGCTGCAAAGAACGGGGGAGGGGTGTGTGGAAGGAAAGAAGGGGGAGGGGTGGGGAGGGGGGTTGGAAGGGGAAAGAAGGGGAGAGAAGCAAGTGATGGGGGGGTGTTTGGGGAAAGAAAGGCGGACCAGGCGATAGGGTTGAGGAAGGGGGAAGTAGTGTGCAGAAGGACAGTCGGAGAAGGGGAGAGGGAGGGGGAAGTAGTGTGCGGAAGGACAGTCGGAGAAGGGGAGAGGGAGGGGGCTGGGAAGAGGGGTTGAAGGGGTCGAGAAAGGGGTCGAGAAAGGGGGGGAGGGAGGGAGGGAGGGAGGGAGGGAGGGAGGGAGGGAGGGAGGGAGGGAGGGAGGGAGGGAGGGAGGGAGGGGGAAACGGTTGGGGAAGAGAAAAGAGGGGTGGGTGATTGCTTTTGAGTCGACTCAAAAGTCATCTGATTGCACCCTTCCTCTCTTGGGACGATTGGATGCGCCTGAGACAGCGTACAGCAACAAGCTGAGACTTGATATGCGCCACGAAGGGAAGGGGTGAATGGCCCCTTTGCCCACTGCTTATTTTACTCATTGCCAATTGTACCTTGGAGATGTATTCGCTGCCGAGAGCAACAAGCTGAGACTTGATGTGAACAACGAAGGGGCAATGATTGCAGATGAACATGACCTGCAAGTGTATGGGGGGGAGAGGGGGGAAGGGGAGGTGTATTTTTAGTCGACTTAAAAGACACGGAGGGGAGAAAAGGAGAGGGGCGGCAGGAGCAAAGCAGCGAGACACTGGTAAAACTATCAAACATCAGAAAATAATGGGAGCTGGCACTATCTACATCAGTCATGGCGCCGAAATGGTGCTCCCTCGGACTTTCATGGAAGCTGGCACTATTGAACCTAGCATGCAAGTTTTGTTTGGTGAGCTTACCAGCAAGGCGGGGTGGCCGTCGAAGTCCGATAGGGACCATGTCTTCCCAGTCAGAGGCTCCACGAGCTGGTACAGTCACACGCATTTACAGTCACACGCATGTATAGTCACACGCATGTACAGTCACACGCATGTACAGTCACGCACATGTACAGTCAGACGCATGTACAGTCAGGCACATGTATAGTCACGCACATGTATTGATACATGCATTGAGGGTGAAAACTCGTATGCAGCCAGAAGCTGAAGTACATCACTACAATGTTATAACGCTTGAAATTCATGAGTAGTAGCCTCACTTCGCAAAGTCACTTACCGTGAAATCCGGCGCGCGTGTGCCTAAAGCGAGCGGCTGCGACTCCGTGAGCACCATTCTCACCACCAACGCGCCGCCACCACCAGCGGTACGCGAGCCCGCGCCGGCTGTAGCGCGCTGCGGCGCAAGCAGAGCGCGCGAATCGGGTAACCCGAAAACACGCGACGCTGTGAAACCGACTGTTGCGCTGATCCCGGCAGCCTTAGCGGAAGTGTTTTCTGCAGGAACCTTAACGACGAGAGAGGCCGTAGGAGGGACGCCTCGGCGAGAAAGGAGGGCCTGACACGTGGCAGTCCGGCGGATTGGGAGGTGGAGGTGAGGGGACGCGGAGAGATTGCGGGGAAGGGCAAGCACCATTCTCGGCGCGGGGAGTCGGATGCCGTGATTCGCGGAGATTAGCTTGTCTCTCGTAAGTTTGTGAATGTCGAAATTGGTGGCTGCGAGACATTCGTGAATCGAGCTCAAAATTGCGTCTGCTGTGGAATTTGGCTGCATTGGGGCTGTTACGCTTCTGTAAGGAAATTCCGTTTTCCTTACTGGGCTAGACTACACCGCGTTCGCCCTCGAATCTAGGAAGTCCCGAACCACTTCCCGAACCCAAACCTCGACGCGCAGCGCTTCCATGGCTTTCGCCAACCGAATCGCTCCAACCTGTTCGCGTGGTTCTCGGCTAGCTCTGTTCGTGCCTATAAACGCCTAGGCCCTCATTTGTATCGACACTCTTGAATCACGACTCCTTTATTACACTACATGTTATTGCTCTGATAAAATGCATAACAGCTGGTATCAGAGCCTCGTTCCTGCCCGCTTAGTCTTCCGTAGAGTAGTCTGATTATATCGGGAGAGGACCCGACAGAATAGAGGGTTGGCCAGCAGTTGGTAGGCGAGCTCGTTAAAGCTCCTCCAACTAAAAGCGTGTGCACCCTCAGATCTGTCAGGTAAAATTTCCAGCATGACTAGCACGCCGGAAACCTCTGCCCGTCGCAGTATTAGGAACGTGACTCAGGAGGAGTTTGACGAGTTGCAAGCTAGGGCGGCTACAGTGACGACACTGCAGGCCCAGCTTCAACAACTCGCGGACAAGTTCGAGTCGCTGGGAAGCGAAGTTCAGACGCTGCGCAACGAAAACTCGTCACTTCGCCAGACGTGGGGTGAAACGCGTCAGGGGCGGCCTGTTACCTGAGACGACGATGATGCGAGCAAAGCGAGGGCATCGGCGACACCTGAAGCTATTGAAGAAGTCCACAGCGAGCCGCGGGCGGCCATTAAAATCAAGCTTCCGATGCCCCCACCGTTCAACCCGACCGACAGGACAACTACACTGAGCGGGTGGCTGTTCGCCATGGAAATCTTCTTCACGGCAGCAAGTATTAATGACAATGCATCACGTGTCAACTTGGCTGTGTCGCTGCGGGGACCGGCACTCGACTGGTGGCGCATGAATCTAGACGAGGGAGGAGCCCCGGCAGGGAATCAACGGGCGGCAGATGGGGAGATGAGTTCATCAACGGCGAAGGCAGAACCAAACTTAGGATCTGTCACGATCCGCACGTGGAAAGCGTGGGGCGAAGCGTTGAAGGGCAGATTCGAGCACATATCCATGCGCGAAAATGCTCATACAAAGCTTCGGATGTGGGGACAGTGGGGCGCTGTCCAAGAATACACGGCGTCGTTTCTGGCAATCTATGACCAAGTCGAGGGGATTAGCGAGGACGAGAAAATCGATCGCTACGTAGGTGGTCTCAACCCAGAAATTCAGCAAGAGATTGTCCTGCGAGCCCTGACGACCTTCAACGAGACCGTTCGCATAGCAGACGCGCTGGACGCACGACGTGGACTCGCTAGAGCGGGTTTCCGGGAGGGAAATCGCTTTCGAGGCCAGCCCCACAACACATCAATCAATGGCGTGGATGTGTTTGCAGCCCGAGTATTTTCGGGGACCTGCTTCCACTGCAACCAGCCGGGTCACATGGTGAGGGACTGCCCGCAGCTGAAGAAGAACTCACCTAACGACAAGAAGCAGTCGGGAAATGGAGATTGTCAGTAGCAGATGGGCCACCTACTGACTTAACTGCGTCGCCCAAATGCCACCACCCCCACCAGGTTATAGTGCCGATTTGGGCTATCGACCATTCCTGACTGAATAAGGGGGGTGAACCGGTTGATCGCCCTGTGCTGGTTGAAGGGAGAGTTGGCGACACCCGCATCAAAATATTTGTTGATGGCGGGGCGAGCCTCAATTTGATGGATGTGACGAAGGCGAAAAAATTGCGACTGCAATTGGAGCGCTGCATGCCTGAAATCGACGCACGATTGGTCGACGGCACGCCACTGGCAATTCGGGAGTGAGTACCTCACGTGCGAGTAACATGCTGCGAAAATTTCAGCTTCACGACGAAGATGCTGGCGACAACTTTGGGCGACTTCGACATGTTGCTGGGACGCGATTGGCTGCACGAATACAACCCGAGCATTAACTGGCGGACGGACGACTGTCGCATAAAATGGAGTGGCCAGTGGCGACGACTACCCAAGTGGAGCTGTCAAGATTCGACGACATCGACGGCCAGCGCTGTAACAATCAAGCGAGCTACAGTGGCGGAAATAATTGCCCGGATGTTTAGCATTTTGAAACATATCGCTATGCCACACTTGTTTCGAAAATAGTAGCACCATTTTTTTTTCCTTCCTGTTACAAGGTTTTCGAGTTCTGCTTCAACCGTTTCTTGCTTGGCGCGATTGTGACACAACCGGAAAGCGGGGTTGAGATTTGCTCCTCAGCTGTCGATGCGGACAGTTCATACCAAGCGACAGACTAAATCTATTTTCGCCCGTCACTCGGTGTTTAGATCGTCACGTGCAATAGCTGCTAGTCTAAGAATTAGTCGTGAAGCGAACCTACAACCGCATCGCCATGCAGCCGGTAAATGACAAGAAGCGCGCGCGAATCATGAGCATGTTGCGCAAAGGGCATTCGACTAGGAAAATAGCCAAAGTTCTTGGCATAGGCAAGAGCACCGTGCACGATTACGGTTTGAAGGTGATTGCCGAGACTAGTCTCGATGAGGTGCGACCCACGATGCCCACGGCCGGCCGCCCCCGCTTAATCTCAACCCGACTTCAGCACGGAATAGTTCGAGCGATTACAAGCGGCGAGGCAAAAAGCAGTGTAGACGCCGCAAAGATGTTGCAAGAGACGCACGATCTGGCAATAGACTCGAAGACGGTCAGGAACTCGTTACGATCCGCGGGCTTGATCGCCGTGCAGCAGCCCAAGAAACCCAGGCTCTCACCGAAAAACATACATGATCGTCTCGATTTCGCGAGGTCGCATGCCGACTGGACACTGGAGGACTGGAAGCGGGTGATTTGGTCTGATGAGACTAAGATAAACCGTTACTGCTCCGACGGACGTGCGTACGCCTGGATTCGCGAGGGCACCAGCCTCCAGAGCCATCAAGTCCAACAGACACTTAAGCATGGGGGCGGTTCTGTGATGGTGTGGGGTTGCATGACGTATGAGGGGGCGGGGTTCATGTGCAAGATAGATGGCAGGATGGATGGGCCGCTATATCGCAGCATCTTGCAGGATGAGCTCAAACAGACCATCGATTTTTTCAAGCTCCCCCCCTCAGAGGTGATTTTCCAGCACGACAATTATCCCAAGCACAGGTCCCGTCTGGTCCAAGATTTTACGCGGTACTGGAATGGCCCTCGTCCTCCCCGGACCTTAACCCAATAGAGCACCTGTGGGCACACTTGAAAAGGCAGCTGGCGGCGTACGAAAAACCACCTAGTGGAATGGTGGAGCTGTGGGAGAGGGTGCAGGAGGAATGGGACAAGATACCGGTGGAGGTGTGTTCAAACCTCATCGACAGTATGCCGAGGAGGATCAAGCCAGTGATTCGCGCAAAGGGACGCTGGACTAGGTACTAGTTTTTCAAGAATCTAGTTTGCTGCCTGTTCTCGGTACAAATTGTCCGGATGTGCTCTTATGAGATATGCTTAGGTATTTAAGGACCATGTATTATACTACTCTAGTGTTTGTCAACTTGAATGAGTGCTCTAAATGATCTTCTCCACGTGTATGCACATAAAAAATTAAGGCTTAATGTTTACGCCGCTGCACTAATCAAAATGCAAAAAAAGACTGAACATGTGGTCATTTTTTTCCGTCACTGTATGATTCGAGGGGCGCAACTGTACGCCGTCCGATGGATTGCATCAACGGCTGTCGACCTGCCCGCCGACATCGACAAACTCTGCGCAGCTGTCCCGGATGATTTGGCCACAGTGATTCGAAAGCACGCCGACATTTTTCCAGACGACCTACCGGCGGGTTTACCACCTGAAAGAGACCACGACCACAAAATCGAGTTGGAGCCCGGTGCGCAACCGACTGTCCGAACTCAATGGCGGCTGACTCAGCCCGAGCTGGATGAACTTCGACGCCAGCTGGACTATCTGCTCGAGAAAGGTTTCGTTCACCCCAGCACTTCCCCGTTCGCAGCTCCGATCCTGTTCACCCCAAAAAAAATGGCGGTCTACGCATGTGCATTGACTACCGCGCCTTGAATCGGGTTACCATCAAGTCTCGCTATCCTATCCCGCATGCCGACGAACTCATCGACCAACTTTGAGGAGCCAAGTTCTTTTCGAAAATTGACATGCGCGGCGGTTACCATCAGATCCGCGTGCACGAAGCTGACTGTTACAAGACAGCATTTCAGACCCGGTACAGGAGTTACGAGTACACGGTTATTCCATTTGGCTTAACAAACGCACCTTCGACGTTCCAGTTAGCCATGAATGAGGTCTTTCGGCCGCTGCTGGATAAATGCGTTATCGTGTACCTCGACGACATCCTGATCTACAGCACTACCCGGGACCAGCATTTGAAGATTTTGGAAGCAGTTTTCTCTCTCCTGCAGCAGCACCGACTAATCACCAAGGGCTCTAAGTGCGAGTTTCTAAAACAAGAACTGGAGTTTTTGGGTCACGTCATCTCCATCAATGGTGTTAAAATCGACCCTAAGAAGATTGCGACCATCCAATACTGGAAGCCGCCGGCTAATCTCCGGGAACTTGAGAGTTTTCTGGGTTTTGTGAATTACGTTCGCCGGTTCATTCCAAACATGGCGGGGGTAACTTCCCCTCTTACGGATCTCCTGAAGAAAGGCAAGTTTTATGAGTGGGGGGGAGAGCAGCAGGCTGCGTTCGACCAACTCAAACTTTTCCTGACTACACCTCCGGTTCTTCGAATTGCAGATCCTCACCGTCCGTTCGAGCTCATCACCGACGCTAGCGACCTTGCTGTTGGCGCAGTACTATTACAAGACTTCGACGAAGGCCTTCAACCCATCGCATACGAGTCACGAAAGCTGAACCCGGCCGAGCGAAATTATCCCGACCACGACAAGGAGTTACTCGCCACCGTTCATGCTTTCAATGTCTGGCACTGCTACCTGACGGGCGCTGACGTGACAGTCCGAACAGACCACAAATCGCTATAGGTCATCCGCGCCCAACCGACACTAAATCCCCGACAAATTCGCTGGCTCGATTACCTCAAGTCAAACTTCCACTATAGAGTCACCTACAAACGGGGAGTTAGCAACATCGCCAACGCCCTGACCCGTCCTTCAGTCCACACCGCCGCAGTCCTGATTACCCAAGCTAATCCGCTGCTAACTGGCCTATTCACCCACAGATACAGTACTGACCCATTCTTCACCACTAACAGTCATCCCCAACTGACGGTCAAGGAAGGGGCCTAATACCTAAAATCCGGTACCAATCGGATTTGGGTTCCTGCCTACCGTACCCGATGCGAGCTACTGATACAGGAGGCACACGACTCGAAATTCTCGGGTCACTACGGCATCGACATAACAGCCAAATTACTGAGTCGTAATTATTACTGGCCCAATTTGCCGACAGACGTGCAGCAGTACATCACCTCCTGCGCCACGTGTCAACGCATGAAGTCTTCACGGCTTCGACCTGTGGGATTGCTGCAGCCGCTCGAACCACCCAGCCGACCCTGGCAACAAGTGACGATGGATTTCGTCACTGGCCTGCCATCTGGTTCAAGCGGTAACGACGCGATTCTCGTCGTCGTTAACCGGTTGACCAAGATGGCCCATTTCGCCGCCTGCAAAACGACAATTACTGCCGAGCAGATAGCGAAACTGTTCCTCACGAACATCGTGCGGCTATACGGCATTCCTTCGGCAATCATCAGCGATCGCGACCCACGGTTCACGTCCAACTTCTGGAAAAAAACGTGGCAGTAGTACGGCACACGTTTGCATCTGTCCACGGCGTACCACCCGCAATCGGACGGCCAGACTGAGCGCACCAATCTGACGATGGAGCAGCTGATTCGCACGACGTGCACAGACCCGGCCCAATGGGAAGACTCCCTTCCTTTGATCGAGTTTGCGTACAACAACGCCCCATTAGCCACGACTACTCAGTCCCCGTTCTTCCTCAATTACGGGATAGACCCGACAACCCCTCTATCGCCACCGATAGAAAATCCGGCACCACGATCTCAACAGTTCGTCGAAAATCTCCGACAGTCTCAGCAAAAAGCCGCTGATGCCATCCTCAAAGCCAACCAACGGGCTAAGCAGCAAGCTGACCGACGACGCTGAGACTTAACTCTTGCCCCTGGGCAATTGGTCCTACTCGACACCAGAAATTTGGGAATTCCCCTCCCAAATAAATTACGACCAAGATTTTGCGGCCCATTCCGCATCATCCGCATGGTGATACCAGTCACCGCCCAGCTGCAACTGCCGATCGACTAGCAAATTCATGATTCATTTCACGTCGGTCTCCTGCGACCGTTCGTCCCGAGTACAACTAATCTCGACCATCAACACATCAATCCAACGGTCAACCCAGTACCTGAGCCGACGATCGAGCCATCGAAGATTCTCGCTCATCGCGTACGAGGTTATCGTGATACGGCAGCCGTTGATTTCCTTGTACGATGGGTTGATCGCACGACTGACGACGATCTTTGGGTCCCCGCAGGTATGCTCGGCGAACACAAAGTCGTTCTGGACTATTTACACCACGACGTGTCCCGGATGTGGGTAGTCTCATCCCGGAAGGGGGGGTGGTGTAAGGAAATTCCCTTTTCCTTACTGGGCTCGACTACAGCGCGTACGCGCTCGACTCTCGGAAGTCCAGGCTCGGCCAACTTCTTCGGTCTCGAACCACTTCGCGAACCCAAACCTCGACGCGCAGCGCTTCCGTGGCTTTCGCCAACCGAATCGTCCCAACCTGTTCGCGTGGTTCTCGGCTAGCTCTGTTCGTGCCTATAAATGCCTAGGCCCTCATTCGTAACAACACTCTTGAATCACGACTCCTTTATTACACTACCTGTTATTACTCTGATTAACACCTACATTGCTGATGTTACAAGCATTTTGCTTCAACTCACTTTTCCAATCTCGAACAAGCATAGCCCCTCACTTATGAGTATCTTATGTGCATAGCCCCCAACGTCATATAACGTTGATTTCCTTCTCAAACGACTGGTGAAATTGTAGCAGTTTGTTTCATGAGCATCCCAGTTTGGAAACCCCTCAAAACGATAGACTGGGTGGATGAACTTGGGTGGAAGAGGCCAAACATCTCCGCATTTTTTATTAGCAATCTAGGCTAGGTGGGTGGACAGGGCAAGGCAAGATGGTTGCCTTGCCTAGTAGCTAGTAGCTACACTACCGCCACTCCAACTTGCATCGTCAGAGAACGAGGACCGCTTTCCTTGTCGCAGGCTAACTCTTGCAGCTAAGCAGGCTTGTGCCATACATATCATCTTAGAAGCTCTTCTTTGACCAATGGCAGCTGCCAGCTTGGGCGAGGGAAGGATTACCCAGGAGCAAGCCCCCATGACGACATTTCGGGAAGACCATCCCAGCATGAGATGTACAGTGTATGTGCAGTGCAGACCAGAAGGAAGATGGCGGGATGGGAGGGGAAATCTGCTGGTTCTGAGACGTCTCTACACTGAACTTGTATCACATGAGATGTTCAGTGTAGTGTGTGCAGATCAGGGTGAGGCGGGAGGGGGTACCCTGTGTATCCTGGGCATGTGTTTGTGAGTCTGAGATTGAGAGAATACTTCAATTGCAACAGAGAGCATATTCAGAATCAGAGCATTTGGCAAAATGGCATGCCATCTACTACCTAGTGACACACAAGAGTGCTGCCCTACACTATTGCGGGGTGGGTAGCACGCCCCAAATCAAATGGCTAGCAATCGTGCCCCAAGCCAATGGGAAGAGTACTCCTTAGTGGGAAAGTCCTAGTTGCGGGGGCGTTGCGCCTTCTCCCCCTTCTTCCCCTTACCCGCCTTCTTCCCCCTTTGCTCCCACTGGCGCTGGTGGCCGGGCGGAAGCACAGTTGCGCCAGTGCCCTTGCGCAGCTGCCCGCGCGCTGCCCCGTTGTTGTATTTCGGGGTTGACACAACCAGGTAGAAGCTGCCCGGGTCAGCCAAAACTTTCCCGAACGCGATGGAAAGGGGTTCGCCAGAGGGTGTGCGAATGCTGGCGACGTCTTCCCACACCCCATGTGTCGCATAGCTGAGGTAGTCGTCCGAAGCCTCTGCGACAGCCGCCTCCGCTGAGTTCTCGGCGACGGAAGACGCCCGAACGACGTCGCCAGCCCGCGTGCGAATGACACCCGTCGTATTCACCCACGTAGCACCTACGAACTCGACCACCACGGGCCCAGTCGCGTTGCTGCTGCCGTTGTTAATCGATACAGCGATCGGCGATCCAGCCACGGACACGTGTCGCAGAGAGACGATATACTTAATGTTGATCTTGGGCCCGTTCTTATAGACGGTCAGGATCGCGTTGCCCGTCGCGTTCTCGTCGCCAGGGGATGCGCCGACAACGGACGATCCGCGGAGAACGGTCCCCACCTTCGCCACCTCGCGCCCCAGCGGCTTCCGCTTGTGCTCCGCGGAGCCAGGAGCGGGGCTGGGCGCGGGAACAGAGGGGGGGGCGACCGCGGGAGTGGAAGCGGGGGCAGGGGCGGGATTGGAAGCGGGGGCGGCGGCGGAGGGGAGGGCAGCGGGGCTGGGGGCGGGATGCGCCTTTGGCCCGCCGCGGATTGTGCCTGCTCCGCCTGCGCCTTGCCGCTTTCCGCCTCCAGGCTGCTTTCCGCCGCCGGGCTGCTTTCCGCCGCCGGGCTGCTTTCCGCCGCCGGGAGCGGCCTTTCCGCCGGGGGCCTTGCCCTTGGGAGTGGGAGCGTTCGCCTTTGGCTCGAGGGTGCTCGCTTTGGGGCTGGGCACGGATGAGATCGTGGCGAGATTCCCCGTGGGCGCAAAGGTTGCGGGGATGGGGGTGGTTTCGACGGTCTGCGGCTCGACCGCGGGGATGGCGGGGATTGCGGGCTCGACTGACTGCAGCTTTCTAGCGTCGGCTATGCCTGAAGAAGGGGGAGGGGCAAACACAGAGGTAGTTAGAAGGGCTCTCTTCATGGATTTTCTGGAAGATTTTCTGTGGCTAGTCGAGGAATTCTGTGAAATTGAGTTGACGTGCAGCGCATTTTCTGAAGAACGAGGCGGATATGCGGCAGGGTCTCGGAAAATAAGCACAGGAGGACTTACATGAGATGGAGAGAACTGCCAGAAGCGCCGATAGGAAGCGAGTAGTCGACATCGTCTCGGATGTTGTTATGTAAGCAGCAGTAATCGACTAGGCACCGTAATGCAGAGAGAGCTAGCGGGGCTTTGAAAACGTTGTTGGAGTTGCTGTGAGAAGTTGTGTCGATGATCGAAGGACGATTGAGGATTGGTGAACTGAATGTGGAATGAGTAGGAGATGGGGCAATTTATGGGGATTCCGACCCAGGCACTTTCTGCTGTTTTTGGCGTTGTTGGCTTTGCCATTGTTCGCAAGAGAACCGTGACGAACCGCGACATTTGAATTTCGGGACATCTGGCTCGGATGGGAATAAAGCGGGATTCGGTGAATGGGCGGTCTCGATTTGAAATTTTTGCTTGTAATTTCCCCTCTGCGAAGCTGCCTGAAGCTGACGGCGACTTTGTGCAGGAGAGTAACAGGCGCTGGCGATTTTCGTATTGAGCGTGGCGAAAGCCTCAGGTTCGCCTAGCTGGACTTGACGGCCAGCTCATCCACACAATGTCGCCAGAGACCGTCCAACGGACTGTCGAAATTTCATGGCGTAAGCACCGCAACCGACGGAAAAGCCAACGGCCCCAGAAGACGCCTGCACAAGGTTCCAAATATTTATCGACACCGTCCGTTGACGTTCTCAAAACCTCCGCAAATCGATCCATAGCCGTTCAAGTTTCTCATCCCCACAGCAAACGAAATCAGTTTCGTTCGTCACTGCGAAGCGGTGCGCGACAAGTGAATGCACAGCGAAGAACCAACCAGCTCTCTGCAGCTCTCGAGTCAAATTTCGCTCTCTGTCGCTCTCTGTCGGTCACCCAAAACGCAACGCCTTTCTGACAACAAAAGCAGCGCGCGAGACCGAGAAACGAAATTATGTTTAGGGAACCAAATTTGACCGACCCCGCTCTCTCGCAATTCTGCCAGCCCAAATCTGACCAACCCTAGCCATTTGTGCAACATCATTTGCGTGAACAGTCGAGTCGCATTCCTTCGAATATCCAATGTCGCTTCTCGCCTCCAGTCTTTCCCGAACATCGCCAATTTGGCACAAGCAAAGCCTACAAATTTCCCCGTCGTTCTCATTCCAACCATCAGACACTCGCCGTTGCATTCGAGTCTCGCAACAGAGAGCACATCGCCAGCTCTCGCAAAAAGATTCGTCTCCATCTTTTCTCGCAACCCTGCCAGCTCAAACTACGGCAGCACAGCGCACTTCTTCACAGTCCGAAGTTGTTCGAAAAATACTAGTACTTCAAGCTATGTCGACCACTCGCTTTCTCTCGGCGCTTTTGGCGATCCTCGCCCTCTCATGTAAGACCCTGTCTCCCAACATTCGCTTTCCGCCATTCCTCGCTCGACATTCTGCTTCCTCCACTACTCCGTATAATTCTTAAGGAAAAAGAGAGAGGAAAGAATGATATTGCACTTTGCACTAACCCTCCCCTTTCTTTTTTTCGCTCTCTCTCTCTCTCTCTCCCTTTTTCCAGGCCTAGCCGACGCTCGAAATCTCCAAGTTGTCAACCCCGCAACCCCTAAAACGACCACCCTCGCGCCGATTGCGACCGCTCCCACCCCCAAGGGCAAGACCCCCGCGGCTCAGGCTGCACCCGGTGGAAAGCCGCAGGGTGCAGGCGGCGCAGGCGCAATCCGCGGGGCGCCTAAGGCGCATCCCGCCCCCATCCCCGCGGGCTTCGGGGAGTACAAGGGAAAGGTGCTTGGGCGGCAGGTGACGCAAGTGGGGACTGTTCTCCGCGGGTCGTCCGTCGTCGGCGCAACACCCGGCGATGCGGAAGCGACGGGAAATGCGATCCTGACCGTCTATAAGAACGGGCTCAAGGTCAACATTAAGTACGTCGTCTCTGTGCGACGTTTGTCCGTGGCGGGACCGCCGACCGCCGCGTCGATTAACAAGGCCGCCAGCAACGCGGTTGGGCCCGCGGTGATTAGCTTCGCAGGAGCTGAGTGGGTGGACACGACAGGTGTCGATCGCACGAAGGCTGGCGCTTCCGCGCCTGCGGGTAACTACATCAGCTATGCGACGACCGGAGTGTGGGAAGACGTCGCCAAAATTCGCACGGTCTCTGGCGAGCCCCTTTCGACCGCGTTCGCGAAAGTTATGACTGCCCCGGAGAGTTTCTACGTGACTGTGTCGACCCCAAGTTTCCCCACCGGGGCAGCGCGCGGGCAGCTGCGCAAGGGCACCGGCGCAACTGTGCTTCCGCCCGGCCACCAGCGCAAGTGGGAGGAGAAGCAGAAGGCGGCGAAAAAGCCCGCCAACTGATAAACCCCATTTCTAACGAAAGATTTGCTGAGAGGATCCGATCTGATAACGCAGAATCCCAGCCCTGCCAGCCTTAGTTTAGTGGATTCAGTTAGCTAGCTGGCATGCCATCTTGCCAAGTCTACGACACGCGGTATTCAGGCTGTGACTTGTTGCTTATATTTCTAACTGAGTCTCGATTATTTTCTCCGAGTGCGAGTGCTGCTTTCAGTAAAAGACACGGACGGAAACATACTGATCTAATCGTGTGACACCGTGCTCGTGCGGCCGCTTTGCTAATACTATGGCATGACATACAGTTATGTTGTGTGGCGCAAATAGGAAGAATCGGAATGTGAATATTGAGATAAGAACACAATGATGCAACTGGAAAATAAACCCATATCTAGAGAGTGCGCTACGCCAGGAGAGGTCTGTTGAGGCTAGGCAGAGTCGATACGTGAGGCTCAAAACGAAAGATATTGGATGCAAACTGCTCAGGTCCGCACCTCATTTTGGCGCGCGCGGACCGAGTGTAGGTGGCAGCAACTGTCAAACATGTGTATCTCCTATGTTTGCGTAGACTGTATAGGGCCACCTCTTAGAGGGTACAATACTTAGGTATATTCACCTGTACTCTCTCTCTACTCAATCATTCAGTTCTCACTTTAACATGGTATCACGCGTAGGTTAGGATCCCCCACCTACCGCTTCCGCCCGTACCCTAGCTAGGCCCCGTCGCGCCCCCTAGCCTCGTCGCGCCCCTCCTGGGCCCTGCCGCGCCTCCTAGCCCCGTCGCGCCCCTCCTGGGCCCCGTCGCACCCCTCCTGGACCCCGTCGCGCCTCCGGCACGGACAAGCTCACTGCCCGCACCCTTCCCTGCGTCTTCCTCGATTTTTCCCTTGACGCGTCCGACGGGCACTTCTACCACCCGCCGTCTCACCGCTTCTTTTACTCTCGCGACGTCACCTTTGACGAGTCCGTCTCCTTCTACCGCCACTTCCCCCACCGCGGTCCCCCGGTTACCCCCCCCCTGTTCCTGGTCACTCCTTCCCCGGTAGTCCCTGCCCCTCCCCCTCCTCCTCCTCGTCCTGCCCCCTCTGGTGTGTCCCACGTCACCCCCCTTCCTTCGGTTGTCCCGGTTGAGGAGTCTTCTGACTCTGGTGGTTCTGCGGTGCAGTCCTCGCCGGCTGCCCCTCCCCAGGAGTCCCCTCCTCCCCCGCCTCTGCCGCCGCCATCGCCCCTGCTGTCGCAGCCGTTGTCACCTCCGCCGCCGCCGCCGTCGCAGCACCCATTCGTTGACTCTGGGGGTGCTGGCGTTGGAGTGCGTGCTAGTCCCGGTAGCCCTGGGGGTGGTACCGGTCCTCGAGGGGTTTCGGGCCCTGGGGGTGTTCCCTCTGGGGGTGCTGGTGTGGAGTGTGCTGGTGGTAGCCAAGGAGCAGCTTGCGGTCTCGGTGTCGGAGTTGTGCCACCGCCACAGCAGTCCCCGCCGGTGTCAGCCCTTCGCCTGCTCAGCCTTCCGTCCCCTGACCCTGCGTCTGTTCCTCTCCGGCCGTCTCCTCCTTTTCCTGTCTACGGCCCTGTGTTCCCTCCGCCGGACTCGTCTTCGGCTCGTCTTCCCCCTCGTTCCCCCCCCTGTGTCCCCTCCTCTGTCTTCTGACCCGACTCCTCCGTCTCACGTCTGGTCTCGCCGTCCCTCCCGTGCTCGTCCTGTCTCCCCTGTCTTGCGCTCCCACCCTATGTTGCCTCGTTCCCAGGCGTCTCGTCCTCCCCTTCTCCCGTCGCCTCCTCCGTCCTCCCTTGTTGTTGCACCCCCCCCTCTGTCTGACTACCTTCGTGTCGCTCGTCCTCTTGTTCCTCGGGTCCTTGCCTCTCTCGTTACCAACCCGTCTGTTCCGGTCTCGTGTCTTGACGCTCTTGTAGCTGCGGTCCCTGACTTCGCCTCTACCGGCCGCCTTGACTACGCCACCGCTCTGGTCTCTGACCCTGCCTGTCCTCCGTCTGTCGGGGGTGCTCCTGCCCTCGGCAGTGACGTCCTGGAGGACCGCCAAATCGAGCTTGCTTTCCTGTCCGAGGCTGCTCCCCATCTCTGTTCCATGCTGCTAGTCCTTGAGGGTCACCCAGGCGCTTTCGACATCCCCACCCCTCGCACTTACGCTGAGGCGACTTCGGGACCTTGGGCCTCGCAGTGGATAGCTGCCATGGAGCAGGAGATGGCATCTTGGAGATCCACCGGCACCTTCGTCGACGCAGTTCCCCTGCCTGGGGTGAACGTAGTCGATGGCCTCTGGCTCTTCAAGGTGAAGCGCCCTCCTGGAGAGCATGGCTAGAGGCTTCAGTCAGCGTGAGGGGGTGGACTTCTTCCAGACCTTCGCTCCGACCCCGAAGATGACTACTCTTCGGGTTCTGTTACACCTAGCTACTCAGCGTGACTACGAGCTTCACTCCCTCGACTTCTCCACTGCCTTCCTTCAGGGCAGCCTACACAAACAGGTCTACTTGCGTCGCCCTCAAGGCTTTACTGGCACCTTCCCTCCTGGGACCCAGTGGCTCCTGCGGCGCCCCGTCTACTGCCTGCGCCAGGCTCCCCGTGAGTGGCACGACACGTTGCGTGCTACCCTTGCTGACCTGCAGTTCTTTCCGTCTTCCGCAGACCCCTAACTCTTCGTTCGTGCTGGCCAGACTCCGTTCTACATCCTTGTTTAAGTCGACCACCTGGTCTTTGCCACAGCAAACAGGGACGCACTGGCCTCAGTGAAGGCAGAGCTGCTGAAGAGACACACGTGCACTGACCTTGGAGAACTGCGCCGTTACCTTGGAGAACTGCCCCGTTACCTTGGCTTGCAGATCTCCAGGGACAGAGCAGCACGCACCATCACCCTGACTCAGTCACACTTGGTGCGCCAGGTCATTCAGAGGTTCGGCCTTCAGTTCTCCTCTGCACAGCCCACCCCTCTGCCTGTAGACCACAGACTCTCTGCTCCAGTTTCTGAGGAGTCGGTAGAGCCCAGCGGGACCTACGCAGAGCTGGTGGGTTGCCTCATGTACCTGATGACTTGCACTCGCCCAGATCTCGCGTACCCTCTCAGCATCCTGGCTCGCTTTGTGGCCACAGGTAGACACCGACCGCAGCACTGGTCTGCCGCTAAGAGGGTTTTGCGTTATCTTGCTAGTACATCAGGCATGGGGTTAGTGCTTGGAGGACGTGGGCCAATGGTCCTTACTGGACACACAGACGCTTCTTGGGCAGACGACGCCGAGACACTCAGGTCTACCCAGGGCTACTACTTCAGCCTAAGCATATTCAGCTGCGGTACTTCCTCCTGCGCGAGCTACAGCAACGACACCAGGCTCGCGTAGTACACTTGGCCTCAGGTGCCAACACAGGTGATATCTTTACGAAGGCGCTTGCGCCTAAAGATCATCAGCGGCACTGTGTACAGCTTGGTCTAGTTCCTGTAGCCTCTCACTTGCTAGGGCCTTGACTTTGTACTGTCCGTTATTTGTGTACTCAGACTGGACTTGTGTCCTCTCCCAGTGGTTGGACTAGTAGTGCCGCCCTGGTCCTGTTCTTGCCTTGTCTGTACTCGCCCCTACCGTTCTTCCGGCCCCTCGCGCGCCGCGCTGGCCCCTCGCGTACCCTCCCGCCCCCTAGCCTGCCGTGCCGGCCCCCTTCGCGCCCGCCGGCCCCTCGCGTACTGCCAGCCCCTCGCGCGCCCGTGCTGGCCCCTTGCGTACCCCGTCGCCCCCTAGCCCGCCGTCTCAAAGTTAGAATGGTTGACTAGAATGGGAGCATACAGGGGTATATAGCTAATGGGTTGTACTCTCTATGGCATGACCCTATGTAATCTACTAAACATACACACATATGTTTGACACATCCCCTAAACTAGATAGGGGCAGTGCCTGGTGAGAGACAAGCAACTCAGGGCGGCACTACTAATCCAACCTCTAAGGCAGGGGTTTAAAGACCAGTCAAAAGAGTACAAACAAGGTAAGATCAAGACCAGAGCGGCACTACTAGTCCAGCCACTGGGAGAAAGCCACAAGGCCAGTCAGGATAATATAGAAAAGAAGGTATACACACTCAAGGTCCTAGCAAATGAGGTGCTACAGGCACGAGACCGAGCTCTATGCTGTACAGCAGATGATCTTTAGGCGCAAGCACCTTCGTAAAGATATCAGCTGTGTTGGCACCAGAGGCCAAGTGTACTACGCGGACCTGGCGACGCTACTGTAGCTCGCGCAGGAAGAAGTACCGCAGCTGGATGTGCTTCGCTCTGCCCTCGAGTCTGGGCTCCTGACATAGGAGGATCATGGCCCTGCTATCAGCATGCAGGACCAGGGCAGAGCTAGGCCGCTCACCTAAGTCTGTGAGCAAGAAAGTCAGCCAGCGGAGCTCCTGTGCCGCCATGGCACAAGCGTAGATCTCACCCTCACAACTAGACTGGGCAACAGACGATGAGCGGGTGGACCTCCACGAGACAGCACCTGCACCAAGGCTAAAGCAGTAGCCCTGGGAGGACCTGAGAATCTTGGCGCCATCCGCCCAAGAAGCGTCTGTGTTCCCGGTAAGGACCACTGGCCTGCGTCCTCCTAGCACTAGCCCCATGCCCGATGTACTTGCTAGATAACGCAGAACCCTCTTAACTGCAGACCAGTGCTGTGGTCGGTGTCTGCTGGAGGCCACAAAGCAGGTCAAGATGCTGAGAGGGTATGCGCGATCTGGACGAGTGCAAATCATCAGGTAGATGAGGCAATCCACCAGCTCTGCGTAAGGACCACTAGGCTCTACAGCCTCCTCCGGGACTAGAGCAGAGAGTCTGTGGTCTACTGGCAGAGGGGTGGGCTGTGCAGAAGAGAATTGAAGGCTGAACCTTTGAAGGACCTGGAGCACCAAGTGTGACTGTGAGAGAGTGATGGTGCGTGCGGCTCTGTCGCTGGAGATCTGCAAGCCAAGGTAGTGGCGCAGCTCTCCTAGGTCAGTGCAGGTGTGTCTCCTCAGCAGCTCGTCCTTCACGAAGGCCAGCGCGTCTCGGTCTGCAGTAGCAAATACCATGTCGTCTACGTAAACAAGGATGTAGAGCGGAGTCTGGCCGGAACGGACGAAGAGCGAGGGGTCTGCAGACGACGAGAAGAAATACAGGTCAGCAAGTGTAGCACGCAGCGTGTCGTGCCACTCTCGGGGCGCCTGGCGCAGGCTGTAGACGGGGCGCCGGAGGAGCCACTCGGTATCAGGAGGAAAGGTACTGGAAAATCCCCAGGGGTGGCACAGGTAGACCTGCTCGTGTGGACTGCCCTGGAGGAAGGCTGTGGAGAAGTCAAGGGAGTGGAGATCGTAGTCACGCTGTGCTGCTACTGTACGTGTAGCAGTGCCTGAAGAGTAGTAATCTTCGGGGTCGGGGCAAAGGTCTGGAAGAAGTCAACACCCTCACGCCGACTAAAGCGACGAGCAACGTAGCGCGCCTTCAAGAAAGGCGGCTCTCTAGGAGGGCGCTTTACCTTGAAGAGCCATCGGCCATCGACTACGTTCACCCCAGGCTGGGGAACTGCGTCGACGAAGGTACCGGTGGATCTCCAAGATGCCATCTCCTGCTCCAGGGCAGCTATCCACTGAGAGGCCCAGGGTCCCGAGGTGGCCTCAGCGTAGGTGCGATGGGTCGGGATCTCAAGGGCGTTTGGGTCACCTTCATGGACTAGCAGCATGGAACAGAGATGGGGAGCGGCCTCTGACAAGAAAGCAAGCTCGTACTGTCGGTCCTCTAGGACGTCACTGCCAAGGACACCCACACCGTCGACGGACGGAGGGCAGGCAGGGTTAGAGACCATAGCAGTGGCGTAGTCAAGGCGGCGGGTAGCGGCAAAGTCAGTGACAGCACCAACAAGAGCAGACAGACTTGAGACAGGAACGGACGGGTCGGTAACAAAAGAGGCAAGGACACAAGGAACAAGGGGACGTGCGGCACAGAGGAAGTTAGAGAACGGAGGCGGGGCCAGAGCGAGCGACGATGGAGGAGGAGACGGGAGGAGCGGAGGAGCACGAGACACGTGGGAGCGAAGCAACATAGGGTGAGAACGCGGAATAGGGGTGGTAGGACTAGCACGAGATGGACGACGAGCCAAGACGTGTGACGAAGGAGTCAGGTCAGGAGACAGGGAAGGAGACACAGGAGGAGAACGAGGAGGGAAACGAGCCGGAGAAGAGTCCGCTAGAGGAAACACAGGGCCGTAGACCGGCAGAGGAGGAGGCGGTGGCGACGGAGGAGGCACCGATGGGTGGTCAGGGGAAGGAAGGTCGAGTAGGCGAAGTGCGGACACCGGCGGCGACTTCGGCGGCTACTGCCCGATGCCAATACCAGAACCTCCAGCGGCACCACGACTCTCTCCGAGAAGCTCCACGCCAGCACCCCTAAAACGGGAACGCACTCCAGTACCCGCTCCGGCACGCTCCCCAGCACCCCCAGAACGCACAAACCCCAGTGGCGGTGACGGCGGCGGTGGCGACGGCAGCTGCGGAGGCGGCTGCGGCTGCGACAGCAACGTCAGCGACATGGGAGGAGAGACCGGGGTAGGGACAGGCGGTGGAAGGGACTCCGCCGAGCCGCGAGAGTCAGCAGACTCCTCGGCAGGGACCACTGACGGGAAGGGGGTGACGTGAGACACACCAGATGGGGCAGGGCGGGGAGGGGGGAGAGCAGGGGCGACCGGAGGAGGGGGAACCAGGAACAGGGGGGGGTAACCAGGGGACCACGGTGGGGAAAGCAGTGGTAGAAGGAGACGGGCTCGTCAAAGGTGACAATGCGGGAGTGAAAGAAACGGTGAGATGTGGGTGGTAGAAGTGCCAGCCAAACGAGTCGAGGGGGAAACCTAGAAAGACACAGGGGACAGTGCGGGCAGTGAGCTTGTCCGTGCCAAAGGCACGAACGTGAGCAAGGCAGCCCCAGATATGGAACGCAGACGTGTCACCAGGAGACCCCGTCCAGAGTAGGGTCGGCGAAACCTGCGGCCGCTGAGGGTTCGGCCACAGATTAAGCTGGTGGGCGGCGTAGCGAACGGCGAACGGCCACAGAAAATGAGGTGCATCGGCATGGATCATGGAGGTACGAGCAACCTCCATGACCAAACCGATGCATCGCTCAGCGACCCCATTCTGTTGCGGGAGTCCGGCAAGGTGAACGTCTGGGTGATGCCCTCCGCACGACAAAAGCAACCAAGGCAGCCAGAGGCAAACTCGCCACCAAGGTCGGAGTGAAGACGCAACGTAGGGAGACCTCGGTGAACACGTGCAGAGACAAGCCAGGAGATAAGAACGTCAGGCGGGTCAACCTTCCGCTCCAGGGGAAACACCGTGGTGTACCACATGTAATCGTCGACAAGCACTAAGAAGTAGCGCTCACGACGCGGCCCATGGACGGGGGCGGGGCCCGAGACATCCATGTGCAGGGTCTGCAGCGGTGCGGCGGTGGGGGGGAACGAGGAGGAACGAGGGGCACAGCGGAGCCAGCCCTCGACGAAGCGGGTGCACGGCGGCGCTGCCGAGGAGGGGAGCAAAGGGAACGATGAAGGGAGACCTAAGACAAGACCGTGCTGAGACATGTGACAGAGACGTGTGAGGGCGGGGTGACCTAGGTGGTGGTGCCACAAAAGCGACGGGTGAGTAAGCGTCCGACACGAGCAAGTCGCAGCAACCTGGGTAGACATTGCCACCTGGGGGGGCGTCCCCACCGGGAGGGACGCAGTGTCTAGCGTGAACAGGCCAGACACCAGGTCTCGGGGGAACGTTGTGAGTGGGGCACCACTGACGGCCTCGGTACAGACAGTGTACCTCTCGTGACCAGGGAACGTAGTGGTGATGCCGAGGTTCAGAAGGCAGCCGACACGAACTAGGTTCCGTCAGAACGATGGGATGTGCAGGCCTGTAAGAGAGCCCGAAGGAACTGCCGGACAGGGAAGGGTGGTGGAACTACGGGCAACTACCGGACCTGAGGAACGGTTTGCAAGGGCAACTGTGGTAGGGACGGCAGGCTGCGTCAGTGTAGTGTGGTCCTGAAAGAAATACCGAGACGCGCCAGAGTCGAGAGTGAAGGAGAGCGTGGCAGTGGCGGCTGGGGGCGGAGGAGATAAGTGGAGCCAAGGCTAAACAAAGCAAGTGGTCCTACACTTGACGCAACAGAGGAGCCTAAACTAGGCACACTGGGCATTCCTACACTAGGCAACACGATATAATAGGAACCAGTCACATTAGAGTCATCGACATACAGCGCATACAATGCAGAGCTTATCTTATCCATGTCCATATCAAAGATCCTAACACCACGGTGGAGCAGACTGTGCTAGTCGGAGCGGTCCGGCGTGGGGCCGAAGCGGAGACGAAACAAGTCGTCCAGGCGACTGAAACAGCGAGTGGGGGTATGACCGATCTTACCGCACACGAGGCTGCGGCGAGGACCGGTCTGGAGCTGGTACTAGCAGCGCCCGTCACTCGCACGACCACCCAACGACGAGCTACGCGCACGACAATTGCGACCACCACCACCACCGGCGCCAAGCCACCCAGGCAGGAAGTGGCCAACCCTCCGCTTCGACTGCTGCTGCTGCGGCTGCTGCTGCTGCTGGTCAAGCTGTGGCGCCTGCTGCTGCTCCCACTGGGGCTGCTACTCCGAGGCACCAGCCCCAGCCCCCTAGTCGGTACTATCACCAGCGGAAGGACCACGTCCACCACCACCTCCACCCCCTCCTCTAGTACCACCGCCGCGCCCAGCCTTGGGGCGGTGGGCCTTACCATAACGGGACTGCGCTGCGGCCACCGCAGCAGCGGTCTCAGCAGCTGGGGCTGTCTCAGCGACAGCCACAGAACCATCAGAGTCAGTGCACTGAGGGGGAGCACAATCCTGAAAGATAGGGACCGGCGCAGTACCGCTAAACTGGGCGATAGAGCGGTGACGGGTCTCTATGGCAGACAGGGTGTCGACAAAGTCCGGGAGGGTGAGGTCAGCGGGGTGCAGACTCAGAAAGTGGTTGCGGGCAGTAGCCAAGCGGTCTGGGAGGCGGGTGGCAAGCAGGTAAAGGGTAGAGCAGATAGGGGGCTGGAACACACTAAGTTGGGCCTCAGTGCAGGCAGCGCGACAGCTCGCGTCGAGCGTGCGCAGGTGCATGGCCAGGTCAGCGACAGTGGAGAAAGACGCGAGATCAGGGAAGAGCATGGGAAGGATCAGGCGGCCGGCAGAGGCAGAGGATGGGGTGGAATAACGCTCGACAACAGCCTCTAGGAACTCCTGCGCAGTCCTGACCGACTTAAAGCGGGGGCACTCAAACAGGGGGATGGCATGGCTAATTACGAGTTGAGTGACAGTGTCATGCGACAGCCAAACAACACGGACAAGGGCAGCAGCAGCAGTGGACTCACGGTCAGCAGACGTGTGGTCAGCAGGGAGAGCAGTAAGAGGGTCTGGGAAGGGGAGCGTATCGTCAATGTGGGCGGCCAGGGAGTGGCCATCCATCCACTGACCAGTGAGGTGACGGCGGAGGTAGACGAGCCACACGTCGAACTCAACCCGCTGACCCTCAGCGTCAAAGCGCAGCACCGAGTACGTCATTATGGCCGTTGCAGCCGGGAACAGGCGGTGAAGGGCGGGACGGAGTGACGAGGAGCAGTGGAGATCATTGCTGTACGGTGCAGTGCGGTGGAACGCGGTGCAGTGCAGTGCTGCGCGGTGCAGAGCTATGCAGTGTGGTGGATTGCGGTGTAGTGCGGTGCCACGCAGTGCTGAGAGGTGCAATGCGGTGGGGCGCGGTGCATTGCGGTGCTGTGCGGTGGAGCGCGGTGCAATGCGGTGCCGCACGTTTTTGAGCGGTGCAGCACGGTGGGGCGCAATGCACCACAGGGGAGAGGGCCGGTTTAGCGAGCGGGGACCGGGAAACACGGCCAAGGGTGGGGGAGGGGGCGGCTGAGCAACTGAGCGACGGGGCCGCAGGGAGGCTAGGCAATGTGGCCGCGGGTGGCTGGGCGACGGGTCCGCGGAGCAGCGGGGCGACGAGGCCGCGGGAGGGCTAGGCGACGGGGCGGCTAGGCGACGGGGCGGCTGGGCAACTGGCCGACGGGTCGGCGGAGCAGCGGGGTGATGAGGCCGCGGGGCGGCTAGGCGACAGGGCCGCGGGGCGGCTGGGCGACGAGGCGATGGGGTGGCTAGGCAACTGGCCAACGGGGCGGCTAGGCGACGGGGCGGCTAGGCGACGAGGCGGCTAGGCGATGGGGCAGCTAGGCGACGGGGCGGCTAGGCGACTAGCCGACGGGGCTGTTACGCTAGGGGCGACGAGGCCGCGGGGCCAACAGGACGGCTAGGCGCAAGGCGACGAGGCGACAAGGCCCAGGGGCAGTTAGGCTCCAGGTGACGAGACGACGGGGCCACGGGGCCGCGCGGACAGCGGGTCGGCTAGGCGCTAGGTGACGGGGTCTCAAGGTCACGGGCGGCTAGGCGCTAGGTGATGGGGCCGCGGGGCCAGCGGGGCGGCTAAGCGCTAGGGAACGGGGTCGTGGGGCCTGCAGGCGCTAGGAGACGGGTCCAACAGGCCAGCTAGGCGATGGGGCAGTGGGGCCAGCGGGGCGGCTAGGACCTAAGGCGGAAGTGCAGGTGGGGGGGGGGGGGACCTAACCTACTTATGATACCATCTCAAAGTTTGAATGGTTGACTAGAATGGGAGCATACAGGGGTATATAGCTAATGGGTTGTACTCTCTATGGCATGACCCTATGTAGTCTACTAAACATACACACCTATGTTTGACAAGTACTACTAGTCTGTCCACTGGCACGTCAAAAGAAAACACACCACACACACAACAGACTAAGCCACACACCCCCTAAGCCTAGCACCCCCGTACTTAGCAGCAGCGACGGCTTCTCCAGCATGGTCAACCCCTCGGCGTGCGAGGCGGCGACGTCGGCAGCGGCAGCAGCTGCAACGGTGGCAGCGGCGGCAAGGCCAGCGGCACTAGCTGCGGCGGTGGCGACTTCGACGACAGCG
Organism: Closterium sp. NIES-67; assembly: GCA_027943415.1. Classification (NCBI taxonomy): domain Eukaryota; kingdom Viridiplantae; phylum Streptophyta; class Zygnematophyceae; order Desmidiales; family Closteriaceae; genus Closterium; species Closterium sp. NIES-67. The sequence continues at coordinate 373,422 of BQMB01002342.1, forward strand.
GCGGCGGCGGCGGAGCTCGCAGCACTCGGCGGCGTGGCCTGACTCCTCGACGGTGGGGAAGGCCCGCGCGAGTCAGCTGTCAGCTGCGGTGAGGAAGAGGGGATGCAAGGGAGGGAGGCGAGGCTTCTGCAGCGGTGCCAGGGAGCGTGCCGCCCTGTGTGGCGCGCTGGCTGTATGCGGGCGTGCTGGCCATCGCTAAGACCGGGCGCTGGCCTCTGCCGGCCGTGCGTTGGCGCGTCGACGCCGCCACGGCAGCACGACGACGACGTCACGGCAGCACGACGACGCCGTCACGGCAGCACAACGTTGCCGTGGTGGCGGCGTGGAAAGGACAGGAGGGAGGAGCGCGCGTTGCGGAAGCGTGATGAGCAGGCCCGAGCAGAAGGACATGCTCCGATACCATGTTCAAATAGGTAGGTTAGGAGCTAGGCATAGGAAAGTAGCGAGAGGTTTTAGGCTAGGAGAAAATGTCGAGAGAGGAGAGTTGGACTAGAAGAGATAGGGATACAAGAAGGGGGTTGTAGCCTCTACAGTAGGATCCAAGATATGCAGTACACCTATCTAGCCTATACACATTCACACACATATACACACACACACACACATATATATATATATATGTTATATATACCGTAAACGCCCTGATAGAAGACCCCTATGTCTTATCATATACCGAGCAAGAAAGTGATGAAGTTTCTTATAAACGGAAAAAATCAAGGGGTCCGGGTTTCTTATAAATGGAAAAAAATCTTATAAACCGAGCTGTTTTTGGGTGGGCAGAAAGCGCTAACCGAGGTTTTAGGGAGGGTACGTCACTTGGGTCTCATACTGACTTAAAAAGTGTGCCTTATAAACGGAGAGGCCGAATATAAGATAGACGTCTAATACAAGACATAGTGTCTTCTATTCCATGGGGGTCTTCTATCCGGGCGTTTACGGTATGTTTACAATTTATGCGAAGAAACTTACGTGAAAATGCAACTGACCGACATACAGCGACGGAATTAATTGGGCTAGAAAAGGTACACTAGTCAAAAGATTTTGTATTTTCAGCATGTATCGTGTACATTTATCCCCAATTACCCATTGTACCATGTGAACTAGGAGTGAAGCATCCTTATGCTGTATGTTACTGTATGTTTTATCGAACTGCTTATAGTGAGTCCACCACTTTGCCTGCGAGACTCGATGCGGACAATTAGCTCCCGATTCTAGTCTAGGTCTATTTTCTCTCGGCATTTCGCGAGCTCGCAAACCTAGCCTCCTAGTCTTTATCGACGGCATACCGTGAACCCCGCCAGGCTCATAGCAACGATGCGGCCTCTTGCTTCACGCCAGAAAGATAGGATCGCGACCTTGCTTCGACGCGGTCATAGCTTCCGTCAGATCGCTAGAATGCTAGGGATAGGGAAGAGCACAGTTCAGAAATACGCTCAAGAGGCCTCTCAGCGCACCAGCAGCCTAGCGGTTAGGCCAACAGTCCCGAGGTCTGGCCGGCCACGCCTACTCTCAGTACGTGACAGGCGCATCCTTGTTCGCGCTGTGACTTCAGGCGAGGTGAAGACTAGCGTAGAAGCCGCAAAGCTACTGGAAACAGACCACGGCATTAAGATCTGCCCCAGAGCAGTCCGCAACGCCCTCAAACTGTCTGGCCTAGTCGCCGTCCAGCAACCGAAGAAGCCACGTCTCTCCGCTCGTAACATCAGAGACAGACTGGATTTCGCCAAGGCCCACGTTGACTGGACCGTGGACGACTGGAAGCGGGTGGTCTGGTCTGATGAGACCAAGATCAACCGTTTCTGTAGTGACGGCCGGTCGTATGCATGGATTCGCGACGGGGCGGCTCTTCAAGGGCAACACATAAAACAAACAGTAAAGCATGGGGGTGGGTCAGTCATGATATGGGGGTGTATGACGTATGATGGCCCTGGATACATGTGTAAAATTGACGGTCGTATGGACGGGCAGCTGTATCGAAGCATCTTGCAGGATGAGCTTGCACAAACCATTGACTTTTATGACCTTAATACCTCTGATGTCATTTTCCAGCATGACAATGACCCCAAGCACAAGTCCCGCCTTGTGCAAGAGTGGTTGTCCGAGCAGGAATATTCAGTCCTGCTGTGGCCCTCTTCATCCCCAGATCTTAACCCCATCGAGCACTTGTGGGCCCATCTCAAACGCGAGCTGTCCAAGTATGAGCACCCCCCCTCAGGAATGCTCCAGACTTGGGAGCGGATTCAAGAGATCTGGGAGGGGATAGATGGTGATGTGTGCAGGGGGCTCATTGATAGTATGCCTAGGAGGGTGAAGGCGGTGGTCAGGGCTAAGGGAAAATGGACTAGGTACTGATTTCAAGTGTGTCTTTTGCATAGTTTGAACATGGCACAAACTGTCCGAGTGTACTTGTGTGTGGATGGATTTTGCCCAGGCACGTTATACTGTATTTTCAGGGCTAGTTCCCACGTGACAGTCTTGTATAGGCATATGTCTAACTCTTCCTTAAAACCAGGCAATTAATAAGCTGCATCTCTAAACACTACACACGATTATTCGCCTACACAGGTTGAGATATGGACAATTTCTTCCGTCGCTGTAAATGGCTGGAAATTGGTTGGTTCGGTGCGCCTTTTGGACCGAGATCTACGACTATCGTAGGACCGCTCTCAAATTCGTCAGATCTTTATATCAAGTTACAAGCATTCATGCGGCCATATTATTTGATAGTGAAATAAATCGACAGGTGTTGTAGTAGACTAAGTATAAAATTATAAACACGAACACTTGGCAAACCCTCAAGTGTTGGTCCAGGATCTTTGCTGGAATGGTAGACTAGTAAGACAGCGGAAGTCTTGTAAAATGTAATAGTCAAGGTTGAATAACCTGAGTATGTGAACTTGTGGGTAATCAAAGTTAATAATGAAAAGACCTAACAGAGATTTATAGTTCTACGAAAAGTACCTATTCGCTAATGTACCTGTTCGTCACTATCGCGCTATGTGCTCTAAACGATATTGAAGAGGTGCGACTGTTTGCGTGACTGTAGGCTAGATCAGGACGACAAGTGACAACGGCGAAGAGTAGACAGCCTAGCTGCTGTTGATAGATCTGTAAACCGGTTGAAGTTAACAGTGCGGTGTTCGGTTTGTGGTCAGTCGGTAGTGAGCGGTACGGTGTAGAGACTGCAGTAGGGGTGAGGTTGAAGCGGGCAGCGAGTGTTGCTGCGTACTTCGAAGCGGTGAGATGAATAGTTGTCGGTGAACAGGTAATGTTCAGTCCAAGAAACTGTGAGACTGTTTCGGAGACGGTAAGCTGTAGATTTTTCTGTAATTTCAGTATGAAGGTCTCGGCAAGAGAATGAATCGGTAGTACTGACGTATAGGATGTCATCGACGTAAGCGACGAGTAAAATATAGTTGTTGCCGTCGGTCAGTAGATACATTCCTTGATCATGCGGTAGTTGACGAAAACCGGCAGCGATCAGTTGTGAGTGGAGATACTGTTGCCAGAGCCGTGGTGCCTGTTTAATGCCGTATAGAGATTTTCGGAGATGGCAAATGCTCGGTGGGTTAGTAGTATAAGAATGCGGGTACTCTACCAGGATAAGCGCGTCGACAGGCGCGTAGAGAAACGCATTCGAGACGTCGATTTGTCGAAGTCGGAGATTACGGCAGGCGGCGACACAAAGTAGAATCCGAACGCTTGTATGTCGGCCGACAGGAGCAAAAGTTAATTCGTAGTCGATACCGTAAGTCTGTTCGAACCCGCAGACGACCCATCGCGCCTTGAATTTCTCAAACGACCCATCTGCATTAGTCTTGACGCGAAAGACCCATTTTCCGGTAAGTACCTTCTTCCCTTTGACCTCTGAAGTCGGTATTAAATCCCATGTACCACGATTCTTGAGTGCTGCTAGCTCCTTGTCCATGGCTTCGTGCCATTTTTCTCGGTGAGGACTCGCAAGAGCTTGTCGGACGGTTTTTGGTTCAGGTATCTTACTGTCTTTGCACTGTACTGCTACTGCAAATCCCAGTATCTGCAATCCTGTTTCTGTAAAACGCAGACGTTCTTCGTTTGCACCTGCGAAATTTTCTTTTGGTCCTTCTTCCCCCCCAATTTCGTCAGGTGTAACACGAACTGCTTCGTCGGAGACGACGGGCATCGGCTGTTGTTGGCGATCGCGTTCATAACTGAGATGAACTTCGCGAGCATCATCCTGGTCAGCATCTGCAAGAGGAATGAATTCAGGTATGCCCGTCGATGTGACAGGTTCGGGAATGTCTGTTGCGGCAGCTTCGGAAGCTTCAGAAACATCCTCGTCCTGAACATCAGCTTCGGCTTCGCCAGTTGTAAATGCACGCGAGCCTTCGAACAGCTTGGCAGGGTTGGCAGCTGCTGCCTGGTGGGCACGAAAAACGGGCAAGGTGAGTCGTTCATAGAAGAGACAATCACGTGATGGAACGATTTGATGGGAGCGAAGATCCAAAATCTTCCACGCGTGATACTGTTTTTCGATGCCGAGATGTACCCCCCATTTTGCTCGTTCGGAAAATTTTCCGAGTGCTGCGGTTGGAGGACGAAACTGTACAACACACCCGAAAACTCGTAAAAGTTTTGTGCTTCCAACTGTACGTGTCCACTGCAGTTGCGGAGATGAAAATTCGGGCAGGGACGTTGAAGAAAGAAGATTGTGGTCCATCGCATACAGCCAAAAGTGCGGTGGAAGGGCTGCCTGCGTCAGCAGAGCACGCATCTTCTCCTGCATAGTTCTGTTCAACCTTTCTGCTACCCCCATCTGTTGGTGTGCATGCGGCAGAGACTACTTCCGTTTGATGCCGAGTGTCTGAAGGTAGTCTGTGAAAGTGTTGCTGTTGCATTGCAGGTGCAGTCGATGGAGCACCTGGAGTATTCACATAAGGCGGATTCTGCATACCGATATTAGCGTAGGCTGGTGGAAAGTGCCCGGAGGCTGAGAGACCAGCGGCGGTAGTGGAGGCATGTGCTCCAGTAGTCCCAGTAACTGATCCAGCAGATGGTGCTGGTGTTGAACCAGTCATAGTTGACGGTAGTCTTAATTCCAGATAGCTCTCATACCATGAAATAAATCGACAGGTGTTGTAGTAGACTAAGTATAAAACTATAAACACGAACACTTGGCAAACCCTCAAGTGTTGGTCCAGGATCTTTGCTGGAATGGTAGACTAGTAAGACAGCGGAAGTCTTGTAAAATGTAATAGTCAAGGTTGAATAATCTGAGTATGTGAACTTGTGGATAATCAAAGTTAATAATGAAAAGACCTAACCGAGATTTATAGTTCTACGAAAAGTACCTATTCGCTAATGTACCTGTTCGTCACTATCGCGCCATGCGCTCTAAACGATATTGAAGAGGTGCGACTGTTCGCGTGACTGAAACGACTGTCCTATGACGAGCGCTATTTGCTGGCGTCATTCTACGGACTTATGTTCCACAGTATGATTCGACACTAACTACACTTAATCGGCTTACAGAAATGCTAAGTATCAATTATATCACAACAGATAGAACATAAAAAACAATGAAATGTTTTTTACACATATAAATGCTTGGTTCTCGTCAATTTATTCATAAAACGTTTTGCATGCGTTCTAGCATGCGCATTATTAAATATACAAATGCAGGAAAAGGAGAGATGTTTTGACAGCTCGAAACGTGATTGAAGACTCCATCTGTAGAAGTTCATCCGCTGTCCTCAGTTCTCTCTTCAGCCTTGACCTTGGAACCGTCTCAGTTACGAAATGACATTTTGCAAGGATCGTCACTGTTTCGAACTTTGGTGCGGTGCGGAGTCAAGGGTGGGCGGCTCGGTTGACGTTCATTGAAGCTGTCTTCCCGCAAATTTTGTCGCACAGGGATTTTGTCAAAACCAAAATTGACCGACGCCGCTCTCTCACCCTGGCAATTTCTCCAAGTCTACCCGTCTGTTTTGCTTGTGTGGACTCTGTCGAGCCGCATCCAATCCATTCAAAATTCGAATGTCGCGTCTCGGCTCCAACCTTCCCCAGCGTCGCCTCACCACATTGGCGCAAGCAAGCACTACAAAATCCCCCAACCTCTCCCTTCTAAGCATCAAGCATTCCCCAGCGCATTCAATTCTCACATCATCTTCAGATCTCCAGGTCTCGCAACGACATCTCGCAATTCTGCCCACTCAAACTACGGCAGTACAGCACGTTTCTTCTTAGTCCCAAGTTTTTTGACATCTACTTCAAGCTATGGCGAATACTCGTTTCCTCTCGGCGCTCATGACGATCCTCGCGGTCTCATGTAAGTCCTTGTCTCCCAACATTCTCGTTCCGCCGTTCCTCGCTGCACAACTTGCTGTCTCTACTACTCGGTAAAGACCTGTCCAGATTGTTACCGCACTTCATACTAACCCCACCCTTTTCTTGCCCCATTTTCGCTTCTTTCCTTCAGGCCTGGCCGACGCTAGAAATCTCCAGGTGATCAACCCAGCAGTTCCCGCCGTCGAGCCGCAAACCGTCGAAACCACCACCGTCCCCGGAACTACCGCCCCCGCTGGCCTCGCCACAATCGCAGCCGTGCCGACCCCCAAAGCGAGCACCCCCGCGCCCACGGCGGCCGCTCCCACTCCCAAGGGCAAGGTCCCCGCGGCTCAGGCTGCTCCTGGCGGAAAGCCGCAGGGCGCAGGCGGCGCAGGCGCAATCCGCGGGGCGCCTAAGGCGCATCCCGCCCCCATCCCCGCGGGCTTCGGGGAGTACAAGGGGAAGGTGCTTGGGCGGCAGGTGACGCAAGTGGGGACCGTTCTCCGCGGGTCGTCCGTCGTCGGCGCAACCCCCGGCGATGCGGAAGCGACGGGAAATGCGATCCTGACCGTCTATAAGAACGGGCCCCAGGTCAACATTAAGTACGTCGTCTCTGTGCGACGTTTGTCCGTGGCGGGACCGCCGACCGCCGCGTCGATTAACAAGGCCGCCAGCAACGCGGTTGGGCCCGCGGTGATTAGCTTCGCAGGAGCTGAGTGGGTGGACACGACAGGTGTCGATCGCACGAAGGCTGGCGCTTCCGCGCCTGCGGGTAACTACATCAGCTATGCGACGACCGGAGTGTGGGAAGACGTCGCCAAAATTCGCACGGTCTCTGGCGAGCCCCTTTCGACCGCGTTCGCGAAAGTTATGACTGCCCCGGAGAGTTTCTACGTGACTGTGTCGACCCCAAGTTTCCCCACCGGGGCAGCGCGCGGGCAGCTGCGCAAGGGCACTGGCGCAACTGTGCTTCCGCCCGGCCACCAGCGCCAGTGGGAGGAGAAGCAGAAGGCGGCGAAAAAGCCCGCCAACTGATAAACCCCATTTCTAACGAAAGATCTGCTGAGAGGATCCGATCTGATAACGCAGAATCCCAGCCCTGCCAGCCTTAGTTTAGTGGATTCAGATAGCTAGCTGGCATGCCATCTTGCCAAGTCTATGACATGCGGTATTCAGGCTGTGACTTGTAGCTTATATTTCTAACCGAGTCTCCAATATTTTCTCCGAGTGCGAGTGCTTTTCTTTAGGTAAAAGAACGAATACAAAACACGGGAGGAAACATACTCCTCTAATTGTAAGGGATTTCCATTCCTTACTGAGTCACGCTAGCGCGTACACCCGACTTCCTCGACTTGTCACGATCGGCTTCAATTATCGGCCCAACCCTTTCCCGAGTCGCGCCCGGCACTGTCGCCACATTGCCGAACATAACCACGTTCCGAGGTTATCGCCCTAGTACGTCAACTCCTATATAACCTCGTGCCCTCATTGCAATAGCGACCGTTGTATTCTCACGTTATAGTACATAGACACTTCCTATTTCATAACAGCTGGTATCAGAGCCCGAACTTTCCAGGAACCTTCTGTTTAATTAGTTAAGGGTGGTCAGAAGGGATTAACACGGCTGCACAGCAGTTGTCTTCGATCGTAAATATTTTTACGTCAGCAACTACAGCGTGTGCGCTAGTTTCTGCCCCGTCCCGACCGCCATGGCCCCTGTAGACTCGACCGTTGAGGAACAGACGACCTCGACTGCTGCGAACTCTGCCTGGGAAACTATAGACCTGCAAGCATTAATGGAGCATTTGAATAATTTGACAAGCGTCGTCAACAACCTCCGCGATGAGAACCAACGACTTCGCCAGGTGCAGGAAAGGCGTTCAGAGGAGCCGGGCGACGATGCACGAAGCGAGGCGGGTGAGCAGCAACCGTCGCCAGTGGAGCTGGCGCGACTAGCAGCAACAGCCCCGCGCTCAATAAGTGGCGGCGTGAGATATCAGCAACTCGCTCCTTTCGACCCAGCTAATAAAGGCGTAACGGTGCCGCCCTCAGCGGCAACTCGCACAGAAGGACAGCATGAGTGGTCCGAAGAATTCGGCGACGAAGACGAGGCAGATTTGCTGTTTGGTGCAACCCACATTCGCACGTGGGCAACGTGGTGCGCAGAACTTCGCAAGCGGTTTGAGCACGCTCCTGACTCAGACAAAGCGCGCGATGTCAACTTATACATATTATCTATGTAGAAGTTATAGGCTAGACTGAGGTATGCTTCTAGTGAGTACAACCAACTAGTATTTGTTCTAGGTTTCCACCTCTAGTAATCATTCGTTTCTACGTTAACATGGTATCACGCTTAGGTTAGGATCCCCCCGCCTACCGCTTCCGCCCGTCGCGCCTCCTAGGCCCCGTCGCGCCCCCTAGGCCCCGTCGCGCCCCCCCTGGGCCCCGTCGCGCTCGTTAGGCCCCGTCGCGCCCCCCCTGGGCCCCGTCGTGCCCGCTGGGCCCCGTCGCGCCTCCTAGGCCCCGTCGCGCTCCCCCTGGGCCCCGTCGCGCCCACTGGGTCCCGTCGCGACCCCTAGGCCCTAACGCGCCCCCGCTGGGCCCCGTTGCGCCTCCTAGGCCCCGTCGCGCCCCCCATGGGCCCCGTCGAGCCCGCTGAGCCCCGTCGTGCCTCCTAGGCATCGTCGCGCCTCCTAAGCCCCGTCGCGTCCCCCCCCTCTGGGCCCCGTCGCGCCCGTTCGGCCCCGTCGCGCCCCTCCTAGGCCCCGTCGCGCCCGCTGGGCCCCTTCGCGCTTCCTAGGCCCCGTCGCGCCTGCTAGGCCCCGTCGCGCCCCCCCTGGGCCCCGTCGCGCCCGTTAGGCCCCGTCGCGGCCCCCCTGGGCCCCGTCGTGCCCGCTGGTCCCCGTCGCGCCTCCTCGGCCCCGTCGCGCCCCCCCTGGGCCCCGTCGTGCCCGCTGGGCCCCGTCGCGCCCCTTAGGCCCCGTCGCGCCCGCTGGCCCCTGTCGCGCCTGCTGTTAGCGCTCGCCCGCCTGGCCTCCTCCTAGTGCCGCTCGGCCTCCTCCTAGTGCCGCCCGGCCTCCTCCTAGTGCCGCCCGGCCTCCTCCTAGTGCCGCCCGGCCCCTTCCTAGCGCCGCCCGGCCTCTCCTCAGCGCTGCCCGGCCCCTCCTCGTGCCCGACCGGCCCCAGCAGCACCAGCCTGGCCCCTCCCAGCACCAGCCCGGCCCTAGAGCACCTGCCCGCCTCCCCTGCTCGGCCTGCCGTGTCCTCTCGGGCCCTGTGTCTTCTGCTTGCCTGCGCTGGGACGCCTAGCTGCTGCCCTACTGGAGAGTGCTGCCGCCGTGTCCCCGCGCCGCTGTGCTCCTGTGCCGCTGAGGAGCTGTGCTGCTGTGCCGCTGTGTCGCTGAGGAGCTGGGCCGCTGACCCTGCACGATGGCTGACTTTGTGCTCCGCCTGGACGCTGAGGGCCACGCGGTTGACTTCGCCGCCTGGCTCTCCGATCTTCGCCGCCAGCTTACAGGTCAGCGCCAGGATGGCCACTCTTTGGTTGTCCATGCTGATGGCTTGCTCCCCCGTCCCCCTGCACCTACTCCCCTCCCTGCTGACCCCTCCTCTGATGACCGTGAGGCTTTCTCTACTGCTGCGCTAGCCTGTGCGGTCTGGGACTCACGCGATGCAGTAGCTCAGGTTGCTATTAGTCACGCCCTCCCTGTGTCTGAGCGCTCGCGTTTTGCTACTGTTGAAACGGCCAAAGCTTATTTAGACGCCGTTATTGCTCGCTATTCCACCCCTGCCTCCGCTTCTGCTGGCCGCTTGCTCTTTCCGATGCTGTTCCCAGACCTGGCTGCCTTCCCTACTGTCGCAGATTTTGCCACTCATTTGCGTGCCCTAGAGACTCGCTATCGCACTGCCAGCACTGCTGCCCAGCTCACTGCGCTCCCCCCTCCTTTCTGCATGACGCTCTATTTTATCGCTATGCGCCTGCCAGACCGCCTCGCTAGTGCTCGCGACCACTTTCTTAGCCAGCACCCGGGTGACCTCACCCTGACCGCCTTTGTCGACACCCTCACTGAGATCGAGACTCGCCAGCGCACTATCGCTCAGTCGAGCGGTGCGCCGGCAGTCTCTATCTTTCACGGTTGTGCCCCATCCCCGTGCACGTTCACTGACGTTTCGGCTGCGGTCGCCACGGCGACCCCTCTTACCGAGACGGCTGCTGCTGTCCACCCGCAGCAGCGCTCGCGTCGCGGTGGCCGTGGCCGCCAGGGAGGTAGGGGTGGTGACGCAGGTGGTAGTGGTCGTGGTGGTGGTGACGGTAGTCCGCCTGAGGGGACTACCACCGGTGGGCAGGAGCAGCAGTCCCAGCAGCAGCAGGACCAGCCCCAGCCGCAGCCGCCGTCCCAGCAGCACCCGCCGCAGCCGTGGGCTCGTCTCCCGCCTGGTTGGCCCGGCACCTCCGGAGGCGGTGGCCGTGGTGGCGGCCCGCGCAGCTTGGCGTCTACCAGCGGCTCCAGTGCTGTGACCTGCCAGTACCAGCTTCAGACCGGGCCTCTCCGCGGCACTCTGTGCCGCCGCCCGCACCCGACCGCCCACTGTTTCCGCCGCCTCGACGATCTTTTTCGTCGTCGCTTTGGCCCGGCCCCGGACCTCCCTGACTGGCACAGCCTGCTCCGCCAGGGCGTGCCGATCTTTGAGTTAGACATGAATCAGATAGGTGCTGCTTTGCATGCTTTGTATGCTGACGCTTCTAGTGTTGATGGATCTTACTACCATGTGTACTCTAGTTTAGGTGTTTCACCCTTGTGTAGCTTAGCTTCCCCTGCTGCGACAGGCGTAGGACTGCCTAGGTTGCCTAGTCTAGTCGCTGCACCGGCTCCGTCCGCGGCCTCCGCCACTGCGTCGCTGTCCTTCACTCTCGACTCTGGTGCTTCTGCCTGCTTCTTCCGCGACCGTTCCACGCTCACGCCGCTTGCTGCACCTGCTGTTGTCTCTCTCGCTGACCCCTCTGCGGGTCCGGTTGTCGCGCGCAGTTCTACGTCCCTTCCCTGTCCGGCAGTTCCCTCGGGCTCCCTTACTGGCCTCCACGTTCCCTCGTTCTCCAGGAACCTGGTTGGTGTCGGCTGTCTCCAGGACCTCGGCGTCACCACCACGTTCCCCGGGCACGAGCGGTTCGCTGTCTGTTCTGAGGCTGTCTCAGGTTCCCCCCTTGCGACGTTCCCCCGGGACCCGGTGTCCGGTCTGTTTACCCTACACACCGCTTCCCCCCCGGTTGGTGCGTCCTCCCAGGTCGCTGCAGCTTGCTCGTGTCGGTCACTCACTCACCCCTCCCTTCTCTGGCACCACCGCTTAGGTCACCCTGCTCTCCCGCGTCTGCGTCACATGTCCCAGCATGGTCTTGTCTTAGGTCTCCCCGCGTCGCTCCCTGCCCTTCCTCCCTCGACTGCGCCACCGTGCACGCCTTGCGTCGAGGGTCGGCTCCGCCGTGCTCCTCACTCCTCCTCGCTGCGTCCTGCTACTGCCCCCCTTCAGACCCTGCACTTGGACGTTTGGGGCCCTGCCCCCGTCCCCGGACCGCGCGGTGAGCGCTACTTCCTTGTGCTCGTTGACGACTACACGCGCTACACCACGGTGTTTCCCCTGGAGCGGAAGGCCGACGTGCCCGACGTTCTTCTCCCGTGGGTTGTAGCTGCGCGTCTCCACCGCGGTCTCCCCGTGTTGTGTCTCCACTCCGACCGTGGCGGCGAGTTCGCCTCTGGTCGGCTTGGACAGTTCTGTCGTGCGGAGGGCATCACCCAGTCGTACACGTTGCCGGACTCGCCACAGCAGAATGGGGTTGCTGAGCGCCGCATCGGCTTGGTCATGGAGGTCGCCCGTACCTCCATGATCCATGCCGATGCCCCCCATTTTCTGTGGCCGTTCGCTGTTCGCTACGCGGCTCACCAGCTTAACCTGTGGCCACGCTCCCAGCGGCCGCAGGTTTCGCCGACCCTCCTTTGGACCGGGTCCCCCGGTGACGCGTCTGCGTTCCACGTCTGGGGCTGCCTTGCTCACGTTCGTGCCTCTGGCACGGACAAGCTCACTGCCCGCACTGTCCCCTGTGTCTTCCTCGGTTTCCCACTGGACTCGTCTGACTGGCTTTTCTACCACCCGCCGTCTCACCGCTTCCTCCACTCTCGTGACGTCACCTTTGACGAGTCCGTCTCCTTCTACCGCCGCTTCCCTCACCGAGGTCTCCCAGTTGCCCCCCCCCTTTTCCTTGCTCCCTCTCCCCCGGTAGCCCCTGCCCCTCTCCCGCCTCGTCCTGCCCCGTCTGGTGTCTCCCACGTCACTCCCCTCCCGTCGGTTGTCCCCGTTGAGGAGTCTGCTGACTCTGGTGGTACCCCCGGTCCGTCCTTGCCACGTTCCCCTTCCCCAGTGCCTCCGCCCCCACTGTCGCAGTCGCCGACCCCGCTGCCGCCGCCGTCGCCGTCGCCGCCGCAGCCGTCGCCGCTGTCGCCGCCACTGCCGCCGCTGCTCTCGGCCCCTGGGGGTGCTGGTGTGGAGGAGGGTGTTCGTCCTGCGGCTTCTGGGGGTGCCGCTGGTGTTGGAGGGGGTTCTCGCTCTTGGGGTGTTGGTTCTGGGGGTGCTGCTGTTGAGTGTTCTGCCGACGGTCGTTCTGCCTCTGCTGGTCCGAGAGTTCCGGCCCAGCCGTCGTCGCCGCCACAGCAGCCGTCGCCGCCGGTTTCCGCTCTCCGCCTGCTCGGCCTTCCCTCCCCGGACCGCGCGCCGGTGTCTCCCCCACCGCCTCCTGACCTCCCTGTCTACGGTCCTGTGTTCCCGCCGCCAGACTCGTCTCCGGCCCGTCTTCCTCCTCGTTCCCCTCCTGTGTCTCCTCCGCTGTCCCCTGACCCTACCCCTCCGTCTCACGTTTGGGCTCGCCGTCCCTCCCGTGCTCGTCCCGTCTCTCCTGTCCTGCCCACCCACCCTATGTTGCTCCGTTCCCACTCGTCTCGTCCTCCCCTCCTCCCGTCCCCTCCTCCCTCGTCCCTTGCTGTTGCACCTCCTCCGTTCTCTGACTACCTCCGTGCTGCTCGTCCCCTTTTCCCTCGGGTCCTTGCCTCTCTTGTTACCGACCCTGCTGTTCCTGTCTCGCGCCTTGACGCGCTTGTCGCTGCTGTCGCTGACTTCGCTTCTACCCGCCGCCTTGACTACGCTACCGCTCTGGTCTCTGACCCTGCCCGTCCTCTGTCCGTCGGGGGTGCTCCTGCCCTTGGCAGTGACGTCCTAGAGGACAGGCAGTACGAGCTGGCTTTCCTTTCCGAGGCTGCTCCCCATCTCTGCTCCATGCTGTTAGTCCCTGAGGGTGACCCAGACGCCTTCGACATCCCGACCCCTCGCACCTACGCTGAGGCCACCTCGGGACCTTGGGCCTCTCAGTGGATAGCTGCCATGGAGCAGGAGATGGCATCTTGGAGATCCACCGGCACTTACGTCGACGCAGTTCCCCCGCCTGGGGTGAACGTAGTCGATGGTCGGTGGCTCTTCAAGGTGAAGCGCCCCCCTGGAGAGCCGCCTGTCTTCAAGGCGCGCTACGTGGCCAGAGGTTTCAGTCAGCGCGAGGGGGTTGACTTCTTCCAGACCTTCGCCCCGACCCCGAAGATGACCACTCTTCGGGCGCTGCTACACGTAGCAGCACAGCGTGACTACGAGCTTCACTCTCTCGACTTCTCTACTGCCTTTCTTCAGGGCAGCCTACACGAGCAGGTCTACCTGCGCCGACCACAGGGCTTCACTGGTACCTTCCCTCCTGGGACCCAGTGGCTTCTCAGGCGCCCGGTCTACGGCCTGCGTCAGGCTCCCCGCGAGTGGCACGACACGCTACGTGCCACGTTAGCAGACCTGCAGTTCTTTCCGTCCTCTGCTGACCCTTCACTGTTTGTGCGTTCCGGCCAGACTCCGTTCTACATCCTTGTCTACGTAGACGACCTGGTCTTCGCTACTCCTGACAGGGACGCACTGGCCTCTGTGAAGGCTGAGCTGCTGAAGAGACACACCTGCACTGACCTTGGAGAGCTGCGTCGCTATCTTGGCCTGCAGATCTCTAGGGACAGAGCAGCACGCACCATCACTCTGACCCAGTCACACTTGGTGCGTCAGGTCCTTCAGAGGTTCGGTCTTCAGTTCTCCTCCGCACAGCCCACACCTCTACCCGTAGACCATGGGCTCTCTGCTCCCGTTCCTGAGGAGCCAGTAGAGCCCAGTGGCCCCTACGCAGAGCTGGTGGGTTGCCTCATGTACCTGATGACTTGCACTCGCCCAGATCTCGCATACCCTCTCAGCATCCTGGCTCGCTTTGTGGCTACAGGCAGACACCGACCTCAGCACTGGTCTGCCGCTAAGAGGGTTTTGCGTTATCTTGCTAGTACATCAGGCATGGGGTTAGTGCTAGGAGGACGCAGGCCAGTGGTCCTTACTGGGCACACAGACGCTTCTTGGGCAGACGACGCTGAGACGCTCAGGTCGTCGCAGGGCTACTGTTTCAGCCTTGGTTCGGGTGCTATCTCTTGGAGATCCACTCGCTCGTCGTCTGTGGCTCAGTCTAGCTGTGAGGCTGAGATCTACGCTGGTGCCATGGCGGCACAGGAGCTCCGCTGGCTGACCTTCTTGCTCACAGACTTAGGTGAGCGGCCTAGCTCTGCCCCGGTCCTGTACGCTGACAACAGGGCCATGATACTCCTGTGTCAGGAGCCTCGGCTTGAGGGCAGAGCGAAGCATATCCAGCTGCGGTACTTCCTCCTGCGCGAGCTACAGCAGCGCCGCCAGGCCCGCGTAGTTCACTTGGCCTCAGGTGCCAACACAGCTGATATCTTTACTAAGGCGCTTGCGCCTAAAGATCATCAGCGGCACTGTGTACAGCTTGGTCTTGTTCCTATAGCTGCTCCCCTGTTAGGATCCTGATTGTGTACTCTCTATTATATATGCTTGTCAGACTGGCCTTGTGGCCTTACCTCCAGTGGCTGGACTAGTAGTGCCACCCTGGCTTGCTTCAGTTTTGGTTGTATTCTTGCTGACTGGTCTCCAGACCCCTGCCTCAGTGGTTGGACTAGTAGTGCCGCCCTGAGCTGTTTGCTTCTTGTTTAGTTTCACCCCTTGTCTAGCCTAGGGGGTGTGTCAACTTATACATATTATCTATGTAGAAGTTATAGGCTAGACTGAGGTATGCTTCTAGTGAGTACAACCAACTAGTATTTGTTCTAGGTTTCCACCTCTAGTAATCATTCGTTTCTACGTTAACACGCGAGACTCTACGCATGTGGAAGTAGCTGGGATATGTGTCCGAATACACCGCATCATTCTTGACGTTGGTGGATCATTGTGGCTACATGCACGAGTTGGAGAAGGTCGACAGGTACATGGGCGGGCTGAAGCCTGAAATACAATACGATATAAAATTGCAACGCCCTGCGAAGCGGTTACAAGACTTTATCGAGCTCGCCGAAGCCGCTGATTCGCTCACGAAGCCGAGGACGAACTTCTACGACGGAGGTCGCCCTCGAGAACAGTACCAGCGCGCCACGATAAAAGGGATGGACGTAGTGGATATATACGCAGTTGCTCCGCGAAATACGGGACTATGCTACCACTGTGGCCGGCCGGGTCACATCCGACGCAACTGCCCAGAAATCGTAGCCACTTAGAATTCTCTGGGGAAAAAAGTCGGAGGAGCGACCGGGTAATGGGTCGCGTCAGTAAGTACCGGGCCCCTTACTGACGGGCAGGCTTCTTCGCCTGAACCACACAGTCCCTACCGGGTCGTGATCCCGATTGCTGCAATCGACCGGACCCGGACAAATAAGGCGGACGAAACTGCTGATCACCCTGTGTTGGTGGAGGGTAAAGTCAACGGGGTGTTGCTGAAAATATTCGTGGATGGAGGCGCGAGTCGCAGTCTCATACAGCTAGACTGGGCTAAAAATTGGGTATTCCCCTACTTAAGTGTCTACCCGAAATTGACGCCCGCCTAGTGGATGGAACACCGCTGGCCATATGGGAACGATTGGAGAACGTCGGTTTCCACTGCGGGGAGCACGTAAAATTTCGGATGGGGCTGCTGGCGACTACACTCGGCGGATGCGATGTACTGCTGGGAAGAGATTGGCTGCGACAGTACAACCCGAAGATTGACTGGACGACGGGCGGCTGCAGCATCAAACTCGACGGGATTCATCGCACACTTTCAAAATGGACGGGGCCTCGCATGCGAAGCACCCAAGTCCATGCGATAACTTTCAAACGGGCGATAAAAGCGGGAGCCGCAGCGTACGCCGTCGATCTTCACGAGGTGACGTCGCCGACAACAGCCGAAGATATCGCGAAGCTGTGCGATGCCGTTCCTCCGGATTTAGCGGACCTGATTCGGAAGTACCCCGAGATTTTCCCCGACAACATGCCCGCTTGATTACCGCCGAGCTGACCAGAAGACCATCGCATCGAGCTGGAACCAGGTGCCCAACCGACAGTACAGCGACAATTTCGGCTCAACCAACCGGAACTGGAAGAACTGCAGCAGCAACTGGAATGTCTTCTCACGAAGGGGTTTATCCAACCCAGCACGTCCCCATACGCCGCCCCGATCCTGTTCACCCGAAAAAAAGATGGAGGATTCCGCATGTGCATCGACTACCGCGCCCTCAACCGGATCACAATCAAGTCCCGTTACCCGATCCCGCGAGCTCACAATCTACTCGACCAACTTCGCGGAGCCAAGTTCTTCTCGAAAATCGATTTGCGAGGAGGTTACCATCAAATTTGCATCGTCGCCGAAGATTGTCACAAAACCGCCTTCCAAACCCGCTACGGCAGTTACGAATACCTGGTGATGCCCTTTGGCCTCACGAACGCGCCCTCGACATTCCAGATGACCATGAACGGGGTTTTCAGGGAACTCTTGGATAAATGCATAATTATCGACCTCGGCGACATCCCAATCTACAGCCGCAGCAGGGAGCAACACTTAAAGGATCGTGATGCAGTCTTCACGCTGCTGCACAAGAATCGCCTCATCACGAAAGGGTCTAAGTGCGACTTTCTTAAGCAGGAGTTGGAGTTTTTGGGACACGTCGTATCTACCGAAGGAGTGAAAATCGACCCTAAGAAAATTAAGACAATCCGGGAATGGAAGCCGCCGACCAACCTCAAGGAATTGCAGAGTTTTCTCGGTTTCGTCAACTACGTCCGCCGCTTTATACCCAATATGGCTGGGTTATCTGCCCCGCTAACCGAACGATTGAAGGATCACGATTCCTTTTGGTGAGGAGAGAAGCAGCAAGCTGCATTTGACCAACTGAAGATCGCCTTCACGTCGCTGCCCGTTCTTCGCATCTCCAATCCTGACCATCCATACGAAGTCATCACCGACGCCAGCGACATCGCCATCCGTGCAGTTCTCCTACAGGATTTCGGCGACGGGTTACAGCCAGTCGCCTACGAATCACGGAAGCTGCAGGGCGCGGAGAAAAATTATACAGTCCACGACAAGGAAATGTTGGCGATCGTCCACGCGTTCAAGACTTGGCGGTGCTATCTGACAGGCGCTGACGTCACGGTGCGAACTGACCACAAATCCTTGCAGTACCTGCGAGCCCAACCGAATCTCAACCCGCGACAGATCTGATGGCTTGATTTCCTCGAGTCGAATTTCCATTACACCATCACCTACAAATGGGGCGCCAACAATATCGCCGATGCCTTGACCCGACCTACTGCCCATACCGCCGCCATACTAATCGCCCAGTCCAGCCCCTTACTTACCAGACTATTTAACCACGGCTACAAGATCGACCATTTCTCCCGCTCCGCTATTCATCAACAGTACACCACCGCCACGGGACACTATTTTAACAAGCGCGATACTTCCCGCATTTGGGTACCCGGCTACAATTTGCTTCGTACCCTTTTAATACAGGAATCTCACGACAACCCTACTTCCGGGCATTTCGGAGTCGACAAAACTACGAAGACGTTGCAGCGCAACTACTATTGGCCGAACACGGCTGACGACGTGCGCAAGTACGTGTCCTCCTGCACCGCCTTCCAGATCATGAAATCTCCTCATCAGCGAGCAGCTGGACTATTTCAGCCGTTGGATCCGCCCGAGCGACCATGGCAACACATCACGATGGACTACGTGACAGGCCTGCCAGCCGGTCCCAGTGGAAACGACGCCATCCTCGTGGTCGTCGATCGACTCACGAAAATGGCGCACTTCATCGCTTGCCAACAGACAATCACAGCCGAGCAAACTGCTCAACTGTTCATCGCCAACGTCATTCGCCTGCACGGACTGCCTACCGCCATTATTTCATACCGAGACCCGAAATTCACATCGAATTTCTGGCGCCACCTGTGGGACCAGTTCGGTACCAAACTACAGTTTTCCTCTCCCAACCACCCACAGACGGACGGACAGACCAAACGAGTCAGCCAAACCATGGAACAGCTTATTCGGACTCCCTGTACTGACCCACAGACATGGGAGAAATCCCTTCCGCTGCTGGAGTTCGCGTATAACAACGCACCCTCAGCGACAACGCATCAGTCCCCATTTTTCCTAAATTACGGACAGGACCCAATGGTTCTCTCTACCCCGAATATCGAGACACCCGTGCCCCGACCCCAGAAATTTGCTGAAGGCATTCTCGCCGTCCGAGAAAAAGCAGCCGAGGCCATCCGGATAGCCAACCTAGTCGCAAGCCGACAAGCCGATCGCCATCGACGTGACGTCACTTACAAAGTGGGAGATCTCGTACTACTCGACACTCGCAATTTGCGCCTGCCGATCCCGAACAAACTCCGCCCCAGATTCTGCGGACCCTTTCAAGTAACGAATATGGTGACACCTGTCACTGCTCACCTCCGACTCCCGACTGATTGGCGTCACCACCCGGCGTTCCACGTCAGCCTCTTACGGCCCTACGTCCACAGTTCGTCAGACTTGGCGCGCCAACGCACTGTACCGCAACCTCTGCAGGAACCGACAACCGAGCCTTTGAAAATTCTGGGCCATCGAGTCACGACGCAGCTGAACCGTCGGATGGTTGATTTTCTCGTCCGCTGGCGCAATCGCACGTCCGAAGACGACAGCTGGGTGCCGCTCGCTGAGCTAGAATCACATCCGATTCTAACAGCGTATTATCAACGTCGGAATATTTCCGATGCCAGCGGTCTCGTTTAGGAGGGGGGGTAGTGTAAGGAATTTCCATTCCTTAACTGAGTCGTACGCTAGCGCGTACACCCGACTTCCTCGACTTGTCACGATCGGCCTCAATTATCGGCCCAACCCTTTCCCGAGTCGCGTCCGGCACTGTCGCCACATTGCCGAACCTACCCACGTTCCGAGGTTATCGCCCTAGTACGTCAACTCCTATATAACCTCGTGCCCTCATTGCAATAGCAACCGTTGTATTATCACGTTTTAGTACATTGACACTTCCTATTTCATAACACTAATCATGTGACACTGTGGTAGCGCGGCCGCTAAGCTAATACTGAGTACGAGTTCGATGGTTTTCCAAATAGATTCGTTCGATTGCATGAAAATATGGCATGACATACAGTTATGTTATGTTGCACAAATAGAGAGAATCAGAATGTGAATATCGGGACAAAAGTACAATGATGCAACTGGAAAACAACCCCATATCTAGAGAGAGCTAGGCGAGGAGAGCTCTGTTAAGGCTAGGCTAGGCAACGTCGAGACGTGAGGCTCAAAACGGTATGATGCGTGCTGTTCAGGTCCGCACCTCATTTTGGCGCGCGCGGTCCGAGTGTAGGTGCGTTTTGATGGACGCAGCAGAACCGTCGAAAGGTGGATTTTCTCGTCAGATGGCGCTACCGGACGTCTAAGGATGACAGTTGGGTGCCCCCCGCTGATATAGAATCACACCCGATTCTAACAGCGTATTATCAGCGTCGGAATGTTTCCGATGCCCGCGGGGGGGGGGGGGGGGGGGGGGGGGGGGGGGGTAGTGTAATGAATTTCCATTCCTTACTGAGTCGTACTCTAACGCGTACACCCGAACTCCTCGACTCGTCACGTTCGGCCTCATTTGTCGGCCCAACCCTTTCCCGCGTCGCGTCCGGCACTGTCGCCACATTGCCGAACCTACCCACGTTCCAAGTTTATCGCCCTAGCACGCCAACCCTTATATAACCTCGTGCCTTCATTGCAATAGTGACCTTGTATTCTCACGTTATATTTCATTTACACTTCCTACATCATAACATTTTGCAAGGATGGTCATTGTTTCGAACTTTGGTGCAGAGTCAAGGTGGGCGGCTCGGTTGACATTCATTGAAATCGTTTCCCCGCAAATTGTCTCACTGGAATTTTTTCAAAACCAAAATTGACCGACCCCGCTCTCTCACCCCAGCAATTTCTCCAAGTCTACCCGTCTGTTTTGCTTGTGTGGACTCTGTCGAGCCGCATCCCTTCAAAATTCGAATGTCGCGTCTCGGCTCCAACCTTCCCCACCGTCGCCACAATGGCGCAAGCAAGCACTACCTCAGACCTTCTAAGCATCAAGCATTCCCCAGAGCATTCAATTCTCACATCATCTTCAGATCTCCAGCCCTCGCAACATCAAGCCTTTCCCGCAATTCTGCCCACTCAAACTACGGCAGCACAGAACGTTTCTTCTCAGTCAATTCTTTTTTGAAAATTTCTTCAAGCTATGGCGACTACTCGTTTCCTCTCGGCGCTTTTGGCGATACTCGCCCTCTCATGTAAGACCCTCTCTCCCAACATTCGCGGCCCCCCGTTCCTCGTTGGTCAATCTGCTGCCTCCAATATTCGGTCCCGGGCCTCGGTTCAAGAAAAAAAAAAACGCTATTGTACTAACTCCAATCCTTTCTTCCTCTCTCTCTCTCTCTCCTTCAGGCCTAGCTGACGCCAGAAATCTCCAAGTGATCAACCCCGGAATCCCCGCCGTCGAGCCGCAGACCGTCGAAACCACCCCCGTCCCCGGAACTACCGCCCCCGCTGGCCTCGCCACAATCGCAGCCGTGCCGACCCCCAAAGCGAGCACCCCCGCGCCCACGGCGGCCGCTCCCACTCCCAAAGGCAAGGTCCCGGCGGCTCAGGCTGCTCCTGGCGGAAAGCCGCAGGGCGCAGGCGGTGCAGGCGCAATCCGCGGGGCGCCTAAGGCGCATCCCGCCCCCATCCCCGCGGGCTTCGGGGAGTACAAGGGGAAGGTGCTTGGGCGGCAGGTGACGCAAGTGGGGACCGTTCTCCGCGGGTCGTCCGTCGTCGGCGCAACCCCCGGCGATGCGGAAGCGACGGGAAATGCGATCCTGACCGTCTATAAGAACGGGCCCAAGGTCAACATTAAGTACGTCGTCTCCGTGCGACGTTTGTCCGTGGCGGGACCGCCGACCGCTGCGTCGATTAACAAGGCCGCCAGCACCGCGGTTGGGCCCGCTGTGATCAGTTTCGCAGGAGCCGAGTGGGTGGACACGACGGGTGTCGATCGGACGAAGGCTGGCGCTTCCGCACCTGCGGGTAACTACATCAGCTATGCGACGACCGGAGTGTGGGAAGACGTCGCCAAAATTCGCACGGTCTCTGGCGAGCCCCTTTCGACCGCGTTCGCGAAAGTTATGACTGCCCCGGAGAGCTTCTACGTGACTGTGTCGACGCCGAGTTTCCCCACGGGGGCGGCGCGCGGGCAGCTGCGGAAGGGCACTGGCGCAACTGTGCTTCCGCCCGGCCACCAGCGCCAGTGGGAGGAGAAGCAGAAGGCGGCGAAAAAGCCCGCCAACTGATAAACCCCATTTCTAACGGACGCGATCTGCTGCGAGGATCCGATCTGATTCTGCCGAATCCCGGCGCTGCCAGCCTTAGTGGTTTAGTGATTCAGTTAGTTAGCTGGCATGTCATTTTGCCAAGCCTATGACACACGGTAGAAGCTATCCTCTCTAACTGAAGTTTGGATTTACTTTTCCCTCGGATGTTTGGATTCACTTTCACTTTCACGCTGAAGTGCCTTTTTTCTCACAACCCATTCACTTCGGGAATTGGTTGGTTGGCACAGCAAATGCCGACAAGCAAAATGCCACTCAACCCTCTTGCTGTGCTCATGGATTGTGCCCAGTTATGGTGGAACTTGCTTGGAGTTATTTTCTATGAAACCTTTCTGACTTCTATGAATCTTCTCTAGAAATTTGTTCCATTTTGTGTGCCAATGCAACACCATACTGGGTAACCTTGGGGGGTATGCGTTTGTAGAGTCAAATGCAGGATAGTCAACTGCACCTCAACAAAGTCCTTCAGTCTCAAGCGAATCCAAGTTCTTGGCAATATCATATGCAAATAGCTCCATGTAAATGAATCCATAGTACCGATAGTACACTCCCCATTTGTGATACTAGCCTCACATCACATGCCAACAATAATGCCCGTTGTAAGATCGTCATCAAGCAGTCACTCGGCTACGGAGAAAACAATGGGGCCAATCCTCGACGAAAACATCTTGCTGAGAGCAACCTGGATCTCCGGCGACCCATGCTCACTGCTTACCAAATCCGCCAGCAACGGGAAGAACCTTGCCAGGTGCTTTTTGAACGCCGCATCCTTCAAAGCGGTAACCGCCTGCAGCGTAGCCACGACTAGTGGCGCCCGAGCCACCAGTTCCCGGCGCCGAGCCGAGCCGAGGGGTACGGCAAGAGGTATGGGAGGGAGGGGTGGGGCGTCTGCACCTCTCGGGTCATCGGTCATCAAAGTGAGCTTGCCCTGGGATGTGCCCACATACACCTGAACATGGGGGAGGGGGGGGGGGAGGGGGATGATAATGGTGAAAAAAAAGCCAAATACGTGGTCACTAGAGCGAGGTTGCCATGGGAACTGCGCACACAGAGATAAAGGGGTGAGAGGGGGCGTGGAGAAGAAGGAAAGAAATGAAAGAAAATGCACGTACCCGGAGCACCTCCTCAGAGGATCACTAGCTTGAGCTCCATGTCCACTTCTTTCGCCAGCTGGACCGCCTTTCCACCAAAGAACAGCCCCCTACCTTGTACCCTAAACCCCCCCTAAGAGCCTTATGAACGTACCCTAAGAACCTCCTCGCAGAGGATCACGAGGGGCGGAGCTTCACGTCCACATACCTGGCCAGCTGGGCATTCACAGTACCCAGGAAGCCCCTACCCTGTACCACTTGTGTCACTGCAACAGACCCAAAGCACGTACCCGGAGCACCTCCTCACAGAGGATCACGAGCCTGAGCTCCACGTCCACCTCCATGGCCAGCTGGGCCGTCTTACTACCAGAGAGCAAACCCCTACCCTGTACATGCGTCACTGCAACGAGACCAGGGATGCTACCGTAGGTGGGAGAGCGGGGGGTGAGGAAAACATACCCGGAGCACCTCCTCGCAGAGGATTACGAGCCTGAGCTCCACATCCACTTCTTTCGCCAACTGGGCCTTCTCCCTCAGCATGCGCTGCAGCAGACTCAGGTCGCGTGCAGCCCCTCACTCTCCAGCCACAGAAGTCCTCCCCCTTCCCCTTCCCATACCCCAAACCAACTAACGTTGCACGCATGCATCCCCACAAGCCAACAGCCAAAGCCCTCGCCAACCCTCCGAAACAGAAACGTGAATAAAACACTGGTGGGTGAGTGGGAAGGCTTACCCGGAGCACCTCTTCACAGAGGATCACGAGCCTGAGCTCCACATCTACTTCTTTCGCCAGCTGGGCCTTCTCCCTTGGCAGGCGCTGGAGCAGACTCAGGTACGCGTGCAGCGCCTCACTCTCCAGCCTCAGCAAAGGAGGGTCCGGCATCTGAGTGGCCAGATGGAGGGCTTGGAGGCGCGAGCGCAGGAGGCGGTCGGAGTTGATGGCGTGGGCGTGCGTGCCGACTAGGTGGAGCGAGTCGAGGAGGACGAGCGTGTGCGGGGCGGAGAGGGATGCACCGTGCATGCTGAATATCTCCGTCATTGCCTGGAGGAGGGGGGGGGCAGGGGTGGGACAGGGGAGAGCACCTTCAGTAAATAAATGGCGAGGCATGGTTTCAGGAGCCTTGACAACGGCCCAAGGGCGCGTGATATAAGGTTTGTTTTGAGACGCCTCAAAAGAAACCTTATATCACATGGCATGGTATCAGGTGCCTTGACAACGGCCTAAGGGCGCGAGCGCAAGAGGCGGTGGGAGTTGATAGCGTGTGCGTGCATGCCAACCGGGAGGAGCTAGTCGAGGAGGACTAGGGTCATTGGCATCTTGGCTATCGTGCACCAGCAGCAGCTGCACCGCCGCTATCGTACACCTTACATCCCCAATTGCCTCTGCCAGGGTCATTGGCCTCTTGGCTACTGCTATAGCAGCAGCATTTGCGCTAGTAACACGGCAAGGATACAGACAAGGTTAAAGCCAACTGACCTGCACCAGCAGCAGCTGCACCGCTATCTTGCACCGCACATCCCCAACTGCCTCTGCCAGGGTCATTGGCCTCTTGGCTACTGCTCCCCCCTCCTCTCCTGCATCCGCATCCCCACCACCCGCGCCACCAGCGCCACCAGCACCTGCAGCAGCAGCAGCAGCAACAGCCTCTGCAACAGCAGCAGCCAGCTGCTGCTGCTGCTGCTGCTTCTCATCGTCGTCCTCGTCCCTCGTGAAATCAAACCTCCTGGCCTCTCGAATCTGCTGCTGCCGCTCCACCTCCCTCTCCTCCTCATCCTCCAAATCTGCTGCCTTCACAACGCCTGCTAGGTCGGGGAGAGTCGTCCCCGTCGTTTCCTTGAGAGCAGTCAGCACCTCGTCCCACTTCTCCTCTGAAAACAGCCCCCCCGCGTTGCTCATAAGCCTCACAAACGCCGCTACCCCGATCGCCGCGAGGCTCTGGTGCGGCCTCCGGATGAATGACGTCAGCAGGGCCAGGATCTTCCCTAGAAGCGGGCTCACTTTAGCATAGAACTTCACGAAAAGATCCACTACAAGCTGAAGCGCTAAGGTGCACGTTTCATACAGCCACGCGTCCATCTCGAGCTCGGATACGGGATCTGGACTGCTGCTCCGTGCCGCCCGGAGCCGCTCATCCTCTGACGTGGATGGGTGGCGGGAGAGCGGCGCCCCTCTATGGTGCGAATGCTTGTGGATGGGCACACCTGCCGCTCCTGCCTCCCCTGCTCCCTTCCCTCCCCCGGCTCCTCCTCCCGCCTCCGATTTTCCACCTTTACCCCCTCCATCACCACCTCCACCACCTCCTCCTCCTCCCCCTCCTCCGCCTCTTTTTCCTCCTAGCATCACCCCACCAGCATCACCGTATTGCGGCTCGGAGGCGCGGCGAACGTAGTCGAAGATGGGGAAGAGGACGGACTCGAAGACGCGCTCCCAGAGCGCAGCGGAGAACATGTGGCCGTGGAAGCGCAGCGTGTCAAAGAGGACTTCCAATGCGCTTTTCCTGATGTCTGGACGCGGGTCAAAGGTGAGCTCCGACAGGCCTGAGAGGCAAGGATAGAAGAGGAGGGAAGGGGGGCTTTGAAAACAGAGGAACACGGACTCGACGACGTGCTCCCAGAGGGCAGCGGAGAACATGTGGCCGTGGAAGCGCAGCGTGTCAAAGAGGACTTCCAATGCGCTTTTCCTGATGTCGGGACGCGGGTCAAAGGTGAGCTCCGACAGGCCTGAGGGGAGGTGGTACGTGAGGGAGTCCAGGGGGGAGAAGAGAGGGAAAGAGGGAAGGCGGCGAACATGTGGCCGTGAAAGCGCAGCGTGTCAAAGAGGACTTCCAAAGCGCTTTTCCTGATGTCTGGGCGCGGGTCAAAGGTGAGCTCCGACGGGCCTGAGAGGCAAGGGTAGGAGAGGAGGGAAGGGGGGCTTTGAAAACAGAGGAGCACGGACTCGACGACGTGCTCCCAGAGGGCAGCGGAGAACATGTGGCCGTGGAAGCGCAGCGTGTCAAAGAGGACCTCCAGGGCGCTCTTCCTGATGTCTGGGCGCGGGTCAATGGTCAGTTCAGACAGGCCTGAGAGTCAAGGTTAGGAGAGGAGGGAAGGGGGGCTTTGAAAACAGAGGAACAAGGATTTAAAAACGCGCTCCCAGTAGCCAGCGGAGAACATGTGGCCGTGGAAGAGCAGCGTGTCAAAGAGGACCTCCAGGGCGCTCTTGCGTGTCTGGGCGCGGGTCAAAGGTCAGTTCAGACAGGCCTGAGAGGCAAGGTTAGGAGAGGAGGGAAGGGGGGCTTTGAAAACAGAGGAACAAGGATTTAAAAACGCGCTCCCAGTAGCCAGCGGAGAACATGTGGCCGTGGAAGCGCAGCGTGTCAAAGAGGACTTCCAGGGCGCTCTTCCTGATGTCTGGACGAGGGTCAAAGGTGAGACTCCGACACGCCTGAGAGGCAAGGGTAGCAGACGAGGGAAGCGGGGCTTTGAAACCAGAGAAACAAGGATTCAATTACGCGCTCCCAGAGCGCAGTAGAGAACATGTGGACGTGGAAGCGCAGCGTGTCGAACAGCACCTCCAGGGCGCTCTTCCTGATGTCTGGACTAGGGTCAAAGGTGAGACTCCGACAGGCCTGGCGTGGGTGGGGGAAGCATGGAAAGGTGGGGGGAAAGAAGGGAGAGGGCAAAGGAGCCCTTGAGTCGAAGACGGTTAAGAGGACGGAAGAAAACGGACTCGGAGAAGCGCTCCCAGCGCACAGCGGAGAACATGTGGCCGAACGCATCGTGTCCAAGCGGACTTCCAAAGCACTCCTCCTAATCTCAGGACGCGGGGCAGGCGTGTTACCAGGCGCAAGAAGAGCCAAGCAGGGCACTAACAAGCAAGGAGAGGAAACCAGAAGGAGAGGAAATCGGAAGTATAGGTGATCGTCCTTATCCATAAACTCCTCCCCGCCCGGGTGCCCTATTGAGGCTCACTGGTATGGTCTCCTCTCTTCAGGCGTGTTACCAGGCACAACAAGAGCCAAACACGGCACTAACCAGCGAGGAGAGGGAACCAGAAGCAGAGATGTCCGTTTCTACCAGTGAACTCCTCCCCATCTGGATGCCTTGGTGGGGAGGGGATCAGCGCAGTGTGCTACAAGGTGCAGCAAGGCCCACAAGCAGGGTACTAAATGCACTAACCAGCAAGGAGAGGGAACCAGAAGTAGAGGTGGTCGTCCTTATCCGTAAACTCCTCGCCATCTGGGTGCCCCGGCATGTGTGACGCATTGGCGGGGATCAGCCCCTTCTCCCTCTCCAGTGCCGTTGCCCCCAGATCCCCTTCGGCCAGCTTGAGCGCACAGAAGCGCAGGAAGGCTATGGCGTTAAGGGAGACGTCTTTATTGAAGCGCGAGTTGGTGAAGGCGATGAGGCAGTTGACGCAGTCTGTGAAGGTGGTGGTTTCTGTTTCGGTGATGTAGGGGAAGTACTCTCGCACGACCTTTTCTATGGTCTCGAATGCGAGGAGAACAATGTTCTTGTTGTCGTCTGTTGCTGCCGTGGTGAACACCTGGAGTGTGGTGGGAGCGAGCAAGCGGGGGGGGGGGGGGGGAGGGGGGGGAGAGAGAAGAGCAAAGGCAAAGAAGGGGAGAGAGCAAAGAGAGGAAGGAGGAGAGGCGATGAGGCAGTTGATGCAGTCTGTGAAGGTGGTGGTTTCCGTCTCCATGATGTAGGGGAAGTACTCTCGAACAACCTTCTCGATTGTTTCAAATGCGAGAAGAACAATGTTCTTGTTGTCGTCCGTTGCTGCCGTGGTGAACACTTGAACGGAGGGGAGGAATCAAGAATGAAATGGTGGTTATGGGTTTGGTATCAGTGATGCACGGGAAGTACTCGCGAACGACTTTCTAAATGGTTTCGAATGCGAGAAGGACGGTGTTCTTGTTGTCATCCGTTGCTGCTGTGGTGAGCACCAGAACAGAGGGGTGGGGGACGAGGCGAATTGGGGGACGGGGGGAAGTGGGGAATGGGGAAGTGGGGAATGGGGAAGTGGGGAATGGGGAAGTGGGGAATGGGGAAGTGGGGAATGGGGAAGTGGGGAATGGGGAATCGGGGAATGGGGAAGTGGGGGGGGGGAAGAGCAAAGGAAGGAGGGGAGACGCTATCTCCACGCTCGCCATGCGCCGTATCACCACCACAAACAGCTTGCGGAACTCGTTGTGGAAGCTGTAGGCTCCTCACTTTCCCCCCACTTTCCCCTCAACCCGCCCCCTCCCTTCCCCCCCCCACCTCAACCTCCCAAGGCCCAATACCTCACCTGTTCTGTTCTCGACTCACCATGAACATGATCTTCCTTGCCCCACCCCCCCTCCGCACCCCCCCACCTGCCTTGCTCCCTGTACCCCCTACGCTTTCCTTACCATGAACATGATCTTCCAGCCGGACTTGACATTCGCCACGCGTGCAAACACCATCTGCGACACGCATCGAATAATCAGCTCCCGGATCTCCACGCTGGCCGTCCTCCTCATCACCACCACAAACGGCTTGAGGAACTCGTTCTGGAAGTTGTAATTGCTGAGCTCCTCCCTCTCCAGGAACTTCATGGCGAGCTGCCGCAGGCTGTCGATGGCGTACATGGCGACCGAGAGGTTCGGCATGCACCCCACCGTTACGAAGTAGTCTGCCAGGACGGCCCAGATGCGAGACCAGACCAGGCGGATGCGACTCATGTTGAAATGGCTGCAGGGGGGTGGGGGGGGGAGAGGGGTGGGAGGGGGAAGAGACACGGTCAAGCAGGAATTGAGGAACTCGTTCTGGAAGTTGTAGTTGCTGAGCTCCTCCCTCTCCAGGAACTTCATGGCGAGCTGCCTCAGGCTGTCAATGGCGTACATGGCCCCCGACAGGTTCGGCATGCACCCCACTGTTACAAGGTAGTCGGCCAAGACGGCCCAGATGCGAGACCACACCAGGCGGATGCGACTCATGTTGAAATGGCTGTTGTGTTGGGGGGAAGAGGGAAGAGAAGGAGGGGGTGGGGTGGGGGAGAGAAAGGGGTCTGTGTTAGGGGGGTGGTTGGGATCCCGCCCTCCCTGGTGCATAGGCTGTCAACTGACAGGCTGGGCACCTCACATTCACAAGCTGGCCGCCCTCTCAAGCTGGCCGCCCTCTCAAGCTGGCCGCCCTCCCGAGCTGGCCGCCCTCTCAAACTTGGAAACACTTCTATGGCAGATAACTTACGCAATCTCGACAAATTTTGGTGACGGAGAACACCCTCGGCTCAGTGGGAGAGCGCAGCTCCTCCAGGGACAACTTGCAGAGGGCGAACTCCACTATCGCCTGCCTGCTGAGGCGCCCTTAGAAACACTTGCTGCCTTTTGGGGGCCCTTGCAGTGTCCAACACTTACACTATCTCGACAATTTTGGTCAAGGAGAACACCCGTGGTTCAGTGGGCGAACGGAGCTCCTCCGATGAAACCTTGCAGAGCGCCTTCACGAGCTCCACAATCGCCTGGCCGTTCAGGCGCCCCTAGAAACACTCCCTGTGAGAAACACTTACGCAATCTCGACAATCTTCGTGAGGGAGAAGACGCGGGGTTCAGTGGGCGAACGGAGCTCCTCCAATGAAACCTTGCAGAGGGCTTTAACGAACTCCACAATCGCCTGCCCGTTGAGGCGCTCGCTGCGGGAGAACAGGCGAGAGACCTCGTCCGACCCCACCTGCTCCAACAGACCCAGGTTAGCCACCAGCAGCTGCACCTGTGGTTGCGCCAGTGAGGACGGGAGGGGAAACGTAGGACGTGAGAGAGGAGTTGGAAAGGGGGACATATGGCAACAGGCGCGCTGACCTTACCTGGGGAGAGGTGAGAAAGACTCGTCCATTCCCACCCCTCTGGCTGCTTAAGTCATCTCACATAAGCTAGCCCTGGTTGGCCAACACATTTGTTCGAGAACTGACCTGATTGGAGGAGAGATGCAAGAGAGACACGCCCACGCCCACCCCTGTAGCGCCTCCTGTGATCACCCCCTGACAGCCGTACGACCCTCATTTGTTGCTTGAAAAAAAGAGGACTGACTGACCTGATCGGGGGAGAGATGCGAGAGAGACACGCCCACGCCCACGCCTGTGGGCCCTCCACTGATCACCCCCTGCGGGTCGTACGAGCCTCGGCGCACCAGCTTCTCCACCTGGGTCATTTTGCCGGGCAGCTGGGGGGAGGGGAAATGAGGTGCGACAACGAGAGAGTGATGAGAAAGGTGCCACTAATATCCGAATTCTAGCAGTATACATAGAGCCATGTGGGCCGTATGTACGACCCTCGGTGCACCAGCATCTCCACCTGGGTCATTTTTCCAGGTAGCTGAAGGGCGGAGGGTATGGGATGAATCATGAGACAGAGGAGAGGAAGTGGCTCAGATTCACACCAGTCTTCGCGTATGTCTAGCTGTCCGGTTCAAAGCTTCTCCACTCCACCTGGTTAAGCATCTTAGGCATTTGGGGGAGAAGGAGGAGGAGGGAGGGAGGGAGGGGGCAGCGTATGGCAGTTTCAGCTCACCATTCAATCAACTCCCAGTCCCTCTCCAAGAGTACACTACTGGATCAAGCTACAGTTCTGGTACACACCACACGCGCACGCAAGAGATACCACAGAAATGTCCACTCCGACTCACATTCTTCCAAGCAGGAGCCTCCCCTCCCTCGCCAAACCTCTTCGCCTGCCCCTTCGGCGTCCCAGCGTCCCCCGCGCTCCCCCTCTGCACTCCCCCCGCCGTCTCCCTCTGCCCCACCCCGCCCGCCCCATACCCTCCCCCCCCCCATACGCCGCGGCCGCCACCCCTCTCCCCCCCCCCCTCTTCCCTTGGGGATCCAGGGGCTGCGGGCGGTTCTGCTGTGGGAGGGGGGGCAGCTGCGGTGCTGCGGAGAAGAAGTGGCTGTCGGTGGGGGCGCCCTCCCCAATGAGGTGCAGGTGCTCGTAGCGCGACACACAGGTGAGCACGTGCTCCCATGCCTCCTGGAGATAGTTCCCATCGTCCTCTGCTACCAGCAGCAGGCTCTGAAGGGGTTAAGAGGGGCGTGGATTCGGGAGGCGAAGGGAAGGTGTCAGGGCCGCGTGGCGTTTGAAAGATGGTAGGGGGAAGAGGCCCTGAGAAGAGAGTAAGCAGGGGAATGGGGAGGGCACAGGGGTGAGGTGACGGTGCTCGTGGCGTGAGACACAGTGAAGCAGTGTGAACGGGGCTCGTGTCAACGGGAAGGAAAACAAAAAATCCACGGGAAACGACATAGGGTGAACAAAGCGCAACAAACCAACAAACGGCACAGAATATGCACCCAAGCACCCACCTTAATTGCGTCCACGTTCTTCTGCTTGATGTCTGCTGCAGAGTGCAGCGATGTGAACTTGGCCAGAGATGTCACAAACGCATCGCGCTGCATCTGGTGGGTCAGAGAGGCAGGAATAGGGAGAGGGAAGCAAGGGGATGGGGAGGGGAGAGGAGAAGGGGGGGCGTTAGGAAGGGAAGAGCAGATGCTGATGAAGGCTTTTTCAAGCCGAAACTAGTTCATCCTGGTTTTAATCAAACCTACTGTTCATTCTTTTAAGCTCGAGCTCAAACTCAGAACCGCTGCCTCGCAACGCATTTTACCATCGGGGATGGGGAGGGGAGAGAAGAAGGGGGGGCGTTAGGAAGGGAAGAGGAGGAGGAGGACGGGAAGGGCTGCTGAATGCCGCGATGTGAACTTGGCCAGACACATCACAAAACGCAATGCCTTGCATCTGGTGGGTCAAGGACTGCGGAATGGCGAGGGAAAAACAGACAGGAGAGACAATTGCAAGGGACGGGAGGCAGAGCGTGGCAAGCCGACAACATCAGTGACCTGCACAGCGTATCGGAACCCCTTCAGGCACTGCTCTGCTCTGGCACCACATCCTCCTCTGCTAACGAATGCCCTCGAATGCCAGGCATTCTGGACACATGTCACAATCATTTTACAATCCCACGGCTGCATGCTCCTTACCTACACGATTTTCACCCCCATTTTCCCCACCTGCAAGCCGATGACAGTAGTGACATGCACGGCGTATCGCAACCCCTCAAGGCACGGCTCCGTCACCGCCTCCTCCTCTGAAGTCAAATGCCCCTGCCACACGTGTCTCTCATATCCCTTTCCCTCAAACACACTCCCCTTACCTGCATACTGATGACCGTGGTGACATGCACGGCGTATTGCAACCCCTCCAGGCACTGCTCTGTCACCGCCGCATCCTCCGTTGTCGCATGCTCGCACGCTCGTGCCGCATGTCTCTCAAATATTCCTTCCCTCACATGTCCCTTAGATGTGCCTTACAATCCCCTTACCTGCATGCCAATAACAGCAGTCACGTGCACGGCATATCGGAACCCCTCCAGGCACTGCTCTGTGACTGTCTCCTCCTCCGTCGTCTCCAGGGGCACTGAGAACGCTGCCAGCATGGGCGCCCACACCACGTCCACCATGGGGCGGATGATCTGCACGTCCGAGGCGGCGTAGAACACAGATCTGTGGCAAAGGGGGGGAGAGAGGAGAGAGTGAATAGGGGTACGTGGAGAAAGGAGAAGGAGAAGGTACGAGTAGGATGTCAGCTCACCCTCACACCACACCAAAGATCACCCTGATTTCCCGTCTAGGCGCGGAACTGCTCCTGCATGTGCCTGACCACCTCGTCACTTGTCTCCAACCTTCCCCCGTGCGCACTGGCTGTACCCCCCCCCCCCCCCCCACCCCCCAGCAGTTCAAGCTCACCCTGATTTTCCTTGACTTGGCGCGGAACTGCTCCTGCATGTGCCTGACCACCTCGTCGCTCGTCTCCAACCTTCCCCCATGCCC
Source organism: Closterium sp. NIES-67 (assembly GCA_027943415.1). Taxonomy (NCBI): domain Eukaryota; kingdom Viridiplantae; phylum Streptophyta; class Zygnematophyceae; order Desmidiales; family Closteriaceae; genus Closterium; species Closterium sp. NIES-67. The sequence continues at coordinate 406,479 of BQMB01002342.1, forward strand.
ACTGGCTGTCTTCCCCCATACCCCCACACCCTGATTTCCCCACATCGGTGCTCACCCTGATTTCCCCGCCTTGGCGCGGAACTGCTCCTGCATGTGCCTCACCACCTCGTCGCTCGTCTCCAGGTCTGTGGTGGCCCGCGTGCGCCCCGACATGAGGTTCAGAATGCTCTCCAGCCCCAGCAGCGCGCCGCCCGCCGCACTACTCGCAGCAGCAGCCTTGGCCGCCGCCCCGCCCGCCCCCAGGAGCTCGGGCTTCATCTTGATCTCGTTGCGCGTGATGCGGTCGTACAGCCCGCCCAGGAACTCCTCGGGAATGTCCTTGCCATCGTCGATGCCTCGGTTGTTTTTTAGGAAGTCCGCTTTGCTCATCTGTAAAAAGGGTTTTGGGTGTGGGCGGGGGGGGGAGGGGGGGAGAGAGCTGGTGAGTTAGGAAACTTCAGGTTTCATTTTGATCTCATTGCGCGTGATGAGGTCGTACAGCCCATGCATGAACCCCCCTGGAATGTCCTTGCCATCATCGACGCCTCCCCTAGAATGTTCTTGCTGTCGTCGATTCCTCGGTTGTTCTTCAGAAAGTCACTTCGCTCATCTGGTGAAGTGCTTTGTGTGTCGTTAGGGGGGGGGAGGGGGGGAGAGAGGTGGGGGGAAGGTGGGGGGGAAGTGGAGGGGGTTAGGGGGGGTCAAGGGAGCTCGGGCTTCATTTTGACCTCGTTGCGCGTGATGCGGTTGTAGAGGCCTCCTAGGAGCTCCTCTGGAATGTCCTTGCCGTCGGCGATGCCTTGATTGCTCATCTATTCGTGCGGCTCATGAGGAAGCAGAGCGAGCCGAGTACAGAGTACGCCAGCACATAGGGATGTCCGCGCTGGTAAACGCTCATGGGGTTCAAAATCCCACCAAGGCTCTTTAAGGCACATCATAGTCACCCACCTTGCTCTTGACGCCTGGGTTGTGCGCGTCCGTGTTGAGCATGATGACAGAGTACGCCAGCACGTATGCAGTGTCTGCGCTCGTGAACGCCTTGGGGTTGCAGCGGCAGTAGCGCTCTGCAAACTTCTCCATGATGCGATCAATCTTCTGCGCCTCTCCCGGCAGCCGGAAGCCCAGCAGCACCGATCGAATCGCCTCATCGAAATCCATTCCCTGGTAGAAATGGGGGGGCGGGGGGGGGCGGGGAGGGGGAGTGGAGGAGGAGGGGGGGGAGGGGGGGGAGCAGGATGCATTCAGAAACTTAACAAACACACACACACACACTAGGAGAGTGAATTACACTGTCTTTAAATGACTGCAGCAAACCGACTTGAGAAACCTAAGGCAAGGAAGGACGACAGAGGCAACACTTAATCGCAGAGAGACTGCACGAGTCCATGCACGAGTGCATGATCTTGACTGATGCGCCTACCATCCCTGCCCCCCAGAAAGAAAAGCCGAGTGCCCCACTCACAGAGAGATTGTACGAGTCCATGTAAGCGTGCATGATCTTGATGCTCATGTCATCCCTGTCAGACAGTCTCCCATGATGAAAAGCAGAGCGCCCCACTCACAGAGAGGTTGTATGAGTCCATGCACGCAGGATCTTGAGCATGATCTTGATACTCATGTCATCCCTGTCAGAGTGTCTCCCATAGTGAAAAGCAGCGTGACCCACTTACAGAGAGGTTGTACGAGTCCATGTAAGCATGCATGATCTTTATACTCATGTCATCCCTGTCAGAGTGTCTCCCATAGTGAAAAGCAGTGTGACCCACTTACAGATAGGTTGTACGAGTCCATGTAAGCGTGCATGATCTTGATACTCATGTCATCCCTGTCCCCCAGAAAGTCCCCGATCATCGTCTTATCCAGCCCCTCCGTCTTCCGCAGAAACGCCACCATATCCCCTAATGCGGCGCCTAAAAACTGGCAGGAAGAAGCCCCACTTACAGAGAGGTTGTACGAATCCATGTAAGCGTGCATGATCTTGATGCTCATGTCGTCCCTGTCCCCCAGAAAGTCACCAATCATCGTCTTATCCAGCCCCTCCGTCTTCCGCAGAAACGCCACTATCTCCTCCGCCCCTTCCCCGAGCTTCTTCGCCTTTATCAGGAAATCTATCCCCTTTTTAGGCTTCTTATTGAACAGGTTTATCCCCTCCTGCAACTCCAGCTTATACGCGCGCCTCTGCTCCAAAATTGCAGCTTCGGAGATCTCATTCCCACTGTTCACCCCCGGCTGCCCGGCCCCAGGCACCCCTCCAAGCCCCTCCTCCTCCAAACCCTCCTCTGATCTCACAACAGGCAGCCCTGCAGTCTTGGGATTCACAAAATCCGGCAGCAGATCCCCAGACAGTAGATCCGGCACAGCCACAGGAGCCGCAGCCCCCCCTTCCCCTGCAGCCGATGCTGCCGCTGCCGCCGCTGCCGCTGCTGCTGCCGAGGCGGCTGCAGCAGCAGCAGCAGCGGCGCCGATCTCAGCGGCCACCTTGGGCCCTGCGGTGACGCAGAGCTGGCGGTTGGTCCAGGAGCCCATGGAGCGCAGCACGCCCACCATGCACTTGATGGCGGCCAGCCGCAGCTGCTGGTCCTGGGCTGCGTTCAGCGTGGAGTCCGCCCCAGGGGGCACTCCCTGTGCTGTCTTCAGCAGCCCGCTCACCATTCTGCGGACAGACGGAGCAGGAGGGGAGACAGGGAAGGAGGGGAGTGCGGGGGGGAGAGAGGGGAGGGGAGTGAGGGGCCAAGAGAGTCCAAGAGACCACTCCCTGCGCCGTCTTCAGCAACCCGCTCACCATTCTGCGGAAGGGTTAATCGAAAGAGAAGGCAGCGCCAGGTAAGAAAATCGGGGAAAAGGAGGGGAGAGGAGGGGGGAGGGAGAGGGTGGAGGGAGAAGGGGGAGAGGAGGGGGGAGGGAGAGGGTGGAGGGAGAAGGGGGAAGGAGGAAGGGTGGGGGGATGACGAAAAAATGAAGGAAGTAGGTAGTACGAGCTGGAGTGTAGGTGATGTGGTGGACGAGAGCAGATGGGCCTGCAGGGTAGGCAGGTGGTGGTGGGAATGAATGGAGGATGAGGCTAAGGGGCACTGATACCGCAGGGTGTTTTTGAGAATTCTCAAAAAGGGTGTTTTTGAGAATTCTAAAAAAGGGTGTTTTTCAGAATTCTCAAAAAGGGTGTTTTTCAGAATTTTCAAAAACACCCTGAGAGTTCTCAAAAACAAACTGATACCTGGCCTGGCTCTGTTTTTGCTCTGAATCTGGCTCACCTTTCGAAGATGCTGACGGTCGACTCGACATCGCAGTCGTAGTTGGCAAAGATATCCACCAGGATCTGCGGGTCCACGCAGAGCCTCTCCAGGAACCTCAGCACGATCATCTTCTGCTGGAAGTTGGCGTGGGCGACGTTCTCCAGCACGCGCAGCACGATCATGGGGAAGAAGACGCCGATCTCGGCCTTGAGGACGGAGCGGAAGCGCGTGAGGAGGGAGAAGAAGATGGAGCAGGAGAGCTGGAAGACGGACATGAGCGACGAGGTGCAGTTCTTGAGCAGCGACAGGCACAGGTACTGCTTCACTGCGCCCACGAACCTGGCAGGGGGGTGGAATGAGGGACAACGCACCGAGAGACGGCGTGTGAGAGTTGTTGGGGGGGGGGAGAGGGACAGATGGGGCAGTTTGAAACATGACAGGCACAGGTACTGCTTCAGTGCGCCCACGAACCTGATGGAGTGAAAGAAATGGGCAAAAGGGGAGGATCGAGGGGGGAGGGGATTGAGAGAAGGAAGGAGGAGGTTTGCAGCACCTAAAAAAATGAAAGACATAGGTACTGTTTCACTGCGCCCACGATCCTGACGGATGGGAAGAAATGGGCAAATGGGAAGGATTGAAGGGGAAAGACCCGCCGCAGATAGTAGCCTTGCCTTTACCTCCAAGGGTGCAACGTTCTCACCTCTCATTGGTGCGGAAGACAGCACCGGGGTTCTCGAGGCGACACCACCTTGCACCGTCATATTCTCATCCCAGTAACCTCAGAACTGGCACGAGAACTAGTCTTGCCTCCAAAGTTCTCACCTCTCATTGGTGCGGAAGACAGCCCCGGAGTTCTCAAGGCAGAATTTCAGCAGCTCCAGCGACACCACCTTGCCGCGCACAGCCACACCCCAGCCCAGAAGAACCACTTAGGGCCACACCAGGCAACCCCCCCTCCCCCCCACACACTTCCAAAGCAACTGCAGTCCCCAGAAGACTCACCTCTCATTGATACGGAAAACAGCGCCGGAGTTCTCGAGGCAGATCTTGAGCAGCTCCAGCGACACCACCTTGCCGCGCACAGCGAACGGATCCACCACGCCCTCCGCCGGGGGCGCCTTCATCGACAGCTTGCACAGCGCGCGGAACACCAGGAGCACCAGGAGCACCAGGAGCACCAGGAGCACCAGGAGCGCATGGCCCCATTTCCCCCACCTCCCATCTTCCACAGCAGCTGCTACTCGACAAAAGGCTAGCCTCCCTCGTATCAAGCCCCAGAAGACTCACCTCTCGTTGGTGCGGAAGACAGCGCCAGAATTCTCGAGGCAGATTTTCAGCAGCTCCAGCGACACCACCTTGCCGCGCACGGCGAAGGGGTCCACCACCCCCTCCGCCGGGGGCGCCTTCATGGACAGCTTGCACAGCGCGCGGAACACGAGGAACGCGTCTCGCCGCAGCTTGTTCGTTATCTTCACCTCCGAGTCGCCCTCCTTCTCCGGATCCACGTCGGGAATGATCACTCCGCCGCCCTCCGTCATGGCTCCCGCGGGATTTACGCCGCCATTTGCGCTGGAGCCCGCGGGAACAGTGGCCACGGAGCCTAGGGTCGCGCCGGCTTTCACGGTGACTACTTTTCCGTCTCCGCCGCCTAGGGACTTGGTTGGATCGGTGACTGCGCCTGCGAGCATGTTCACGTCCCAGTACTTAACATCTAGCATGTCCTTATCCTCGACTAGGCTTCCTGCTGCTGCAGCACCGGTGGCGCTGGCTGTTACGGCTAAGTCAAACGCGCCATCGTCGAGAGACTGAGAATGCGCCGGGTTAAAAGCAACCTCGATATCCTGCACTACCTTGGTGATAAACGACTGTACGAACTGCGTTACGTTCTGATCCGACGCTAGCCTATCAGAGGGCTCCATTAGATCCGCGACCACGATTGGCTGAACCGGAACCGTCGACGAATCCGCTTCCATTCGCCGAAACACTATAACGAGCATCTGCGTGAGGGAAGCCTTGGCTGTGGTCTGGTTAACGGGGACCTTACTACCGAGGTAAATGTTGTAGCAGGTGCGGACGGCTTTAAGAACGCACTCGCCGTGAACGCGAAGCGAGGTGGAGGTAACGGCTGACAGCATAGTCTTTAGGACTAGGAGCTCCACCGCTTCGTCCGCTATGTCGTAGCACTTGCACACGGATTCCATAACCTGCATATGGGGGAATGAGCACATTCAGACGTTTATGGAGGTCGGAGTAACGGCTGACAGCATAGTCTTCAGGACCAGAAGCTCCACTCCCTCGTCCGTTATGTCATAGAACTTGCACACGGATTCCAATGTGCATGCACTCAGAACGCACAGATGGGAGAATCCGCGGTTAATTCGTGTGAACGCACCAGATTGACAGCACCTACACATGTCCCCAGAAAAAGGAGGTAAACACGCTATTCGCTTGCTGTCGTTGCTCACTCCCAATCTGAGACCTAATCTCTCCATTTCAACCCTACACATCCAATTTATCTAGGAACATACCCGCGTGAGCAGCTTGCTTTCGCGCGTCGTCCCGCCAACGTCCATCTCTCCCCGCAGATGCTGATGCGCGACCATCTTCTGAAGGCAGTCCAGCGTCGGCTCCACCACCTTCGCCGCGAGCGTCTCGCAGGCCGTGTGAAGTGGCGCCATGATAAACTCCGCGTCTTTAATCTTCAGCACCCGGTTACCGTCGTCGAACAACCCAGCGGGAAACGCCCCGCCAGACGATCCTGAATGACTAGATCCTCCCCGTGAAGCAGATTCGTCGAAGGGATTCACGTATCCGGGAGGATCTTGAGCAGGAGGCTGCCATTCCGTGCCTGGAGTAGGGTTCTTAGCGAACCATTCTATCAGGCCCTTGCAGTCTTGTACGAGCCGCTGGTGTTTCCGCCATGATGCGTTTTTAATGATTTTCTCGAGCGTGGGGACCACTAGCTTTGCCAGCCGACCCGGCTCGGTCGGCGGTGGCTGTTGTGTAGCCATGAGATTGAAGAGGGGAGTTACGGACGAGGAACAATATGAGGATTCAGATGAAGCTGAGGAACTCGAGGAAGCCGGCAAATGTGCTACCTGATGGTTTCCTGAAACAGAAACGGTATTCAACTTATCACTTGATTGCAACCAAGCTCACGAAAGCAGGAGAGCAATGCCCGATGCCGCATAGGCCGATGTACTCCAAATGAGTAAGGACGAAACTTAGGAGACTGTCAAGACCAAGCCACGACACGGGCACTAAGCCATCCTGCTATCACTAACTTCAGACCACAATGCAAATCTGGATTACTGCTTGATGGTGCCTTCCTCAATTGACCATCTAGAATTCGTTCGTACTGTCCTGTACAGTACCAGGTCGGTCGCCTGAAACATCGTGGTGTGTCAGGGGAACTGGGCCAGCCAGTCATGCCGTACCTTGGGATTGGTTGGGTGAAATCATCAACGGCTACTGTAGTCCCTAGGTGCGCGCCAAACCCGCGAACCTCGAGGGCGTGAGGGCCAGCGCGAGCAAACAGACCGTCGCAAGACGATGGCGCCGGTTGCGCGCGCCCAGCCGTGGGGGTACCCGGAGAATTCGCGCCAGATCCCCCCGACAGAGGGGTAGAGGTTCCCCCAAACCGCGTTATTTACATTCAACGTACAGTAGTGTTCTCACCTTCAAAACACCTTATCTTGTTCAATGATCCATTTGGAAGCATCTTGGTTATACAACTTGCTTGCAATGTAGATACCAGTAGGTACATTTTCCAGTGCAGAAGCAAATCAAAACCTGCATTCAACATGAAGTGTGAACGCGATTCATCAGTTCAACCTGGTTGTGTAGATCCTTGCTTTAGTTCTTGGCACTCAGATTCTAGAGCAGCGTATTCTGCTTCCAACTTGGCTGTCAGTGTGGCAACCTGCGCACACGCACGCACACGCACACGCACGCACGCACACACACACACACACACACACACACACACACACACACACACACACACACACACACACACACACACGCACACACGCACACACACACACGCGCGGACGCACGCACGTAATGCAGGATTTCTTATACCAGAAAAAGCCACCTGTGCTAACATCTTCCATGGCTTCCATTGCTCATGTGCGTTTGAGAAAAGTGATCCACTGCTGCAAAGAATGGTGTTCCACAGGTGACAAGCAGGTGCTTCAGAGCATTACCTGCTTCCTTGCAGCAGCTATGGCAGTCAGCTCTTGTTCGTCTGAAAACTGCAGAAACCACTGCGACAAGGGATGGTCCAGAGTGTCCCCACGATTCTCCCCTCGTAACTCCGACTCCAAGCTGCGTGCATCCACCAGTGTCGAACTGGAGCCATCTGCACAATTACGCACAGGAAATCAGGAAAAACATGATTTTTTAGTTGACTACAAAACCAGATTCTCCCCTGGTAACTCCGATTCCAAGCTGCGTGCATCCACTGGTGTCGAACCAGAGCCATCTGCAGGTACGCATGACTTTTGAGTCGACTCAAAAGGCCTTACGCTGAAATGGGAAACCATAAAATAAACCATGCGTGAGGAGTCTAGTTTTGAGGCGCCTAAAAAATAGACGCCTTACGCTGAAATGGGAACTTTAAAATAATAAATGTCGGTCATGCTCCACAACTCTGGAGGGATGCACAGCTCAAGAAGCTTCTGGACGGCATCAACAACTTATAACCATAAATTACACATAGATATTTGAAGCATGGATTTGGAAGTGTGACCAGACCACTATATTGACGGGCTGCTGCGGGGTTGCCAGCACCAGTGATGGCTTCTTCACCCAAGTGAATGGAGTCTAAATCTGAGGCGTCTCAAATGTGAGTGAAGTATGAAGAGGGAAGTGCAACTGCTACCTTGCGGGGCTGCTGCGTGGTTGCAGCAGCAGCGATGGCTTCATCACTGCCATGAATGGAGGTCTATTTTTTAGGCGTCTCGGTCTTGGAGAGGGTAAAGGACAGAGTGGGAAGGGTAGCTTTTACCTTGAGGGGCTGCTGCGTGGTTGCCAGCAGTAGTGATGGCTTCATCACTGCCGTGAATTGAGGTCTATTTTTTAGGGTCTCAAAGAGGGTAAAGCACAGAGTGGGAAGGGCAACTTTCACCTTGAGGGGCAGCGGCGTGGTTGCCAGCAGCAGTGATGGCTTCTTCACTGCCGTGAATGCGAACCATGGGATTGGACCGGATGCGATGGAAGAACGAGATCTGGAAACCGGTCCACGAGAGAGTCGAAGTAGGAAGGGAACCATAGTGGCATGAGTATAGAAATTTGACTTGACTGGATTAGAAATTATGGTGGTTGGGGGTGGGAACAGCTGCAGCGAAAAGCGACATGCAGGTCACCAACCACGCCTGTGGCTCACAGAACACGAGCTCATCATCATCTCTTGGCCACAATGGGCCGCTTGGTGCTGAGAGGCTTTGATCTAATCTCGGAATATATCCTAACAAAGGGGGACTGTACTCGCTATAAGAGCAGCATACATACCACACCATACCATACCATACCATACCATACCATACCATACCTGTGGCTCGCAGAAGACGGGCTCATCGTATCTCTCAGCCACAACCGGCGTTTTGGTGCTGCTGAGAGGCTTTGAGACGTCTTTGTCATGAAATCCTGGCAACGACATACTCGCAATGGGGATAATAACTCGACAGTACCTGTGGCTCACAGAAGACAAGCTCATCGTATCTCTCAGCCACAACGGGCCGCTTCGTGCTGAGAGGTTTCGATCTAATCTTCGAAACTATTCTAACAAAGGCGGGCCATACTCGCTTTAGGAGCAGTATACCATACCTGTGGCTCACAGAAGACGAGCTCGTCGTATCTCTCAGCCACAACGGGCCGCTTGGTGCTGAGTGGCTGGTTTGGAGGGCCGCCTTCCGGGTACAGGCGAAGGTGATGGGTGCTGGCGGGGGGTACATGAGAGAGGGGAAGGGGAAGAGAGAGGGGAGGATGGAAGGAGAGGAGGGGGGGAAGGGAGAGGGAAAGGCAGCACGTTTTCTTGCCACTTGGTGCTGAGAGGCTGGTTTGGAGGGCCGCCTTCTGGGTACTGGCGCAGGTGATGGGTGCTGGAGGGAAAGGTGGGGGGGAGGGGGGGGTAGGTGGGAGGGGAGGAGCGGGGGGGGGGGGGAGAGGGGACGGCAAGAGGTTGGTTTTCCGAGTGCTGAGAGACTGGTTTAGAGGGCTGCATTTTGGGTACAGGTGCAGGTGATGACGGGTGCTGGATGGAATGAAAGGGGTAGTGCTTGGTGGAATAAACAGCGAAGTAGACTTCTGACTGGATTTAGCATGCACTGGAGAAAGCGAGTATTAGAAAAAATAAGACGGAGATGTTACAGAAAATGGTTCCCGGCGATGCTGCATTCCTTACAGAGGGAAAGGCAGCACGATTTCCATACAGTTCAGCGGGCATCTCAAAAGCGTCGGCGTGGAACACTTTGTCATGGAAATCTCGAACTTGCCCCATCTGTGCTGTGAGTCCCAACTCAAATGCACATCCAGAGCATAACACACACCAAGATTCCGATCGTACTCACAGTTCAGCGGGCATCTCAGAAGCGTCAGCGTGGAACACAGTGGTCATGGCAATCTCAAGCTCGCCCAATCCACTCTCCGACAGCACGACGGGCAGCTTCCGAGTTGACAAACTAAACAGCACACCGAGACCCATGAGTGAGTTGACTTATGAGTCGACTCAAAAGTCACCGAGTTGACAAACTAAACAGCACACCGAAACCCATGAGTGAGTTGACTTTTGAGTCGACTCAAAATTCACCGAGTTGACAAACTAAACAGCACACCGAAACCCATGAGTGAGTTGACTTTTGAGTCGACTCAAAAGTCACCGAGTTGACCAACTAAACAGCACACCGAGACCCATGAGTGAGTTGCTCACAGTTCAGCTGGCATCTCGGAAGCATCGGCGTGGAACACAATGGTCATGGCGATCTCAAACTCTCCCCACCCGCTCTCTGATAACACGAAGGGCGGCCGCTCCACAATGCGGGTCGGATTGGAGAAGCTCGGATGCAGCTGAAATACCACCTGGGGATTGAGGGAGGAAGAAAAGAAACCGTGCCGGGGATAGGGGGGGGGGGAGGAAAAAGGGGGGAAGAAGGGGGAGGAGAAGGGGGGAGGAGAGGGGAGGGGAGGGGAGGGGAGGCGGTGGAGGTGGGTGAGTTATACAGGGGGGATGCAAGTTGGAGGTTAAAAAAATTACCAGGGTGGAAGCCCCTCACAACACAAACCACCTTCCTCAGTATTCACCCCTTTCACAGTAGTAACCAACATAGCACGCCTTCCCCACAGCCCTCCCTCGCAATAACCCACCTTCTTCACCACGCTACCCAGGTCTCCATTGTCAGCCGCCCGCACATACACCGTCCACTTGTGCGTGGCGTTCCTGGTGGTGAGGGAGGGGGGAGGGGGGAGGGGAGAGAGGGGGAGGGGAAGAGGGGGGCCGGGTGGGGGGGGGAGAGGGGATAGAGATGGAGTGAAACCAGAGGAATTCTTGGCTCGATCATACAAGGTCCACTTGCACATGGCATTCCTAATGGTGGGGGGGGTGGTGGTAGAGAGATAGAGAGAAAACAACAGGAGCTTCTTGACACGACCCTCACGTGTGGTGTGTGGCCTGGATGTAACCGTTTACTTGTGAGAGCGGTCTTTGGTGGTGGCGATGGTGTGGTGGAGAGAAAGGTAATGAAACAACCTGCTCAGGCATGGGTTTCCCATGCACATATGCAAGCACAACTTGTTGAGGCTGGAAGATGGAAAGATAGATGGGATCTTACTCGTCTGCCTTCTTCCCCAGCCAAAAGGCGCAGCTGCCAAACACAATTGGCAGCACCACCTCCACGTCCCGAGCCCTCTGCGAAAAATGAATTCAGGCGCAAAAAAAAAAAAGGCCGATCATCCAGGCGCATGTGTGACTGACACTGATCTGCTCAATCCCAAACCGCCTATAGTCGTATCAGCGTAACACGTAATTCTCACCGGCTTATCGTCAGGTCGCATAAGTTTGCCCTTCTGCAGCCGCTGGATCTGACTCACGTCCGTCTGCTCGATCCCAAAGCGCTTCCCCACTACCGCTTGTGGCAGCTTCCCTCTCAGCGCCACTATTTCGTTGATCTGTGGCATGGGAAAGGGAGGAAGGTGAATGCGCGAAAGGGAAAGGACATAGCGGTTGAAGGTGACTCTTACGCAACTAGGTGTGGACGTCCAGAGGGAAGGTTGTGACGTGTTTAGAGCAGCTGGCGGAAAGGTGGGGGTGGAGGAAGCGGGAGGACGCGGGAGGACGCGGGAGGACTTGAAATAAGACACTGCAGACCCACCCTAGCGACACAGGCCGCTTGGATATCAGTGGCTTACAGAAGCACAGCCATGGGTACGGCTCAAACCACCATAAAACGCATACCTCCTCGGGCGTGAGGTACACGAGTCGCTTCTTCAAACATCAGTGGCCTAAGGAAGCACAGCCATCACACCTCCGTCAAAAGCATCACAGAGTCACGCGAGGCCCGAAACGCATACCTCCTCAGGCGTGAGGTCCACCAGTCGCTTCTTCCGCTTAGACATGCCCTCTCCCCCTCTGCCCCACCCTCCGCCACGCCCTGCCCTTCCCGCGCCCCCTCCTCCGCGTTCTCCCGGGGGACCTTCCGCTCCTGTTCCTGAACCTTGCATGCTTCGTCGACTGGAGGGAACTGGCGGGAGAGAGGGCGTTCGCCGTGATACCTATCGACTACTTCCTTAAATGCAGGTCAACGAAAGGACTAGTGTCAGTTGAGTCGCAGCCTGAGTCGGCCTAATCTAGCGAAAGTGGTAAGTGCAGCGAAGCGCAACGTAGAATCCGTAAGCTTTCCAAAATCGTCTGGCGGCATAGTCTGCTAAGAAAGCCATAAGTATGCTTCAGATTGAGCGAGCAACGTGTATACCTTGCTTCACCGGAATGCCCATGGACCACTTTGACACAGTGAGCTTGTAAGGTACATATAGCCTCTGGCGACGTAGAACAGGGTTACCGTCCTTGTCGAGGGATGAGGGTGATTCGCCGATGACCGAATGGGACGGCGAATCGTGCTGACATCCCTATCAATGAGCATTCATTGTCGGGTGGGCGTCTACTTTGCGCCTATCCGCAATTTTTGGAGCCGAAAGGCGCAAACCCCCAAGCAAGGGGGGTTGCCACACTGGTCAAATACAGCTAGTGTACATCAAATGCAAGCCATCTTAAACTTAGTACGGAACAGAAGTAAAGCATTAGAGGCTTCGGGCTTTAATTCGTTGAATATGCAAGAAGAAAACCGCAACTCAATCTCAGACAGACGAGCAGTTAAAGCCGTTGACCCAAAACGTACAAGATTAATAAACATGATAGGGGCAAAAAGTTGGACACGGCAGCGCGCAGGGGCGTAGGGCAGTGGTGCGAGGTGGCGAGTGGTTTTCGCCAATGAGCGAGCGTCGCAACACTATGCGCGACAAAAACACTCTTGACGAAACCTCATGAACCAATCAGGTCGCAAAAAAACCGAGCACGCAATGTCAAACATAAGTATAACTCATGTTTGTATAGACTGTATAGGGTCGCCTCTTAGAGGGTACAACACTCTTAGGTATATACCCTTGTACTCTCTCTTTATTCAACAATTCTTCAGTTCTAAGATGGTATCAGCAGTAGGTAGCTCCCACCGCCCCCCCCCACGCTTCCGCCCTAGGATCTACCCCCGTGCGTCGCGCCCCCTAGGCCCCGTCGCGTCACCTAGGACCAGTCGCGCCCCCCCCCTGGGCCCGTCGCGCCCCCCTGGGCCCCGTCGCGTCACCTAGGACCAGTCGCGCCCCCTGGGCCCCGTCGCGCCCCCTGGGCCCCGTCACGCTTCCCTGGGCCCCGTCGCGCCCCCTGGGCCCCGTCACGCTCCCCTGGGCCCCGTCGCGCCCCCTGGGCCCCGTCACGCTCCCCTGGGCCCCGTCACGCTCTCCTGGGCCCGTCGCGCCCCCTAGCACCCGTCACGCCCCTCCTGGGCCCCCCGTTGGTGCCTCCTGGCCCTGTCGCGCGACTCCTAGCCTGTCGCGCCTTTCCTAGCCCGTCGCGCTTCCTAGTCCGTCGCTCCCAGCCGGCCCCGCGACCGTCCCAGCCGGCCCCGCGACCGTCCCAGCCGGCCCCGCGACCGTCCCAGCCGGCCCCGCGACCGTCCCAGCCGGCCCCGCGCCCGTCCCAGCCGGCCCCGCGACCGTCCCTGCCGGCCCCGCGACCGTCCCAGCCGGCGCCGCGACCGTCCCAGCCGGCCCCGCGATCGTCCCAGCCGGCCCCGCGCCCGTCCCAGCCGGCCCCTCGTGCCCGTCCAGGCCGCCCCTGCACCTGTCCCAGCCGGCCCCGGGCCCGTTCCAGCCGGCCCCGCGCCCGTCCAAGCCGGCCCCGCGACCGTCCCAGCAGACCCCGCGACCGTCCCAGCCGGCCCCGCGATCGTCCCAGCCGGCCCCGCGACCGTCCCAGCCGGCCCCTCATGCCCGTCCAGGCCGCCCCTGCACCCGTCCCAGCCGGCCCCGCGCCTGTCCCAGCAGGCCCCGCGCCCGTCCCAGCCGGCCCCGCGCCTGTCCCAGCCAGCCCCGCGCCCGTTCCAGCCGGCCCCGCGCCCGTCCCTGCCGGTCCCGCGCCCGTCCGAGCCGGCTCCCGCGCTTGTCCCGGCCGGCCCCGCGTCGACTTCCGGCCCTTCCTCGCCGGCCCTACGACCGTCCGATCTGCACTCTCCCTGGTACGGTTCTCCACCACCTTTCACCGCAGTGTACCGCACTGCACTGCACAGCACCCCCCTGCACTGCCCTGCATCGCACTGCCTCGCCTTGCACCGCCCTGCTCTGCACTGCACCGCACTGTACAGTCCTGCACTGCCCCTGATGGCGGCGGAGCTTCGCTTCGACGCTGAAGGCCAGCCTCTGGAGTTCGAGGCGTGGCTTGCCGACCTCCGGCGTCAACTCACTGGCCAGCGGCAGGATGGTGAACCGCTTTCCGCACACCTTGACGGTACGCTCCCTTGCCCAGGCCCCCCTGCTGTTCTGCCCGCTGACTCCGCACCCACTGAGCGCGAGTCTACTGCTGCCACTGCCCGTGCGCACTCTGTCTGGCTTTCTCGAGATGCTGTCGCTCAGCTTGCCATTAGCAATGCCCTTCCCCCGTCCGAGCGCCCCCGCTTTAGGTCCCTCACTACTGCCCAGGCTTACTTAGATGCTGTCATCAAGCGCTATTCCACCCCTCCAGCTGCCTCGGTGGGTCGCCTGATCCTCCCGATGCTCTTTCCTGACCTTGCGTCTTTCCCCACTGTCTCTGACCTCGCTGCCCACCTGCGCTCGATAGATGAGACCTGGCGCGCTGCCTGCACTGACGCACAGCTTAGAGCCCACCAGCCGCCCATTACCTCTACCCTTTACTTGCTTGCCACCCGCCTCCCTGACCGCTTTGCTGTCGCCCGCGACCGCTTCCTTAGCATTCACCCCGCAGACCTCACCCTCACTGACTTTTTAGACACCCTGACTGTGATTGAGACCCGCCACCGCTCCATCGCCCAGGCGAGCGGTACCGTGCCGGTCCCAATCTTTCAGGGTTGTGCCCCCGCTCAGTGTACTTTTTCCGACGGCTCTGCCGCTGTGGCTGAGACTGCTGCTGCAGCACAGTTTCGTTCGGGGAAGAGCCGCCGCCCCAAGGTTGGGCGCGGCGGAGGAGGCGGGGGTGCGGGAGGGGGTGGTGGTGGAGTCGGGTCGTCTGGTGCTGGAGCGGACGAGGGGACCCTGCCCAGTCCAGCTGAGCCGCCCCCCCTGCAGTCGCAGCAGCAGCAGCAGCCGCAGCAGCCGCCGTAGTCGCAGCAGCCGCAGCCTTCGCAGCAGCCGCAGCAGCAGCCGCAGACGAGGCAGACGAGTGTCCTCCCGCCCGGGTGGCCCGGCGCTGGCGGTGGTCGGGCGCGTGATGGTGTGCCGAGTGGTGATTCTGGAGACGTGCATTGTCAGTACCAGATCCAGACCGGTCCTCGCCGCGGCTTCGTTTGCGGTAAGATCGGTCACTCCACTCCCCGCTGTTTTCGTTGCCTGGACGACCTGTTTCGTCAGCGCTTCGGCCCGTCGCCAGACCTCCCGGACTGGCACAGTTTGCTTAGTCGTAAGATTCAGATTTTTGACATGGACATGGATGCCATTGTTTCTGCTCTGCATGTGATGTATGCTGATGACTCTAGTGTGCTTCCCGCTTATTACTCACTGTCGGCTAGTGTAGGTGTGCCTAGCTTAGCCTCCCCTGCTGCGTCAGGCGTAGGATCCCCTGCTTTGTGTAGTCTTGGTGCTTCCGCCGTCGTTCCGTCGCTAGACGCCTCTGCTTCGCTTTCCTTCACCTTGGACTCTGGCGCTTCCCGGTGTTTCTTCCGCGACTTCACCACACTGACGCCGCTTCCTGTTCCTGCTGCCGTTTCTCTTGCTGACCCCTTCGGCGGTCTGGTAGTCGCCCACAGTTCCACCACCCTTCCCTGTCCGGCGGTTCCTTCGGGCACTCTCACAGGTCTGCATATCCCCTCGTTCTCCAGGAACCTAGTTGGTGTCGGCTGCCTCCAGGACCTTGGCGTCACCACTACATTCCCTGGTCACGAGCGGTATGCTGTCTGTAACGAGGCCGCCACGGGTGCCCCCCTCTCCACGTTCCCCCGGGACCCGGTGTCCGGCCTGTTCACTCTGAACACCGTGACCCCCCCGGCTGGGGCGCTCCCTCAGGTGGCTGCGTCTTTCCAAGTTGCTGCTGCCTGCTCCTGTCGGTCCCTCACTCACCCGACTCTCCTTTGACTACCACCGCCTAGGTCACCCTCCGCCCCCGCGTCTGCGTCACATGCCCCAGCACGGTCTCGTCCTTGGTCTCCCTGGCTCGTTCCCCGCTTTTCCCTCCTCCTCGCCCCCCCTTGCACGCCGTATGTCGAGGGTCGGCTTTGCCGTGCCCCTTACTCCTCCTCGTTTCCCCCTACCGCCGCGCCGCTGCAGACCCTGCACATGGACATCTGGGGCCCCGCCCCCGTCCATGGGCCGCGTCGAGAGCGCTACTTCCTCGTGCTTGTCGACGACTTCACTCGCTACACCACAGTCTTTCCCCTGGAGCAAAAGGCCGACGTGCCTGACGCTCTCATCCCCTGGCTTGTCTCTGCCCATGTCCACCGAGGTCTCCCTGAATTGCGTCTTCACTCCGACCGTGGTGGCGAGTTTGCCTCAGGTGTCCTTGGTCGCTTTTGTCGTGCGGAGGGCATCACCCAGACGTTCACCCTGCCGGACTCCCCACAGCAGAATGGGGTCGCTGTCCGGCGCATCGGCTTGGTCATGGAGGTTGCTCGCACCTCCATGATCCATGCCGATGCACCCCATTTTCTGTGGTCGTTCTCCGAGTGCTACGCTTCTCACCAGCTTAACTTGTGGGCGCACCCTCAGCAGCCGCAGGTTTCGCCGACTCGTCTTTGGACTGGGTCTCCTGGTGACGCGTCTGCGTTCCACGTCTGGGGCTGCCTTGCTCACGTCCGTGCCTCCGGCACGGACAAGCTCACTGCCCGCACCCTTCCCTGCGTCTTCCTCGGCTTTCCCCTTGACGCGTCCGACTGGCACTTTTACCACCCGCCGTCTCACCGCTTCTTTCACTCTCGCGACGTCACCTTTGACGAGTCCGTCTCCTACTACCGTCGCTTCCCCCACCGCGGTCCCCCGGTTACCCCCCCCCTGTTCCTGGTCACTCCTTCCCCGATAGTCCCTGCCCCTCCCCCTCCTCCTCCCCGTCCTGCCCCCTCTGGTGTGTCCCACGTCACCCCCCTTCCGTCGGTGTACCCGGTTGAGGAGTCTTCTGACTCTGGTGGCCCTGCTGCGCAGTCCTCGCCGGCCGCCCCTCCCCCGGCGTCCCCTCCCCAGTCCCCTCCTCCACCGCCTCTGCCGCCGCCGCCGCCGCCGTCGCAGCACCCGTTCGTTGACTCTGGGGGTGCTAGTCCCGGTAGCTCTGGGGGTGGATCTTCTGGGGGTGCTTGTGTGGAGTGTGCTGGTGGTAGCCGCGGCGCCGCTTGCAGTCCCGGTGTCGCCGTTGTGCCACCGCAGCAGCAGTCCCCGCCGGTGTCAGCCCTTCGCCTGCTCGGCCTTCCGTCCCCTGACCCTGCGGCTGTTCCTCTCCGACCGTCTCCTCCTCTTCCCGTCTACGGCCCTGTGTTCCCTCCGCCGGACTCGTCCCCAGCCCGTCTTCCTCCTCGTTCCCCTCCTGTGTCCCCTCCCCTGTCTCCTGACCCGACTCCTCCGTCGCACGTCTGGTCTCACCGTCCCTCCCGTGCTCGTCCTGCTTCTCCTGTCTTGCGCTCCCACCCTATGTTGCTTCGTTCCCACGCGTCTCGTCCTCCCCTTCTCCCGTCGCCTCCTCCGTCCTCCCTTGTTGTTGCACCCCCCCCGCTGTCTGACTACCTCCGTGCCGCTCGTCCTCTTGTTCCTCGGGTTCTTGCCTCTCTCGTTACCGACCCATCTGTTCCGGTCTCGTGCCTTGACGCTCTTGTTGCTGCGGTCGCTGACTTCGCCTCTACCCGCCGCCTTGACTACGCCACCGCTCTGGTCTCTGACCCTGCCTGTCCTCCGTCTGTCGGGGGTGCTCCTGCCCTTGGCAGTGACGTCCTGGAGGACCGCCAGTTCGAGCTTGCTTTCCTGTCCGAGGCTGCTTCCCATCTCTGTTCCATGCTGCTAGTCCCTGAGGGTGACCCAGACGCTTTCGACATCCCGACCCCTCGCACTTACGCTGAGGCGACCTCGGGACCTTGGGCCTCTCAGTGGATAGCTGCCATAGAGCAGGAGATGGCATCTTGGAGATCCACCGGCACCTTCGTCGACGCAGTTCCCCCGCCTGGGGTGAACGTAGTCGATGGCCGCTGGCTCTTCAAGATGAAGCGCCCTCCTGGAGAGCCGCCTGTTTTCAAGGCGCGCTACGTGGCTAGAGGCTTCAGTCAGCGTGAGGGGGTGGACTTCTTCCAGACCTTCGCTCCGACCCCGAAGATGACTACTCTTCGGGTTCTGTTACACCTAGCTGCTCAGCGTGACTACGAGCTTCACTCCCTCGACTTCTCCACTGCCTTTCTTCAGGGCAGCCTACACGAGCAGGTCTACTTGCGTCGCCCTCAGGGCTTTACTGGCACCTTCCCTCCTGGGACCCAGTGGCTCCTGCGGCGCCCTGTCTACGGCCTGCGCCAGACTCCCCGTGAGTGGCACGACACTCTACGTGCTACGCTTGCTAACCTGCAGTTCTTTTCGGCTTCCGCAGACCCCTCACTCTTCGTTCGTGCTGGCCAGACTCCGTCCTACATCCTTGTTTACGTCGACCACTTGGTCTTTGCCACAGCAGACAGGGACGCACTAGCCTCCGTGAAGGCAGAGCTGCTGAAGAGACACACGTGCACTGACCGTGGAGAACTGCGCCGTTACCTTGGCTTGCAGATCTCCAGGGACAGAGCAGCGCGCACCATCACCCTGACTCAGTCACACTTGGTGCGCCAGGTCCTTCAGAGGTTCAGCCTTCAGTTCTCCTCTGCACAGCCCACCCCTCTGCCTGTAGACCACAGACTCTCCGCTCCAGTGTCTGAGGAGTCGGTAGAGCCCAGCGGCCCCTACGCTGAGCTGGTGGGTTGCCTCATGTACCTGATGACTTGCACTCGCCCAGATCTCGCGTACCCTCTCAGCATCCTGGCTCGCTTTGTGGCCACAGGCAGACACCGACCGCAGCACTGGTCTGCCGCTAAGAGGGTTCTGCGTTATCTTGCTAGTACATCGGGCATGGGGTTAGTGCTAGGAGGACGCAGGCCAGTGGTCCTTACTGGACACACAGACGCTTCGTGGGCAGACGATGCCGGGACACTCAGGTCTACCCAGGGCTACTGCTTCAGCCTTGGCTCAGGTGCCGTCTCGTGGAGAGCTACCCGCTCCTAGTCTGTTGCCAAGTCCAGCTGTGAGGCTGAGATCTACGCTGGTGCCATGGCGGCACAGGAGCTCCGCTGGCTGACCTTCTTGCTCACTGACTTAGGTGAGCGGCCTAGCTCTGCCCCGGTCCTGTTTGCTGACAACAGGGCCATGATCCTCCTGTGTCAGGAGCCTCGACTCGAGGGTAGAGCGAAGCATATTCAGCTGCGATACTTCCTCCTGCGCGAGCTACAGCAGCGACGCCAGGCTCGCGTAGTACACTTGGCCTCAGGTGCCAACACAGCTGATATCTTCACGAAGACGCTTGCGCCTAAAGATCATCAGCGGCACTGCGTACAGCTTGGTCTAGTTCCTGTAGCCTCTCACTTGCTAGGGCCTTGACTTTGTACTGTCCTTTATATGCATACTCAGACGGGACTTGTATCCTCTCCTAGTGGCTGGACTAGTAGTGCCGCCCTGGTCTTGTTCTTGCCTTGTCTCAACTCCGTCTGACTGGTCTTTTAGACCCTTGTCTCAGAGGTTGGACTAGTAGTGCCGCCCTGAGCTGCTTGTTCAGGTCATTCCCCTATGCAGTCTAGGGGGTGTGTCAAACATAAGTATAACTCATGTTTGTATAGACTGTATAGGGTCGCCTCTTAGAGGGTACAACACTCTTAGGTATATACCCTTATACTCTCTCTCTATTCAACAATTCTTCAGTTCTAAGACGCAAAACACCGCCAATATAAAAGGACAAAGGGGGAGGGTGGGACGGAAAAGGGAAAGGAGGGGCGCGCTAGGCGCGGGAAGCTGGTTGGGGGGGTGGGGGGGAAGGAGGGAGAGAGTGGGAGTGTGGGAGGGGTGATGAACAGCGAACAATAGGAAGGCACACGTAAGGACGTGGTGCTTTTGGCGATATTTGGGCTGTGTAACTTGACCCTGCTGCGCAACTCGTGTGGGTAACTTGGCTTGGCAATTTTCGCCAAACAACTTTGGGGTGGGGTGGCGCACGCATATCAACTGTTGTAAAGAACATTGGTGTTTTTGTTGGAAATATCTCAAGGACTTAAGCGTTTCTGAAGTGTAACACTGTACTCGAGGAAGATTACAGGGGAGCACGCGAGTCAACGGAGGTTACACGAGGGGGCGGACAAAGAATGCGAAAGGACTCGAAAGGTCGCAACTGGAGGTTGCGACTGACCGTTACAACATCACGGATGGTAACCGAAGCGGCAATCGAGTCGCTGTGCGACTCGATAAACCGTTCCTGTAACTGTATTCTACAACTGCTTTCTTATCTTCTATATATTGCTGTATGCTTGTTTCTTTAATCAATCACTTGTTCTCACATACTAGTACAAGGGTTCAACTGCCTCAACTTCCGCTGCACTACTCCAAGTCTCAAAGAGCTGGGACTTAGTCTCTGCAAAAGATCCTAAGGGCTTTTCTCAGCCCAACATGGTATGAGAGCTGGTCAGAGACCAAACTCCCAGCAACTACGCTCCATCAACAAACTGCAACTCAACTCAATTCAACGACTTCATTGATTACAAGACATGGACAGCAAGGGCAAGAAAGTCTCTACGGGCTCACCCAGCGGCCAAGAAACTCAACACGGCAACTCTGGTCTGCACACCTCAGGATTGCAGACAGAGACCGGGACTGCTCAAGAAACAACAGGAAGAGTACCAGAGATGGTGACTCCGTCTCCCTCTTCAAGTGTGGACCCGAATCTCATGGAGAGATTCTTCAGCTTCATGTCACACTTCGACCAGCAACAGCAGACAAGGACACCTGCGCATTCAACACAGAGCAATGGAGGAAACATGGGATTAGCGCCGATGAGCCTCGACAACTCATCCTTCGGGCGACACAACCAAGCACCTACCTTTGCGCCTTATCATTCTTCACCGGGGACGTTCGAGTTCATGCCGCCCCGCGCCCAACCAACAGCAGCTGCATCACAACAAACACCAAACGAGATTCTCAGTCTTCAGGCTCAATTCTCACACGTCATCAAGTTACAAACATCCTCTCCGTTCAACGGACACGACTTCTTTACCTGGAGCTTCGAGTTCGAGCTGCTGATGGAGGCCGCGCATCTTCTGGGATACTTCAACGGGTCCCTGCCATTCCCAAGCAACGGCACTGGAAAAGAACAAGAGATCTTCACGTATCAGTCGCTACTGGCGTATACAGTCCTCCTGCGGAACCTGTCACCACAAGAGCAGCAGAGCATCAGAACATATCGGAGCTATGGAAACTCCGCGGAGCTCGCATGGCACCACCTCAAGTGCCTTTACCAAGCAAACGACAGCGTGACACAAAGCAGACTCATGCAACAGCTGACAACAATACAGATGAAGACCGGGGAAAAAGCGATGCAGTATATGAGTCGCTGCCAGACCCTCCGCGACCGCCTGCTTCGGTGCGGAGGAACGATCACTGAAGAAAGCTTCGTGACACTTGTCCTCGCCGGGCTCGGGCCAGAATGGAGAACCACACGATCACTTCTTCGAGCCCACGGAAGAATTTCGGAGATGCACCTCTGCGCCGAGCTTCACGCTGAACAACAGGAGATGGATCTGTTCGAGGAAAGACAACCAAGGAAGCAACAGCAGTTAGTCTTCTACACTCAAAGAAGAAATGACAACAACTACAACCGACGCAGCAAGCAAGATCAACGCGACAACCGAGGACTCACCATCGTACCGCCGTTCTGCCACAACTGCCAGACTTCCGGGCACTCCAAAGTCAACTGCAACCGCCCTCGCGTTTACCGTGCAGCAGACCCACAAGTCACTTCCACTCAAGCAAGTCCTCCAAGGCGCTCTTCAACATCTGCACAACAAACACCCAACATCATCAACTGCATGGTACACATCGACAACTGCGCACCCGGTTCACCACCCACTTACGCACCAGACGAAGAGGAATTCCCGCCGCCGCGCTCGCAAGGACTTCAGGTCAACCCGACATACGCTGCAGTCGCTAACGCCGAACCCACCGGGCGGAACACCTGGTTCTTGGACAGTTGCTGCGGTCAGCACATGTGCTCCTCCGGACGCTTCGTACAACACGAGCGACGCCTCAACCACGACGTCGTCATCACCGTCGCCAACAACGAAAACCTGAAAACAAACAGACAAGGCGTGGTTCAGTTACAATCAATGGAGACAAACGTTATTCTTCAGCTCAACAAAGTCCTCATCGTCGACAATCTGGGATACAACCTACTAAGCGTAAGCCAACTAATGGCTAAGGGGATTCACCTGGAGTGCGACTCCTTCTCCAACGAGTTCCGACTTTACCACGGGAAGGGCGGTCTCTTCATCGGTCGTGCCCTCCTGAAGTCCGGTGTCTTCGTGTTGGACTTCGTCCCCGACCGCGGAACTGCCGACAGCGATGGCATCGTATCGTTCGCCGCCTGGACTCACCCGCCAGATCTTGATCCCGACTTCGACAGTGACGGCTTCTGGCACTCCAACACCATACCTGCAGCAGAAAGAACACGGGCATTAGCAGTTATCAGACAAGAAAGACAAGTACCAGCAAGCGTCCCAACAAAACCATCACCTGCAGTATCGGCAGCAGGACCCAGCCGAGTACCACCACCATCAACACGAGGACCGCCAACGGAAGCAGACCAACTTATGCCCGCCACACGAGAAGCTTGTCGAAGTCCCGCCTCGGTCGTCGCGTTCTTCTCCAACGCCGACATCTACCACCGCTCGCCCGGTCACCGCGCTCCCGACGACATCTGGCACCAACGTCTCGGACATCCTGCAAACAGCACGATACTACAAACAATACAAGCAGAGGTGTTAGAACGCAACGCCCTTCTGACGACGAGCGGCCAGGAACTCCGACGACCACGCGCACGGTGTTTCACATGCCCCGAAGCAGATCTTCCTCATCAACCTTTCCCAGCCCATCACAATCCAAGCGCACCCACTTACGCTCCGATGGAAAAGGTCTACAGCGATATTCTAAACATGCCTCGAGACGACACCGAAGCTGACTTCAACTACGTCATCACGTTCATCGACGCCGCAACCAGATACGTTTGGCACTTCAATCTCAAAACGCGCGATCAAGCCTTCGAGGCCTTCACCACATGGCTTCCAATCGCCGAACGAGAGTCAGGAACAAAACTCAAGAGTTTCCAGTCAGACGGTGCACTGGAATACCAGTCACAACGCTTCAGGACCTATCTCGCGGAAAGGGGAATCCGACGCCTGGTGTCTCTGCCCTATGCTCACCAGCAGCAGGGGGTAGCAGAACGCATGAACCGGACCCTGCAGACGACGATGCGAAAACTGCTTCTGGGAATGAAACTGCCCAACACACTGTGGCCAGACGCGATGACACATGCAGTCCACCTGCACAACCTGTTGTCCTCGTCATCGCTCCCCAACAACGCATCACCACACCTGCTGTGGACGGGAAAAAGGGGCAGCACAAAATTACTTCGAGTTTCGGCTGCATGGTACAATACAGACCCCACACAGCTCGAGCAGGACGCTTCACTCAACGAGCTCGGTGGGGACTACACCTCGGCATCGCCAAACATTTTCACGCGTGGAAGATTCTCGACATACAAGACAAAAATACGGTGGCATCACGTGATGTTATCTTCTACGAGCGACTGACGCTGCAGCATTACCTGGACAACATTGCCAACTCAGACAACCCCACCGACGACTTCGCGGGCCTTCGCTCCTTCGCTGACCATGCTGCCGAGGCTGACGCAGCAGAAGAAGACGTCCCTGGAGCCTCGGAAGCTGCCGGACCACTCCCCTACTGCTCCGTACCTGTTCCACTCGATGAAGATAATCCCCTCGATAGCAACAACCTCGACACCTTTTACCACTTCGCTGACCAAGGCTACGCTACACCACACCCCGTCGACTCGAATATTTCCGAACGCATCGGCCCAAACTTCTTACCCGATCCTGAAGACGGTGATGAAGCAGCTTATCCCGGGAATGAAAATTCCCCTCGACACACAGCCACGGGACTGCAGATCCTAGGACTATGGGTCTCCGTCCAGCACCCGCCGCCGCCTTCTCCGCGCGAGCCATCGACCCTGTCGCAGGCTCTGGGGGGGGAACATAAGGCGAAATGGAAGGAAGCAATGGAAAAAGAGTTAAAAGCCCTCCAAGACCGGAATACATGGAAGTTAGTACCGACAACCAACACCAACGGGAGGAACATTCTCTCGGGGAAATGGGTGTACCGCATTAAGACCAACGCGGACGGCTCCATCGAACGTTTTAAAGCGCGATGGGTCGTACGAGGCTTCGACCAACGATACGGAACCGACTACACAGAAACCTTCGCCCCAGTCTCCCGTCACACCTCCCTGCGCATCCTACTCGCCGTCGCGGCCACGAAGAAACTACCACTACGGCAAATCGACGTCGCAAACGCCTTCTTGTACGCACCTGTGGACGCCGAAATCTTCGTCGAACAACCCCACGGATTCATCGACGACCCTTCAAAAGTATGCCAGCTGGAAAAATCCCTTTACGGGATCAAGCAAGCCCCACGGCTCTGGCAGCAGCACCTTCACGGCCGGCTCGTAAAAATCGGATTCCTACAGTTACCACATGACCAAGGCATGTACCGACTGCAGAAGGGAAGAGATTACATTCTGCTCATAGTCTACGTCGACGACCTGCTCTACATCGGCTCCACTATCGACATCGCCACCTGGTTCGAAGGGGAGCTGAAAGAAGATTTAACTCTCACGGTGTCCGACGAAGTTACCCAGTACCTAGGACTGAACATCGTGGAAGACGACACGGCGTTCTACCTACACGCTGGAAAGTACTCAAGCACCGTCGCGAAGAAATTCGGTCTAGCACCGACTGCGGTCCCAACTCCCTACCGCTATGGGAACAACAGTAGCGCCTCCACAAAACTCCCCGCGAAACAAATCCAGGAGTATCAACAGAAGCTCGGCTGCCTACTATTCGCAGCAGTAACCTGCCGACCCGACCTATCCTATAGTGCGAGTCAGCTGGCGACACATCTGAAGCAGCCGCAAGAGGAAGATCTCGAAGAACTCAATCGAGCGCTACTCTACTTCGTCTCCACGCCGACGATCGGGCTCACCTACAGCAAGGCAACAACACCGTCCGTACAACTACTCGGATACGTCGACGCCGACCACGCGGGAGACAGCGAAAATCGACGGTCTAGGACGGGCTACATCTACCGACTAGAACCTATCGGAACTATCTCCTGGCAGTCGAGCAAGCAGGAGTTAATCGCACTATCCTCGGCTGAAGCAGAGTATATCGCCCTTTGTACTGCGACCAAGGAAGGACTCTACCTACGAGAGTTACTCGAAGAAGCGAAGATCGCGACCCTGCCCGCCTTCTCACTCCTCTGCGACAACCAATCTGCGATCAAAATCGCGAACAAGGACGGCTTCGCCAACCGAACCAAGCACATCGCCCTGCGGTACTTCTTCGTCAAGGATGAAATCGCGAAGGGGAGACTTCAACTCAGTTACTGCCCGACGACAGAAATGGCCGCAGATTATCTGACGAAGAAATTGGCGAAAGCAAAATTCGACTACTGCATGCTCCTAACCGGGCAAACAAACGTCACCGGATCTGAACACTCCAGCACTCCAGAAACGAAGGGGAGTGTTGGAAATATCTCAAGGACTTAAGCGTTTCTGAAGTGTAACACTGTACTCGAGGAAGATTACAGGGGAGCACGCGAGTCAACGGAGGTTACACGAGGGGGCGGACAAAGAATGCGAAAGGACTCGAAAGGTCGCAACTGGAGGTTGCGACTGACCGTTACAACATCACGGATGGTAACCGAAGCGGCAATCGAGTCGCTGTGCGACTCGATAAACCGTTCCTGTAACTGTATTCTACAACTGCTTTCTTATCTTCTATATATTGCTGTATGCTTGTTTCTTTAATCAATCACTTGTTCTCACATACTAGTACAAGGGTTCAACTGCCTCAACTTCCGCTGCACTACTCCAAGTCTCAAACAGCTGGGACTTAGTCTCTGCAAAAGATCCTAAGGGCTTTTCTCAGCCCAACAGTTTTCACGCCGCTCGCACGAAAAATGCAAATCAAAACGCGAAATTAGATATGGTGCGGGGAATCTAGTAACAAACAATTCGCTATCGTTTCAGGCACTTCGCAAACTGTGATTCCTGCGCTGCGCAAGTTGACCCAGTTTTTGCAGAAGTACCACGCCCTTAGGCCTGGTGGCGCTAAGCTGGGTTGCACTTCAAAAGTCCCAAAATGTATGAGCGCATGCTTCAAGTTTCTTTCCGCTCAAACGCCTGGTGTATCAGGGGCAAGGGCGGAATTGGCTGGGGGTGGCGCACGCCTATCACATGTTTCCTGTCTTTTTGGTGCGCGATCTTAGTTTTCCCTCTCGTTTTGCGGAACTGGGTTACCAGAAGGGCAGTTTCAAGATTAATATACTTGAAACAAAATTTATGCAATTTGGGTCAACGGCTTTAAACTGCATTACACGTGCAACTAAGAATCAAAGCACTGTCCTGGTGTCCTCAAGTTGCCCCATGTTTGATATCCTTCCGTCTTGTGGGTTTCCAAGTTCAATCCAACCATCCTCATCCATCTCGGATTCCTTTTCAACAACCTGCATCTGGCATTCCACCTTTCGCATGTCTCGGACTACATATTGTCACCCGAATCTATACAGGCCATAATTGATCATCCACGGCATTCCATCAGCTTCTGTGAGTAGGGAAAGAGTCAGATCTCACACATCCATGACAGTTTCTGTGCAATACCTACCCAACCAAGCTTACTTCTCGCCAATGCGTTGATTCCAGTCACCTAAAGCCTCTCGAGCCTGTTCCACGGTTTCAACAATCTCCAACTTATTCTTCTCAGGAAGAGCCATGTCATCCGTTCCATCAAACTTGGCAAAAAGCTCAGCATCCGTCAGGTACAGCACACGATGCACGTCTCCTCCAGGCGTAGACAGGAAGTCGCCTGCATTAACCTCAAGAGTGGTTCCTTTCGTCACGTTCTGAACGATCTGGCGTCCAGAAATCAGGTACACGTCATGAGTCAGTGTATGATGGTGAGCTGGCTCAATGAATCCCGCTGAGAATCTGAAGATCATGGAAGTGGGACGGAGCGCCTTAACGAGAATTCCGGGGTAGCCTTCAATCGGGGACAGCTCACGGTCACTGGCACGGTCATAGACCATTGGAGATTCCTTAGTATCGCTGCTTGAAGTCTTCGCTCCTTCATCTTTCGCATGGACGACCTTGGGATTGTCGACAAATGAATCCTTTCCCGTCAATGTAGCTGTTCCTTCGGCTGAAGCCATGCTGTACATCGTCTTCCTCACTTCACGGGCACGATAGACGGCGTCCCGACGCCGGCGATTTGCAGCTTCAAGATACCCCTTCAACGGCTTGAGCTGCACAAAGAAAGATCTTTCAATGATCGGACGACGAGCGGCTGAAATAAGACTTCCGCTGGGATAACCGCAACTCATCTGTAAAGAAAGCATATCGTGATTATGTTGTTCACTGCGACATTGACTCAGGCTATCCTTACGCAGTCTTTATACGGAACGTGATAAGGCTTCATGACGGCAGTGAAGCGGATGAAAGCTGCATCTCTCGACTTGAGAAAAGAGAAAGCGGCATGTGTACGTAACCTTGCTGGCTGGCAAGCTCGGCATTCCCTGGCGTGAAGGGCATAAAATTATGAAATGAGCTCTGTTTGAACATTCCAAACCGAAGCCATGGGCGTGCTGGAACGTACTAACTAAATACAGCATCACATCACACCATCTCAAGCAGCAGCAGCAGCAGCAGCACACGCGATTCTGTTGATGCAGCATCCACATTCATTCTGCCTGACATATCCGTCGAGCACGCCTGCCTGACATCGAGTTCCTCCGATTCGGTCGGTTGCTGAAATGTGCAGAAGCAGAACCATCGATGTAAGCTGACGCAAGCATGGATATTGGCAATCACCATGTCCTACTTCAATGCTACGATACATCAACTAACTATGACACACATATGTCACAATAGCCATTTGTTTACTTAATTGCCTAGAAGTAGGGTGCCCATGGTTATCTGAAAGAACATGCTACATGAAATGCAGTTTGGTTCCAGCACCCATCTCCTTCTGTCGTCAGCACCAAATTTCTTAGCTTCAAGGTCCATCTCGAGAACCATTATGTCATGTTCATCCTTTCCATCCACTCTTGAGATATCATACTTCAACTTGATGTCAAAAGCATTCAAGAGCTTTTCAACAACGTGCATTTATCTGGTGTCATCTCTCAAGCTTTTGTACTTGACACCACGCATTCCTTGCATTCCTTGAAGCCCTTGCAAGAAGAAATTGAGTCCAATTTGTTATTTATGACAGCTACTTTTTGCCAACACGCTGGATCCAGTCACCGAAGGCCTTTTGAGCCTGTTCCACACTCTCAATGATCTCCGTTTTATACTTCTCAGGTAGAGCCATGGTATCTGTATCAGAAAGAATAATGACTAGAGTGGGGAGATACAAGGCAATATAGTCTAGAGAGTTGTACCCACTAAGGCACAAACATATATAGTCTACAGTAACTACATAAGTCATGTTTGACACACCCCCTAGACTATATAGGGGCAGTGCCTAACAAGGGAAGAAGCAGCTCAGGGCGGCACTGTTGAGTGACCCGCTGGGGTTGCCCTTGAGATCCTCGGGGAAGGGCCACAGGTGCAGAGCCTGGGGGGCTATGGGCGCACTTACCCGCTATTCAACAAGCCCTTTTAACCCAGTGGTTAGTGACTGGGTTTCTGACATGGTATCAGAGCCAAAGGTCTTGGGTTCAACTCCCAGTGCCAGCGCTGCAGAGGCGCTCGTGTCTTCCACCTATCCCAGCGGGGGGGGGGGTGTTGAGTGACCCGCTGGGGTTGCCCTTGAGATCCTCGGGGAAGGGCCACAGGTGCAGAGCCTGGGGGGCTATGGGCGCACTTACCCGCTATTCAACAAGCCCTTTTAACCCAGTGGTTAGTGACTGGGTTTCTGACAGGCACTACTAGTCGAGCCTCTGAGACAAGGGTCTAAAGACCAGTCAAAGGAATACAAACAAGGCAAGAGCAAGACCAGGGCGGCACTCTCAAAACTGAATGAATTGATAAGAGGACCTTTGTACAAGGAGATATATATAAGGGTTGTACTCTCTAAGAGGTGACCCTATACAGTCTATACAAACATGAGAGATACAAATGTTTGACACACCCCCTAGACTGCATAGGGGCAGTTCCTGAACAAGCAGCCCAGGGCGGCACTACTAGTTCAGCCACTGAGACAAGGGCCTAAAGACCAGTCAAAAGGAGTACAGGCAACGCAAGAACAAGACCAGGGCGGCACTACTAGTCCAGCCACTGGGAGAGGACACAAGTCCAGTCTGATTATGTATAGATAAATAGGACAGTACAAAGTCAAGGCCCTAGCAAGTGAGAGGCTACTTTGGGAAGACTTGAGTGTCTCGGCGTCGTCTGCCCAAGAAGCGTCTGTGTCCAGTAAGGACCACTGACCTGCGTCCTCCTAGCACTAACCCCATGCCCGATGTACTTGCAAGATAACGCAAAACCCTCTTAGCGGCAGACTAGTGCTGCGGTCGGTGTCTACCTGTGGCCACAAAGCGAGCCAGGATGCTGACAGGGTATGCGAGATCTGGGCGAGTGCAAGTCATCAGGTACATGAGGCAACCCACCAGCTCTGCGTAAGGACCACTGGGCTCTACTGACTCCTCAGGAACTGGAGCGGAGAGTCTGTGGTCTACAGGCAGAGGGGTGGGCTGTGCAGAGGAGAACTGAAGGCCGAACCTCTGAAGGACCTGGCGCACCAAGTGTGACTGAGTCAGGGTGATGGTGCGCGCTGCTCTGTCCCTGGAGATCTGCAAGTCAAGGTAACGGCGCAGTTCTCCAAGGTCAGTGCAAGTGTGTCTCTTCAGCAGCTCTGCCTTCACGGAGGCCAGTGCGTCCCTATCTGCTATGGCAAAGACCACATTGTCCACGTAAACAAGGATGTAGAACGGAGTCTGGCCAGCACGAACGAAGAGTGAGGGGTCTGCAGAAGACGGAAAGAACTGCAGGTCAGCAAGGGTAGCACGCAGTGTGTCGTGCCACTCACGGGGAACCTGCCGCAGGCCATAGATGGGAAGCCGCAGGAGCCACTGGGTCCCAGGAGGGAAGGTGCCAGTAAAGCCCTGAGGGCGACGCAGGTAGACCTGCTCGTGTAGGCTGCCCTGAAGGAAGGCAGTGGAGAAGTCGAGGGAGTGAAGCTCGTAGTCACGCTGAGCTGCTACGTGTAGTAGAACCCGAAGAGTAGTCATCTTTGGGATCGGAGTGAAGGTCTGGAAGAAGTCCACCCCCTTCTGCTGACTGAAACCTCTAGCCACGTAGCGCGCCTTGAACACAGGCGGCTCTCCAGGAGGGCGCTTCACCTTGAAGAGCCAGTGGCCATCGACTACGTTCACCCCAGGCGGGGGAACTGCGTCGACGAAGGTGCCGGTGGATCTCCAAGATGCCATCTCCTGCTCCATGGCAGCTATCCACTGAGAGGCCCAGGGTCCCGAGGTTGCCTCAGTGTAAGTGTGAGGGGTCGGGATGTCGAAAGCGTCTGGGTCACCCTCAGGGACTAGCAGCATGAATCAAAGATGGGGAGCAGCCTTGGACAGGAAAGCAAGCTCGAACTGACGGTCCTCCAGGACGTCACTGCCGAGGGCAGGAGCACCCCCGACAGACGGAGGACAGGCAGGGTCAGAGACCAGAGCTATGGCGTAGTCAAGGCGGCGGGTAGAGGCGAAGTCAGCAACCGCAGCGACAAGAGCGTCAAGACACGAGACCAGAACGGACGGATCGGTAACGAGAGAGGCGAGGACCCGAGGAACAAGAGGACGAGCGTCACGAAGGTAGTTAGACAAAGGAGGAGATGCAACGGTAAGAGAGGACGGAGGTGGCGACGGTAGAAGGGGAGGACGAGACGCGTGGGAACGGAGCAACATCGGGTGAGAGCGCGTGACAGCGGAGACAGGACGAGCGCGGGAGGGACGGCGAGACCAGACGTGGGACGGAGGCGTCGGGTCAGGAGACAGAGGAGGGGAAACAAGGGGGGAGCGAGGGGGAAGACGAGCCGGGGACGAGTCCGGCGGAGGGAACACAGGGCCGTAGACGTGAAGAGGAGGAGACGGCAGGAGAGGAAGAGACGCAGGGTCAGGGGACGGAAGGTCGAGCAGTCGAAGGGCTGACACCGGCGGGGACTGTTACTGCGGTGGTACAACACCGACACCGGGACCGCAAGCTGCTCCTCGGCTACCTCTGGGACACTCCACTCCTGCACCCCCAGAAGGAGCACCCCCAAATTCGGAAACCCCTCGAGCACCAGTACCACCTCTAGGGCCACCGGAACAGGCCACGACAGGAACCTTAGGACTAGAACCCACCCCAACGCTAGCACCACCAGAGTCGACGAAATGCTGCTGCGACAGCGGCGGCGGCGGCAGCGGCGGCGAAGACGACGGTTGGGACAGCAGAGGCGACGGCTGCTGCAGAGGCGGTGAAGGAGGAGACACCGGAGGAGAGGCAGACGGCAAGGACTGCGCCGCAGGACCACCAGAGTCAGAAAACTCCTCGACCGGGACAACCGACGGGAGAGGGGTGACGTGGGACACACCAGAGGGGGCAAACGGGGAGGGGGAGGGGGGGGGGAGGGACCACCGGAGAAGGAGTGACTAGGAACAGAGGGGGAGTAATAGGGGGACCGCGGTGGGGGAAGCGACGGTAGAAGGAGACGGACTCGTCAAAGGTGACGTCGCGAGAGTGAAAGAAACGGTGAGAGGGCGGGTGGTAGAAGTGCCAGTCGGACGCGTCAAGGGGGAAACCGAGGAAGACACAGGGAAGGGTGCGGGCAGTGAGCTTGTCCGTGCCAGAGGCACGAACGTGAGCAAGGCAGCCCCAGATGTGGAACGCAGACGCGTCACCAGGAGACTCGGTCCAAAGAAGGGTCGGCGAAACCTGCGGCTGCTGGGGGTGCGGCCACAAGTTAAGTTGGTGATCAGCGTAGCGCTCGGAGAACGACCACAGAAAATGGGGTGCATCGGCATGGATCATGGAGGTGCGAGCAACCTCCATGACCAAGCCGATGCGCCGGACAGCGACCCCATTCTGCTGTGGGGAGTCCGGCAGGGTGAACGTCTGGGTGATGCCCTCCGCACGACAAAAGCGACCAAGGACACCTGAGGCAAACTCGCCACCACGGTCGGAGTGAAGACGCAATTCAGGGAGACCTCGGTGGACATGGGCAGAGACAAGCCAGGGGATGAGAGCGTCAGGCACGTCGGCCTTTTGCTCCAGGGGAAAGACTGTGGTGTAGCGAGTGAAGTCGTCGACAAGCACGAGGAAGTAGCGCTCTCGACGCGGCCCATGGACGGGGGCGGGGCCCCAGATGTCCATGTGCAGGGTCTGCAGCGGCGCGGCGGTAGGGGGAAACGAGGAGGAGTAAGGGGCACGGCAAAGCCGACCCTCGACATACGGCGTGCAAGGGGGGGCGAGGAGGAGGGAAAAGCGGGGAACGAGCCAGGGAGACCAAGGACGAGACCGTGCTGGGGCATGTGACGCAGACGCGGGAGCGGAGGGTGACCTAGGCGGTGGTAGTCAAAGGAGAGTCGGGTGAGTAAGGGACCGACAGGAGCAGGCAGCAGCAACCTGGGTAGACGCAGCCACCTGAAGGGGCGCCCCAGCCGGGGGGGCTCACGGTGTCCAGGGTGAACAGGCAGGACACCGGGTCCCTGGGGATCGTGGACAGGGGGGCACCGGTGGCGGCCTCGGTACAGACAGCATACCGCTTATGACCAGGGAACGTAGTGGTGACGCCAAGGTCCTGGAGGCAGCCGACACCAACTAGGTTCCTGGAGAACGAGGGGATATGCAGACCTGTGAGAGAGCCCGAAGGAACCGCCGGACAGGGAAGGGTGGTGGAATTGCGGGCGACTACTGGACCGCCGAAGGGGTCAGCAAGAGAAACTGTAGCAGGAACAGGAAGCGGCGTCAGCGTAGTGGAGTCGCGGAAGAAACACCGGGAAGCGCCAGAGTCCAAGGTGAAGAAAGGCGAAGCAGTGGCGTCTGGCGACGGGGCGACGGCGGAAGCACCAAGGCTAAACAAAGCAGGAGCTCCTACGCCTGAAGCAGCAGGGGAGGCTAAGCTAGGCACACCTACACTAGGCGACAACGATTAATAAGAGGGGAGCACACTAGAGTCATCAGCATACATCACATGCAGGGCAGAAACAATGGCATCCATGTCCAGGTCAAAAATCTGAATACTACGCCTAAGCAAACTGTGCCAGTCTGGGAGGTCGGGCGACGGGCCGAAGCGCTGACGAAACAGGTCGTCCAGGCGACGAGAGCAGCGGGCAGTGGTGTGACCGATCTTACCGCAAACGAAGCCGCGGCGAGGACCGGTCTGGATCTGGTACTGACAGCGCACGCCTCCCGAACCGCCACCCGGCACACCACCACGCGCACGACCACTACCAGCGCCAGGCCACCTGGGCGGGAGGGTACTCGCCTGCCTCGTCTGCGGCGGCTACTGCGCCTGGTGCAGCTGGTGCGGCTGCGGCTGCTGCTGGGGCGGCTCCTCAGCTGGACCTGGCAGGGTCCCCTTGTCCGCTCCACCACCAGACGACCCGACTCCACCACCACCTCCACCTGCACCCCCACCTCCTCCGCCGCGCCCAGCCTTGGGGCGGCGGCCCTTCCCCGGACGGAACTGCGCTGCAGCGGCGGTCTCAGCCACAGCTGCAGAACCATCGGAGAAGGTGCACTGAGTGGGGGCACAACCCTGAAAGATAGGGACCGTCACAGTAGCGCTCGCCTTGGGCGATAGAGCGGTGGTGGGTCTCCATAACAGTCAGGGTGTCTAAAAAGTCCGTGAGGGTGAGGTCACCGGGGTGAATGCTAAGGAAGCGGTCACGAGCAGCAGGAAGGCGGTCAGGGAGGCGGGTGGCAAGCAGGTAGAGGGTAGAGGTAAGGGGCGGTTGGTCGGCTCTAAGCTGTGCGTCAGTGCAGGCAGCGCGCCAGGTCTCATCTATCGTGCGCAGGTGGGCAGCCAGGTCAGCGACAGCGGGGAAAGACGCGAGGTCAGGAAAGAGCATCGGTAGGATCAGGCGACCCACCGAGGAAGCAGGCGGGGCGAAATAGCGCCGGATAACAGCATCTAAGAAAGCTTGAGGAGTGGTGATAGACCTAAAGCGAGGGCGCTCAGACAGGGGGAGGGCATTGCTAATGGCAAGCTTTGTGACAGCGTCACGGGAAAGCCAGACAGAGCGAGCAAGGGCAGCGGCCGCAGTAGACTCGCGCTCAGCAGGTGTGGGGTCAGCGGGCAGCACAGCAGGGGGGTCTGGGCAGGGAAGCGTACCGTCAAGGTGTGCCGAGAGCGAGTGGCCATCCTGCCGCTGACCAGTGAGGTGGCGGCGGAGGTCGGCTAGCCACGCCCCGAAATCCAGAGGCTGGCCTTCAGCGTCGAAGCGAAGCTCCGCCACCATCAGGAACAGTGCAGGGCAGAGCCAGGTGAGGCAGTGCATCGCGGTACAGTGCAGTGCATCGCGGTACAGTGCAGTGCAGTGCAGTGCAGTGCAGTGCGGTATAGTGTGGTGCAGCGCGGTACAGGGCGGTGCAGCGTGGTGCCTTGCGATGCAGTGGGGTGCAGTGCAGGGAAAGGTGATGGAGAACCGTACCAGGGAGGGTGCGGTACGGTAGCAGGCACGAAGGGAGGGCCGCATGCAGATCAGCGGCAGTCCGGCGGGAAGGTGGGCACGGGGCCGGAGGTCGACGGGCAAGGCGCACGCAGGGGTTGGCAGAACGGGCGCGGGGGCCAGTAGCGGCGGGTGCCGAGCCGGCGAGGACGGGCGTGGGGGCCAGGTAGGACGGGCGCGAGGGCCAGGTAGGACGGGCGCGGGTCCGGCTAGGACGGGCCTGGGACGGGTGCGGGGCCGTCTAGGACAAGCGCGGGAGCCGGTAGGACGGGCGAGGGGGCCGCTAGGACGGGCGCGGGGCCGGCTAGGACGGGCGCGGGAGCCGGTAGGACGGGTGCGGGGGCCGCTAGGACGGGCGCGGGGCCGGCTAGGACGGGCGCGGGAGCCGGTAGGACGGGCGCGGGGGCCGCTAGGACGGGCGCGGAGCCGGCTAGGACAGGCGCGGGGGCCGTTAGGACGGGCACGGGGGCCGGTAGGACGGGCGTGGGGCCAGCTAGGATGGGCGCGGGGGTCGTTAGGACGGGCACGGGGGCTGCTAGGATGGGCGCGGGGCCGGCTAGGACGAGCGCGGGGTCGGCTAGGACGGCCGCGGGGGCCGGTAGGACGGGCGCGGGGCCGGTAGGACAGGCGCGGGGCCAGCTAGGACGGGCGCGGGGGCCGTTAGGACGGGAACGGGGGCCGCTAGGACGGGCGCGGGGCCAGCTAGGACGGGCGCGGGGGTCGTTAAGACGGGCACGGGGGCCGTTAGGACGGGCGCGGGGGCCAGCTGGGACGGGCGCGGGAGCCGGTAGGACGGGCGCGGGGGCCGTTAGGACGGGCACGGGGCCGATAGGATGGGCACGGGGGCCTAAAGTACGGGCGCGTGGGCGCGGCTAGGACGGGCGCGCGGGCGCGGCTAGGTCGGGCGGTTAGGAGGGGCGGCTAGGGCGCGGCTAGGTCCTAGAGCGGAAGCGTGGGCGGGGGTGGGACCTACCTACTGCTGATACCATCTCAAAACTGAATGAATTGATTAGAGGACCTGTGTACAAGGAGATATATCTAAGGGTTGTACTCTCTAAAAGGTGACCCTTTACAGTCTATACAAACATGAAAGATACAAATATTTGACAGGCACTACTAGTCCAGCCACTGGGAAGAGGCCACAAGGCCAGTCAGGGTAAATATATATATATATATATATATATATATATATATACGAGGTCAAGGCCCTAGCAAGTGAGAGGCTACATGAATGAGACCTAGCTGTACACAGTGCCACTGATGATCTTTAGACGCAAGCGCCTTCGTAAAGATATCAGCTGTGTTGGCACCGGAGGCCAAGTGTACTACGCGCGCCTGGCGGCGCTGCTGTAGCTCGCGCA
The DNA here is from genome assembly GCA_027943415.1 of Closterium sp. NIES-67. Lineage (NCBI taxonomy): Eukaryota > Viridiplantae > Streptophyta > Zygnematophyceae > Desmidiales > Closteriaceae > Closterium > Closterium sp. NIES-67. The sequence continues at coordinate 442,795 of BQMB01002342.1, forward strand.
TAAGGAAGTAGCGCAGCTGGATGTGCTGGTCACGGGACAGCCAGACAGAGCGAGCAAGGGCAGCGGTCGCAGCGGACTCACACTCAGCGAACGAGGGGTCAGCAGACAGTGCAGCGGGGGGGTCAGGGCAGGGGAGGGTACCGTCAAGATGGACAGACAGAGAGTGGCCATCCTACCGCTGACCAGTAAGGTGGCGACGAAGGTCAGCAAGCCACGCATCAAACTCAATCGGCTGGCCCTTGGCGTCAAAGCGAAGCACCTCCGCCATCAATGACAATAAAGGGCAGTACAGTGTGGTGCAGCACGACACGGGTAGTGCAGTGCAGGACGGTGCAGTGCGGTACAGTGCGGTGCGGTGCAGTGCGATGCAGTGCGGTAGAGTGCGGTGCAGTGCGATGTAGGGCGGTATAGTGCGGTGCAGTACGGTGCAGTGCGGTTGAGTACGGTACCGGGGGGGGGGGGGGGGGTTCGCAGGGCGGTGCTGATCAAGAAGAACGGGCGAAACCCGAGGCGGCGGCGGGCTGGCGAGGACGCGAATGCAGGAGCCGGCCGGCGGACGGCAGACGCGAGGGACCAGCAAATGGCGGCAACGGGGGCCGGCGAGGAGCTGGCGCGATGGCAAGTAGGGCCGGCCACGACGGCGAGGAGGCGGCCGTGAGACGGCTGGGGGCGGCCATGGGACGGCAGGAAACGGCCGCAATGGCGGCTAGCGGTAGTCGCGACGGCTAGGGGCGGCCGTGACGGCAGCTAGGGGCGGCCGCGACGGCGAGTAGGTCGGCTAGGGCGGGCGCGAACGGCCAAGGAGGGTCGGCTAAGGACGAGCGCGATGGCCAGGGGGCCGGCTAGGGACGGGCCCGACGGCCAAGGGGCCGGCTAGGGGCGGACGCGACTGCCAGGGGGGCCAGCTAGGGGCGGGCGCAATGGCCAGAGGGCCAGCTAAGGGCGGGCGCGACGGCCAGGGGGCCAGCTAGGGGCGGGCGCGACGGCCAGGGGGCCAGCTAGGGGCGGGCGCGAACGGCCAGGGGGCCAGCTAGGACTGGCGCGAATGGCCAGGGGGCCAGCTAGGGGCGGGCGCGACGGCCAGGGGGCCAGCTAGGGGCGGGCGCGACGGCCAGGAGGCCAGCTAGGGGCGGGCGCGAACGGCCAGGGGGGCAGTTAGGAGCGGGCGCGACGGCCAGGGGGCCAGCTAGGGGCGGGCACGACGGCCAGGGGGCCAGCTAGGGGCGGGCGCGACGGCCAGGGGGCCAGCTAGGGGCGGGCGCAAACGGCCAAGGGGCCGGCTAGGAGCGGGCGCGAAATGGCCAGGGCGGGCCACGAGGGGGCCAGCTAGGGGCGGGGCACGAGGGTGGCTAGGGCCTAGGGCGGAAACGGGGGCGGGCGAGAGGAACCTAACCTACTCATGATACCATGTTAGAAAGAAAGAATGACTAGAATAGGAAGATACATGGCAATATAGACTAGTGTGCTGTACCCTCTAAGGCACAAACCTGTATAGTCTACAATAATAACATAAGTTATGTTTGACAGTTGTACCCACTACAGTAATGTTCAGTAACCACTACCAAGCCTACAATTATATACTAACATATGTAATTTAACAGTTGGATATATGGAGCCTAACCCTTCTGATGACATCCTTTCTTGTCCCGGTGGTTAGGAATGGTGACTTTATGACACAGTCAACCCCTACACACGTGCTCCAGCTTGCCTCAGACTACTTGTGTGATTGTGGTGGAGTAGCCACACCCCTCACACCTACTCCAAATCGCCTTGAACCTGCATGATTTTGGTGAAGGACCAGTCACGCCCCTCACACCTGCTCCAACTCGCCTTGAACCTGCGTGATTCTGGTCAAGGGCCTTACACGCCCTTTACACGTGCTCTAGCTCGCCTAGGCAGATACGATTCAGTTCCAGGGCACATTTCGTGTTAGGCTAATTCGTCAGGCTCGCTAAAACAACAACATACTATTTTTCAGGCCTTAGAAAATGGGAACACATGAATTTCAAGCAAGATAAAAATCAAAACCTGAAAAATCAGGGTATGCCTTAAAAAACCCTGATATACAGTCTTTCAAGCCTTCTTATGTCAATATATGATATATATATATATGTGTGTGTGTGTGTGTGTGTGTGTGTGTGTGTGTGTACAGGCTATGAAGGTGTACTGCATATCCTGGATCCTACTGTAGAAGGGTACAACCCCTCTTCTTGTATCCCTCTGTCTTCTAGTCCAACCTCTCTTCTCTCTCGACATTTTCTCCTAGCCTAAAACCTCTCGTTACTTTCCTATGCCTAGCTCCCAACCTAGCTTCTTGAGATGTGGCGTAGTGTTCTGTAAGCATGGTGTGTTTTCTTTTGACCTGCATTACTACTAAAACCACTGGACAGGCTAGTATTACTGCCCTGGTCTATTTTGCGTATCGCCTACCAAGCCTAGGGGGGGTGTCAACATATATATTACATATATACATATATATGTGTGTATAGGCTAGGTAGGTGTACTGCATATCTTGGATCCTACTGTAGAGGGTACAACCCCCCTTCTTGTATCCCTCTCTCTTCTAGTCCAAGCTCTCGTCTCTCTCGACTTTTCCTCCTAGCATAAAACCTCTCGCTACTTTCCTATGCCTTGCTCCTAACCTAGCTTCTTCAGATTTTAGCCTGACTTCTGGGGCCTTGGTCTAGACTTGTTGGGACAAGGAAGAAGTTGCAGGTGGTTCCGGGGCTCGGGTTTCTCGACTTGCCACAAACAGATGACTTTTAAATAGACGTTAACATTTTGCATGTGGTGTAAGATTTCCATGCAACCTTACACATTCTAAAAGACTAGGCATTGTTGCCAAATTGTAAGGAAATGGTATTTCCTTATCATGGGGTTTAGGTCAGTAAGGCATACACTGCTATAACGGGTTTGCCGCGCAGCTCTGTCACGAAATTCAAATCGCGGTCCCAAATGTGGTCTCCTGACTAGCCGCATGCATTATTTCCCGCCTTGTTGCATGCTTAGATCTGGGCGCTTCACGCCATTTTACGAACCATACGCCGCAGCTCTGCCTAGCCATGGCCGTGTGCTGCTAGGCTAGCTCTATCCATGCTCCCTGCTGTTTTGATGTTGCTTAAGTTGTATTGTTTCCTCGTTTGTCCATCCTTCGATACACGCTCTTTGTGCTTCATTACACCTGACTATCAGACCGAGGGTTCGATGAACAACCCGCCACCGGCTATTCGACGAGCGGAAGTTGGCAAACGTAAACTTGCCACCCCCAATTACCTCTCCGACCGGCCTACAAACAGCCTACATCAACATGGCGCCAGGAATTCTCAAGATGCAGAGGCCACCCACGTTCGACCCGAGCCAGCGTGACAACTTGTCCGTGAGCGGGTGGATTTTTCACCTAAATGATTTTTACGACTCGCAACCTCGTCAGCGACGACAGGCAAAAATGTCGATACGCCGTGTTGCTCCTACGTGGACCGGCTATGGGTTGGTGGCAGCAGATAATTCAGTCGCGGGAGCTGGATACGACACCAAGCGTGATCGGGCGTTTTCGCACGACCAATCATTGGGCAGGAAGTTCAATATTGCGAGGTGGACGAGTACAGCATGTGACAATCGTGGTACGCGGGAATTCGTCGCTGCTTCGAGCACATCAAGCGCGTGACCGCCTTTGCACGTGGCGCCAACGCGGATCGGTTTAGGACTGTACCAGCGGCTTCAAGAATCTATGCGACCAGGTCGGCTTAATTCACCCTGACGAGAAGCTCAATAAATTAATTGGAGGACTTTGACCGCATCTGCGCAGAGAAATACAAGTTCGAGAAATGACAGATTTGATGGAGGCGCAGAGGGTTGCAGAGCAGTTGGATTTGTTATACAGACCAAGGGCAGTTGAAATTACACTTGGGTACCAATCGAGCGTGCCACTGTGCATGCTGTTACAACATTGAACTCAGCGTCGGGTGTAACAGGCCGGGACACCGCAAGCTGGAATGTCCAGAGGAGCAGAAGAAGCGGAATATGGGGCAGGGGAGTTCCAGCGATCAGGGAAATACTAAATATCAGTAGTTAACGGGCCTAATGCTGATGGAACCTACTCGTGCGTGACCGATGGCACTCATGGAGTATTCGTACCAATCCACGCGATCGACCAAACTCGGCTGAATAAGGAGGGTGCTGCAGCGGATCACCCCATTTATTTAGAGGGTAGGGTTCAAGGGGAAATAATAAAACCTTCATGGATGGGGGAGCCAGCCACAGTCCAATCAACCTCGCCACGACCAAAAAAATGAAGTTACCCTTAGATAGGTGTCTACCAGAGATTGACGCCCGACTAGTCGATGGGACCTTACTAGCAGTAAAAGACAGGGCGGACAGGATTAGAGTACGCTGTAGAGCTGACTCCAATCTTTTGATGGGGATGCCGACAACTACACTCGACGACTTCAACATGTTGTTGGGATGGGACTGGCTACAACAATTCATCCCAAAGATCGACTGGACGACCGGCAGTTGTCCCGGGAGCAGCACTTAAAGGACCTCGAAGCAATTTTTACGCTATTGCAGGAACATCGGCTGCTCACGATGGGGTCTAAGTGCCAGTTTTTAAAAGATCGCTTAGATTTTTTGGGACACTTTATTTCCACTAAGGGCGTCGAAGTGGACCCGCGTAAGATCGAGACAGTGCAAGCCTGGCTACCGCCAAAGAACCTTTAGGAGCTGCAAAGTTTTTTAGGGTTTGTCAACTATGTTCGGAGATTTTTACCGAATATGGCAAGGGTGACTGCACCGTTAACCGACTTGTTCCGGAAAGGGACTGGATATAGGTGGGGGGAGAAAGAGCAAGCTGCCTTCTCTGTGCTCAAAACTTTCCTGTGCTCAATCCCTGTCCTTCACAACGCCGATACTCACCGTCCATTCAAAGTAATCACAGACGCCAGCGACATCGTCATCGAAGTAGTACTGTTACAGGACATCGGCGAAGGCCTACAGCCAATCGCGTACGAGTCACAAAAGCTGCACCCGCTCAAGCGAAACTATCCGATACACGACAAGGAGATGCTCGCGATCATGCACGCGTTCAATGTGTGGTGGTGCTACCTGACGGGTGCAAGCGTGACAGTACGGACAGACCACCAAAGCCTACAGTACATCCGCGCACAACCACTACTCAACCCACGACAAATTTGGTGATTGGATTTTACGGAGTCCAACTTCCATTACATGGTCACCTACAAGAAAGGGGCATCCAACAGTGCAGCCCGACTTTCTCGCCCATCCGCCCATCTCAACTCCAGAATCCTCACCCACACTTCCCCGCTATTAATGGACATATTTACTCACGGGTACCAGACGGACAGATTCTTTACGTCGGGTGCGTACGAGCAGCTCGCATGAGAGTTTATTACTTAAAGACAAGGACTGACCGCATCTGGGTACCGGAGTACAGTCTACTACGGGAGTTACTTTTATAGGGTGCGCACGACAGTACCGTTTCGGGGCACTTCAAAGTAGACATGGGCACAAGCCGAGCCACACCTGGCTCGGCTCGGCTCGGCTCGACTCGAGCCGGCGGCTCGGCTCGGCTCGCGCAGGTGACACCAGGCGAGCCAGAGTCGAGCTGGCTCGAAATGGCTCGAATTCGAGCCAGCTGGCTCGCGGTTCGGGTAAGGGGGGGTTTCGCGACAGTCAAAATTCAAATCGATAAACTCCCCCCCAAGCCCATTTCCTCAACCAACCCTAATCTTACCATAACGCCCTAGCCTATCGCCCTAGTCTTTCGCCCTCAGCCAGAACCAAACTTGCAGCACCTTGTTTTATTTTTTAAAGACGTAAGAACTACTATTTATAATTAGGGCCACCGAGGCCTTGGCGCGACAGCCCTAGGCGCGCCACCGAGGCCTTGGCTCGTGGTATGCGCACGCTACGGTTTAGGCTTGGGCGTGCATCCGTTTAGGCCTAGTCCCACGATGCTGAGGGTTGTAGCCTTGTAGGGCGCTTGGTAACGCTTGATTAAGTTAAGCGCGCGCATTTGGGGGTGCGCGATCTTGCATTGCACATGGCAAAGACCAAGGCAACGGCGGCTAGGCAAGGGGGGCCGGGGAGGGATCGTGAAGCGGGCACAGATGAGGCGGTGGGGGACCAGGGGGGTGTGAGTTCGAGGGCGAATGAGACCAATAGAGGTGGAGCCATGCCCCACATGCCTGAGGAGTGGACAGATTTCCTCCTCTCTCGGCAGGGGATGGGACAAGGGGGAGGGGGGGGGAGAGCCCAGGGGGAGGGGAGGAGGGTCAAGCGCGCACAAGCTCGCCGCAGCCGGGAGAGCGGTGGCGATCAGAGGGATGGGAGCGAGTTGGAGGAGCGGGAGAGCGGAAAATCTAGCGGCAGCGAGTTTGAGGAGGAGGAAGAGGAGGAGGAGGATGATGAGCACGAGATGGAGGGTTTGGTGATGGAGGACGAGGAGGAGGAGGAGGAGGAGGAGGGGGAGGGGGAGGGTCGGTCCAAGAAGGGAACGGGTGGGAGTAGGGGGGGGGAGAGCGCCAGGGGGAAGAGGCAGCGTCAGGAAGGGAGTGGGGTCGGGCGACGGCCAGGGACAGGCGCAAAGGGGGGGAGGAGGGGCGGGGATGAGGGGGAGGAGCGCACTGCTCCGTCCGTCGGGTTTCAAGACAGGGGAGGGCGTGCGGATGGGGCTGAGGAGGTGGACCCAGGCGTTGAGCAGGAGGGGAGAAGGAAAAGACAGAAAAAGAACTGTAAGGTTGGAGCAAAGAGGAGCAACAAGCGTGTGGCAGAGTGTTTCTTGGGGAGCGAGAGAAAGCGAGTGTGCAAGATGTGCGAGAAGCCGATGGGCTTCAAGGACAGCCAGACCAGCACGGGTGCCAAGCATATGGCGAGACACCATCGCCCACACTGGGACATATGGCAGCAACGCGTGGTCGAGGGTCTTGAGCCAGGAGAGTCGTTTCCGATGGGGGGATACCCACATGTCCCTGATGGGAAGGTGCCCAACGAGTGGTCCAAGGCTTGGCCGCACCCCCCCCCCCCGGCGCCACCATCCCGTCCCTGTCCCCGGCAGCGGCGGACACGAGGCAGCCCACGATGGAGCGGTTCCTTGGCCCACGTGTGTCGGAGCCGCGTTTGCGTCAGGCGATTGTCGAGTTCATCGCCAGCACCGACAGCTCCTTTCGCATCGTAGAGGACCCCACGGTAAGCGAGCCACCCCACCAGCCCCCCCCTTCACACCCTTCCCTAAGCCTGTGGTCATTGTGTTACCCAACTCCCCCCCCCCCCCTTATAACCTACTGGATCTGCCCCACCAAAAGAACCACCCGCCCCACCACCACCTCCTCCCCCCCCCCCCCGCATGGCGCTAAACACCCCCAAACCCCACACCCCCCCTCTCGTTTCCTTTTGGCAGTTTCGCCGCCTCTTGGCTGTATGCAACCCTCAATGCGGCGACGCAATCCCCATACCCGACCGGACCACCATTTCCAGGGACCTCTGCTTCTACTCTGAGGCGGCACGGGCAGTGGTTAAGTCGGAGTTTGGGGCGGGTTCAGGGAGCGGGCGTGTCTCTTTCACAACGGACATATGGACCGGGGGTAACAGGCGGGGGTACATGACAGTGACGGCGCACTTCATTAGCAGGGATTTTCAGCTGCGCCAGTGTACACTGGAGTTTATGGAGCTGGAAGCGCGCCACACAGGGCGGCTAATTGCAGACGTCTTCGCGCGAGTCATTAGGGAGTGGGAGCTCGTGGGGTTTTGCATGGGGGTGACGACGGATAACGCCAGCAGCAACACAGCCGCCATGCGTCGCCTCGCCGGTCTTGGTTGTCATGCTTTGGCCACGCCTCTCCTCGCAGATGGCATGCACTTCCGGTGAGTGCGTGGCGAGCTTGCAGCCCTTGTCTTGTCCACATAGTGTGCTGCTGTTCAGACGATCCACACCTCCCCTCTCAATGGCATGGAGGGTCCTTAAGGATATCCCTCCCCCCTCTCCCCCCCCCCCTTGTGCGCCTTCGTACATACATGCAGCTGCCTGGCGCACATCCTGAACCTTGCAGTCCAGCGTGCGCTGAAGCTGCCAGCGGTGAGGGTGCCGCTGAAGCTCCTACGCGACATTGCCACCTTTGTTGGATGGAGTGAGAGGCGCACGCGCGAATTTGAGGCGCAGCAGCGGTCCGATCCCGTCCTCAAAGGGACGGTCCTCCGCCTGGTGCAGGACAGCGAGGTTCGCTGGGGCAGCACGCACGAGATGGTCGCGCGTGCATTGAGGCTCCGCCGATCCCTCACTGTGCACTTCGCAGTGGAGCAGGTACCCTCTTTACAAAAGCCCACTCCACCACTTCCATTGCGTGCGCGGATGCTCCTACGCGCCCCCTTATGTGACACTTCCTTCCATGCCGCCACACCCATTGTATCCCCACAACCCCCCCCCCCCATGCACCCCTGCTCACTTCCCAGGGAGAGACGGCCGAAGAGCGCGCGAAGTACGTCGCGTTGCGCCTGACCGGCGCGCACTGGGACACGCTGGACGTCCTGGCGGAGTTCCTGGCACCGTTCAGTTCCATCACGGTAGCGGCCGAGGGCTCTTCCTACCCCACATCATCTGCTGTTGTGCCACAGTTCAACGAACTGATGGACACCTTGCAGGCATGGCCGTCGCCCCGCCTCATCGGCCGTCAGCTCGTTGGCGTCGCCTTCCCCGTGCTTGAACGGTACTATTGCAGCAGCAGCGATGAGCTCGTGGTGGCGACGTTTCTGAACCCCGGCATGAGGCTGGTGTTCTTCGAGGTGGATGGAGGGACGGACACCCGCTCTGGGGGAGAGGGAGAGGGGGCAAACGGGGTGGGCGTGGAAAGCGGACTAGCCGGGTCTTCACGCGCGCTAGTTGTGCGTGCCGCTGGTGCGGGGGGGGGGGAGGAGGAGATGGGTTCAGAGAAGGGCGCAGAGGGGGAGGACGAGGAGGACGAGGAGGACGAGGAGGATGAGGAGGGGGGAGAGGGGGAGGAGGGGGAGGAGGAGCAGCAGGGCAGGCCTGTGGCGAGCTTCAAGCCGTCAGAGGTGCTGACCCTTGTACGGGCACGCTTTGCTGAGTACAGTAAGCGGCTGAAGCAAGCGGCACAGCAACAGGACGGGGGCAGAGGGGGGGTGGGCTTGGGGGGGGGGGAGGTTGAGGGTGGAGATGCTAGTGGTGTACCAGTGCGGGGTGGCTTGAGCCAGTCTCTCCACGCCAAGCTGCTAGCGCGCTCCGCACGACGGGGGGCCACGGTGCGGGATGAGGTGGATCGTTACATCGAGGGGGAGTTGCATGAGGGTTGCCCCTTGGCGTACTGGCGCGAGAGGTCTGATATGCCGGTGTTGCAGGCTATGGCCAGGGATTACCTGGCCATACCAGCAACATCGGCAGCTAGTGAGCGTGTGTTCAGTCAGAGCCGAAATGTGATCACCCGCCATAGGCAGAGGTTGTCTGGGGAGAGCGTGCGAGCCACTATGACACTCAAGTCATGGACTCGCACGCACCCTGGTGTCTCCCTGTTAAAGCCAGGGTGGATCAAAGAGACGGAGAAGCTCGGGGTGGAGGAGCTGTAGGCTGCGTGCTAAACCATGTGGTTGGGTGGTTGCTAGCTTGCGTCTGGTTGCGCTGAGAACATGCTGTTGGCAAAGGGGCACTCTTTTAACTTCCATGGTACTACTTTAAATTATTGTGACTTTTCAGCTCACCTAGGCTTGTACTTGCGCCCCAAACAGAGCAGCAGTAGTTCACAATCACAATCTGGCACATCCCCTGGACTAGAGTCCCCAAAAACAGTGGGCCTTCTTGAGAGGTTACACAAGCCCCCCTGACGAGCCGAGCCGGGAATCCTGAGGTCCCGGCTCGAGGCGAGCCGAGCCGAGCCAGGCTCGGCTCATGCCCATGTCTACTTCAAAGTGGAGAAAACCCAGCTGCAGCTGGCCAGATACTATTTCTAGCCCGGCATGCAAGGGGACGTGCAGGGGCATGTGATTTTGTGCAGGACCTGCCAAACCATGAAATCATCGAAGCAAAAGTCAGCGCGACAGTTGCAACCGATTTCGCCACCTGAGCGTGCATGGCAGCACATGACGATGGATTTCGTCACGGGATTGCCTGCGAAGGACGGTTGTAATGACTCAATATTTGTCGTCGTCGATAAGCTTACGAAAATGGCCCACTTCGCCGCTTGCAAGAAAGCATCTCAGCCGAAGAAACAACCCGTTTTTTCATCTCAACCGTCATTTGAATCCACGGAATCCCATCCGCCATCATTTCAGATTGCGACACAAAATTCACCAGTAACTTTTGGTGTAACCTCTGGAAACAGTTTGGCACACGCCTGCAATTCTCCTCCGCCTACCACCCTGAGACTGACAGACAGACCGAACGGGCCAATCAGAGAATGGGGAAGCTGATTCGTGCCACCTGCGATGACATGGCCGCCTGGGAGCAGCGACTACCACTGATTGAGTTCGCGTATAAGAACGCCCCGTCAGCCACTACACGATAGACGTCATTCTACCTGAACTACGGGCAGAACCATTAAGTACCGATCACGCCCAACATCGAAAACTCAATACCACGAGCCCAACAGTTCGTCGAAATACTATAGAATGTCCGGGAACGAGCAGCTGAAGCCATTAAGCATGCGAATGCTATTTCTAAGCGCAACGCCGATCTACATCGGTGAGCACTAACTTATCAGGCCGGAGACTTAGTACTGCTCGACACATAGAACCTTCGACTGCCCATCGTCCCAAAACTTCGCCCTCGCTACTACGGACCATTTACCATCAACCACATGATATCTTCCGTTACAGCCCATCTACTGTTATCGACCACCTGGAACATCAGCCCATCATTCCACATGCGATTAATTCGACCATACATCGCCAGCACCAGTAAACTACCACGTCACCGAGTGAACCTGAACATTCTACCGCTCGCCGAGCCTACTGTCGAACATGCAAAAGTTCTTAGCCATCGGATCGAGATCCCTCGAGGGGACTGCCTGATCGAGTTTCTGATATCTTGGAAGGATCCGACGGCCCTGGAAAACAGTTGGGTGCCCCTGGCACAGATTGAGAATTACCCAGTGTTACGAGTCTACCTCCAATTACGCAATGTGCGCGACGTCGGCTGTCTTAACTAAGACCATTCCTTGGAGGGGGGAGGGTGTAAGGAAATGGTGTTTCCTTAGTACGAATTTAGTCAGTAAGGCGTACACTGCTATAACGGGGTTGCCGCACAACTCTGCCCCGAAATTCAAATTGCGGTCCCAAATGTGGTCTCCTGACTAGCCGCAGGCATTATTGCCCGCCTTGCTGTTGCATGCCTAGATCTGGGTGCTTCGCGCCATTTTACGAACCACACGTTGCAGCTCTACCGAGCCACGATTGTGTGCGCCTAGGCTAGCTATATCCATGCTCCCTGCTGTTTTTATGTTGCATCTGTTGTATTGTTTCCTCATGAATCAATTCTTCGACACACGCTCTTTGCGCTTCATTACTCAAATGAAAGCAAGGAAACTTGAAGAGAATTTCTTATGTAGCGTTCTTGTGTAAAGAACCTGCAGCGAGTGAATTTGCGAAGATGAAAATTCTCTGAGTCCGCGTTAGCTGAGGTCAAGGTTGCTGCACATTCCAGCAACCCATCCAATTCCAAGGCTATTTGACGTCCGACAGCAGCAGACATAGTCAGTCGAAATGAATGCTTGTAGTCGTCATACTTCCAAGCTCGTCCTAGCCTTCGGGAATCTCCCTGCAGCAGAACGCCGACTTTTTCAGCCAGGTTTCTCTTCCTGCATTTTTCCTGCTTTGCAGGCGTCATGAAGCCTTATCACGTCCCGCATGAAGACTTCATAAGGATTGTCAAAGTTTGTTTCTCAGCAGACAATGTATTACGCGATGATGTCTTTACAGATGAGGTGCTGCATTCATTCCAGCGAAGCTCCGGCATTATCAACCATTGGACGTCCGACCGCTGAAAGACCAAGCAGCTTTCTGGAATCTGCATTTTGCTTCTCTCGGGGTGCCTTTTATCGTGACCATGCAGCGAGGAAGGAGAGATACAGAATGGCTTCAGTCGAAGGAAGAACAGCATTGACGGAGAATGACGCTTCTGTCAACATTGCTTTGAGCGTCAGTGCTGGAGATGAAGAAACGAAGACTTCTGCAAGTGATACCGAAGAAATCCCTATTGTCTGTGACCATGCTGATGATCGTGAGCTCTTCTCGATTGAAGGATACAAAGGGGTACCGATTAAGGTGCTCCGTCCGACTTCAATGATCTTCAAGTTCACAGCTGGATTCGTCCAGCCAGCTCACCATAATATTTTGACCCATGACGTGTACCTGATCTCCGGATGCCAGATTGTTCAGAACGTGACGAAAGGAACCACTCTTGATGTTAATGCGGGCGATTTCTTGTCTACGCATGGAGGAGACGTGCGTCGTATGCTCTACCTGACAGAGCTGAGTTTTTTGTTAATTTTGATGGAACAGATCGTCAAACATAACTTACGCAGTTACTGTAGACTATATATGTTTGTGCCTTAGTGGGTACAACTCTCTAGACTATATTGCCTTGTATCTCCCCACTCTAGTCATTCTTCTTTCTGATATGGTATCACAGTAGGTTAGATTCCCCCCTAGCCCACCCACGCTTCCGCCCCCCAGGCCCTAGCCACCGTCGTGCCCCGCTCCTAGCTGGCCCCCCTGGCCGTTCGCGTCCGCCCCTAGCCAGCCCCCCTGGCCGTCGCGCCCGTCCCTAGCCGGCCCCCTGGCCGTCGCGTCCGCCCCTAGCCGGCCCCTTGGCCGTCGCGTCCGCCCCTAGCTGGCCCCCCTGGCCGTCGCGCCCGTCCCTAGCCGGCCCCCTCGCCGTCGCGCTCGTCCCTAGCCGGCCCCCTGGCCGTCGCGTCCGCCACTAGCCGGCCCCCTGGCCGTCGCGCCCGTCCCTGGCCGCCCCCCTGGCCATCGCGTCCGCCCCTAGCCGGCCCCTTGGCCATCGGGCCCGTCCCTAGCCGGCCCCCTGGCCATCGCGCTCGTCCCTAGCCGGCCCTCCTTGGCCGTTCGCGCCCGCCCTAGCCGACCTACTCGCCGTCGCGGCCGCCCCTAGCTGCCGTCGCGGCCGCCCCTAGCCGTCGCGACTACCGCTAGCCGCCATTGCGGCCGTTTCCTGCCGTCCCATGGCCGCCCCCAGCCGTCTCACGGCCGCCTCCTCGCCGTCGTGGCCGGCCCTACTTGCCGTCGCGCCAGCTCCTCGCCGGCCCCCGTTGCCGCCATTTGCTGGTCCCTCGCGTCTGCCGTCCGCCGGCCGGCTCCTGCATTCGCGTCGTCGCCAGCCCGCCGCCGCCTCGGGTTCGGCCCGTTCTTCCTGATCAGCACCGCCCTGCGAACCCCCGCCCTGCCCCTAGTCGGCCCCCCTGGCAGTTTGTGCCCGCTCCTAGTCGGCCCCCTGGCCGTTTGCGCCCGCCCCTAGCCGGCCCCGTGGCCGTTCGCGCCCGCCCCTAGCTGGCCCCCTGGCCGTCGCGCCCGCCCCTAGCTGGCCCCCTGGCCGTTCGTGCCCGCCCCTAGCTGGCCCCCTGGCCGTCGCCCCCGCTCCTAACCGGCGCCCTGGTCGTTCGCGCCCGCTCCTCACCGGTCCCTCGTGCCCGTCCCTCGTCGGCCCCGCCCTCTCTTCTAGCCGGCCCCGGGTTCACTACGCCACCGGCCCGTCTCTGACTCGTGCCCGGTCCGTCCTTCTCCGATCTGCACTGCCCTGCACCCCTCGGAGCTGCTCTCCACCGCACGGCACCGCAGTGCACCGCATTGCATCGCCCTGCACCACACTGCACCGCACTGCACTGCACTGCACCACCTTGCACCGCCCTGCACTGACTGCACCGCTCTGCATCGCTCCTGATGGCCGAGGTACTTTGCTTCGACGCTGAGGGTCAGCCGCTTGAGTTTGACGTGTGGCTGGTCGACCTCCGCCACCATCTCACTGGTCAGCGGCAGGATGGCCACTCGCTGTCTGTCCACCTTGACGGTACGCTCCCCTGCCCTGACCCCCCTGTTGCGCTGCCTGTTGACCCCTCGTTTGCTGAGCGTGAGTTCGCTGCCGCTGCTGCCCTTGCTCGCTCTGTCTGGCTGTCGCGTGACGCTGTTGCACAGCTTGCTATCAACCATGCCCTCCCACTATCTGAGCGCCCTCGCTTTAAGTCCGTCACGACTGTGCAGGCGTTCCTAGATACTGTTGTCCAGCGCTATTCCACCCCGCGTGCTGCCTCCGTAGGTCGCCTGATCCTGTCGATGCTTTTCCCTGACCTTGCGTCTTTCCTCACTGTCGCTGACCTTGCCGCCCACCTGCGTACGATAGACGCGACCTGGCGCTCTGCCTGCATCGAGACCTAGCTTAGAGCCCATCAGCCGCCCCTCTGCTCTGCCCTTTACCTGCTAGCCACCCGCCTCCCTGACTGTCTTGCCACTGCCCGTGACCGCTTCCTTAGCGTCCACCCTGGTGACCTCACCCTCATCGACTTTGTCGACACCCTGTCTGCCATAGAGATCCGCCACTGCTCTATCGCCCAAACTAGCGGTACTGTGCCGGTCCCCATCTTTCAGGGTTGTGCCCCTGCCCAGTGCACCTTCTCCGACGGTTCTGCTGCTGTGGCTGAGACTGCTGCTGCAGCGCAGTTCCGTCCGGGGAAGGGTCGCCGCCCCAAGGCTGGGCGCGGCGGAGGGGGTGGGGGTGCAGGTGGGGGTGGTAGTGGAGTCGGGGCGCCTGGTGGTGGCGCAGACGAGGGGATTGTCCGTGGTGACGCGGAGCAGCCGTCCCAGCAGCCACAGCCGTCGCAGCCGGACCAGCACCACCCGCAGCCACAGCCCCAGCTCCAGCCCCAGCAGTCACAGCAGCCGCAGCAGTCGCAGCAGCAGAGGCGGGCAAGTGGTCTCCCACCCGGGTGGCCTGGCGCTGGTGGCGGCGGTGGACGTGCGCGTGGTGTGCTCCCGGGTGGCAGTTCGGGTGACGGGCGCTGCCAGTACCAGCTCCTGACCGGTCCTCGCCGCGGCTCCGTGTGCGGTAAGACCGGTCACTCCTCTGTTCGCTGCTGCCGTCGCCTTGACGACCTGTTTTGCCTTCGCTTCGGCCCGTCACTCGACCTCCCTGACTGGTTCAGCTTGCTTCGCCGTAGTATTCCGATTTTTTATATGGACACGAATGAGCTTAGCTCTGCGCGGTATGTGCTGTATGCTGATGACTCTAGTGTGACTGGTTCTTACTACACCGTGTTGCCTAGTGTATGTGTGCCTAGTCTTGCCCCCCTTGCTGCTTCAGGCGTAGGACCTCCTGCCTTGTTTAGCCTAGGTTCCTCCGTCGCTGCTTCGACCCCGGCCGCCACTGCTGTGCTCACCTTCACCCTTGACTCTGGCGCTTCCCGGTGTTTCTTCCGCAACTCTACTGCACTGTCCCCGCTTGCTGCTCATGCTGCGGTTTCCCTTGCTGACCCCTCCTCCGGTCCGGTAGTCGCTCATAGTTCCACCGCCCTTCCCTACCCGGCGGCTCCTTTGGGCTCGCTCACAGGCTTGCACGTCCCATCATTTTCTAGGAACCTAGTTGGTGTTGGCTGCCTCCAGGACCTTGGCGTCACCACTACATTCCCAGGTCAAGAGTGGTTTGCTGTCTGTACTGAGGCCGCCACTGGTGCTCCCCTCGCTATGTTCCCCTGGGACCCGGTGTCTGGCCTGCTCACACTGGACACCGCACCCCCCCCGGTTCGGATGCCTCCCCAGGTAGCTGTGACGTCTCAGGTTGCAGCGGCCTGCTCGTGTCGGTCGCTTACTTACCCGACCCTCCTGTGGCACCACCGCCTAGGTCACCCTGCGCTCCCGCGTCCGTCACATGTCACAGCACGGTCTTGTCCTAGGTCTCCCAAGGTCGTTCCCCGAGTTGCCCCCCTCCACAACGCCACCGTGCACACCCTGCGTCGAGGGTCGGCTCCGCCGTGCCCCTTACTCCTCCTCGTTCCCCCCCACCGCCGCACCGCTACAGACCTTGCACATGGACGTCTGGGGCCCCGCCCCCATCCATGGACCGCGTCGCGAGCGCTACTTCCTTGTGCTTGTCGACGACTACACGCGCTACACCACGGTTTTTCCCCTGGAGCGGAAGGCCGACGTGCCTGACGTTCTTATCCCCTGGCTAGTCTCTGCGTGTGTCCACCGCGGTCTCCCTGTCCAGCGTCTTCACTGTGACCGTGGTGGCGAGTTTGCCTCCGGTGTCCTTGGTCGCTTCTGTCGTATGGAGGGCAGCACCCAGACGTTCACCCTGTCGGACTCGCCGCAGCAGAATGGGGCCGCTGAGCGACGCATCGGTTTGGTCATGGAGGTGGCTCGTACCTCCATGATCCACGCCGGTGCACCCCATTTTCTGTGGCTGTTCGCGGTTCGCTACGCTGCTCACCAGCTTAACGTGTGGCCGCACCCTCAGCGGCCGCAGGTTTCGCCGACCCTCCTTTGGACCGGGTCCCCTGGTGATGCGTCTGCGTTCCACGTCTGGGGCTGCCTTGCTCACGTTCGTGCCTCTAGCACGGACAAGCTTACTGCCCGCACCGTCCCCTGTGTCTTCCTTGGTTTCCCCCTTGACTCGTCCGACTGGCACTTCTACCAGCCGCCGTCCCACCGTTTCTTTCACTCCCGCGACGTTACTTTTGACGAGTCCGTTTTCTTCTACCACCGCTTTCCATACCGTGGTCCCCCGGTTACCTCCTCCCTGTTCCTAGTTCCCCCGTCCCTGGTAGCCCCAGCCCTGCCCCCCCCGCGTCCTGCCCCGTTCGGTGTGTCTCACGTCACTCCCCTCCCGTAGGTTGTCCCGGTTGAGGAGTCTGCTGACTTTGGTGGTCCTGCAGCCCAGTCCTTGCCGCCTGCCTCCCCCCTGGTGTCTTCTCCTCCTCCGCCGCAGCAGCAGTCATCGCCGCTGCCGCCGCCGTCGTCGTCGCCGCCGCAACCGCCGTCACTGCCGCAGCAGCCGTTCGTCGCCTCTGGTGGTGCTAGAGTTGGGAGTGGTACCGGTGCTGGCGAGCTTTCTGGCTCTGGGGGTGTTCGTGCCGGCCAGACCTCGCTCTTTGTTCGTGCCGGCCAGACTTCGTTCTACATCCTTGTCTACGTAGACGGCCTGGTCTTCGCCACAGCAGACAGGGACGCAATGGCCTCAATTAAGGCAGAGCTGCCGAAAGACACACCTACACTGATCTTGGAGAACTGCGCCACTACCTTGGCCTGCAAATCTCCAGGAACAGAGCAGCGCGCACCATCATCTTGACTCAGTCACACTTGGTGCGCCAGGTACTTCAGAAGTTTGGCCTTCAGTTCTCCTCCGCACAGCCCACTCCTCTGCCTCTAGACCACACGCTCTCCGCTCCAGTTCCTGAGGAGTCAGTAGAGCCCAGTGGTCCTTACGCACAGCTGGTGGGTTGCCTCATGTACCTGATGTCTTGCACTCGCCCAGATCTCGCATACCCTCTCAGCATCCTGGCTCGCTTTGTGGCCACAGGCAGACACCGACCGCAGCACTTGTCTGCCGCTAAGAGGGAGCGTTATCTTGCAAGTACATCTGGCATGGGGCTAGTGCTAGGAGGACGCAGGCCCGTGGTCCTTGCTGGACACACAGACGCTTCTTGGGCAGACGACGCCGAGACCCTCAGGTCCTCGCAGGGCTACTACTTTAGCCTTGGTTCAGGTGCCGTCTCGTGGAGAGCTACCCGCTCCTCATCTGTTGCCCAGTCCAACTGCGAGGCCGAGATCTACGCCGGTGCCATGGCGGCACAGGAGCTCCGCTGGCTGACCTTCTTGCTCACTGACTTAGGTGAGCGGCCTAGCTCTGCCCCGGTCCTGTACGCTGACAACATGGCCATGATCCTCCTGTGTCAGGAGCCTCGACTCGAGGGTAGAGCGAAGCACATCCAGCTGCGCTACTTCCTCCTGCGTGAGCTACAGCAGCGTCGCCAGGCTCGCGCAGTACACATGGCCTCCGGTGCCAACACAGCTGATATCTTTACGAAGGCGCTTACGCCTAAAGATCATTAGCGGCGTTGTTTACAGCTAGGTCTCGTTCCTGTAGTCTCTCACTTGCTAGGGCCTTGACTTTGTACTGTCCTTTATATATATTTTACCCTGACTGGCCTTGTGGCCTCTTCCCAGTGGCTGGACTAGTAGTGCCGCCCTAGTCTTGCCCTTGCCTTGTCTGTACACCTTTTGACTGGCCTTTAGACCCTTGTCTCAGAGGCTGGACTAGTAGTACTGCCTTGAGCTGCTTCTTCCATTGTCAGGCACTGCCCCTATATAGTCTAGGGGGTGTGTCAAACATAACTTATGTTGTTACTGTAGACTATACAGGTTTGTGCCTTAGAGGGTGCAGCACACTAGTCTATATTGTCCTGTATCTTCCTATTCTAGTCATTCTCTCTTTCTAACAACAGCACTCCTCCTTGTATCCCTATCTTTTTTTCTAGTTCTCTTTTCTCCCCTCAACTTTCCCTGGCCTAAAACCTCTCGCCATATCCATGGCTTCTCCTCCTACCTAGATCCTAGTTCTAGGACACCACCTTCCCCAGGGAGAATCCCCCCAATACCTTCCCTAGAAGAGAGAGAGGATTAGCAGGGTTATCCCAGTCCCACGACATACCCCCTCGCTGGGATAGTAAGTACACCAGGAAATGAACCCCGGATGGTTCTAATATCATGTCATTTAGTCACCAGTCTTAACTCTGGGACAAGGGATTACATCACGAGGGTTAGGGTCCATATATCCACTTTCCTCAGGCCTGATTAGTCACTTCAAAAAAAAAAAAGGCCTGACAAAACATGCCATGCCTCCAACCCAACCCTGAAAAACATAGGCTCTCACACGGGCGACCCTGAGCAATCAGAATCCCTAAAACCAATCTGAGGGCCTGGTCGGGATGCAATGGATCAGGAGCCCCGGTTGTGCCTGATAGAGCTCCATAGCCACAAATACTCGTCTGTCTACGATGCCTTGGATTTGAGCCACGCCACCATGTCATCACCATCCCGTGTCAGCCATGCAGCACGAGCCCTGATCGTCTCCAGCGTCCGGTCCAGCTCCATAGCTGCAGCCGGCACCGGATGGGCGGCAAAGAATGCCTCCGCATCACGAGCCTTGTCCTCAGTGGCAAAGCCCTTGAGGGGGAGAGCTGGGATGCGCTGCAAAAGCAGGAGGCAGAATCGGAAGGGAACAAAGCGAAAGAAGGGTTTGTGTCGTGAGCGTGACAGAGTCAAAATCCCGCAAACCCTGGGGGAGGGAGAGATGTGATGTGCTGTAGCTGCAGAGTATGGAGCAGAGAGGAGCAATTAAGAGTAGTGTGTTAGAATCTACGCAACCTCTCAAATGACAAATCTTATGGTTGATTGAAACATCGAGGCTCACCTTGGGAGGTGAAGACACGAAACGAAGCACCTACTGTGAGAGATCCTACTCGAAACTTTCAAGGAAAATGTCAGAGTATGCTGGATGGCCTCACGGTGAATAAGGCGGGGGCTGAGATGAATCGCGTGTGGATAGAATCAAAATGCTCCTTGAAATACTCCCATGCCTACTCACGGTTGTCAGCTTTACCCGCCATGGGCATGAAGACAATTGCAGAACCTAGTATACGAAATTCTACTTCGAGATTCTCGCTGGAAAGAAGGGCCTCACCGCGAATAGAGCCGGAGCCAAGACGAAGCGTGTGTGGATGGCATCAAAATGCTCCTTGAAATACTCCCATGCGTACTCGCGGTTGTCAGCATTACCCGCCATGGTCATAAACACAATGCTGCATGTGTGTGGGGTCGGACGGGGGACGGGGGGGGGGCACATGGCACGGTGGGGATGAATGAGTTAGTCGCTGAGGTGGCTCACCTTAAAGAGCGCAGCAGCAGAGGCGAAGCGGGCGTGGATGGTGTCGTAGTGCTCCTTGAAATAATCCCATGCGAATTCTCGATTGTCCGCATTGCCTGCCATGGTCATGAATACAATACTGCAACGGGGGGGGGGGGGGGGGAGCGGAGGTTGCGAGAGTGGATGGTGGCGTGCTATTCCTTGAAATATGCCCATGCGTATTCCCTGTTGTCCGCATTGCCTGCCATGGTCATCAACACAATGCTGTAAGGGGGGAGGGGAGCGGAGGGAGCGAGCGTGGATGGCGTCGTATTGCCTGCCAAGGTCATGAACACTAGGCTGTGGGCAATGGGGGTAAGGGGGGGGGGAACAGGGGAATATGAAGTGTCTCTTTCATAGTCCCACGCCAATTCAATGTTGTCTGCATTGCCTGGATGGTCTTGAATTCTAGGCTGCAGACGGTCGAAGAGGGGAGCAGCCAGCATGGTTGATGTCAGGCAACGGTTAAAACGAATGGCAGTTGAGAGATAAGGTGCCAGATCGTGTAGATCATGATAACACATGTAAAAAAACAGCAAAGTTACATTATACTTACTATTGGTCCTGGGCCTTCACTTCTGCTTCATCGAGCGCAAATGCGAGGAACTCCTTATAGAGGTCTCGGTTCTTCACAGAAGAAAGCGCTGCAAGACAGAGGACAGGAAGTTGTTGAGGAGGAGAGGAGAGGCGAAGGGTAAAAAACCCATTGAGGTCACGTTTCAGAGGAGAGCGCTGCAGAATCGGGCACCGGGATTAATTTCAAAAAGGGAAGAGAAGACAAGAAGGCAAGGAGAAAAGCCTGCGAGCGTTTACAGATGGTGCAATATTCTCAGGGGACAATGCTACCAAGCATGCGTTAGGAGGTTGTGAGTGCACATGATGTTATTGCTCAAGCAAGCACGCACCAACGAGGCAGTGAATCTTGAAGTCGGGAGAAGCAGCCTCCCCGTAGAGCTTCTTAGTGGCCTCCATCTCCTCCTTGCCTCCGTACTTCACAGCTATGGACATGACCAGACGGCGCAGGTCAGGGTTCACAGAACTGGAGACAGGGGGGGGGAGGGGGGGTAGTGTTGAGAGTGAGGGATTGTATCCGTGCGTGTGGCCCCCATCTCCTCCTTGCCTCCGTGCTTCACAGCTATGGACTCGACCAGACGGCGCAGGTCAGGGTTCACAGTGCTGGTGATTGGGGCAAGGGCAAGAGAACACAGGAGGGGATTATATCATGGGACGAGATTCTATGTTGTGGTGTGCGAGCACTATTCACTCACAAGACGTCGGCTGTGAGTTGCTTGAAGAGGTCCCGGCACAACGCGATGGATGGTGCTTGAATACACCATCGAGAGGCACCATTACCACGTGCAGCACATGCATGCACCATTCACATATGACACGTCAGCAGTGAGTTGCTTGAACAGCTCCTGGCACTTGGCGACAGTGGGGCATGCTAGAGGTGGCGTAAACATCTACGATACATTGGCCTTTGGAAACGACGACCATTCACTTACGAGACGTCGGCAGTGAGCTGCTTGAAGAGCTCCTGGCACTTGGCTATGGTTGGAGCGTGCTGGTAGCTGCCGAGCTTGCCCAGGACCAGAGGCCGCAGCATGGAGTCCAGGTGAGACTCGCTCTGCAGACAGGAGAAGAGGGGTTGCGAGGAGGCAGGCAGTCAAGGGAAGAACCAGAGAAGGGGGTTGGGGGAAAGGCGGGGCTGGTCTTGGCACTTGGCAGTCGTGGGGGCGTGCTGGTAGCTGCCTAGCTTGCCCAGGACCAGAGGCCGCAGCATGGAGTCCAGGTGAGACTCGTTCTGCCGTTTGGGGCGGGGGGTGGAGCTAGATACCAGACCAGGGGGGAGGGGGGTTTGGCACTTGGCAATGGTAGGGGCGTGCTAGTAGCTGCCTACATTGAGTCCAGGTGAGATGAGACTCGCTCTGCAGTACAGATGTGCATGTCTGTGTACATGCTCTACTCACCGGCTTGGGCTCCCACCCCAGCTTCTCAGCGATGGGGGTGGGGAGCTGGAAGCCAACAGCCTCCAAGAGGGACGGTCAACCCCCGTACCCCCCTACCCCCCTACCCCCTAACCCCCCTACCCCCTAACCCCCCTACCCCCTACCCGCAAACATACCCGCAAACATACCCGCAAACATACCCGCAAACATACCCGCAAACATACCCGCAAACATACCCGCAAACATACCCGCAAACATACCCGCATACCCACCCGCATACCCACCCGCATACCCACCCGCATACCCGCATACCCGCATACCCGCATACCCCCATACCCCCATACCCCCATACCCCCATACCCCCATACCCCCATACCCCCATACCCCCATACCCCCATACCCCCATGCGAACCAGCTCTACTCACCGCCTTGGGCTCCCACCCCAGCTTGTCAGCGATGGGGGTGAACAGCTGCATGCCCACCGCCTCTAGAAGGGGCTTCTGCTGCAGTGCGCCTATGAGGACCTCCAACTCGTTTATGTCCCCCGCCATCTGCGCCCATACAGTGTACCTGGACAGGTCAGAATAAGACACAGAACAAGGGCGATTTAGGCCATCTCCGGCTCGCCTATGTCCCCCCCCATCTGCGCCCATACAGTGTACCTGGTCATACACATGGACAGGAAGCACCTATGGAAAGATACAATTGGGTTTGAGAAGGGGCTCCTGCTGCAGTGCGCCTATGAGGATCTCCAACTCGCGTATGTCCCCTGCCATCAGTGCCAATACGGTGTACCTGGACACACAAAGAAACACGGGGAGAAAACATGCATGTGCGCACAGATGATAACAGGAGGATATGAGCGTGCACACGATTGTTTGTGTTCATGTCAAACCCCCCCTATGTGCCTCCCCCACCTCACTTTGAAGGACTCCCATCCTCACAAAGAATCTCCCCTGTTCACACTCACCCATCAGCCCCTTCGCAATGATTCACTCTGTCTCGTTCTTGAACGCCCATGCCAGCTGCAGCCGACTGGCTCGTCTTGACGACTTCCAATCTCACCCCCCTCCCCATCCCTCACACCCTACAGCCCGTACAAGGCACCCACACTACCTGAGCCGTATGAACTCACTCTGTCTCGTTCTTGAACGCCCATGCTAGCTGCAGCGCCTGGCTTGTCTTGATGATGCCCGCCTTGGCCAGAGCAAAGGCGTCCATGATAGAGCCTGGTGTGATGGTAGGGTCGACAAGAAGCAGGGGGGCAGAAAAAGGGGCAGAAGAAGGGGCAGAGAGGGAAAGAGAGGGGCAGAGAGGGGCAGAGAGGGGCAGAGAGGGGCAGAGAGGAGAAGAGTCAGGGAGAAGTAGCCAGAGACAAGGAGCGCATCAGACAGCGAGCAGCAGCGCCTGGCTTGTCTTGATAATGCCCCCCTTGGCCAGGGCAAAGGCGTCCATGATAGAGCCTGGTGTGATGGTAGGGTACAGAGCAGAGGGAAGCAAACAGGGAGGGAATTGGGAGACGGCTCATGAGCCGCCTGGCTTGTCTTGATAATGCCCGCAAAGGCGTCCATTATAGACCCTGTGACGGGGGTAGAGCGGGATTGAGAAAGATTTATACAACCAACAGCCACTCAGCCTGGCAAAGATTTATACAACCAACAGCCACTCAGCCTGGCACTCAGCCTGGCGCTCAGCCAGTCACAATCCACTCACCCAGTCGGTCAATGACGGGTAACTGAAGCGCCTCCACAGCCGCAGGGATCCCCTTCCACTGCCCCTCGGTATAGTTCACCCGGCATATCCCCGTCTGCCCACCATCTCTCTCAACCCCATCTCTTTGCCTCTACCATAACCAGACACACACTCACCCAGACGGTCAATGACAGGCAACTGAAGTGCCTCCACAGCAGTGGAAATCCCCTGCCACTGCTCCTCCGTATAATTCACCCGGAATCTCCCCGTCTGCCCCGCATTTTCAGCCCCCTCCCCATTCAACTGTCAATATTCTTCATGATACTCACCCAGTCGGTCAATGACGGGCAGTTGGAGCGCCTCCACAGCAGCGGAAATCCCCTGCCACTGCTCCTCCGTATAGTTCACCCGGAATATCCCTGTCTGCCCTGCGTTAACCCGCAGCCATCCCCCCTCCCCTTCCGGCACCACAAACCCCTCCGCCTCCCCTTCCTTCTCTGCCAGCACCACCGTCTCCAGCTTCCTGCTCTCCCCTCCCCCCACGCGCCCAGCCATGGCCGTCACAGGCACCCACCACAGCTGAGTATCCTCAGCCTCACTAGGCGCCCCCTTAGAGAGGAACCGGGTTTGTCTGAGGCGGACCCCCTGCTTGCCCGGGCTGGGGGGCAGGATGGAGAGGAGCGGGTAGCCCATCTGGGCCGTCCAGCTGGCCATCATCTCACGGACGGGCTTGCCCGAGGCCTCGGCTAGGGAGTTCCAGAGGTCCTGGGTGATGGTGTTGGCGTAGGCGTGCTTGGACAGGTAGGAATGCAGGCCCTGCAGTAGAGGAGGGGAGCAGCAGAGATATGTTGCATGCATGGCATTTCCAGAGGTCGTTGGTGATGGTGTTGGCGTAGGCGTGCTCGGGCAAGTAGGAATGAGGGCCCTGGGTTGTGGGGCGAGAGGGAACGAAAGTACAGCGTAAGGGGAGTCAGCCAGAGGTCATAACCTAGGCAAGGGGGGTCCAGAGGTCCTGGGTGATGGTGTTGGCGTAGGCGTGCTTGGACAGGTACGACATGGGCATGAGCCGAGCCTGGCTCGGCTCGGCTCGTCCAGGGGTCGAGCCGAGCCGGCTCGCCGTCGAGCCTGGCTCGGCTCGAGTCGAGCCGGGCACCAAACATGCCTGGCTCGGCTCGCATTTCTGTGGGCGAGCCAGGGCTGGCTCGACGGCGAGCCGGCTCGGCTCGACTCGCCTAGCATGCGCTTAAGCCAACAGTAGTGTGGGTGGAGCCTATGCAAGCACGCGTTGTTAAGAGAGGCGCGGGCTGCTTAAGATTTCTCGCGCGAACTAACCTAATGAGATACTCCTAGGCGCGCGGAATTCTAGGGTTCGCGAAATTGACGGGAAGTGGATTGTGAGGAGGAAGAAGGGTGCAAGAGGTTAGGTTGGAAGTTGTAGATGCAGTAGTGTGCAGTGCGGTTGAGCGGGGCAAAAGGGTTGGATGTGTTTTTGGTCGTCAAAGTTTGGGGTTGCGACTGGTTGAATTCGCGAGGTCGCAATGTCGCGGGAAAGAATTCCGCGTCAAACATTTTGGGCGAGCGTTTAGCGTTTACCCTTTAAACGCAGCGTTTAAACGATAAACGCTGCACCGCTAGAGCGATTTCGGGAACATAGACTAGGAGTTGTTGGCGGGAGAGAGAAACGGGAGACACGTTTTGTCGAGGGGGAAATTTACCCTTGAAATCGAGTGGCGAGCCACCTGGCTCGAAATCGAGCCGGGAACGAGCCGGCTCGACCCCGGCTCGACGAGGACATTGTGTACGAGCCGAGTCGAGCCGGCTGGCTCGACCGAGCCGAGCCGGCTCGGCTCGAGTCGAGCCAGATCCCAAAAAGAAAGGCTCGGCTCGTCATTTTGGCGAGCCGAGCCGAGCCGAGCCGGATATGGCTCGGCTTGTGCCCATGTCAAGGTACGAGTGGAGACCGTGGAAGGAAAAGGGGGGAAAGAGGTGACGTGTGAGTCGACTCAAAAGTCACCTCGTTACAATGTCACACAACAGGTACGAGTGGACACCCTGCGTGATAGGAGTCTAGTTTTGAGGCGCCTCAAAACTACAATGTCACACAACAGGTACGAGTGGACACCCTGCGTGATAGGAGTCTAGTTTTGAGGCGCCTCAAAACTACAATGTCACACAACAGGTACTAGTGGACACCCTGCAAGGAAAAGGGGGGAAGGAGGAAAGGCAAGTTGTTCCACAAGCAGCCTATCCCCCAAAGCCATGGACCGGCTTGCCCGAGAGCTTTGCTAGGCAGTTCCATATGTCGTTGGTGATAGCGTTGGCGTAGGTGTGCTTGGACAGGTACGAGTAGAGACCCTGCAAGCAACATAGGGGAAGAGGAAACGTGTTGTCAAATCAACACGTTTGACAGCATAGGGGAAGAGGAAACGTGTTGTCAAATCAACACGTTTGACAGCATAGGGGAAGAGGACAAACAGCTGAACCGAAGCTTCTCTGCGAAACTGAAGCCTCTCTACGAAACTGAAGCCTCTCTGCGAAACTGAAGCCTCTCTGCGAAACTGAAGCCTCTCTGCGAAACTGAAGCCTCTCTGCGAAACTGAAGCCTCTCTGCGAAACTGAAGCCTCTCTGCGAAACTGAAGCCTCTCTGCGAAACTGAAGCCTCTCTGCGAAACTGAAGCCTCTCTGCGAAACTGAAGCCTCTCTGCGAAACTGAAGCCTCTCTGCGAAACTGAAGCCTCTCTGCGAAACTGAAGCCTCTCTGCGAAACTGAAGCCTCTCTGCGAAACTGAAGCCTCTCTGCGAAACTGAAGCCTCTCTGCTAAACTGAAGCCTCTCTGCGAAACTGAAGCCTCTCTGCGAAACTGAAGCCTCTCTGCGAAACTGAAGCCTCTCTGCGAAACTGAAGCCTCTCTGCGAAACTGAAGCCTCTCTGCGAAACTGAAGCCTCTCTGCGAAACTGAAGCCTCTCTGCGAAACTGAAGCCTCTCTGCGAAACTGAAGCCTCTCTGCGAAACTGAAGCCTCTCTGCGAAACTGAAGCCTCTCTGCGAAACTGAAGCCTCTCTGCTAAACTGAAGCCTCTCTGCGAAACTGAAGCCTCTCTGCGAAACTGAAGCCTCTCTGCGAAACTGAAGCCTCTCTGCGAAACTGAAGCCTCTCTGCGAAACTGAAGCCTCTCTGCGAAACTGAAGCCTCTCTGCGAAACTGAAGCCTCTCTGCGAAACTGAAGCCTCTCTGCGAAACTGAAGCCTCTCTGCGAAACTGAAGCCTCTCTGCGAAACTGAAGCCTCTCTGCGAAACTGAAGCCTCTCTGCGAAACTGAAGCCTCTCTGCGAAACTGAAGCCTCTCTGCGAAACTGAAGCCTCTCTGCGAAACTGAAGCCTCTCTGCGAAACTGAAGCCTCACTGCGAAACTGAAGCCTCTCTGCATGAGAGTGTGCGTGGGATTCTTGTTAATGACGGTGTTGGCGCAGGTGGGCTCCGAGAGGTACGACAGCAGACCCTGTGAGGTTGTTCAGACTGTGAGGTGCCTCAAACGTGAGGATTCCCCAAAGGATCGGCTATAAATTTCGATGTGGATTTAAGTGTTCCAGAGGTCAAACCTCAAAAACCCAAAACTGACCCCCACCCGCACTCCCGCCCTTTCCTTATCCACGCATGGATGCACACATGGATGCACTGACCTTGTAACGAGGTGTGCACTGACTTTGATTATCCACGCATGGATGCACGCATGGATGCACTGACCTTGTAACGAGGTGTGCACTGACTTTGATTATCCACGCATGGATGCACGCATGGATGCACTGACCTTCTTAAAAGCATCGGCTCCAATGGCGGCCTCCAATTGCCGGATGACACAGGCACCCTTGGAGTAGCTCAGCGCGTCAAACACCTGATGGGAGGGAGGGGTCACAGACAAAGTGCAAAGTGGTTGGTAAAATAACCCCCCAAAACAATGGGATCGGCTCTGTGAGGGGCCCTTTTGAAGGCATCAGCGGCAGCGGCGGCTTCCAATTGCCGGATGACACATGCGCCCTTGGAGGAACTCAGCGCGTCAAACACCCTGCAGCAAGGGTATGAAAAACAGAGAGAGAGCAAAATCTATTTTTGAGGCGCCTCAGGGAAAAACGGAGAGAGAGCAAAGGGAAGAAAGGCCTTTGACTAGCCTAACGTATAAACCCTCAGTAAGGAGACACAACGTTTGGCTGGCCTTTGACTAGCCTAACGTTTTGAAGGCATCAGCAGCACTACTGGCAACCTCCTGTTGCCGGATGACACAGGCGCCCTTGGAGAAGCTCAGCGCATTGATCACGCAAGGGAATGGGAGGGTGAGGATGCGATGATACACAGCACCGTATTGGTATGCAGACACTTGCCCATGCCCATGCCCATGCCCATGCCAACACGTCCCACTGTCTGGAAAACAAAATGGCGGTGTTCCTCCTTGTGTCCACGCGTCCCTCCCACTCGGGGGCATTAATGTCCACGCCCAGCTGTCTTACCCCATCCCAACCTCCATCCCCGCCCTCATCCCCGCCCCCATCCCAGTCCATCCCCGCCCCTATACGCACCTGCTCGATCTCCTTGGGGTCGTTGATGGGCACTTCCAACAGGGTGAGACCCCAGAAGGGCATCAGTGTGCAGGCACGTGTCCATGTCGTTGCAGGCGAACTGCGTCCACACGTCCCACTCGGGGGGAAGATATAGCCCCATGTCAAGTACAACAGACCCACCTGCTCGATCTCCTTGGGGTCGTTGATGGGCACTTCCACAGGGTGCGAGCCCAAGAGTGCATCGGTGTGCAGGCACGTGTCCATGTCGTTGCAGGCGAACTGCGTCCACACGTCCCACTCGGGGAAGATGTGGTCGACGCCCAGCCACCCCACCCACGTGGCGAAACCCTCGTTCAGCCACAGGTCGTTCCACCACTGCATGGTTACCAGGTTACCAAACCACTGTAGCGGGGGGAGCGGAGGGACACAAGGACGGGAGTGGAAGATGGGTGAGAGAGACAGGCAGGCGGGAGAGCGGTTGATAGGAGTCTCGTTTGGAGGGGCCTCAAACCTGGAAGATGGGTGGGAGGGGCAAACAGACAGGGGGGAGAGCGGTTGTCCCTTCCTACAGGGCGCAGAGGTACATGGAATGGGGATTGTGTGCATATGAAATCAATTTTGTAGCCTCACCTGGTGTGCGAGCTCGTGGGAGATGACGTAAGCCACGCGCTGCTTGGTGGCAGCAGGCGCACTGCCCTCGTCCACCAGCAGAGCCGTCTCCCTGAAGGTGATGAGGCCCCAGTTCTCCATGGCGCCCATGGCGAAGTCAGGGATGGCTGGGGAGGTGGGGGGGAGGCAAGGTTGCGGAAGGAGAAGACTAGAGGAGATTAGGCAAGGTAGAACACACCGAGAGCCGTCTCTCTGAAGGCAAGGAGGCCCCGGTTCTCCATGGCGCCCATGGCGAAGTCAGGGATGGCAGCACGGGGAGTATGGGAGGAGAGGTCCGCCTTGGGCAGAAGGTACTTGATTCCGAAGTAGTCCTCAAAGAACGTGATGACCTTGCAGGCTGCCTCGAATTGCATGTATGCTATGAGGTGACTTTTGAGTCGACTCAAAAGTATCCTATGGTCACATGCGCAATAACGGCCAGGCGCACACTGAACACATACCAATGAGGTCCGCCTTGGGCAGCGGGTACTTGATTCCGAAGTAGTCCTCAAAGAACGTGATCACCTTGCACGCCACGGACAAGGCGAACCTTCCCTGCTCCTTCCTCCCAGGCGTCGTGTAGATGTTCACCTGTGGCACACCCAGAGGTCAGCAGCAGAAGAGAGAGGGTTAGGTTCATGGATTATCACGCTTCACATCAGGTACATGCTCATTACAGGACTCTCAGCAAAGCTCTCAGCAAAGCTCTCACCACACCAGGGCTCTCAGCACCTAATCCCAGTGCACACCACATACAGTCACACCCCTTATCTCTCTCCCATTCTCTCACCAGCATACCGTTGCTGGTCTTGTCCGACACGCACTTAACCTCCCCCACCACGAACGCCAGCAGATACGTGCTCATAACAGGGCTCTCAGCAAACCCTGACCCCAATGACACTCCACTCCAAGTAACCACACCCCATACATAAATACCCCTTATCTCTCTCCCATTCCCTCACCAGAGTACCGTTGCTGGTCTTGTCCGAGACGCACTCCACCTCCCCCACCACGAACGCCAGCAGATACGTGCTCATAACAGGGCTCTCAGCAAACCGAACCACCTCCGACCCGTCCTCCTGCTTCTCCCGCCCAACCTCGTCCATATTGGACAAGCCCTGCAACCCGGCCGGCACGCGCAGGGACACCTCGAAGGTGGCTTTGGCTGCGGGCTCGTCCCAGCAGGGCAGGGCTTGGCGCGCTCCTACAGGCTCGAACTGAGTGGTAACCATCCACTGCTTCTGGCCATCACGCATGTAGGATGCGCCTGAATGGGGGCGCAGAGCAGATGGGGCAAGGGAGGGGCGCTATCAAGCCCTGCAACCAGGCCAAAACGTGGAGGGACACCTCGAAGGTGGCTTTGGCTGCGGGCTCGTCCCAGCAGGGCAGGGCTTGGCGCGCGCCGACTGGATCGAACTGAGTGGTACCATCTCAATACCCACAAGGTAGAACTTGACGATGCTGTCATGCATAAAAAAAAACTCGATATAAACCATCTCAAAAAACCAGTTACAATAGACTATATTGTCGTTGTGAATACCCGTGTACTCAATATAAGCCATACCGACAGTCACTTACGGTAGAACTTGACAGTGTCATGCATGTTGTCATTGTGAATCCCAGTGTACTCGATATAAGCCGTCTCAGCAACTACTTACGGTAGAACCCGACCATGTTGTCGTTGTGAATCCCGGTGTACTCGATCCTGAGCTTCGCAGGCCCGCCACTCAGCTGCTGCCCCTCCGCCAACACGAACCTTCCTTCCTGCCTCTCCTTGTCCAGCTCAACGGCCGGCACGCCATCCGCACCCGCTGTGAGGAGCTTGCCGCCCGTTGTCAGCTCCACCTGGAGGGGAAGAATCGTGGTGCGAAAGAGTAGAGCGGAGAGGACACAGGGGACTGGTGAGGCGCGAACCTTCCTTCCTGCTTCCCCTTGTCCAGCTCAACCGCCGGCACGCCATACGTTCCTGCTGTGAGCCAGCAGCGGAACCCCTGGTGTGAGCTCCACCTAGAAATGGGAACCGTGGAGGAAAAGCAGGGAGGAAATAGTACAAAGGATATCATACGCCTGCCGTGAGGAACTAACTACCAAAGAAGCACCACTCGCGCTTGCCGTAGAAACATCCACGTGGACAGTGTCGGGAATTAGACAGTCGTGGAAAAGACGCGAGGGGTCTATTTTCGAGGCGCCTCCAAAATAAACATCCACGTGGACAGTGTCAGGAATTAGACAGTCGTGGAAAGACGCGAGGGACTTTTGAGTCGACTCAAAAGACATCCACGTGGACAGTGTCAGGGATTAGACAGTCGTGGAAAAGGCGCGAGGGTAATATACGCGACATCGGGACGTGAGCTTGCGAGTGCCATCAGCCGGTAACGATTTGAACTTCTGTCACCAGAGGACATGAAGAGAATTGGGATGGAGTGTTGGAAGCCCTAATGCAGCTGCGGGCAGCCAGGCGTCAATTTAGCATTCCTTCATCGAGTTGGCTTCCATAACGCGACGCATCTACAATTCTCGCCTGACATAGAAATAGATCCAGTCACTATGCGCTTATCTTATGCCTTCCTTTGGAGACATTAAGTTCGATTAAGTTCGATTGCCTTCCTTATGCCTCGCTTTAAAGACATTGAAATTGACTCAGTCGCGTTGAAACGGATTCCGTCACTATCCGCTTATCTTATGCATCCGTTCGCAAACATAAAAAAGAATTCAGTTACAATCCGCTTACCTTGTGCAACTCCAGCTCCTGCGCGTGGAATCGAATCTCGTTCGTCGGCTCGACCACGTCTAGATCGACGGTCACGATGCCCTTGAACTTGAAGGTTTCCAGATTTGGCTCCAGATGAAGCACATACTTCTTAGGCTTCACGGACGTCGGCAGCAGCACGGACGCCATAGTAACGGGAAGGCGTGAATAGGTCTAAGCGATACGGCCTAAGCACAGGAGAGAGCAAACCAGCGACGCCAAACGGATGCGGAAATGCGAAGTCGTGCTGGAATGGAAAGCCTTGACGCCGGATTCCAATCTCGCAAGCCTGAAATTTACCTTAGATTTGAGTGAGATTCAATATTCCAGCCCCCCAGCAGGATTCCAGAATCCGGCAATGTTCAAGTTTGTGCAACGAAAGCCATAATTTCCAGCTCTCGACACCCTTCTCGGGCTGATGAATATACATCGGGGAAACCCTAAGCTAAGTTTCGTGCTGTACTGCTACAATAGGTGTCCGTCGGTGTTTCGCGTGCACACATCACAAATTTGAATGGCATAGTCTGTACTTACGTATGGACATAGTCTACATGAGCTAGATCCGGAAATGTTTTTTCCTGCATGGGCATTCATTACACGCAGTGCCGCGTTCGGGCTGCATCGGAAAACTCTTCGATTGGTTCCAGAAGGAAGAGTCGACCATGCTGGAATCAGGTGGAGGTGACGTACCCAGTGATTGAATCCACACCACGTGTTCGTCCTCCCCTCTTTCTTTGCAACGAAGTGTCCGCTTCATGGGAGACTAAGTGCTCAAATCCTACTACACTAGCGAAGCAGCTGGGAAAATAACTGAATAATATAAAGAAGAGTGCTAATTCGCAAGCTTGTGTAGCACTATGGCTGACACGCGTGTTCACTATTTAGAGCTGCAACATTGTTCCAAACATTCCTTCTCCAACTGCATAATTCCATTTCTGTTCAGTCCTAGGTTGTTCAGGTTTTCCAAGGCTTGAGAAATGATAGATCTATTGCTCCACTCAATCGGCAGCCCACCAACAAATGAAAGAGTACTCTACAAATGCAGAGTAATGGTTCACCAAGTAAGTGAACATAGATCCTGCATTTGTCTACCAACCTAACCATTACCCCTACCCATCACCACCAAACAATATATACCCACCACGGTTCCTCCGCCATATCCCATCCAGCATAAGTGAGCTGAATTCCTAGTTGACAAACCACTCCGCCCTGCCCAAGCCCGAGCTTACAGGCGCTTCCACCACGGCTTGATAAACTCAAACTCGCCCTTCGCACAACCTGCAGGATACGTCGCGGTGTTGAAAATCGCATAGTAGTTCGTAGGAATATGGATCATCGCGTCAATGGTGTCCTTGAGCGTGCCGGCGCCGACGGTAATCGTGCTGGCCTTGCTCCACTTGCCCTTGAACCGGTACTCGTAGGGGATGTACTTCTGGAGGAACTTGAACACGCGGAGCTCGTACGTGGTGTTCGTGTACGTCTGGCCTGCGGCCAGGTCGATAACCACGCTATTGTCGGCCGCGCTGTTGACAGTGAACGCGGTGGGTTCTCCGACCTCCTTCGTCTCGGATTCAGCGCCGAAGCGGATGTTGTAGTCGTCGTCCTTCCTGCTCACGGAATCGCCAGGGTTTAGAAAACCATTCGGTATGAGACCATTCCAAATGGTTTGGATGTGCTGCAAATCCGTTGATGGGGAAACGAACCCTCGGTAACGAAGGTACCAGCGATGGGCACGTGATTTAAGAGCCACATTTCTGCACATGATTTCTTACTTGTATATTGCCATGTAGACATAACCGTCTGACACCTTGCTGGCGCCGTCCACGTGGTCCAGCTCTGCGTAGAGCGAACCCTGGTAGACTCCCAGGAACACGTCGTTCGTGTGGATCTTCTGCAGCTGAGTGCGCATGCCCGGACGCGCGAAACCTGCAAGAAAATATTGCCGGGAGGAAGTAAGTCAGCTTGCACTCTGACGATTCACTCTTCAAATACCGCGACACGAGATGCTGTTTGACATGTACTCGTAATGTGGTTGAAGCAGGAGATGTTTCACGGAGACCTACCTACTGCGGCGAGGCATGCTAACGTGACGGCGAAAATTGCAAGTTTCTGAGTCATGGTGGCCTTTCTGGCAGATTTAGGAAGCGGAGGCTCGAAGGTAGCTTTGTTCGAGATGGTCCACGATGGCTGTGTTGAATGATGTTCTCGAGGCTGAAATGTCGAATTTATGCATTGGGTGAATATGTCATTCCTGAGTGACATTGCGGCACGCCGCATTCCGAGCCGCGCCATGCTGTGTAGCACACGGTCCAGCTGCCGAAAACGCGAAGTGAGATGCCCCTTCCTAGCCACATTTCTTTAGGCCGGTGCATAACTTGTGAGAAAGATCTGAGAGTTTGTGACAGTAACGTAACGATGTGTGAAACGCTATTGACAGTTCGGTTGTGGATTCGCTCAGCACCGCCATCCAATAGGAAGCTACGCCTAGCTCCGGCCTCAACCTAGAAACTGGTCGCGCAATCCCAACAGAATGGCCAACACGTTTTCTCGGTGGAGCCCAACATCCAGTGCCTGATCAATAATCTCAATGGCTAAGTATACAGTGGCCTGATACTCTAGTAAGCTATTAGGGATGCGACAACTTGAAGACAACTCTTACTATTCATAAGCACTAAGGTTCATAATATGTTAATCGTCTTTTGCCTCTAAGACTACGTTGACTGTCATTTCCTTGTCACCCCTCAATACAGTGACGGCGACCTGCACATGCGACACCTCCATCAGCAATCATGTAGCACGGCAAGCATAGAGGCATTTTTCCAACCCGTGGCCCTATAATATGCACACTCACCGTGTCACCCACTTGGCAATCATCCAGCGCCCTGTAGAGATCGGTCCCGCTGCGCACTTTATGGTTATCAATGGCGGTTATGATGTCGCCCAAAACCAACCGCCCAAAGTTGTCTCTAGACGTGGGCCGGAGGCCCTGGAAGATGGGTGAACAAATGTACGGAAAGGTGGAAAGGAAATGAATGAGATGCAAACTAGGGGTGCATGTGGGACAAGTCAATGGCTGGAGCAAGTGAAGCAGGCAGGCATCTTGGGGAAACAAGAAAATAAGATGGCTGCCTGTTTCACTTGCTCCAGCCATTTGACTTGTGTGAACTCATGTCGAGACATGAGAACTCATGTCGAGACATGTGAACTCATGGCTTTGCCTGCGGGCTCTGAGGGAGGGGCATCGAGCTCGAGCACCCCATCGAACCCCAGCTGCTCCACTTCCTCCTCGGGAGTAAAGGAAATCGTCAGGAGAGGCCTCCTGCTGCTCACTTCTCGTTCTCGTTTTAAGCATGTGTTACTAGAGTCGCTCTCAAGATACACTCACCGCTTTGCCTGCGGGCCCCGAGGGAGGGGCGTCCAGCAAGAGCCCGCCATCCACCCTCAGCTGCTCCACTGTCTCCTCGGGCGCAAAGTACATGCCCAGGAGCGGCCACGCGATTACCACATGCATATCTCCCTCAGTATAATCATGCTGTCTGAGCTTACAGCTTCATAATAGATGCCCATCCACCCTCAGTATAATCATGCTGTCTGAGCTTACAGCTTCATAATAGATGCCCATCCACCCTCAGTATAATCATGCTGTCTGAGCTTACAGCTTCATAATAGATGCCCATCCACCCTCAGTATAATCATGCTGTCTGAGCTTACAGCTTCATAATAGATGCCCATCCACCCTCAGTATAATCATGCTGTCTGAGCTTACAGCTTCATAATAGATGCCCATCCACCCTCAGTATAATCATGCTGTCTGAGCTTACAGCTTCATAATAGATGCCCATCCACCCTCAGTATAATCATGCTGTCTGAGCTTACAGCTTCATAATAGATGCCCATCCACCCTCAGTATAATCATGCTGTCTGAGCTTACAGCTTCATAATAGATGCCCATCCACCCTCAGTATAATCATGCTGTCTGAGCTTACAGCTTCATAATAGATGCCCATCCACCCTCAGTATAATCATGCTGTCTGAGCTTACAGCTTCATAATAGATGCCCATCCACCCTCAGTATAATCATGCTGTCTGAGCTTACAGCTTCATAATAGATGCCCATCCACCCTCAGTATAATCATGCTGTCTGAGCTTACAGCTTCATAATAGATGCCCATCCACCCTCAGTATAATCATGCTGTCTGAGCTTACAGCTTCATAATAGATGCCCATCCACCCTCAGTATAATCATGCTGTCTGAGCTTACAGCTTCATAATAGATGCCCATCCACCCTCAGTATAATCATGCTGTCTGAGCTTACAGCTTCATAATAGATGCCCATCCACCCTCAGTATAATCATGCTGTCTGAGCTTACAGCTTTGCCCGCGGGCCCTGAGGGAGGGGCGTCGAGCACGAGCACCCCATCCACGCCCAACTGCTCCACCGCCTCCTCGGGCGCAAAGGAGATGCCCAGGAGAGGCCGCACCACCTTGCCGTTCTCGATGATCTGCTCCACTATGCCGCTGATCTGATGGGGGGCGGGGGGAGGAGGAGAGCGTGGGTGGGGGGGTTAGGAAGGAAGGGGCATCAGACGGGTGGATACAGGGCAGGCTGGATACGAGGTCGCACCACCTTGCCGCTCTCAATGCTCTGCTTTACTATGCCGCTGATCTGATGGGTTGGAGTGTGGAGGGAGGGGGGGAGAGAGGAGGGGGGAGGGGGGGAGAGAGGAGGGGGGAGGGGGGGGAGAGGAGGGGGAGGGGGGTATGAAGGAATAAGGGACATCGGACGGGCGGATACGGGGCAGGCTGGTCACTGAGAAGATGCGCAGAAGAGGCCGCACCCTTCTCAATAATCCGCTCCACTATGCCGCTGACCTGATGGGGGGGGTGGTGAGGGACTGTGGATAGGGCAGTGTGGGCTGGGATGGTTAGAACTGAGGAGATGCCCGGGAGAGGCAGGATGAACTTGCTGTTTGCTATTATCTTCCCCACTATTGTGCTGATCGGAAGGGTTGCGTTGTGAAGGAAGGGGAAGTGGAAAGGGAGATGTGGAGCGGGCTGCATGGATGGTTAGAACTGAGGTGATGCCCGGGAGAGGCTGCACAACCTTGCCGTTCTTGATAATCTGCTCCACTATGCCGCTGATCTGATGGGTTGGAGGACGAAGAAAGAAGGAGCATCAAACGGGTGGATACGGGGTAGGTAGGTACTGAGGGGATGCCCGGGAGAGGCCGCAACACCTTGCCGTTTGCTATTATCTGCCCCACTATGCCGCTGGTCTGATGCGGAGGGGGTCTGGGAAGGGGCATCAAACGGGTGGATACGGGGTAGGTGGGTACTGAGGGGATGCCCAGGAGAGACCGCACTACCTCGCCAATGTTATGCAATAAAGTCACAAATTATTACAAGCACAGTAAGCAAGTATCATAACCCACAGAAATAGCCGTGTTGATGCCCGTGTCACTCTCTACAACCTCTCTCCCTCCGCCTCTATATGTTTGTATGAAGCACAGTAAGCACCATTACTCACAGAATCAGCAGGGGTGGCAAATCCAACGCCGGAGGAAGCGCCGGAGGGAGAGTAGATCCCCGTGCTGATGCCGATGCTACTCTCTGATTCTTGGCACAATAGGCACTACAAGAACTAGAACTCACAGAATCAGCAGGAATGGCGAATCCAACACCAGAAGAAGCGCCGGAGGGCGAGTAAATAGCCGTGTTGATGCCGATCAGGCTGCCACTAGAGTCCAAAAGTGGCCCACCGCTGTTGCCCGGGTTGATAGCAGCATCCGTTTGTATCACGCCCTGTATTGGCCGCCCCGTTGCTGCTGACTGGATCTCTCTCCGTAGGCCACTACGGATATTGCAGAGAGGGAAGAGGATGGACCATGGAGGAAAGGGAGAGGAAAATTGCGGAGGGAGGGAATAGAGGGGAGAAGGGGAAGGTAGAGGAGGAAGACTGAGGGAGAGGAAAGCGAGGAAGGAGAGAAGCGATGACGGACATAGGGGAGGAGCCATTTGTAGACCGACCTGGCTCATTTGAAGTAAGAGGGAAGTTACCACAAGAAGACAAGAGCAGAAGTTCCCGAAAGGAAGGGTTTTTGAGTCGACTCAAAAGGAAGGGGGTGTGGAGTGGAGAGAGGAGATTGTGTAATGAGTCGATTTTTGAGTCGACTCATTACACACGTGAGGAGATTGAGGAAGGGGAGAAGCAATGATGAGGGCCGGCAGTTGTAGGCTGACCTGATAACGCCTGATGTAAGAGTGTGGTCGAGACCAAACTGTAGACAAGGAGACAAGAGCAGAAGCAGTACACGCAAGGCGTGGGGAGGAGGGGGGGAAAAAGAGGGGCTTGGAGAATTAGTTGGGGAAACATGGATTTGATTGGTTCAGAAGGGTTGAGGGAGGGGGAAAATTAGGGGTTCTTTCGCAGTCTTAGAGTGAGTGGGGGGGAGGGAAGGGGGGAGGGAAGTGGGGAGAAACGATTTGTGCAGATGAGGATGTGTGAGGAAAGAGCGAGTGGGGTTGAGGGAGAGTGAGTATGGGTGAGGGAGAGTGGGTGTGAGTAAGGGGAGAAGGTGTGAGTGAGAGAGAGTTGGTGTGAGTGTGAGAGAGTTGGTGTGAGTGTGAGAGAGTTGGTGTGAGTGAGGGATAGTAGTAGTGGGTGTGAGTAAAGAAGGGTGAGACGCATAGGGCTACCAATAGCAAGTGGTAGCCCTACGCGTCTTTACGCATAG
Organism: Closterium sp. NIES-67; assembly: GCA_027943415.1. Lineage (NCBI taxonomy): Eukaryota > Viridiplantae > Streptophyta > Zygnematophyceae > Desmidiales > Closteriaceae > Closterium > Closterium sp. NIES-67. The sequence continues at coordinate 481,054 of BQMB01002342.1, forward strand.
GACAAAGACCCTTCGCCCAACCAATGACTTTCGAGTCGACTCAAAAGTCAGAGGTCTGATGGCGATCCGAAGGTGACGAGGTGTAACGACTCTCGAGGGGACTACCAACTGCACTGCACCTGCCCAACTCATAGGTTACAGAGTTACTGGAGTTACTCACAGGGCTGCAGCACAGCACCCCTCCCAGGGTTACCGATGGCGAAGACCCGTTGGCCGACCATAAGATCCGAGGACGACCCGATGATCACTGGATGGATGGAGCCATTTCCTAGGGGGGTTACCAACAACACTTTTGAGGCGCCTCAAAAGTCATTTCCGAGGGGGGTTACCAACAACACTATGCTACCGGATTGCTGAGTATGTTACTCACCGGGTTACCGATGGCGAAGACCCGCTGCCTGACCATAAGATTGGATGGTGACCACCGGGTGGAGCGACTCCTGAGGCGGGTACTAACTGCGCAAGTCTACTGAATTACTCACAGGGTTACCAATGCCACCATGCACAGTGTTACTACATCACTCACAGGGTTACCAATGGCAAAGACCCTTTGCCCGACCATAAGGTCCGAGGACGATCCGATAGTGACCGGGTGGAGCGACTCCCAAGGGGCGTTGATTCGCAGCACGGCCACGTCCTTGTCCTCGTCGCGCCCCACCACCTGCGCTGCGTGCACCGAGGAGTCTGAGAGGGTGACCCTGCACGCAAGCCAAATCACACGGGGTGACTCTATTTTTGAGGCGCCTCAAAAATAGACTCCTCACGTCCTTGAACTCGTCGCACCCCACCACCTGCGCTGCGTGCACGGAGGAGTCTGAGAGGGTGACCCTGTGTGCCGTGCCGAGAAGGGAAGGGAAGGGGAGAAAGTGGAGAGGAGGAGAGTGGGTGAAGCTGATCTTTAGTGCTGCACGTCCTCGTCGTCGTTGCACCGCCACTTGTCCTCGTCACTTGTAGGAGCCACACTCGCTATCACGTGGTAGATAAAACTTGGTCAAGATGTGCCCCATCTCGTCCCGAATGAAAACAGTTTATTTTGAGTTATCTCATATGGGACGAGGTGTATCAGCCGCACTCGCTATCACGTGGTGGTTGGAACTTGGTCTCGATGTGCCCCATCTCGTCCCATATGAAACCACTCGCTATCACGTGGTGGGTATTTTTCAGTCATATGGGACGAGGTGTATCAGCCACACTCGCTATCACGTGGTGGTTGGAAATCAAAATACACCTCGTCCCATACGAAACCACTTTCCAACCCCTGCGGCACCTCCAGGCTCCAGCACCCGTCGAGCGTGCCGCACCAAGTCTCACCTTATGTCAGCAGCAGCGGCGATCACGCGGTAGCTGGTCACGATGTGGCCTAGCTCGTCCCATACGAAACCACTTCCCGACCCCTGCGGCACCTTCAGCACGTCGAGCGTGAGCGTGAGCGTCGAGCACCTCCAGCACACCTAGCGTGAGCGTGAGCGTCGAGCACCTCCAGCACACCTAGCGTGAGCGTTCCCTGTCGCGCCAGCGACTCGCGTCTCACCTTACATCGGCCGCATTGGCGATCACGTGGTAGTTAGTCACGATGTGGCCCAGCTCGTCTCAGATAAACCCGCTGCCCGACCCCTGAGCCTGCCCGCGGCACCTCCATCACGCCGAGCGTGAGCGCAGCATCCTCTCCACGCAACTGTCTCATTCTGCCTCAAGCTTACGAGCCCACGTCGAGCGCCAGCGTTCCATGTCTCGCCTTACGTCAGCGGCATTGGCGATCACGTGGTAGTTGGTCACGATGTGGCCCAGCTCGTCCCAGATAAAGCCGCTGCCCGATCCCTGGGGGACCTCTAGAACTCTACTCTGTAGGGGAATCGAGAGGCCTCAATAAACACCCTCATCTCACCTTATATCGGCCGCATTGGCGATCACGTGGTAGTTAGTCACGATGTGGCCCAGCTCGTCCCAGATAAAACCGCTCCCAGATCCCTGCGGCACCTCCAGCGCGTCGAGCGTGAGCGCGTCGCGACTGACGGCGAGTCAGAGATTCGTGATGGGGAGTCGGAGACCAGCCGTTTCACGCACGCGCACGACACAGACCCAGGATACTCCCAACCAAGCATAAAACACTCGGCCACCTAAGGTCGAGATTCTAGAAACTAGGCCACCTCGTGCCTCACCTTATATCGGCCGCATTGGCAATCACGTGGTAGTTGGTCACGATGTGCCCCAGCTCGTCCCAAATAAAACCGCTCCCGGATCCCTGCGGCACCTCGAGCACGTCGAGCGTGAGCGCGTCGCGACTGACGGCGAGATTCGTGATGTTAACGACCGACGGCGTCGTCTCCTTGAACAATCGGACGGTCGCGATCTCGTCCTGCGACAGCGTGCGCGGCGGCGCCGCCACGTAAGCGAGCGCGGGATGCGGCGACGCGGAGAGGACCAGCAGCGCGATCGACGCCGACGCGGCCAGTTTCCGCCAATCGGAAGCCGCCGATTTCAGCCAATCAGAAACAGTCGATTCCGGCGAATGGGAAGAGAGAAAAAAGGAGGAGGAGAAATGGGAGGAGAGAAAGGAGGAGCCTACGCTGTCGCGATGCAGCTTCTGCGAAAGCGCGTGCCGCCATTGCGCGACAACGCGACGCGCGGCTGAGACTAAAGCGGCGGCTCTGGTCTCCTGAGATGTTCCGATATCGCAGTCTGAGTTCGACTGGCTGACTTCGCGATCCCCGTTATAGACAGAAAGAGGCGACGAAACGACGCGCGATAAAGATGACGATGCGCCGATATTATCCTCGCTATTAACCTTTATAAATACGCTATCGCCCGGTTTCGAAGGGGACGCGATATCCCCGCTATTAGCCTTTTGGTCGAGCGCCTGAAGCGCGGCGCGCGGGGAATAAAAGTGTTGGTCCCCTTTCTCCCCTCGTAATGCTGGTAACATTACCCGGGGGTGCTGCTCCCCCGGTTCGGGCGTTAATCCTTTATTCCCATCGAACGGGTGCTGTTCCTCCGGTATGGACGGGCTAAACGCATCGGGAGCATCTCTGCCGTTCGATGTCGGCAGAGAAGCTCGCGCTGCGGACCCAGAAACTCCTGATGACGCCACGTGGCGGTTCTTGAGTGGCTGAGACGTTCGCAACGTGCAATGGCTGGGATCGGCGGGTTTCACGATTAAAGGCTTTAATCGAGAGCAGCGGGGCGGGAGGAAGGGACCATGCGACGACGACGACGACGAGCTGGTTACCCTATTGCGAGAGGACGGCAATGACGATCCTGCTCGTGCGCGAACGACGTGCGACGCGGGAGCTGCGGCCATGGCGATGCCACCAGGCTACAGTCTATTCCTCCCACTTGGCAGAGTTTCCAGACTAAAAACACGGGTCAAGTAAACTCTCGTACTGTACGTAACAAGATAACACCACCACCCCGCTCCCACTCTCCCGGGATTACCCGCAACGATCAGATTAGCTGACCCGCCTAATCGCGCCGCTCGCTTTCTCGCGCCCATTGCTTTTTTGCGCCCCTAGCTCTTCCCTCCATTCTGTAACCCGTTCCCCTCAATATTCCCGGTCGCGCGCTCCCCGATTTTGCGGATTTGTCCCTCAATTATCCCGATTCGCCGCCCTCCCTCCCCCAACCCGCTCCCACTACACAACCCCCTCCGCCCGCCCGCCCCCCAAAAACCCCCTCTACCCCCTCTCCCACCCCCCATGCCCCCCAGCCCACACCCCCACACACCCCTTCTCAGCAAATGCGGCGCATGCACGGGGTGGAAAACCGAAATCGAGGTGAGGCGAACCGAAACGAGCGACGATGAGAGATGATCATGCGATCTCATGTGTGGCCATGCGACCTGTGCGGAAACACCAGCTCCGACGCAGAGATGCTCGTCCACCACACCGAACGAAGCCAACACGGGAAGAGATCAACGAGGGTCAAGAACATTGGCAGGGCGATCAAAATGCTTCAGTTCGCGGGCAGAAACCTATCCGGAAACAACAAGGGCCCCGAGAATGGCATGCGGGCCGCTATGGGTTCTAGTTTTCTGGGCAGCCCAAAAATATATATACCAGGGAGCAACGAGAATCACCTGACGCACTCTGATCAATTTTGGCGATGTACCTGACGCTCGCTGATACCCTCCCAACCGAACACCTCCGAGTGAAGCTCGTCGCTGGACGTACATGACGAATTGGTTGGTGTGCGGGTCGAACTCGTAAACCTTTAGTACAGGTGTCCGCTAGTGAGTGGTCGTTTTGCACCATTTTGACGGTCATGTGTGTACGTCGCGATGAAAATGGTGGCGGTGAATGATTGGCTGATGTGTGCTTGCGATGAAACGAGCTGTCGTTGGCGGTCCACAATAAGTTCCATCCCGTCACCCACTGATCAGCGGCACTCTCGCTAAGGGAATAGATCAAAGAGCGTCAGGTACATTGGCAGGGGGATCAAAATGCGTCAAATGGCGGGCAGCAAACTGCCCGAAAACAACAAGGGCCACGAGTTTAGGGTTGTTGTCACCTGGAATGGGAAAGGGGCCCTTATGGGTTTTATGTTTTGGGCAGCCCGGGAAAAAAACATGTCAGGGAACAAAGAGAGGCACCTGACGCAATCTGATCAATTTTGCCAATATACCCGACGCTCGTTGATACCTTCCCCTCGCTCGACGTCAGTTCGTCGCGAGATGACATGGCACACCCACCCCGTACTCGCCTAAGTGGGAGTCATCTCGCAACAGCCAGCCTCGACCAGTTACACCCCAAAGGAAACCACGTTGTCAAAAATGGTATACTCTACACCGCACAACTATGCACTCTACAATGTTAGATTCCGTACCAGAGTCCATGTGGTACGTAACATCACTAAACAAACGTGCCTCATTTTGACAGAGTGGCACCAGAGTGGTTCCGAGTAGTGCCTCTTTTTTCAGAGTCAGTCAGCCTTTTTCTCTCGCCCACTTGCTCCTTTATCCACAACGAATCTCACCTTCCCCTCACTCTTCTCCTCCCCTTTCTTCCCTCCATCCTCCTCCCCCTTCACATCCTCCCCACTATCCTTCCTGCCCACGCTCCCACTCCCAGCAGCAGCAATTGCCAAAGCAGCGGCAGCAGCAGCAGTACCACTAAGAGCACTATTAGCTCTTAGTTCCTGCGCTCTACTAAGCACTGCCGCCATGCGCTTGTTCCTAACCGCCTTAACGGTGTCCTCTATAGAGAGGCCTAGCTTTCGTCTCAAGTACCGACGGAAGGCCAGCTGGATCGTGCGGGCGGCGTGCGCTCGTCTGTTGTAGCAGATTTGGCTGAAGGTGGTCAGGGGGAGAAGGGAAGGAGACGGGGAGGAGGAGCGAAGAGGGCATTAGAACCAAGGCGATGAAATCTCTGACCAAGACTATAACAGGTGCCAAGGTTGACGGTAACGGAACCCAAGGAAACTTTACCAGCCTCTAGGGAACACTCCAAGACCAAAAGCCACTTACCCGAGAGAAACTTTCAGTCACTCACTTGAGAGCCCCCTGGATGGTGTTGGTGCAGAGCATTCTCGCAAACTGCTTGCACACCGCCGCCACGTCAACAGCCTCGAGCGAGTACCCCTCCACGGGCCCCAGGCAGCGCACCGAGCGCTGCGCCGTGGGGAGCACGTCGACGGACGGCTGGGAGAGGTTGGACGAGCTGGTGAGCGACGGGGTGGACATGATGGCTGGTGGGAGGGGTTGGGAGGGGTGGACGCAACATGAGAGGGGGCGAGGGTTGATACGAGACCACACCGAGTGCTGTGCCGTGGGGAGAACATCTACGGATGGCTGGGGGAGGTTGGACGAGCTGGTGAGAGGCGGGGTGGACGTGATGGCTGGCGGGAGGGTGGGGGGAAGGAGGGAGGGGAGGAGGAGGGGTGGGAGAAGGAAGGGTAGGGGTGGGGAAGATGAGACACAGAACTGATCGCTGGGCTGTGGGGAGCACACGTTATGCCGGCTGGGAGAGGTTGGACGAGCTAGTGAGAGACGGCGTGGACGTGATGGCTGGTGGAAGGGTGGCGGTGGTGGGGGTTGCGGAGAAGGGGATACATGGTTGTCGGGCGAGTACCCCTCCATGGGTTTCCTAATCACCCAAACCTTCCCAAACCCCAAGCCTCCCCAAACCCCAAGCCTCCCCAAATCCCGAGCCTTCCCAAGTTTCTGAGGGTGACTGCTGTGCATGAGGGTGACTGCTGTGCATGAGGGTGACTGCTGTGCATGAGGGTGACTGCTGTGCATGAGGGTGACTGCTGTGCATGAGGGTGACTGCTGTGCATGAGGGTGACTGCTGTGCATGAGGGTGACTGCTGTGCATGAGGGTGACTGCTGTGCATGAGGGTGACTGCTGTGCATGAGGGTGACTGCTGTGCATGAGGGTGACTGCTGTGCCTGAGGGTGACTGCTGTGCATGAGGGTGACTGCTGTGCATGAGGGTGACTGCTGTGCATGAGGGTGACTGCTGTGCATGAGGGTGACTGCTGTGCATGAGGGTGACTGCTGTGCCTGAGGGTGACTGCTGTGCCTGAGGGTGACTGCTGAGCCTGAGGGTGACTGCTGTGCATGAGGGTGACTGCTGTGCCTGAGGGTGACTGCTGTGCATGAGGGTGACTGCTGTGCATGAGGGTGACTGCTGTGCATGAGGGTGACTGCTGTGCATGAGGGTGACTGCTGTGCATGAGGGTGACTGCTGTGCCTGAGGGTGACTGCTGTGCATGAGGGTGACTGCTGTGCATGAGGGTGACTGCTGTGCCTGAGGGTGACTGCTGTGCATGAGGGTGGCTGCTGTGCATGAGGGTGACTGCTGTGCCTGAGGGTGACTGCTGTGCATGAGGGTGACTGCTGTGCATGAGGGTGACTGCTGTGCATGAGGGTGACTGCTGTGCCTGAGGGTGACTGCTGTGCCTGAGGGTGACTGCTGTGCCTGAGGGTGACTGCTGTGCCTGAGGGTGACTGCTGTGCCTGAGGGTGACTGCTGTGCCTAAGGGTGACTGCTGTGCCTGCCCCCCTGCCGCTCCCCGCCGCGATCTTCTCCAGGTGATCCACCAGCAGCTCCTCCCCGAGAGAAAAAAACTGCAGCAGACAATCCCTACCCTGAAACCTTCCCAAACCTCCCCAAACCCCCCCAAAGCAACTCACATCTTCTGAGTGTGATGGCTTCCCGTCACCCTGCCGCTTCCCGCCGCAATCTTCTCAAGGTAATCCACCAGCAGCTCTTCGCCCAGAAAGTCTCCCTAACCTAGAACCACCGTGTCCACCAAACGTGGCGAAGCTCTGTAGGTCCCCTCACTTTTTTGAAACAGCTCACATCTTCCAAGCAACTCACATCTTCTCAGAGTGATCGATCTGCCCGACGCCCTGCTGCTCCCCACCGCAATTTTCTCCAGGTGATCCACCAGCAGCTCCTCCCTGGTAGAAAAAAACAGCAGGATACAATCCCCATCCCTAAAACCTCCCCAAACCTTTCCAAACCTCCCCAAACCTTCCCAAACCTCCCCTCACATCTTCTCAGAGTGATCGATCTGCCGGACGCCCTCCCGCTCCCCGCCGCGATCTTCTCAAGGTAATCCACCAGCAGCTCCTCGCCCAGGAAGTCTCCCTTCCCTAGAACCATCGTGTCCACCATCCCTGTGTGCCCGCCAAAGGTGGAGAAGCTCTCGAGCTCGCCTCGCAGCACGAAGAAGATGCGGGAGACGGGGTACCCTTCCTTGATGATTACGGTTCCGGCCGTGTAGATCTGCTGCTGTAGCCGCGCACAGAAGGCATCGAGCACTGGCGGCTCCATAGCGCAAAACAACACAGACTGGCGATTGTTGGGGGGCGTGGGAGAGAGGGGAGAGGGTGAGACAGAGGGGTGAGAGGGCAGGCAGCAAGAGGGGAGAAGCTCTCGAGCTCGCCTCGAAGGACGAAGAAAGATCCAGGAGACGGGTGCCCCTCCTTGATGACTAGGGTGCCGCCTGTGTACATCTGCTGCTGCAGCCGCGCACAGAAGCCGTCCAGCACAGGCGGCTCCATGGTGCAAAACAGCACAGACTGGTGTTTTTGGCGGTGTGTGTGGGGGAGGAGGGGGGAGTGGAGGCGTGGGAGAGAGGGGAGAGAGCGAGAGAGAGGGGAGAGAGCGAGAGAGAGGGGAGAGAGCGAGAGAGAGGGGAGAGAGCGAGAGAGAGGGGAGAGAGCGAGAGAGAGGGGAGAGAGCGAGAGAGAGGGGAGAGAGCGAGAGAGAGGGGAGAGAGCGAGAGAGAGGGGAGAGAGCGAGAGAGAGGGGAGAGAGCGAGAGAGAGGGGAGAGAGCGAGAGAGGGGTGAGAGTGCAGGCAGCAAGAGGGGAGAAGCTCTCGAGCTCGCCGCGAAGGACAAAGAAATTGCGGGAGACAGGGTACCCCTCCGTGATGATTAGGGTACCCCTCCGTGATGATTAGGGTACCCCTCCGTGATGATTAGGGTACCCCTCCGTGAGGTGCTATGCCTTACCACCCACCCCATCCCACCCATGACTCACGCATTGCCGCAGCTCGAGGCACAGCGAGCGGCGGATGTCGATCTGAATGGAGTCCGAGAAGGTGTCCAGCAGCTCTCTATCATACCATGCAATGCAATGCTTATATGCCCCAAAACACCCCCACCCATCCCACCCACCCCACCCAACACTCACGCATTGCAGCAGCTCGAGGCACAGCGAGCGGCGGATGTCAATCTGAATGGAGTCTGAGAAGGTGTCCAGCAGCTCTGCCTCGTCCACTCCCCTTGTCGCCGCCCACTGCAGCCGCAGCTGCGCTTGCACTTGCCTGCAGGGGGGTGCAGAGGCAAGTCAACAGGGTCAACAGGCAAAAGTGACGAGGGTATGTAGGGTACAAGACTCTGTCCAGCAGATCTGCCTTGTCCACTCCTCTTGTTGCCGCCCACTGCAGCCGCAGCTGCGCCTGCACTTGCCTGTGGGGGGATGCAAAGCGGTCAAGAAGGTTAACAGGGTTAACAGGGCCAACAGGGTCGGCAGGCTCAACAGTGACATGGGTTAACGAGGAAGCAGCAGCTCTACCCAGCAGCTCTGCTTCGTCCACTCCTCTTGTTGCCGCCCACTGCAGCCGCAGCTGCGCCTGCACTTACCTGCAGTGAGGTGGTTGTCAACAAGGGTCAACAGGGTCAACAAGGGTCAACAGGGCCAACAAGGTGAACACGGTCAATGAGCGAACATGTTTGAGCAGAGATGTCAATATAGTGATCAGGAATATCGATCGCAACAGCAGCAACGGCGGCATTCGAAGCACCAATGGGGGCTGGGCTGGGTGAAAGGAAACCACAGGGAACCACAGGAAACCACAGGGAACGTTCAGACGAGCTTACTTTTGGAGGTCGACAGGAAGGTTTCTTCGCTGCATCCACTCGTCAATGTCGTGGCGCTGCAACTGGTACTCGAACGACCTGCGGAGAGGGGAAGATGGGGGGAAGATGAAAGGGGAGAGACCAGCAAAGGGTGAGGAGGGGGGTGATCGGCTCAAGGGCCATCCACTCGTCAATGCCGTGGCGCTGTAGCTGGTACTCGAAGGGTCATCCACGTCAATGTTGTGGCGCTGTAGCTGGTACTTGGAGGTAACTGGTAACACATCGATGGTAACACATCGATGGTAACACATCGATGGTAACAACGGACCTTCTGTTCTGCAGGTTGTTGGAGATGTTGCCCATGAGCAGAGCACACTAACACAAGCAGCACTGCAGGTAACCACTAATGCACTGGTAACCCCACGTAACCGGTAACCCACTGGTTACCACTGGCCCTCTGTTGAGCGACTGCAGGTAGTTGGAGATGTTGCCAATGAGCAGCGCCAGCAGCAGCAGCAGCCCGAACAGAGCTACTGGTAACCACTGATACAAAGGTAACCCTAACCTAGTGGTAGCTGCTGCCCCAGTGATTACCACTGACCTTCTGTTCAACGACTGCAGGTAGTTGGAGATGTTGCCAATGAGCAGCGCCAGCAGCAGCAACACCATCAGCAACCACAAACAGCACAGCTGGTAACTACAAACAGCACAGCTGGTAACCACAAACAGCACTGCTGGTAACCACAAACCCATTGGTAACGCTGATCCAAAGGCAGTCTCTGACCTTCTGTTAAGTGACTGTAGGTAGTTGGAGATGTTGCCAACGAGGAGCGCCAGCAGCAGCAGCCCAATGATCTTCACCACGATCACAAACAGCACGGCTGGTGGTAACCACAAATACAATGGTAACCTTGAACCGGTGGTAACTGGGAACACATTGACAATGAGCACTGACCTTCGGTTAAGCGACTGCAGGTAGTTTGAGATGTTGCCAATGAGCAGCGCCAGCAGCAGCAGCCCAATGATGATGACGACGATCACAAACACCACCTCCACGTCCCACCGCGAGGGGACCAGGTTGCCGCACAGGGTGCTCACTTGCTGTGGTAGGGGGAAGGGAAGGCAGGAAGGGGGGTTAATGTGGATGGGGAAAACTTGGCACGAGCCCGTTACATCGCTATTACCACCATGACAAACAGCGCCTAGAAGCCCTTGCCTGGTGCTGTCTCAACACAACACCATGAGGAGCATATTTTTTAGGCGCCTCAAAAATAGACTCCACTATTGCAAACAGCACCTCGATGCCCTTGCTTGGTGAGGTTTTAAGACAACACCCGTCTCAAGACGTGTGCGCAAAGGGCTGACTCACAGAGAACGACACCCCCATCTGTGCCAAGAAACAGATTGCTCGCCTGCAGGCCCCAGAAGAAGGGATTAGACGTGGCTCGACACCATGTCCCGCCTCGTTGCTCACGTAATGCGCCACCAGGTATGAGCAATACGTGACACAGAGAAGCGGCTCACCTGCAGCCCCTGGCAATACGCGAGACGGAGAAGCGGCTCACATGCAGCCCCTGGCAATACGCGAGACGGAGCAGTTGAAGACAACGTGAGACGGAGCTTAAAATCAGCGGGATTACCGTGGCGAATGCGAGTCAGTCCGCACGGCGGGATTACCGTGGCGAATGCCAGGTGGTACAGTGGCGAATCGGCGGGATACCCCATAGGCTATGTGCGAGTCAGTCTTCCCTTCCTCTTCAGGGGTGCACGTAACGTTCTTGCCGGTGTGGTGTGGTGAAAAGAGACCTGCTACTGCGGTAGCCTCAGTAACAGCAACTAAGTGGTAAGCCTGACTGTAACAAGACCCGACAGCTCACCTGCAGCACCCAGAAGGAGTAGATGTAGCTTGACACCACGTCCCGGCTCGAGGTCAGAGGAAGCAGAGGCAGAAGCCACAGCAAGGAGAACCTAACACCAGAGCTGCTCACACCATTGTACCAAGGGTAAGCTGCTCACCTGCAGTCACGGGTAAGCGGCTCACCTGCAGTCACGGGTAAGTGGCTCACCTGCAGCCCCCAGAAGAAGGAGTAGATGTAGCTCGACACCACGTCCCGGCTCGAGGTCAGCGGGATCGCAGACGCGAATATCCCGTATGCTATAGGGGACTGCGTCGTGCCGTCCTCCCCAGGGGAGTACAGGCATGTGGTGACGTTCTGGTTCTCATATTGCGGTGAGAAGAGGTCAGCTGAGGCGACGGTGATAACAGGCGCGTTGGTGTTGCTGCAGTAGAGGTAGGCGGGGTTGCAGCCAGGGGTGTTGCCACACACATTCTGAAGGCACTCGCTGAAACGCTGTTTGGGGCGAGACGGGGAGAGAGTGGGGGAGGAGAGGGGAGATAGGGTAAGACTGGGAGTTGGGGTTGCAGCCGGGGGTGTTGCCGCACACATACTGCAAACACTCCCTGAAACGCTGGTGGGGAGAGAGTGAAGGGAAGAAAAAAGGGGGGAAAGAGGGGAGATAGGGGGTAAGAAGGGGCACTGGTGTTGCTGCAGTAGAGGTAGAGGCGATTGCAGCCAGGGGTGGTGCCGCACACATACTGCAGACACTAGCTGAAACGCTGGTTGGGGAGGAGTAGTGGAGGGAGAAACAAGGGGGGGGGAGGCGGGATGGGAGAGGAAAGGATGGGGAGAGTGTGTAAGAAGGGGCGTTGGTGTTGCTGCAGGGGAGTGGAGGTTGGGAGGGGTTGCAGCCAGGGGTGTTCCCGCACACCTACTGCAGACACTTGCTCAAATGCTGGTGGGGGGGGGGGGGGGGGGACGAGGAAAGACAGGGCGAGAGAGGAGTGAGGGGGCAGCAAGCAACCAGGGATTTGAGAGGAGTTGGTCTATGCCGTTTCAAACACACAAGCCCCATCACGTGGGGTGCTGAGGCGTCCCAAAACACAGTGAAAAGGAGCATAGGAAGGGAAAGCGAGAGAAGGTACGGACACAGGGCACTCACATCAACAGCTAGGATGTACCACACCCCTCCGACAAAGTTGGACGCCACGAGGTTGAACACCAGGTTGAGGAGGAAGTTGGCCCACGCTGTCTCAAAGACAAAAGCGGGTACATCCAGCATAGCATAGCATAGAACTACTACAGATACCTGATTGCAAGTATACTCGTGCTGGGCACTCACATCAACAGCCAGGATGTACCACACCCCTCCAACGAAGTTGGACGCCATGAGGTAGAAGACGAGGTTGAGGAAGAAGTTGGCCCACGCCGTCTCAAACACAAAGCCAGTCACGTGGGGGGCCGTGCCGGCCAACAGGGGGAAGAATCGGGCGGCGCGGGGGACGTTTTGGATGCAGAGGGCGAGGAGAGTGAGCACCGCGATCCACGTGTTGGCTGCTGTGGCCACCCGTCTCCCAAGCGCCGGCACTATGCCCAATATGAAGATCTGCGGGGGACAGGGGAAGGGCAGGGAAAGGACAGTTTTGAGGCGCCTCAAGACTAGACAGGTGAAGGGCAGGGAAAGGAGAGGGGACGGATCGGGGAGGGAAGAGGAGAGTGTGGGGCGCGTTATCGATGCAGAGGGCCAGCAGAGTGAGCACTGCGATCCACGTGTTGGCCGCTGTGGCCACCCTTTTCCCCAGCGCCGGCACTATGCCCAGAATGAAGATCTGCAGGTGAGGGGAATTGCAGGAACGGACAGAGGAGGGAAGAGGAAAGAATGGGGGGCGCGTTCTGAATGCAGAGGGCGAGCAGAGTGAGCACTGCGATCCACGTGTTGGCTGCTGTGGCCACCCTTTTCCCCAGAATGAAGATCTGCGGGCCAGGGGGACGGGAAGGGGAAAGCACACGGGGGATGTTATCGATGCAGAGGGCGAGGAGAGTGAGCACTGCGATCCACGTGTTGGCTGCTGTGACCACCCTTCGCCCCAGCACTGGCACTATAGGGTGAGGCATCTGGCAGCAAGGACGCATGTGGCGGTCTCCATGTCACCCATAGGGGTGAGGCGCTGGGGGGATAAGGGGCTAGAAGGGGGCGCCAGGCGGGCTTATGATACGACCATACCTGGGGAAGGTCTTACCTGCGGAATGGGGAGCGTGGAGATCAGGTCGACGATGAACCACGACTTGAGGTATCGGGCAGCGAGGACGCGGGTGTCTGTCTCCATGTCGCCCGGGTTGAGCCGAGACGGCTCGGAGTACCACCAGCGGAAGCAGCTCCAGCGGTAGGAGCGGTTGCTGGGGGCGGGGACGAAGTAGGCCATGCGGAACTGATGGGGGAGGGGGAGAGGGGGGAGGGGAGGAAAGGGTAGGGGAGAGCGGTTAAGGAATAGGAAAAAAGGCAGCTCCAATGGTAGGGGCGGGGACGAAGTAGGTGACGCGGAACTGATGGTGAGAGGGGGAGGAGGGGAGGAAAGGGTAGGGGAGATGGGGTAAGAAAGCAGCTCCAGGTCCACAGATGACTGCATGGCTGTGAGTGTGATAAGGTACGTTAGGTCCACGAACAATCACATCGCATGGCTGTGAGTGTGATGGCAACAGCAGAGTGCACTACATGTGTGCAGTCGAGTGTAGATGGTCTCATACAAACCGGTTGGCAAAAGTAGACGGACACGCACGCACCTGTGTAAATATGTTGATGAGGTCCATCAGGACCACGAGCAACAGAGTGCACTACAACCGCGTGCACACACACCTGTATAAATATGTTGATGAGGTACATCAGGTCCACGAGCAACAGAGTGCACTACAACCGCGTGCACACACACCTGTATAAATATGTTGATGAGGTACATCAGGTCCACGAGCAACAGAGTGCACTACAACCACGTGCACACACACCTGTATAAATATGTTGATGAGGTACATCAGGTCCACGAGCAACAGAGTGCATTACAACCGTGTGCACACACACCTGTATAAATATGTTGATGAGGTACATCAGGTCCACGATTGATCGGAGGACAGTGAGTGAGATGGCAGCGGGGTAGTTGATGTCCAAACACAGGGTGGACTGGGGGGGGGGAGGGGGGAGGAGAATGAGGATGGGGCAGAATGAAAGAGACGCGGGGCGGGATGGCATGACAGTGAGAGCGATGGCAGCACACAGGGTGATGTGAAAGGGCACATGGGGCAGAGGGAGGGAGCGAGAGAGATGAGACAGGATGGGAGGGGGCGTTATGAGGCGGGCATATGATGCCGATGCCCGATTCGATTGTGAGGCGGGCATGTGAGAGATAGAGTCTGCATGGCTGTGAGGCTCGACACAAGGCTGCCCAACCACCTCCTCCGGTGTGGCACGGGGCACGGACGGACAGATACCCATAACGCCCTACGGGATGAGAGCATCCGGATGGCCCGGGACGCTGATTTTATAGTCACCAAAGAGACGACCATCTACAGCCCCGTGGACGGGCACAAGGCCGACCTCGCACTCCGCGACCGCAGCTCCGGAGCCGTCTGGATCTGTGACGTCACCGTCACCGACCCCATCAGCAGCCGGGACCCGGATGCACGGAAAGGACGAGGATACATGGCCCGGGAGCAAGCCGACAAAAAGATATCCCACTACCGAAATCGGGCTCCCTACGTGGGCTTCTTCCCACTGGCGGTCGAGACTTACGGCTGCCCCTGCGCCGAAGTCCCCACCTTCCTCAAACTGCTGGCAGACACAGGTGCCAGGAGGCTCTTCAATGCCGACCCCAGCTCCTACCAGGCAGCTAAATTGCTCCACCAGTTCCGCCAGCGCTGGTCTGTGACGCTCCAGCGAGCGCAGGCCTTGGCTTACCTGGGTAAGGTGAACGAAGCCTCCCCGGCCCCCCACGCTCCCGTGGGCACACCCGCCGCCGACATGGCCCTCGGGGACTGTTTTGCTATAACAGAACCCCTAGGGGAGCTCGAGTAGCTTCGGGCACCCCCAACATGCACGTACCTCTCCCTTGTTGCCTTCCGCTTGCCTAGCCTGTACCGAGGATTCCAAGGAATAAACGGACCGCTTGAGAGGCTCGCATGACAGTGCTGTGAGGATGGTGGCAGCGGAGTAGTTGATGTCCAAATGCATGCCATGGTGCTTTTTTAGTCGACTCAAAAATCATCTACGGCTCACATGACAGTGCCGTGACTCCGTGAGGCTGATGGCAGCGGGGTAGTTGATGTCCGAGCACATGGCAGGGAAAGCAGATCCTTGAGTCGACTCAAAAATCACCTCTTGATGTCCGAGCACGTGGCAGGGAAAGCAGATCCTTGAGTCGACTCAAAAATCACCTCTTGATGTCCGAGCACGTGGCATGGAAAGCAGATCCTTGAGTCGACTCAAAAATCACCTCTTGATGTCCGAGCACGTGGCATGGAAAGCAGATCCTTGAGTCGACTCAAAAATCACCTCTTGATGTCCGAGCACGTGGCATGGAAAGCAGATCCTTGAGTCGACTCAAAAATCACCTCTTGATGTCCGAGCACGTGGCATGGAAAGCAGATCCTTGAGTCGACTCAAAAATCACCTCTTGATGTCCGAGCACGTGGCATGGAAAGCAGATCCTTGTGCGACCACATAAAGTGTCTACTTAAGTAAACGGGGCGTACCTTGGAGGGTGAGAACATGGGAAGCAGCGTGATGAGGAACCGGGTTAGTGTGGATGGTAACCAGATGATGGTAAACAAGAGCATGGTAACCAGAGGATGGTAACCAGGGGATGGCAACCACACTATGGTAACCAGATGACTTCTGAGCGTATATGCATACCTTGCTCGGTGAGAACATCGTGAGCAGCGTGAAGAGAAACCATGGGTCTATGCAGAAGCCGCCGATGCAGAACAGCATGAAGTACTTGTTCCACTGGGACACGAATCTATGAAGACCGGGGAGAAGAAATGGGGAGGGGAGCAATGCATTGGGTTGCTGTAACGAGTCGGCGCAAATGGGTCTATGCAGAAGCCGCCGATGCAGAAGAGCGTGACGTACTTGTTCCACTGGGACACGAATCTGAAAGGGGGTGAGAACGGAGAGTTGAAAACGGAGGAGGGGAGGGGAGGGAAGGGAGGGGAGGGACTCAAGATAAATAATATATGGAAGCAGAAGCTGGAGATGCAGAAGAGCATGAAGTACTTGTTCCACTCTGAAAGGGGATGAGAACGGAGAGAAGAAAACGGGGGAGGGAGGGGAGGGGAGGGACTCAAGACACATAATACACTGATGCAGGCACGCAATGCATTGAGTCGATGTGACGAGTCGGCTCAAACGGGGCGATGCAGAAGCACACCTCAAAAGCAGAAGAGCATGACGTACTTGTTCCACTGGGACACGAATGTATGAAGACCGGGGATAAGAAATGGTAATGAGATGAGGAGGAAGGGAAGGAGTTGAGTGAGATGGTGATGCCTGGACTCAGAAGGCGGAGGTGCAGAAGAGCGTGAAGTACTTGTTCCACTGGGAAACGAATATATGAAGACATAGGAGAGCTACCGCGGGAGTGCGGGATGAGTAGAGTTCGAGTGCCACCACAAGAGCCCACCTGGCAACAAGAGCGCTCCTGGAGTGGGGGTTGAGGATGCCCACGGGTTGGACCAGCCCCCCCCACGAAGCGGAGTGTGCTTCGAAGCGGCTGTAGAGCAGCCACAGGTGGTTGTTACCACAGCCTGCTACCACAACTGCAGGGTGATGTAGGTCACTTGCGCCCACATGAGCCCACCTGGAGTGCGGGTTGAGCGCCCTACAAGACAAGAGCCCACCTGGAGACAAGAGCCCACCTGCAGACAAGAGCCCACCTGCAGACAAGAGCCCACCTGCAGACAAGAGCCCACCTGGAGTGCGGGTTGAGAATGCCCACAGGTTGCACCAGCCCCTCCACGAAGCGGAAGAAGCCAAGCATGGGCGACCGGCGCTTGCCCTGCAGCAGGGGGCGGGACAGAGGGGGGGGGGGGGGGCTCTTTTGAGGTGTGCTTTTGAGTCGACTTAAAAGCGCTTGCCCTGCAGCAGGGAGCGGGACAGAGGGGGGACGGGGGGGGCTTTTGAGGTGTGCTTTTGAGTCGACTCAAAGGCGCTTGCCCTGCAGCAGGGGCCGGGTCAGAGGGGAAGGGAGGGGGGTGGCTTATGAGGTGTTTTGGACGAGGGGGGAATGGGAGAGGGGCACGAGGCCGAGAGGGGTCGAGCACAAATAAAGGGCGCAGGGGTTAGACCAGCCCCCACACGAATCAAAGAAGCCAAGCATGCGCGACCGCAGCTTGCTCTGGAACGAACGGGCGGGGCGGTTTGGGGAAGGATGGAAAACGGGAGAGTTCAGATGCGGGCGATAGGAGGACACGGGAGGGCGAGAAAGAGAAAGGGCACAAGGGAAAGGGGGGGGGGAGACGAACCCGGCTGGTGAAGACAACGCAAGGCAGCCCACAGCAGCGGATGATGGTTCCCTTCCCGCCCTTCCACTCATCGTACTCCTCGTCATCCTCAAAATCAAACTCGTCAAAATCATACTTGAGAGAAAGAGAGTGTGGTGAACGGAAAGGGGACGAACCCGACTGGTGAAGACAACGCAAGGCAGCCCACAGCAGCGGATGATGGTTCTCTTCCCGCCCGTCTCCTCGTCATACTCCTCATCATCCTCAAAATCAAACTCGTCGAAATCATACTCAAAATCGTCCATCCCCCCTCCCCCTCCGCCGCCGCCCCCGCCTCCGCCTCCCTCTCCCCCATCCCCCCCATCGCTACCCCGCCTGCCCCCGCCCTTTCTGTCTTTCGATGCGAGCGGCTGCGGAAATTCGTCTATAACCGCCGCCATTAGCTTCCGGTTCCGTAGCGCGTGCATTTCCGGCGGGCACTTGTTACACGTCGGATCCATGCACATAATCATAGACTTCTGCACTAGATTAGACTTTGGTATGCTAGGCGTGCTCGGCGCCGTCCCCCCCCACGATCCCGACTGGGGGATCACCGAAGGCGGCGGAAACATTCCCGACTGCCCGATCAGCCCCGACTGACCAATCATGCCCGACTTTCCCATGCCCGGGCCGGGAAACTGCCCGGAGAGCGGCCCGCCGGGTCGTCTCCCCCCGCCTCGAAGAAGACCGCTGTCTCCCGGGCGGTAACTGGGGAAGGCGGCTTCTGGCATGCGCCCGCGCTGCAGGTGCTGCGACGGGGACCACAGCCGCGCGTCTCCGCTCATGTCGGAGCCCAGCGCGCGGTGCATCATGCCATCGCCGCCGGGGGAAACGGCGGGGTGCGGGCGGGGGAAGATGGCGGAAGCCGCGGGGCGGGTTCTCCGCCGAGGCGGAGGCTCCGGCATCTCCATGGACAGATTCCGCCTGTCGCGCTCGGGGTCCCGCGGCTGAAACCCCGGAAATCCGTGGAAGCCTTGCGGCGTCGGCGGATTCGTGAAATTGGAACTGAGATCGGAAAAGCCCGTCATCGGGCCGCTGGGGGTGGCTGGGTCAGGGCCAGACACCGCTGCGGCGGCGGCTGCGGCTGACGCGGAGGCTGACGCTGCGGCTGTCGCGGCGGCAGATGCGGAGGCCATGGCGGAGGGGGTTAAGGGCCCTCCTGCTGCTCCGCGGACCCATCTGGGGGTGTAGCTCGGGGTACGCTCGACGACGTTGGGGGTTGGTAAGGAGGCAGCGATGTCGATGGTTGGCGGCTCGGGAGGGATTCCATGCTCGGGAAGGCTCCGGTCTCTCTCCATTGACGCACGCGTTGAAGGGAAACGCAGTCAGATGCGGTCCGAGAAACTAGAAGGTGCGAAACGTTCGAGCTGACGGAATGATGCGGTAACTTAGCGAGACCAAGAGCAACGCTTACTGAAGCTCTTTACTCAGTATGCGACATGGTTCTTGTTTTTAAAACCCCTGAAGATGATTGTCTACACACTGCAGAATAACTAGACGGGACGCTGCTGGTGTAACGGGACGCTGGTGCGGATGTGTGAGCTTGGCTTCCTACAGTGCACTGCCATTGACGTAAACGGTGTCGAGACCATCGTGAGAATGAAACTAACGTGATAGCGGAAGCGATAGCGAGAGGCAAGCCGGCACGTATCCGAAACGCGTTCCAATAACCCTACCGGATTTCACGCTGATGCGGAAAGCAACAGAGGAAGGCAAGAGAGGCAGCCATGGAAAGCGGGATAAGGAACCTGGGCATTACTGGTTGGGTAAGCTGAGGCTGGACAACCAAGCTTTCGTTGGGATTTTCCTGCCCGAGAAGCTGACCGAAACTCACCTTCCTTGGTTGTCGGACCTATTATTGGTTGGTCGAGGGTGTAGGAAAACTGCCTTTTTCGCGGCTGCCCGGAGTCGGTGTGTCAGGTTTGCCTTGGGGATGTCGTGTGTGCCCAGCAAGGGTCTTGCAGTTCTGTTGCGGCTCGATAATTTCAAGGGGTCCGATCCCAACAGTTTCGGGGATTCCACGGCGGTGTCAGGTGGAGGAACGCTGAACAAGAGCCAATCGGACAACTTGTCGCGCTAGATTAACGGATTCAAATGGGGTTCAGCTGGTTTGAAACGGTTTGTGTTGGGTTGAGCGGGGGTCCCCCATCCAAACTCGTCAAGTCGCTGTCACCACCACAACGCTACAGTGGTTCCCCGTGAGTGGCTGGTTGTGCTGTACTTGTCCATTCACAGCGCTCCTTGTCAAGCGGTGCAATAATTTGAGGGCCTACAGAGCTTCAGTATCGAGTAAATACGCTCTACAGCGTGATATTCCCGTTAGCATGAAATCCGGCGTGTACCCCACTCGATGCGTTTGCGTATGCTGGTTCGAAATCTAACCCTCAGTTTTTGTAATAACATGTCCATCCATTAGGCGCATAACAAGTACAGCCAGTAAGTGAAAGAAGTTACAGTACAGCAAGAACGCGATAGGTAGTGATGAAAACGCAGCGCGGAGACGGTATTATCGAGGTGATTTTCCTCTGGATTTGCGGTGAGGTTTTCCTTCACTGGGTGAGTGAAGATCCAGTTTAGTAGTGAGTGCCACCAGTCACGCCATAGTGCAGTGCTAGTCACGCCATTGGCTGAAGGTGCATGCCAGCTTGAAGCATTTCGGCAGCTTGCCCTGAATACGTTAGTTGCTGTTTCGTGGTGCCTTGACGCCAGACCGGTTAGCCATCGTGCTCTGACAGGACGTTCCTTGCTCAGCATTCTCTACGGACTCTTCGTCGTCAGCATTCGCTGAGTCATCAGCGTATACTATTTCCTCCATTTGATAGTTATTCCGTCGTGAGCTTCGTCCTAGAGCCTAAGCTTCCTCTTTCAGCAATTTCTCAGAGCCGCACGAGGTTAAGCTCCAGGTGGCTTTGATTCCGCTTTGTGCGGCCACGTGCGATCTGGTGGGATAAATAAACATGGCTTCCGAACTGTTAAGGCCACAGGTGAGTTTTATTTCGCTTTAAAATGTCGCATTTTAGGTGCATTTAGGAAAATATGAGCGAATATTTCTGTGTGCGGACCAGCTCAAGCATTCATTCTGCTCCTCTTACCCCACATTCACACGTGTCAGCTTTAGAGATAAACCTGATTATGCTAGCAGGTTCATAAACAAATCTGCATTGTAAGTGGATTCGCAGAGTGCAATTTTCGGCGGAATACGACACATTGTTACTGTCCGAGATCATGTCAGTCCTCAATCCCTGACCATGTTACAACATCGCGCTAATCTGTTTCGTATTATCAGGAACAGAGTCACAGGGAGACCGCATTAGGAAGACGCTTCACAAAAGTTCCCTGTACGAATCCCAAAAAAAATCCTTCCAATCTGACTCATTTCACGGCAAGGAGACGAGACGAGGCATCAGGAGGACGCTACACAAGCCTTGAGATGTCTCAAGCCTTGAATGCCAATTTCTCTACTCCCTTCTAAACTAATCCATCTCACGGCGGGGGAACGAGACGATGGAACAGGAGGACGTTACACAAGCCGTGCCTTGAATGCCAATCTCACCAATCCCTTCTGATCTGACCCATCTGACGGCAGGGGGACGAGACGATGCAACAGGACGACGCTACGCAAGCCTTGAGATGTCTCAAGAATTAAATGCCAATTTCTCTACTCCCTTATAATCTGACCCATCTCATGGCAGGGGGACGAGACGATGCAGCAGGACGACGGTACACAAGGGTCAGACGGCGTCCAAATACCCAAGGAAGGGCAGTTGACGTACGACGGCCGCTACAGGCGCTACAGCTTCTACGGCATCATCTTCGAGGTCCCAGTCCGCTACGTCCCGCTCGTCCCCATTGGCCGAGGAGCCTACGGAATCGTCTGGTGAGCCATGGGATGAGAACGGATAGATGTGCATGTGAACCATGGATTCGTCAAGTAATAATTGATGTCGATAAAGAGAGCAGTAGAGGCGGTGGAGACTTCAGGCTAGCGCTATTATAAGTTAGCAGGTGTTAGTCGAATCCGACAACATTCTCAGATTGATTCCCCTTGTGCCCTCAGTCCTGCAAGTGAGGAGACAACTGGGGAGGAGGTGGCGATCAAGAGGATCGGCAAGGTGTTCAACGACCACACAGACGCCAAGCGTACCCTGGCGATCAAACCATGCATGTTGCCTCCTTTCCTGAACGTTTTTTTTTTCCCCGTGGTCCCTCAGCTCGGCACGAGATGAGACAACTGGGGAGGAGGTGGCGATTAAGAAGATTGGCAAGGCGTTCAACGACCGCACAGACGCCAAGCGGACCCTGCGCGAGATTGTGCTGCTCAGAAACATGAACCACCCCAATGTGAGTGAGCACACTCTTTTGCGTTAGGACATCATCCGCACCCCCAACCCGTATAGCTTCCAGGACGTACACATTGTGTACGAGCTCATGACTCTCGTTGCCCTCCCGCTCCTCTTCACCCCTAATTTCCCATCTCCTCTCCCCCCTCCCCCCATCCATTCTCCCGCCAGGTGATCGCCATCAAGGACATCATCCGCCCGCCCAACCCCAGGGCTTTCAGGACGTGTACATTGTGTACAGCTCATGCCCCTCGTTGCCCTCTCACTCTGGTCTCCCCATTCTCTCCTCTCCCTTCCTCCCACCAGGTGATTGCCATCAAGGACATCATTCCCCCCGCCCAACCCCGCGAGCTTGTGCCTTTATGGACGGGCACATTGTGTACAGCTCATGCCCCTCGTTGCCCTCTCACTCTGGTCTCCCCATCCTCTCCTCTCCCTCCCCTCCACCAGGTGCAAGGACATCATCCGCCCGCCCAACCCCCAGAGCTTCCAGGACGTGTACATTGTGTAGCTCTTGCCTCCCGTTGCTCTCCCAGTCCTTTCTTACTCTCTCTCCCTCCTTCTACCTCTTCCTTCTCCCCCCAAGTAATCGCCATCAAGTAGATCATCCGCCCCCCCCAGAGCTTCCAGGACGTGTACATTGTGTACGAGGTCATGCCCCTTGTTTCCCTCCTGTTCCCCTCCCATTCCCCTCCTCTCTCCTCCCTCCCACCAGGTGATCGCCATCAAGGACATCATCCGTCCGCCCAACCCCGGGAGCTTCCAGGACGTGTACATTGTGTACGAGCTCATGCCCACGGACCTTCACGAGGTCATTCGCTCAGGCCAGGCCATGGACGAGCGGCACTACAAGGTGGGCTCGGGGGGTGCTACTAGGATGGCTCAAACCTACAAGGTCGGTGTATGAGCGATGGTACGAATCTTGAGAGTAGCTGTTAAATCTGGTTTCGTACGAGCTCATGCCCACGGACCTGTGCTGCACGAGGTCATCCGCTCAGGGCAGGCCATAGACGAGCGGCACCACAAGATAGGTGGGTGGGTGTATGAGCGATTGTGCAATGCAGTGCCACACCGTGTGTTTATGATGGCACACGGCTGGGGTGGGATGTAACTGTCGGATGTAATTGTGTACAAGCTCATGCGCACGGACCCCTGCATGCGCACTGATCCCTGCATGCGCACTGACCTAACATGCGATAATTCGTTCCCGGTCCCTGCAACTCCCGGTCCCTGCAACTCCCGGTCCCTGCAACTCCCTCCCAATTCATCCTGTTCCAGCTGCTAAGGGGCACCACCAGCTGCATCCACTCAGCCACACCCGCCCCCCCTTGTTTCTAGTCATACATGTGCTTGTAACCCCCTCTACCCCGACCACCACTTCTCCCCTTCCCCAGTTCATCCTGTTCCAGCTGCTGCAGGGCACCAAGTACATCCACTCGGCCAACATCCCCTGTCAACCCTCACTCACATGTCTCACATGTTCCGTGTGTAACCCCTGTTTACCCTGTCACTCTGTGCTCCTCCCTTCCCCAGTTCATCCTGTTCCAGCTGCTGCGCGGCACCAAGTACATCCACTCGGCCAACATCCTCCACCGCGACTTAAAGCCCCCCAACATCCTCATTGATGCGCGCTGCAACATCAAGATCACCGACTTTGGGCTCGCGCGCACCCGTGTGGAAACCACGGACCATCTAACCGAATACGTGGTGACGCGGTACTACCGCGCGCCGGAGCTGCTGGTGAACAACCAGCAGTACAGCGCGTCCATTGACGTGTGGTCGGTGGCGCTGATCTACCTGGAGCTCGTGCTGGGGCACATCGTGCTCAAAGGGGACAACTACGTGGACCAGCTGCGCAAGACATGCGAGGTGAGGCCAAAGGGGGGGGGGAGAAGAGAGGAGGGCGGGTGACTGTTGAGTTGGAGTCGACTCAAAGGGGACAACTACGTGGACCAGCTGCACAAGACCTGCGAGGTAAGGGGAGCTGCTTTTTTTATAATATATACTTCCTGCTTGACAATGCTGCTAGCTGCTCTCGTTTGAGGTGGCATTTGAGTTGGAGTCGACTCTACGTGGACCAGCTCCGCAAGAGGTGCGAGGTGAGCGCAGGGGGGGTTGGGGGGAGAGGGGGGAAGGGGGGGGGATGCTTACATTCGAGGTGACTGTTGAGTTGGAGTCGACTCTATGTGGACCAGCTGCGCAAGACGTGCGAGGTGAGCGCAGGGGGGGTTGGGGGGATGCTTACAGTCGAGGTGACTGTTGATTTGGAGTCGACTCAAATTCGACAACTGCGTGGACCAGCACCGCAAGACGTGCGAGGCGAGGGGAGCTGTTTGCTACCTGCTGGAGACTGGGCACGCTCTTAAGACTGCTAGGGAGCAGCCGCCCATTTCTTGCTCAAAGGGGACAACTGCGTGGACCAGCTCTGGAATACCTGCGAGGTGAGCCCAGGGGGGGGAGCAAGTGGGGGGAGAGCAGGGGGGAGAGAGGGGGGGGGTGGGGGAGGGGGCGGGTGGGCAGGATAGTAGGGGTAGAAAATGGTCATCGTTGCTGCTCGCAGCCTCCTGCTCTCAGAGCTGCAGGGCTTCCCCTTCGTATCCAACTCATGTACCTCACTTGCCCTCTCCGTATCTCACTCTTGCTCTTCATTTCCCCCTTCGTTCGTACGCCAGCTGATCGGATCCCCCACTGAAGAGGACGCGTCCTTCATAGTCAACGATGCCGCCCGCACCTTCCTGCTCTCGGAGCTGCAGGGCTTCCCCGCGAGGAGCCTCAGGGAAGTTTTTCCTAAACTTTCAGAGCTCGCGGCTGACTTGACCCAGCGCATGCTGGTGTTCGACCCGAGAAAGAGAATCACAGGTGAGAGATTCTCAGGTGAGAGAATCACAGGTGAACCCGATGAAATCAAAAGCGAAGAAGACAGGTGATGCGCTTCTGGGATATTTCTCACCACCCGGTTCAGTGGCTCTACCCCACAATTTCAGTGGATATTTCTCGAACCTGGTAACTAGGATTCTCCCCATTCAAGGCCTACAACATACAATTTTTGAGGCGCCTCAAAAATAGACTCTACCCCACACGAACCTGGTAACTAGGATTCTCCCCATTCAAGCCCTACACCCTACAATTTCCACCCCCCCGATTTCCTGGCCCCCTGCCACTGCTCCGGCCCCCCGACCTACCACAGTGGACGAGGTTCTGGCCCACCCGTACCTGGCTCACTACCACAATCTAACCAGTGCCCCTCGCATGGTCGACTTTCCTCGGCACAGCCTTGTTTTCTCCCCTAAACCATGTCTCCCTCGCCCCTACTACAGTGGACCAGGCTCTGGCCCACCCGTACCTGGCGCACCCATACCTGGCGCACCCGTACCTGGCGCACTACCACAAGTCGAACCAGGACCCTCTTTCACTTTTGACCCAACCTTCTTCCCTCTCTTCTCCCGTCCCTCTCCCCAACCCCCCCGGCTCCTGTCCCTCCCCCCTACCACAGTGGACGAGGCTCTGGCCCACCCGTACCTTGCGCACTACCACAAGTCGAACCAGGACCCGCCCCATCCGAACCCGTTCCAGTACGACCTGAGCTTTGAGCAGGAGGAGTACGACATCCCCCGCATCCGCCAGCTCATCTTCGAACAAGCCTGCGCCTTCAACCCACAATAAATATTTCCGTCACGGTTTGAGAAAATCTGGGTAAATGTGTGTGCTGTATTATGTTCGCTTCGTATTGTAGAGATTAAATAGCTAGCTATCCTGTGGGTAAATGACTTTCCAGCAAACTGCAATACAGTTTGCTGTGTGGGTATTTATTTGTAGGCCCCACCATTTTTGCTAGTAGAACTGTACCCTCTAGCCTCCATGTTGGGTAGGCCGTATTCTGGAATGCAAACAGTGTCGAGCAACCTCCTAGGATAGGTTCGGAACTGGCTAAAAGCCAAACAATCTTTTTAATCACACCGAGCCTCCTGGGATACAGGTGTGTACCGATCACCAGAATAGGGAAGGCTGGGATGCGGTTTGCGGAAAGGGCACCTAGCTGCGGGCTAGGGCGAAATCCTTCCTACTGCCTCTCGATGTGAATGCCAGCTTTCTTGCAAGAGTAGCTGGGAATAGTGAAACGTGGGGCAATCCGAACGCAAAGAAAAATGTGTTCAATTATATATGTTTGTTATATATAATTGTAGGCTTGGTAGCTGTTACTGAAACCTACTGTAGAGGTAACAACACCCCTCCTTCTATCCCTCTATCTTCTATTCTCTATCTCTTTTCTCTCGTCAACTTTCTCTCCTAGTTCCTAGCTAAACCCTCACGCCATTTCATGGCTTCCTAGCTTCCTAGTTTTCAACATGCTATCAGAGCAGGTTCCCCTTCCTGGGCCTGCTCCCCACGCTTCCGCCGCGTACTCGTTCATCTTTCGACCCTGCCGGGCCGCTGTCGCGGCCATGCCGAGCAGCTGTTGCTGAGTCGCGGTGCTGCCGTCGCAGCCCCGACGCGTGGCGTCGACGCCACACCGCTGCGACGGCGTCGTGCTGCCGTCGCAGCATCGACGTCCCGCCGTGGCATCGACGCCGCACTGTGGCGGCGTCATAATGCTGCGGTGGCGGCGTCGTCGGGCTTCAGCCGGCCGCGCGACGCCTGTGGCGCCGCTAGACCTGCCGCCCGCACGCCTGCCGCGAGCATGATCCTGGATCACGCACTGCCCCCCCCCACCCCACCCCCTCCTTCCCCTGCATCCCCTCCTCGTCACAGCCGACGCCTGACTCGTGGGGGTCCCCATCGTCGTGGAGGTTGGACACGCCGCCGAGAGGGCGGGGGCCGCTGCAGTCGCCTCTAACGTCGAAGCCGCTGCCGTCGTTGCTGTCGCCGCTGGCCGTTGCCGCCGCACACCGCCGTCGCCGCCGCTGTCATCACTGCCGCCGTAGCCATCTCACGGGCCGTGGGATTGGCCCCGCCGGAGTAGTCGTGGCTGCTGCTTGGTATGGGGGTGTTAGGTTAGGGGTGTGGTTGTCTGTGGGTTCTTCTACTACCAAGCCTAGGGGGTGTGTTAAATTATATATGTTTGTTATATATAATTATAGGCTTGGTAGCTGTTACTGAAACCTACTGTAGAGGGTACAATACCCCTCCTTGTATCCCTCTCTCTTCTATTCTCGATCTACTTTCTCTTGTCAACTTTCTATTTTATTTCCTAGCTAAACCCTCACGCCATTTCATGGCTTCCTAGCTTCCAAGTTTTCAACAAAATGCTCATATTTCGGAAAATAAAAACGTAGAGAACCCAGGATAAGGGCGTGTCAATAGCCTATGTAGTCTACTAAACACAGGCAGTAGACTACATAGGCTATTGCCATAGAGAGTACAACCCACTACCTATATACTCCTATATTCTCTCATTCTAGTCATTCGTTCTAACTCTGAGATGGTATCATGAGTAGGTTAGGTCCCACCCGCCCATCCGCGCTTCCGCCTTAGGTCCTAGCCTTCCCCGTCGCCTAGCTCCTAGCCGCCCCACCGGCCCCGCCGCCCCGTTGCCTTGCTGGCCCCACGGCCCCGTTCCCTAGGACCTAGCCGCCCGTGGCCTCGCGACACCGTCACCTAGCGCCTAGCCCACGTGGCCCTGCTCCCCTAGCTCCTAGCCGCCCATGGCCCTGTCGGGCCTCGTCACCTAGCGCCTAGCCGACCGTGGCCCCGTTTCCCCGCCACGTCACGCCTAGCCGCCCCGCTGACCCCGCGGCCCCATCACCTAGTGCCCAGCCGCTCCGCAGCCTAGCCGCCCCGTGGCCCTGTAGCCCAGCCGCCCCGCGGCCTCGTCGTCCAGCCACCCCCGCGGCCCCGTCGTCCCAGCTGCCCCGCGGCCCAGTCGTCCCAGCTGCCCCGCGACCCCGTCTCCCAGCTGCTCCGCGGCCCCGTCGCCCAGCCGCCCCGTGACCCGTCGCCCCTCTGCGCCGCGGCCCCGTCGCCCAGCCGCCCTGCGGCCCTGCTGCCCAGCCGACCCACGACCCGTCGCCTTGCTGCTCCGCGGCCTTGTCACCGAGCCGTCCCGCGGCCCCGTCGCCCAACCGCCTCTCGGCCTCGTCTCCCAGCTGTTCAGCCGCCGTGGTTCCCAGTCCCCGCCCGCTTCACTTGCCCTCTCTACCATCCTAAAATCGCGCCCCACCGTACCTCACTGCACCGCGCCCCACCGCACTGCACCGCGGCCCATCTCATTGCACCGTACTGCACCGCACTCCACCGCACTCTACCGTACAGCACTCCTTCCCACCATTCCCCATCGCTCCGTCACCGTCTGTTCGCGCTTGCAGCGGCCCGCATGACGGACTCAGTGTTGCGATTTGACGCGGAGGGTCAGCTTATTGAGTTCGACTCATGGCTCGTCGATCTCCGCCGTCACCTCACTGGTCAGCGGCAGGACGGCCATTCCCTGGCCGTCCACATTGACGGTATGCTCCCCTGCCCTGACCCCCCTGTTGCTCTCCCCGCTGACCTCACGTCTGCTGACCTTGAGTCCGCCGCCGCTGCTGCCCTTGCCCGTGCTGTCTGGCTGTCGCGTGACGCTGTCGCTCAGCTTGTGATTAGCCATGCCCTCCCCTTGTCGGAGCGCCCCTGCTTTAAGTCGATCAGGATTGCGCAGGAGTTCCTAGAGGCTGTTGTCGAGCGTTATTCCACCCCATCCTCTGCCTCTGCCAGCCCCGCCTAATCCTTCCCATGCTCTTCCCTGATCTCGCGTCTTTCCCCACTGTCGCTGACCTGGCCACGCACCTGCGCACGCTCGATGCGAGCTGGCGTGCTGCCTGCACTGAGGCCCAGCTTCGTGTGCTCCAGCCCCCTATCTGCTCTACCCTTTACCTGCTTACCACCCGCCTCCCCGACCACCTTGCCACTGCCCGCAACCACTTTCTTAGTCTGCACCCCGCTGACCTCACCCTATCCGACTTTGTCGACACATTGTCTTCCATAGAGACCCGTCAACGCTCTATCCCCTAGTCTACCGGTACTGCGCCGGTCCTTATCTTTAGGGTTGTGCTCCCGCCCAGTGCACTTACTCTGACAGTTCTGTGGCTGTAGCTGAGACAGCCCCTGCTGCTGAGATCGCTGCCGCGGTGGCAGCAGCGCAGTCCCGTTATGGTAAGGCTCGCCGCCCCAAGGCTGGGTGCGGGGGGGGGGGGTTAGTGGAGGTGGTAGTGGAGGTGGTTCGTCCGCTGGTGGTAGTACAGACGAGGGGGCTGGGGCTGGTGCCTCGGAGCAGCAGCCCTAGCGGGAGCAGTAGCAGGCACCACAACTTGACCAGCAGTAGCCACAGCAGCAGCAGCAGCCGCAGCGGAGGGTCGGCCACCTCCAGCCTGGGTGGCCTAGCGCTGGTGGATGTGGTGGTGGTGGTCGCGGTGGTCGTGCGCGTGGCTCGGCATCGGGTGGTAGTGCGAGTGACGGGCATTGCCAGTACCGGCTCCAGACCGGTCCTCGCCGTGACCTCGTGTGTGGTAAGACCGGTCATACCCCCACTCGCTGTTTCAGTCGCCTGGACGACCTGTTTCAAATTCGCTTTGGCCCCGCGCCGGACCTGCTTCAATCTGCTCCGCCGTGGTGTTAGGATCTTTGATATGGACATGGATGAGATTAGCTCAGCATTGTATGTGCTGTATGTCGATGACTCTAGTGTGAGTGGTTCCTATTACCCCCTCTTGCCTAGTTTAGGTCTCTCCCGTGTGCCTAGTTTAGGTTCCCCTGCTGCGTCACGCATAGGACCAACTACTTTGTTTAGCCGTGGCTCCATACTAGCTCCACCGCCCCCAGCCGCCACTGCCGCGCTCTCCTTCACTCTCGACTAGGCCGCGTCTCGGTGCTTTTTTCGGGACCACACTACGCTTACGCCGCTCGCCGTCCTTGCCGTAGTTACTCTTGCAGACCCTTCTTCAGGTCCAGTAGTCGCCCGTAGTTCCACTACTCTCCCCTGTCCGGCAGTTCCTTTGGGCTCTCTTACAGGCCTGCACATCCCCTCGTTCTCTCGGAATCTAGTTCGTGTCGGCTGTCTTCAGGACCTCGGCGTCACCAATACGTTCCCTGGTCAGGAGAGGTACGCTAACTGTACCGAGGCTGCCACTGGTGCCCCACTCACCACATTCCCCCGGGACCCGGTGTCTGGCCTGTTCACGCAGGACATCGCATCCCCCCAGGTTGGGATGCCCCCCTAGGTGGCAGCTCTACCCAGGTGTTTGCAGCTTGCTCATGTCGGTCGTTTACTCACCCGTCGCTTCTGTGGCACCATCGTCCTGGTCACCCCGCTCTCACCCGTCTCCGTCACATGTCTCAGCATGGTCTTGTCTTAGGTCTCCCTGCGTCGTTCTCTGCTCTCCCCTCCTCAGGAGTGCCTCCGTGCACCCCCTTCGTCGAGGGCCGGCTCAGCCGTGCCCCTCACTCTTCCTCGTTCCCCCCCACCACTGCACCATTACAGACCCTGCACATGGACGTCTTGGGCCCCACCCCCGTCCATGGGCCACGTCGTGAGCGCAACTTCCTAGTGCTTGTCGACGACTATACTCGTTGCACCACCGTGTTTCCCCTGGAGCGGAAGGTCGACGTGCCTGACGTTCTTATCCCGTGGCTTGTCTCTGCACGTGTGCACCGAGGTCTCCCTGTGTTGCATCTTCACTCCGACTGTGGTGGCGAGTTCGCCTCTGGCTGCCTTGGTCGTTTTTGTCGTGCGGAGGGCATCACCCAGACGTACACCCTTCCAGACTCCCCGCAGCAGAATGGGGTCGCTGAACGACGCATCGGTTTGGTCATGGAGGTGGCTCGTACCTCCATGATCCATGCCAGTGCACCCCATTTTCTGTGGCAGTTCGCCGTTCGCTACGCAGCCCACCAGCTTAACTTGTGGCCGCACCCTCAGCGGCCGCAGGTTTCGCCGACCCTCCTCTAGATCGCATCTCCTGATGACGCGTTTGCGTTCCACGTCTAGGGCTACAGTGGCGGATTAAATTGTCCACATGTTCAGCCTTTTTTAGCATTTTGATGAGTGCAGCGGCGTAAACATTAAGCCTTAATGTATGGTGTGCATACACGCTGATAAGATCAGTTAGAGCACTCACTCGAGTTGCCAAACACCAAAGTAGTACCACACATGGTCCTTAAACACCTAAGCATAGCATAGGATAACATCCGGACAATTTGTACCGAATTCAGGTAGCATACTAGATTCTACGGAAACTAGTACCTAGTCCAGCGTCCCTTTGCCCGAATCACTGCCTTGATCCTCCTCGGCAGGCTGTCGATCAAGTTTGCACACACCTCCGCCGGTATCTTGTCCCATTCCTCCTGCACCCTCTCCCACAGCTCCAGCATTCCCCTTGGCGGCTTTTCGTACTTCCCCAGCTGCCTTTTCACGTGTGCCCACAGGTGCTCAATCGGGTTAAGGTCCGGGGAGCACGACGGCCATTCCAGCACCGCGTACTCCTGCTCCCCAAGCCAGTCTTGGACCAGACGAGACCTGTGCTTGGGATCATTGTCGTGCTGGAAAATGACCTCTGAGGGGGAAAGCTTGAAAAAATCGATGGTCTGTTTGAGCTCATCTTGCAAGATGCTGCGATACAGCGGCCCATCCATCTTGCCATCTATCTTGCACATGAACCCCACCCCCTCATACGTCATGCAACCCCACACCATCACAGAACCGCCCCCATGCTTAACTGTCTGTTGGACTTGATGGCTCCGAAGGCTGGTGCCCTCGTGAATCCAAGCGTACGCACGTCCGTCGGAGTAGTGGCGGTTTATCTTTGTCTCGTCAGACCAAATCACCCGCTTCCAGTCCTCCAGCGTCCAGTCGACATGCGACCGCGCGAAGTCGAGACGATCTCGGATGTTTTTCGGTGAGAGCCTGGGTTTCTTGGGCTGATGCACGGCGATCAGCCCCGCGGATCGTAATGAGTTCCGGACCGGCTTCGAGTCTACGGCGAGACCGTGCTTCTCCAACAACATATTTGCCGCTTCTACAGAGCGTTTCGCCTCGCCGCTTGTAATCGCGCGTATTATTCCGCGCAGGAGACGGGTAGTGATTAAGCGGGGGCGGCCGGCCGAAGGCATCGTAGGTCGCACCTCCTCGAGACTAGCCTCGGCAGCCACTTTCAAACTGTAATCGTGCACGGTGCTCTTGCCTATTCCAAGAACTTTGCCTATTTTCCTAGTCGAATGCCCCGCACGCAACATGCTTATGATTCGCGCGCGCTTCCGCTCAGTTAACGGCTTCATGGCGATGCGGTCGTAGGCTCGCTTCCGGACTAACTCCTAAGCCAGCAACTGTTGCGCGTGACGATGTACACACTGAGTGACGGGGGAAAATAGATCTACTCTTCCGCTCGGTTGGAAATGTCCGCATCGATAGTCGAGGAGTAAATTTCAACCCCACTTTCAGGTTGTGTCACAATCGCGCCAAGCAAGAAACGGTTGAAGCAGAACTCGGAAACCTTGTAACGGAATGGCAAAAAACGGGTGTTACTATTTTCGAAACATGTGTGGCATAACGATACGTTTCAAAGTGTTAAACATCTGGGCAATTTATTCCGCCACTGTACCTTGCTCACGTTCCTGCCTCTGGCATGGACAAGCTCACTGCCCGCACTGTCCCCTGGGTCTTTCTCGGTTTCCCCCTCAACTCATCTGACTGGCACTTCTACCACTCGCCGTCTCACCGTTTCTTTCACTCTAGCGACGTCACCTTTGACGAGTCTCCTTCTACCACCACTTTCCCCACCGTGGTCCCCCAGTCACTCCCCCCCAGTTCCTGGTTCCCCCCCCTCCCCCGGTCGCCCCTCCCCCTGCTCCCTCCCCTCCCAGCCATGCCCTGTCTTGTGTGTCTCACGTCACCCCCCTCCCGTCGGTTGTCCCTGTCGAGGGGTTTGCTTACTCTCGCAGCTCGGCGGAGTCCCTTCCCCCGCCTGTCCCTGCCCCGGTGTCTCGTCCCCTGTCGCTGCCGCAGCCGCAGCCGCAACCACCTCCACAACTGCCGCCGCCTCAGCCGCCGTCGTTACCGCCACTGGGGTTTGTGCGTTCTGGGAGCGTGCCGGAGCGGGTACTGGAGCGGGTTCCCGTTCTAGGGGTGCTGGCATGGAGCTTCCCAGCTAAAGCCGTCGTCTTGCTGGAGGTTCTTGTGTTGGCGTCGGGCAGCATTAATCGCCGTCGCCGCCGATGTTCGCTCTTCGCCTCCTCTGCCTTTCTTCTCCTAACCACCCGCTGGTGCCTCCTCGATCGCCACTGCCTCCTCCTCTGCCGGTCTACGGCCTTGGGTTTCCTCCAGTGGACTCTTCTCCGACTCGTTTCCCTCCTCGTTCTCATCCTGTGTCTCCTCCGCTCTCTCCTGGCCCGACTCCTCCGTCTCACGTTTGGTCTCGTCGTCCGTCTCGTGCTCGTACTACCTAACATGTTCCGTGTTCTCACACTATATTGCTTCGCTCTCATGAGTTTCATGCTCCTCCGCTCCTCCCATCCCCTCCTCCGTCATCGCTCGCTGTCGCCCCGCCTCCGTTTTCTGACTTCCTCCGTGCTGTGCGTCCCCTTGTTCCTCGTGTCCTTGCCTCCCTCGTTACCGACCCATCTGTTCCTGTCTCGCGCCTTGACGCTCTTGTCGCTGCTATCGCTGACTTCGCCGCTACCCGCCGCCTTCACTACGCCACTACTGTGGTCTCTGACCCTGCCTGCCCTTCGTCCATCCGGGGTGTGACTGCCCTTGGCGGTGATGTCTTAGAGGACAGACATTACGAGCTTGCTTTACTGTCAGAGGCCGCTCCCATCTCTGCTCCATGCTACTAGTTCCTGAGGGTGACCCAGACAGCCTTGACATCCTGACCCCTCGCACCTACGCTGAGGCCATATTGAGACCCTAGGCCTCTCAGTGGATAGTTGCCATGGAGCAGGAGATGGCATCATGGATATCCACCGGCACCTTCGTCGACGCAGTTCCCCCACCTGGGGTGAACGAAGTCGATGACCGATGGCTCTTCAAGGTGAAGCGCCCTCCAAGAGAGCCGCATGTCTTCAAGGCGCGTTACGTTGCTCATGGTTCCAGTCAGCGTGAGGGGGTGGACTTCTTTCAGACCTTCGCCTCAACCCTGAAGATGACTACTCTCCGGGTACTGCTACACGTAGCAGCACAGCGTGACTACGAGCTTCACTTACTCGAGTTTTCCACAGCTTTTCTCCACGGCAGTCTACACGAGCAGGTCTACCTGCGCCGCCCCCAGGGCTTCTCCAGTACCTTTTTCCCTGGTACCGAGTGGCTCCTCTGTCACCCCGTCTACGGCCTGCACGAGGCGCCCCGTGAGTGGCACGACAAGCTGCGTGCTACACTTCCTGACCTGCAGTTCTTCCCGTTGTCTGTGGACCCCTCGCTCTTCATTCGTTCCGGCCAGACTCCGTTCTACATTCTTGTCTACGTAGACGATCTGGTCTTTGCTACTGCAGTCAGAGACGCTCTGGCCTCCGTGAAGGCCGAGCTGTAAAGGAGACACACCTGCACTGACCTAGGAGAGCTGCTCCGCTACCTTGGCTTGCAGATCTCCAGGGACAGAGCAGCGCGCACCATCACTCTCACACAGTCACACTTGGTGCACCAGGTCCTTCAGAGGTTCGGCCTTCAGTTCTCTTCCGCACAGCCCACCCCTCTGCCAGTAGATCACATACTCTCTGTTCCAGTCCTGGAGGAGGTTGTAGAGCCTAGTGGTCCTTACGCAGAGCTGGTGGGTTGCCTCATTTAACTAATGACTTGCACTCGTCCAGATCTCGCATACCCTCTCAGCATCGTGGCCCGCTTTGTGGCCTCCGGCAGACACCAACTACAGCACTGGTCTGCGGCTAAGAGGGTTTTGCGTTATCTAGCAAGTACATCGGGCATCGAGCTAGTGCTAGGAGGACGCAGACTAGTGGTTCTTACAGGGCACACAGTTGCTTCTTAGGCAGACGACGCCGAGGCTCTCGAGTCCTCCCAGAGCTACTGCTTTAGCCTTGGTGCAGGTGCTGACTCGTGGAGGTCCACCCGCTCGTCGTCTGTTGCTCAGTCTCGCTGTGAGGCTGAGAACTACGCTGGTGCCATGGCAGCGCAGGAGCTCCGCTAGCTGACTTTCTTTCTCACTGACTTAGGTGAGTGCCCTAGCTCTGCCTCGGTCCTGTACGCTGACAACAGGGCCATGATCCTCCTGTGTCAGGAGCCTAGACTCGAGGGCAGAGCGAATCACATCCAGCTGCGGTACTTCCTCCTGCACAAGCTACAGCAGTGTCGCAAGGCCCGCGTAGTACACTTGGCCTCCGGTGACAACACAACTGATATCTTTATGAAGGCGCTTGCGCCTAAAGATCATCAGCGACACTGTGTACAGCTTGGACTTTGTCCTGTAGCACCTCATTTGCTAAGACCTTGATGGTGTGTGACTCTTTATGTATTATCTTGAATGGCCTTGTGGCCTTCTCCCAGTGGCTGGAGTAGTAGTGCTGCCGTGGTCTTGTTTTTGCCTTGTTTGTACTCTTTGACTGGTCCTTAGACCCCTGCCTCAGAGGTTGGACTAGTAGTGC
Source organism: Closterium sp. NIES-67 (assembly GCA_027943415.1). Lineage (NCBI taxonomy): Eukaryota > Viridiplantae > Streptophyta > Zygnematophyceae > Desmidiales > Closteriaceae > Closterium > Closterium sp. NIES-67. Next base: position 516,622 of record BQMB01002342.1, read on the forward strand.
CGCCCTAAGTTGTTTGTCTCTCATAAGGCTCTGTCTTTATCTAGTCTAGGGGGTGTGTCAAACAAATTTGTGTATGTTTTGTAGACTACATAGGGTCCTCCCATAGAGACTACAACCCACTAGCTTGATACGCATGTATTCTCTCATTCTAGTCATTCGTTCTAACTTTGAGAGGGCGGGCTACATTAGGCTCGAGGTGGGGCAGGAATCTGAGCTCGGAGCTCAATGTTGGGCAGAAATGCAGAAATTCTGCATTTTCATTCGCCAAGTGGGCCAAAATTTAGTCACAAGCTCAGTTTTCTGCCCCAGCTTGAGCCTAATGTAGCATGCCCTAAGATTGTGCCTCACCACCAAGAAAACAAACTTGTCACACATTCGATATTTTGCAGTGTGATAGGTCCGCGTGCAAGTTTCGATTACACAATTTGAAGCCCTGCTTCCCTCTCCCTTTTTTTCGTGACCAAGATCGTTGTGGGCAGGTCTGGTAATTCTTTATCTCAGTGTCAAATATTTGTATATATTATAATAGGCTAGATAGTATGAAATTATATATGTTATTCCTTGTAGGCATTACTTAAACTTACTGTAGAGGGTACAACACCCCTCCTTGTATCCCTCTTTCTATTCTCGACCGCTTTTCGCTCGTTAACTTTCTCTCCTAGCTAAACCCTCATGCCATTCCATGGCCTCCTACTGTTCCTAATAGCGTAGCTTTCTTGATATGGTAACAAAGCAGGTTGCCCTTCCCGGGCCTGCTCGCCACGCTTCCGCCGCGCACTCCTCCTCTCCCTTTCACGCTGCCATGGCGGCTGCGTCGTGCCGCCGCGGCCGTCTCGACGCGCTGCCGTGGCGTTGCGTGTCGTCGTGGCGTTGACGTCCAGCCTTGGCGGCGTCGTCGACGTCAAGCCGTTGCGGCATGACGGCGCCGTCGATCTGCCATCGCCGTGTCGACGTACCGCCGCGGCATCGACGCCGCGCTGTGGCGGCGTCGTAAGGATGCCGTGGCGGCGTCGTCGGGCTGCAGCCGGCTGCGCGACGTCTGTGGCGCTGCTAGATCTGCCGCCCGCACGCTAGTCGCGAGCGTGATGCTGGACCACGCACCCCCCCCCCCCCCCCCCTCCTTCCCCTGCGTCCCCTCCTCCTCGCCACAGCCAACGCCTGACTCATGAGGGTCTCCCATCGTCGCGGAGCTTGGACACGCCACCGAGAGGGCGGGGGCCGCTGTCGTCGCCGCTGTTGTCGAAGCCGTCGTCGCCGCTGGCCTGTTGCCACCGCACGCCGCCATCGCCGCCATTGTCATCACTATCGCCGCTACCACCGTAACCATCTCACGGGCCGTGGGGTTGGCCCCGCCGGCGTAGTCGTGGCTGCTGCTTGGAATGGGGGTGCTAGGTTAGGGGGTGTGGGTGTGTGTGGGTTCTTCTACTACCAAGCCTAGGGGGTGTGTTAAATTATATATGTTATATAATTGTATGCTTGGTAAGCATTACTGAAACTTGTTGTAAAGGGTACAACACCCCTCCTTGTATCCCTCTCTTTTCTATTCTCGACCTCTTTTCTCTCGTTAACTTTCTCTCCTAGCTAAACCCTTACGCCATTCCATGGCCTCCTACCGTTCCTACTAGCCTAGCTTTCTTGATAGATAGGTGCATGCTCTTAGAGGGTACAACCACTTGAACAAAATCAACCTGTATGTCTCATTCTAGTTCACTACTCTACTCTGAGACTCAGATGCGCCAGTTACATCTGTTAAATTATATATTGTTTTATATAATTGGTAGGCTTGGTAGGTTATCGAAATCTACTGTAGAGGGTACAATCCCCTCCTTGTATCCCTCTCTTTCTAGGTCTTCACCTTTTCTCTCATCAACTTTCTCTCCTAGCTCCTAGCTCCTAAACCCTCACGCCATTCCATGGCTTCCTTCCGTTCCTCCTAGCCTAGTTACTTTAACATGCTATCAGAGCAGGTTGCCCTCCTTGGGCCTGCTCCTCACGCTTCCGCCGCGCACTCCTTTTCTCCCTCGCGCGCTGCCATGGCGGCCGCGTCGTGCTGTTGTGGCGTCGTCCTCGTGCCGCGGCCGTCCCGACACGCTGCGTTAACGTCGTGGCGTCGACGTCTAGCCGTGGCGGCGTGGCGGCGCAGTCGTGCTGCCGTCGCAGCGTCGACGTCCAGCCGTGACGGCGCCGTCTTCGTCGTACCACTGGCCGCATCATGCCGCGGCCGTCTAGACGAGCTGCCGTGGCGTCGCGCCGTCGTGGCGTCGGCGTCCAGCCGTGGCGGCGTGACGGCGCCATCGTGCTGCCGTCGCAGCGTCGACGTCCCGCCGCGGCATCGAGGCCGCTCCGTGCCGCCATGCGTCCGTGCTGCCATTCTGCCGTCCCGCCAGTAAGCGCCGCACCATCCATGGCGCGTCGCTGAAGACTCGCCCTCCCCCCATTATCCCCTCCTCTGCCTTGCTCCATGCCGCCATGCGTCCGTGCCGCCGTTCCGCCGTCCCACCAGTAAGCGCCATGCCATCCATGGCGCGTCGCTGAAGACGCACCCTCCCCCCCTTTTCCCCTCCTCTGCGTTGCCATCTTCCTTGCCACAGCCGACGCCTGACTCGTGGGGGACCCCATCGCCGCGGAGGTTGGCCATGCCGCCGAGAGGGCGGGGGCCGCTGCAGTCGCCTTTGACGTTAGAGCCGCCGGAGCCGTCGCTGTTGCCGCTGGCCTGTTGCCGCCGCACGCCGCCGTTGCCGTCACTGCCGCCGCTGCCGCCATTGCCATCTAGCTGGCCATGGGGGTTGGCCCCACCGGTTTAGTCGTGGCTGATGCTTGGAATGGGGGTGCTAGGTTAGGGGTTGTGGGTGTGTGTGGGCTTGCCACTACCAAGCCTAGGGGGTGTGTTATATAATTGGTAGGCTTGGTAGGTTATTAAACTCTGCTGTAGAGCAGGGCTGATTTTATCAGACTATTTACTCTGATTAGTCTGAAATCTCAGACCGGTTTTTCTGCCAAACCTGAATTTCCAGATAAGGCATTTTCTCAATCCTGATTGATTCAGACTAATACTTTGGGGATCCTAAAAAAATCAGAGTTCACGCTAACCCAGTACTGAGTTTTCAGAGTACATCGGGTACGAACCCTGAAACAGATTTCCATGGGGCACGCAAGTTCCCCATAAATTTTGCTTGCCATCAGTGCTTCCCGCCCGCGTCACGTGCAGAATCCACACTTCGCATAAAATTCCGCCAAGTCCAATGTATACTCTGCCCACAGTGGGCACTTTGCTATCCAGCGCGGCAGAAATGCTGCCATGCTGAGCCAATTAGGACCGCATATTCTGCTCTGTTGCTCTCTGTGCATGCGCGAACCTCGGGCCCGTGCCCTCTGTGCCAGCCTTGCAGACCTTTCAAGAAAGGTGCGACACGGGTTTGATGGACCCCTTCTTCTCCAATCGTTCCTTACCCATCAGCTTTGAATGCACTGCTTCAAGTTTTACAGGGGGAATCGTTCCATTTGTTCATTTGTCTGAGACACAGGCGTAGTTGTAGTCGCTTTCTTTAGTTTCTACTTGTCGTTTCTCCTCTCGCCATGCCTAAAAAGGATGGCGCCGATGATGCTCCTGCTGACGGTGATAAGTCGCGCAGCAGTAAGGATGTTGCCGTAGTGCCAAGGAGCGCCCTAGACATCTTGCGGCTCGTTGCCGCATCAGCTCCTCCGCCTTTTGTCGCCACAACCGCTGTTGACGAGACACCGTGCGACGAGCCATCGTTGCCTAGTAGACCTGCCCCTGCTCCCTTCATTCTCCCACCAGCCATAGCATCTTCCAGCAGAGGGCCAGTGGATCCTATTCAGTGCGCCACCGCCTCTACCGTTCGTTATAGTGTGCCATGCGCATCTACTGTCTCTTCGGTGAAAAAACAACGCACGACGAAGTATACGCAGCAGCTTATCAACCTTGGTGGCCAGATTCTCCCTCCCTCACCACCGCGCTCACCTCCCCCTGTCACCCGCCCTGATGAACCGCCGCCACCGAAGCTAAGTACAAAGGAGTTGATTGAGCAGAAGTACCTAGTCGCTGAGGCTAAGTACAAGAATGATTGGCTGCGTTATTTCCCCTGGCTTGTACTTACCCGTACTGAGGAAGGCTACCCCGCCCTTAAGTGCAGCGTTTGCCGAGCCTTCGGCAAAGAAACGACGAAGTATTCAAGGCCAGGCGATGGCGGGCGAGATCTCCAGACACAGACGATGCACATCCATGAACACTCAACAGTCCACGAAGAGGCGGTTCGCCGGCAGCTCGAGATTCAGAAGGAGATTGAAGACAAGCAGCAGAAGATGACAAGCTTCGCCGCCGTCGATGTCGAAGGCCGCCGTGTCATCCGTCTTTTGCAGTGCGTGGAGTTTCTTTGCAATAACGATGCTCCTATCGCCATGTTTCCCAGGCTACTTCGTTTCATGGCAGAGCAAGACACACCAGTCATACCTCTCCAGTCGTACGGTGTGTATCTCACCAGGTAAGGCTACCTTGTTTTTGCCGGTCGATGGTTGGATTTTGGTATCAGCCATGTAAATTTCAATGCATTTGCAATGCTAATTGACGACTGTTTCACTTCTGATTATGCCACTGCAGGTACGGGTTCCAGCAAATGGTGAACTGTCTGTCAACTCATCTGCTGGCTACTCAGATGGAGCACATCAAGAGCTCACCTTACCTCGGCATCTCATGCGACGAGAGCACCGACCGCACGCAAGGAAAGCACATGATCGTCTACATCACATTCATGCGCTGCGTCGAGTCGTCACCGAATTCCTAGCCCTGCTAGAAGTTGAAAAGTGCGACGCCGCTTCTCTCATGGCCACTCTCCTAGTCCACCTGGAGTCGTCCGGCATCGACCTTCAACGCATCGTCGGCATCAGCACAGACGGGGCGTCGGTGATGTTCGGGCGAGACAACGGGCTTGTGGCGCGCCTGCGAGACATCATCCCGCACCTCTTTTCCTCCCACTGCATCGCCCACAGGTTTGTTAAATTATTCCTTGCTAATTGTTTATGTTTTTTATGTTTCCGTGTGCTAACTACTACCCGTGTGGGTACATGCAGAGAAGCACTTGCTGTGAAGGACGCTGCCGCTTTATGTCTAGACCTCGACATGGTCGACAAGGTCACTCGCACCCTTGCGGACCTGCTCGGCTAGTCAAGCGTATGGAGCAGTCGTTTCCAGCATCTGCAGCGGGCGATTCACAGCACAAACCTTGAGGTTCAAGGCATCCATCAAGTTTGATGGTTGTCTAGGGGAGAGGCAATCCGACGCCTGTGTGAAGTGTTGGGAGCTGCGATTGTCCTGCTGTATGAGTATGAGCATCCCCTGTATGAGGTTGTGATTTCGTATAAGTTTCAGTTTTGCCTCTTCTACCTGGCCGACATGCTGGCACTCATGAACGACCTCAACCCCAAGTTCCAGAAGCGAGAGGTGAAATATAGTCTGCAAGCATGGTGTTCTCCTTTGGTGCAACTACTCATGTCTTTCCCTCTCCTCTGTGTCCTCCCCCCCACACCACACGTCGATGTCACAGAGGTGGCAACGGACATCGACGAGACACTGGGGGATTTGCGGCACCGCTATGTCGAATGCGGGGAGGTTTTCGGTGTCGGCGCCGAAAACACCTGGCTCTCGGCGTTCCTCACGGTGTACGGGCGCGGCGGGTCGAAGCGGGTGAAGGTGCGCGGTATCGACTTGGAGGGGAACCCTGTCACCCACGCGTACAAGATGCACGAGCAGCACCTCGACAAGCACCAGTACGGGAGCATCTACAAGGACTGCATGCTGCTGTGCCAGAAGCATGCCAAGGAGACCATGATCAACGTACGTAAGCGGATGCGGGATCTGCGCAAAATGTCGCCGACGAAGCTGTGGGAGGCGGCGAAGTGGCCGAGACAACGGGCGCAGCGCAAGAAAAAGACGACAGACTATCTACTCGGATGCAGCGGCATCTTCGAGCACAAGCTGCCCGGCTTCGACGTGAAGGCAGCGGAGACGGGGCTCACAACGTGGGCGCCGATCATGCAGAATCATCACGAGGTGGAGAGCTTCCACCAAGGCCTGGCAAACTACCTCACGAAGACGGACTCGAGCAAGCAAGTCCAGCGGTATTGTTGTTTCTGAATCACCACCTCCCATTCTAATTGCCAAGTGTGCACAACATTGCCGCCCTTGCCGACCGCCTTTAAACCCCCTTTGTTATCCGCCTCCACTCTATGCATTTCCTACTGCCTTTCTTCCGCCTTTGCCTTTGTGTCTCGTGCCAGGCGCTGGCCCAATCTGATGCGCCTGTGGTAGGCCTGCGCCGTGCTGCCTCTGTCAACAGTCGAATGCGAGAGGGGCTTCTCTCGACAAAACGTGATTAAGTCCTGGGTCCATGGCTCACTCTGCAACGCGCGCCTCTCTGAGTTGATGGCCATATCGCTGTTGCGGTACGACATCAATTGGACCGATGCCCTGGCGACCTGGCGAGAGAAACTGAGACGCCCAGCACGATCTGTTGTCTTCGCATCTGCGGAACGTAAGCGCAAGGGAAAGGCCCTGGAGGGTGAGGTGGCGGGAGACACAACGGGTGATCGACAGGGGGAGGTGCCAGAGCAGGGCCTCAGATTCGTTTAGAGGTACCCTGATCAATCAGCCATCCCCCCCTTCTTTCCCCTGATATGTCAGTGTTGATTGTAAAAAAAAATCTGTTTCTTCAGTATTAGAAGGGAAAAAAACTCTGATCATTCAGTGTTTACTCAAAAATTAACGCTGAAGTGAAAAAAACACATTTAATAAACCACAATTACACATCGTTGACAGGGCTCTCCATGGCTGCTGATGCTGTCTCTTCCTGCTCCCCCTTAGCATTCACATCCTCGTCCATGTTCTCTTTTCCTTTCTTGCTCGACGTGCTCACTTTAACTGTGCCGAAGGGGCGTCTCTTCTTATACGCCCGCCAAATCTGTACTACAGCGTCCCAGTCCGGCGAGTAGTCTAACAGGGACAAGCATATGAGATCACCTAGCCTAGTGTCCTTCAGGCTATTCCTCAGCCAGCTCTTAATCACGTTCTGGCAGGAGAATCCGCGTTCACACTCAACGGTGCTCAGAGGCAGCACCGCCACAGCCACCCACAGACCCACAAGGTTGGGATACTGGTCCTGTAAGGCAGCGGTTTTCAGCACAAATGACAGCGCAGCATGAAACTTCTTGTCACTCTTCGGGAGACGAGCAAGCATGGGGGCGAAGTGTCGCAGCTCTTTTATCGCCAGGCGTTTGTCAATGCCTGAAACACATTTAGACACGGATGATTAGGGATAGTTAGTGGCTTGAAAAACAAGAAAACAAGCCACGAACAAAAGCATAAGGCACTAGGTTAAAACAAGCCTTGCACCTGGCAGAATTTCGTCGGCATCCTCCGCGCGAAACAAAGTGACGAGTGATTGGAACCACTCGACACACTGAGCCAGCCTCGCTTCCCGCTCCCATTTCTCTGGCCACTGGTCGGCAGAGAAAAGGCGAACGCCGATCAAGGAATCCAGATCTCCAAGACGCTCCTGCAGGTTCCTGGCCATGTCTTCGGCAACCTCGGTGCACACGTCGACGCAGCCATTGTGTGTACCCCGTCCTGGGTAGTCGTCCAGTTCGTTGAAATGAAGAGTTACAGTGAAGCGAGCAGGGCGGCCATCAGAATCCGCGCCCTCAACGATGACGTTGGGCGAACCGCCCGGACCGTGACAGGTGATGAACTGCACAAGTCGGGTCTTCTCGCCGCCTCCGAAGTCGTCGCCGCAGTCGATGTACCGGCTCTCGATGAGGCCGGTTGTGTGCGCGATCTGCTGCTGGACGCTCGTGTAGTCCAGCTGTATGAATAGAGATGGGGAGACGGGTGAGTAGAGGAGGGAAGAGCACATGGTGGGCTGAATCACAAGTACTAACCTCACGCTGCTGAAAGATCTTGTTCAAGATGTTCAACTGCTCAAGAACATCAGCCAGAAAGTTCAGGAAGAACCAGAAGCGGTAACTAGTGGCGATGGCGTATAACTTGGGGTTGCGGAAACGGAACTCATACAGCATGACGACCACGGCAGGGAGAACAGCAAGAAGACGAAGGATAGCCTCACCGCGTGAAAGCCACCTGATGGCGTGAATACCCTGGAGCTCTAGGTTGGTTGAGGTGAAGAGCTCCTGAAGGTCGAGGAAGCGCTGATGCCAAGGCCCCGATCGCCCAAGAAGCTCGGCAAGCTGGCGGATGAGATCATCTACCATGGAGAGTGCGGGGATGTTCTCCGCTGCCGCCTTGACAGCTAGTGCCTCCCTACATACATAAAATAACAAAGAGTGTAAGTATCGGTACATATGTACAGTGCGAACAAACATGCATGTAGAAAACCATACTAATTACCGATGTGCGATGCAGTGGCACGACACCAGGTGGGGGATGTGGACGCGCAAGCGCGCTACAAGCCCCCCCTTAGCACCCATCATCACAGCAGCTCCGTCGGTGCTGATGCCTGAAATCCGACGGAGGTCAACCCCAATGGCACGGATGTGGGAGAGGAGGAGGGCAAGAAGCGATGCGGCATCAGCCTTCTCGACTGTCAGCAATGTGAGGAACTCAGTCACAAGTCTCCCTTGGCGGATGAACGTGGCAAACACAATCATGTGTTTGCCACAACAGCGGTCGGTGCTCTTGTCAAGGCTCAGGCCGATGAAGGGGCTTGTAAGAAGATGCTCAAGCTGAGTGGTTGGAGCCAGGTTGCCATAGCTTGAGTAAACTGTCCAAAGCCATACCTGCAAAACAAGAGGCAAATGGATAAAATGAAATGACATGTATAACAAGAGAGAGATACGGTGCAGCGAAACACGAAAGGTAAATGGATGCTTACGAGTTGTAATACGTCCCGTATCCCTTCTCAGGGAAGCCCCTCGTCTTGTGTTTCGCCAAGTAGCGGACGAGATTGATCCAGGTTTCCATCGGCTCATTGCAGCGGCTGCTGAAGTGGAGCGCATCGCAAAGTGCAGTGACATGCAGGTACCGGCAATTCCGGGGGAGAGGGAAACGCACTATACTCGGTTTCAGCGTTCCCCCCTAGAGTCACGCTGTTTCGTCAGGCTACAGGTACAAAGAAACGCTGAAAAATTAGTATACGTTACGAAAGAAAGGCTTATTTTTCAGTGTTACTTATCCAAAAAAGGTTGAGTGATCAGTGTGTACCCTAAAAAAAAGTCTGAAAAAACCCTGAATCAGCGTAAAAAGGCTGATATCTAGGGCCCTGTGCCAGAGTACATGGGGGAGGGGCGGGCTGAGGAGGATGGGAGTGATGATGAGGATGATGCGGCTCCAAGAATAGACGACGACCCTTTCCTGTCAGACAATGAGGGGGGTGATGATGAGATTACAGTAGATGCGCCGGAGTTCTAGGAGCTTGTTAGTTAGTGATTGCTTGGTGGTAGACTGGTAGTAGTAGTATGGTAGTTGTAGGCTCCTGTCCAGTGTAGGAAAATGTAACATACAAGAAGCCTTTTTAATAACATGTACGTTGTAACCTTGAATGTACTTGCGCGATCCTGAGGATTTCAGACTTGCCCATCTCCGGACTCTGACATTTTAGAGTCCCTAAATTCTGGCTGAAGACCTTTCAGACTATTATTTTTTTGGGGGGGTTAGCTCAGAGTGCCTTTTTTTGAAACGTCAGCCCTGTAGAGGGTACAATCCCCTGTCATAGCCTAGCACGAGGGGTCGATACCCGGCTGCTCACGAGAATGAGGGTGTCCGGGGTTAGGGGGTGTGTGTGTGGGTTGTGTGGGCTGGCCACTACCAAGCCTAGGGGGTGTGTTCAAATTATATTTTATATAATTGTTAGGCTTGGTAGGTTACCGAACCTTACTGTAGAGGGTACAAACCCCTCCTTGTACTCTCTCTCTTCCTAATCTATTTCTCTTCTCTCTCGACACTCTCGTCTACTTCCTAGCTAAACCCTTGGCCGCCATTTCATGGCGGCCTCCTCTTTTCTTCCTAGTTCAGATTTCAACATGGTATTAGAGCGGGATGCCCTTCCTGGGTCTGCTCCCCTCCGTGCTTTCCGCTGCGTTCTCGTGCGTTCGTCGCTCCTGCCGTGCCCCCGTGGCGGCCATGTCGCATGGTTGCCACGTCGAGCAGCCGTGCTGGGCTTGCCGCCCTGACGTGGCGGCTCCGCCGTTCTACCTCCCCGTCGCGCCCCTCCTGGGCCCTGCCGTGCCTCCTAGCCCAGTCGCGCCCCGTCCCGCCTCCTCCTCCCGCCAGTAAGCGCCGCGCTGAAGTACTGCAACCCCACCACAGCAGTCCCACCACCTCTCCCTCCCCTGCATCTCCTCCTGCTCCTGCCGTAGCTGCTGTCTTCGGCTCGGTCGTCGCCAGCCCGTGCCACACCGCCGAGGGCCCTCAGCCGCCGCAGACGCCGCCTGTCCTCATCGACACAGCCGCCTTGAGCACGAGCTCCGCCGCTGTCGTCATTGAGGCCGCCCAGATCCGGCCAGCTGCCTCTCGACCGGGGGTGTCATAGCCTAGCACGAGGGGTCGATACCCGGCTGCTCACGAGAATGAGGGTGTCCGAGGTTAGGGGGTGTGTGTGTGGGTTGTGTGGGCTGGCCACTACCAAGCCTAGGGGGTGTGTTCAAATTATATTTTATATAATTGTTAGGCTTGGTAGGTTACCGAACCTTACTGTAGAGGGTACAAATATCAAAGAAGCTTAGGATAGGAACTACACTTAGGAACCTAGCTTATCTAGGAAGGAAGGAAGGACGCCATGGAATGGCGTGAGGCAAGTAGATCTAGGAGTAGGCAAAAGTGACGAGAAAGAAGAGTAACGATTAGGAAGAGAGAGGAGTACAAGGAGGGGTTTGCACCCTCTACAGAAAGGTTCAGTAACAACCTACCAAGCCTATATTAAATTATAACTTATATAATTTTAACACACCCCCTAGGCTTGGTAGTGTCAAGCCCACGCACACCCCCACACCCACACCCATACCCATACCCACACCCACACCCCCTAGCCTAGCACCCCCATTCCCAGCAGGAGCCGCAACGACTCCGGAAGAGGGCAGCTCCCACGGCCCGTGAGATGGCTATGGCGGCAGCGGCGACAGTGACGACAGCGGCGGCGGCAGCGGCGTGCGGCGGCACCAGGCCCGCGGCAACAGCGGCATCGGCGGCGTGCGGCGACACCAGGCCCGCGGCAACAGCGGCTGCGGCGGCGGCTTGAACGTCAGAGGCCGGTGCAGCGGCCCCCGCCCTCTCGGCGGCATGTCCAGTCTCCTCAGCGGTGGAGAGGACCCTCATGAGGCAGTCATTGGCTGCAGCAAGAAAGGGGGGGATGCAGGGGAAGCAGGTGCAGGTGGGGGGGGGGAGGGGAGGGGGCGGGGCGAGGCGAGTCTTCAGCAATGCGCCATAAGTGGCGCGGCGCTTACTGGCATGAGGGCGGGCAGGTGGCGGTTACGACGGCGTGCTGCCCGCTGCCGCCCATCGACGCTGCCGCGGCAGCATGACGACGCCGCCAGAGCGCGGCGTCGACGCTGTGGTGGCACGCCGACGCTGCAACGGCAGCAAGGTGACGCTGCCACGGCAAATCGTCGACGCCACCACGGCAGGGCGTCGAGGAGGCGACGGCCGCACGACGAAGCCGCCATGACAGGCCGGCATGGCCGCCACGGCGGGAAGGCAGTGACGAGAGAAATGTGCGGCGGAAGCGACGGCACGACAGCGCGACGCCGCAGCAGTGCGTCGCGACGGCCGCGGCACGACGCGGCCAGCGGCACGACACGAGCGCCATGGCAGCGCGAGAAGCGTGAGTAGGCGGTCCAGCAGGAAGGATCTCCTGCTCTGATACCATATCAAAGAAGCTTATGATAGGAACTACACTTAGGAACCTAGCTTATCTAGGAAGGAAGGAAGGACGCCATGGAATGGCGTGAGGCAAGTAGATCTAGGAGTAGGCAAAAGTGACGAGAAAGAAGAGTAACAATTAGGAAGAGAGAGGAGTACAAGGAGGGGTTTGTACCCTCTACAGAAAGGTTCAGTAACAACCTACCAAGCCTATATTAAATTATAACTTATATAATTTTAACAACAAACCCCTCCTTGTACTCTCTCTCTTCCTAATCTATTTCTCTTCTCTCTCGGCACTCTCGTCTACTTCCTAGCTAAACCCTTGGCCGCCATTTCATGGCGGCCTCCTCTTTTCTTCCTAGTTCAGATTTCAACATCCCCTCCTTGTATCCCTCTCTCTTTCTAGTTCTACTTTTCTCTTGTCAACTTTATCTCCTAGCTGCTAGCTCCTAAACCCTCACGCCATTCCATGGCTTCCGTTCCTCCTAGCCTAGTTACTTTAACATCCAGCAATTTCACACATAAACCAGCCCACCTTCTTGCACTACCTAACCTGGCGAATCAACGCAGGAATTCGGGAAAGCTTGCAGCAGATTCCTCATTCCGGATTCCGCATTCTGGGTTCTGCATTCTGGAATGATGGCCCACCGATCAGGGCCGTAGGGAAGTTGTTTGTATGTGGCTCATCGGTATTAGTACATAATGTCCCATATATTTCAGAATTTGTACATGTCGGGTCTACCTGAACTGAAACACAGAAGCGCATCTGTACAGCAAAGAGTTCTGTATAACGAGGATTAGAAACCGTTGAAACTTTGCCATCTACCAACCGCGCCTCTAAAAGACAGCCCACCGAGTATGCTGTTCAGTCAGCCCCCCTAACTCGGACGCATGTCAGGACTCAGCAGTTGAACTTGAAGCAGAATCCGCGGTTCCGCCACACGCCCCACCCCTTCGGCCCCTTCCTAAACTGCCCCCGCGCCGCGCCCTCGGGATACGTGTCAGTCTTAACGAGCCCATAATACGACTCGGGCGAGTCCAGAAGGTTCTGCATGGCTGTTAAGTACGTGTCGCCTTGCGCGTTAGTCCGCGACGACGCGTCGCGAATGACACCCCTAGTATAGTAAGTGTACATGTTATCGAGGGAGCTATCTCGGCGAATCGGCTTCCGGAACATGCGGCCTCCCCATCCCCACCCCCTCTTCTTCTCCCCGTAGCGGCGACCCGGCTCGGCACTCCCAGTGGTGTTGGTCCACGTGATGTCGCCCGTCAAGTCCATGACCACGTCTCCGTTAGTGCCTGCCGCGCCTTCGTTGACGGTGACGGAATTCGGCTCGCCGGCGTCCGTCAGCGCGATGCCAACCTGGAAGTGGAGATCGTAGACGGTGTCGTTTCTGACGAGCACTAGGTCGATGATCCCCGTGGCGTTCTTATCTCCGATCACGTTTCCGCTCGAATCCACTACCTCGTCTCCGCGCAACACCGCGGTCGCCGCCCCCGCGATCTTGCTCTTCCCCTTCTTCCCCATGCCCGGAAATTTCGGCCCCTTCCATCCGCCGCCCTTTCCGCCCTTCCCGTTGCCGCCGCCTTTGCCGCCCCCTTTGCCTCCGCCCTTGCCGTTTCCATTGCCGTTTCCTTTGCCGTTATCGCCGTCCTTCTTTCCCAGCACGCCGCCTGGCACAGCAGTAAGAGATGGATAGAAACGGAGAACGTTAGTGGCCTGGCTATTACAATGGTCCGCACATTTCCGCGCAGAACGAAATCGTCACCCCGTCACATGCGGAGGACCACGCTAGTGGCGACAGACGGCGATGAGGTGAGTTAACGAAAATAGTGGTTACAATGGGAAGCGCAAATAGTCGTACAGCATGGGGGGGCGTGGGGGGGCGCGGCTTACTGGTGGCAAGGAAAAGCGCGAAGAGCAGAGAGACAAGCAGCAGCCGAGTGATCCTCATTGCGCTGTCCTTGTGGGTCACTGTGACGAAAACGGACCGGAGATAATAACGAGTCCTCGACTTTGGAGCCACTAGGAGGTAAGGCCACTGAGATCCAAATGTGATGATGGCTTCGGACTATGTGCTGCAAGCGTGATTCGCGCTGTGCGATCTTGAAGTGAGCGACACTAGTGCGAATGCTGGTGGTTGAGTGAGAGAGTAGCAAGCAGATGACTGTTGGGAAGGACTGCGAGTGACACAAGCTTTTATGCTGGGGGACGAGTGAGTGGCGACGGGACTTGCGTTGGCCTTGTTTTGAGGCGCGCGATCGAGCGGCTCGATTTGGTGCGGGTGATGGCCGTGGGGGAACCGGGTGGGGCGGGGTGAGGGGAGGAGGTTGGGGAAAAGGTCGGTCGGAAAGTGGTGGTTGATGGGGCGGGGGAAAAGGCGGGGAGGTCAGGGGCAGCGGGGGGGTTATGGGGTGGGGTGGCGGTTGTGGTTTGGTTGGTCGGAGAGCAGTGGTGCAGCACTGACGGGCAGCAATCGCAGTGGTGGCAGCACCTCAGGTGCGGAGGAGCGCACAGACCAGATTGCGTTTTTCACACTCAGCAACGGCCCGCCGCGCCCTTCCGCGCCGTACCCCTTGGCTCAATTGGCGGCATTGCGCCTACCAGCTCTACAGTAAAAATGGGGGAAAGTGGGGAAGCAAGCGCGCGGTCTGGTCTGGAATCTGGCTGGATGGATGCGCCCTTGGTCCAGCTTTGGGGGAAGGTAAAGGCGGAGGTGAGAAACGGGGCTGGGTGCTGCGCGCGTGCGAAGGGAGGATCTGTTCATCACATGCTCCACGACACTGTTCATGGCATGCCAGGTCAGGGAGTGTGCACGCGAACATGGTTTTCCTTTTCGCAAATGCAGGTTTGCTGCCAGTGCTGCTGCTGCAGTACGTAACGAAGAGAAGCGACGCTCGTGAGCAGGGAAACTGCAGGTGGGGTTTACTCAATAGTGACAAACGACCATGACCTGCGACACGGACGAGAAGATGTGCGTTTTGGTTTGTTTCGCCGTTCACTTCGCACGGGTGCTGCCGACAAGTGTCGAGCTGACTTTCCTGGCGAATTCCGTTACAGGAGGGCCTTGCGAAGTAAGTTGGCCCTCGTCAGGCCAAATTTCCCGAATGGGTGGACGGTTTGGTCAGGCGCTTTATGCACAGATCGGACAGCACAGTGATCACCAGATCTAGAACCAAAACCGTCAGGTTACACTCCAGACTCCAAGGCAATTCTCAAATCCGCAATAGAACATGCATCGATTCAAAATATTCGAGCCCCATAACAACAACATCACCACAAACGGGAATTACATCTCTTCACTTCTCGCGCCAACATCCACCACAAGCTCTCTCTGCCAGTCCCCGTCTGCCATCTGACACCCCCCAAATCTCAAAACCCAATCAGCAAATTCCACATTTGGCAGGAGACTGCCTTTCCTTTGGCACAACGACTACAGTGCAACTATATGATCAGAAGTAGAACCAGGGCTAAGTTCTTTCTACTTCCCTGGACCTACTTCTGTGCGCCCAACCCTAGCACGCAGCGGTTTCATCTATCCGCAGCGATGTCTGGGTACGATTACCAGGGTTACGGCGATGGTGGTGGTGGTGGGGGAGGATATGGAGGGGGAGGAGGCGGCGGGTACGGAGGTAAGAAATCCGGCTGCTGGCAATCTCCCATGAGACGATTTATTTATTCCGTTTCTTTCTCGTTTCTGAACCTTCCTAAGATGCTGCCGTTTTTTTTTTTTTTGCCTGAAACACTCAGATCTGTTCCTTTCACGCCAGGCCTTTATGATTATCCTCTTTTCTTTCTAAGATGCCTACAAATCAGATTTTTAAGAACCCTGCTAATCGTTAAGTGTTCCTGTGCCTTTATGATGTCTTTATGCCTTCCAAACACGCAATTGTACCCGCTATTGGCACGGTGCGCGATCCGCGGCCGATCCGCGCAGGGGGAGGACGCGGAGGGGGCGGCGGACGAGGCGGAGGTCGAGGCGACGGTGATTGGCTGTGCCCAAACCCATCGTACGGACCGATCTTAGCTTCTTAGTACCACCCACCACCTCCAATGCCGGTCTTGGCTCGAATCTGTAACGTGGTGTTCGCTGGTGTTCGCATCGCTATGGCGATTGTCGCATGGGCTTGGCGCGAGGTTTTGGGTTGGTTGGTGGTCTGCTCGAATTGTCTCAAACTTTTTATTCAGGTAGGTCGTCCCTCGCTTCTACTCTTTCAACCCTTTCCTCCCTAATTTCTCCTGCCGCGTAAGTAGAGGATTCGTTTAGACGGTATTGATGAGTGACGACTGGTTTACCCTCCAGCTATGCAGATGCGGCATCTTTGGAGCCTAGAAGTATCTGTTTACCCTTGAGTCACGCAGACACGAAGTGTCCACTTCGCATCTTTGCGTCTTTTCAGCACCTTCGTTCTGCTCTCCTTTCAGCCTGATCTTTTTGCTTCCTTCCTGCCTTGCAGCCTGGCTTTTCCCCCACTCCTGCCTGTCCGTACAGCCTTGCTTTTACCCCTCCGTCCTCCCCTTGACCTCCCGCCCTTTTCTCTGCCTGTGCTGTGTTCGCCTCAGGTGTGGCAACAACAACTTCGCACGTCGGTCGGAGTGTAACCGCTGCGGCACCGCGCGCCCTGCCGGAGTTGGGGGAGGCGGGGGGGGCGGAGGCGGAGACTACGGCGGAGGCGGAGGGTTTGGCGGAGGGGGCGGGCGCGGCGCCCCGCCACCCCGCCCAGGCGACTGGGATTGCCCGGGGTGAGTTGGTGCTGCGAACGTATAGGCCTACACTAGCGTCGCACAGTGCCTTATGCACGAAATCGCGCCTGTGTGACTGTAGTGACTAATGCGAAGGGTAATCGTACGCTTAGAATGCTTCCTGGTTAAACCCCCAGTTTAAGAAACCCTCCATGCCCAAGTTATTCACAAGTTATTCACGACTTCCTTTCTCACCTCGCGGTCCCGTCCCCTTCCGCCGCAGTTGCGGAAACAACAACTTTGCCCGCCGCGCGGAGTGCTTCAAGTGCGGAACCGCCCGCCCCGCCGACGCGGGCGGTGGTGGCGGTGGCGGCGGTGGTCGCGGGGGCTACGGGCGGGAGGGGGAGGATCGGTATGGGGGCGGGCGGGACGACAGGGGGAGTGATCGCTACGGCGGGGGAAGAGGCGACGATAGGGGCAGGGGGGACGACAGGGGGAGAGGGGACGACCGGGGGAGGGGGGACGACCGCGGGAGGGGGGACGACCGCGGGAGAGATGACAGGGGAAGGGGAGACGACAGGCGGGGGGGGGATGACAGGCGCGGGGGAGATTACGGGTCCCGTGGAGGGGGGAGGGGGGAATACGACCGCGACGGAGGGCGCGGGGATGGGGGCCGGGGGGGCGGAGATTATGCACGAGACGACAGGGGGGGTGGGGCGGGGGAGGGGGATACGGGGGAGGCGCACCGGGGGGAGGGGGATATGGGGGGGATGAGCCTGCGGACAGTGGGGGCGGAGGCGGAGGGGGGGCGCCGGGGGTGAAGCAATGTGACGAGAACTGCCCCCCGGAGTGTGACAACGCGCGGATTTATATTTCCGGGCTGCCCAAGGACGTAACTGTTGACGAGCTGGTCAACCTGTTCGGCGGCATTGGGATGGTGAGGGGTGGTGGTAAGGGGTGGTGCGGGCTGGTTAGGGATGGTGAGGTTTGTAGGAGGAATACAGGTGGGCTGCCCAAGGATGTTACTGTTGACGAGCTGGTCAACCTGTTTGGCAGCATTGGGATGGTGCGGGATGGTGAGATTAAGAGAAGGTGAGATAAAGAAAAGAAAGTGAGATAAAGAATAGAAGGTGAGACAAAGAAAAGAAAGTGAGATAAAGAATAGAAGGTGAGATAAAGAAAAGAACGTGAGATAAAGAATAGAAGGTGAGATAAAGAATAGAAGGTGAGATAAAGAATAGAAGGTGAGACAAAGAAAAGAAAGTGAGATAAAGAATAGAAGGTGAGATAAAGAAAAGAAAGTGAGATAAAGAATAGAAGGTGAGATAAAGAAAAAAAAGTGAGATAAAGAATAGAAGGTGAGATAAAGAAAAGAAAGTGAGATAAAGAATAGTGGCTGAGACAGAGGCGAGTTCAACAGGAAAAGAGTTGAGCCCACGAGGGTGTGCCGAGCAGTGTAACAACTTGTGCTGAGAAGCTGTTTTTGAGGCGCCTCAAAAGTTGAGTCCACGAGGGTGTGAGAGTGCTGAGAGACTTGGGCTGGTTGATAGAATTGTGGCTTGAGACGCCTCAAAAAGTACACTTTTGTCACTTGAGCCCACGAGGGTGTAGGGCGACGTGTGTAGGGCGACGTGTGTAGGGCGACGTGTGTAGGGCGACGCGTGTAGGGCGACGTGTGTAGGGCGAGGTGTGTAGGGCGAGGTGTGTAGGGCGAGGTCTGTAGGGCGAGGTCTGTGTAGGGCGACGTGTGTAGGACGAGGTGTGTAGGGCGACGTGTGTAGGGCGACGTGTGTAGGGCGACGTGTGTAGGGCGACGTGTGTAGGGCGAGGTGTGTAGGGCGAGGTGTGTAGGGCGACGTGTGTAGGGCGACGTGTGTAGGGCGAGGTGTGTAGGGCGAGGTGTGTAACAAGTTGTCCCGAGAATCTGGGGCCGTCCGTTGTCCGGCTCCCTCCAGTCACACGTGCATCAAGCAGAACTGCAGGTGTAAGGACCAGTCTGATAGGAGCAGACGTGGCAAAGTGTTGACCATTGGCTTAACCCTTCACCTTCCACCCAACCTCTTCCTCCCCCCCCGCCCTCTCACCTTCCCGCCCCCCCCTCTCCCCTGCCCCCCCGCTGATACAAGCGCGGGTACAAGGACCAGTCTGATAACTGGGGAGTCTACTTTTGAGGCGCCTCAAAAATGTCCCCCCCCCTGATACAAGCGCGGGTGCAAGGGCCATTCTCATAACTGGCGTGGCAAATTGTTGACCTCGGGCTTAACCCTTCACCTTGCACCCACCCACAAACCCCCCCCCCACCCCCCCCTCTCCCCCCCTCCCCCCTCTCAGATCGCCCGCATCAAGCAGAAGCGCGGGTACAAGGGCCAGTGGCCGCTCAATTTGAAGCTCTGTACGGACGACAGGGGGCAGAACACAAGGGGTTGACCTATGGACTTAACCCCTAGCCCCCAACCCCCCCTCTCCCCTCCTCTCTCCCCCCCTCCCGCCCCTCAGATCGCCCGTATCAAGCAGAAGCGCGGGTACAAGGACCAGTGGCCGTACAACGTGAAGCTGTACACGGACGAGAGGGGACAGAACAAGGGCGATGGAGTGTTGACCTATGAGGACCCCCAGGCGGCTCACAGCGCGGGCGGCTTCTTCAACGGTGAGTTGAATGCTCCTGGTGTTTTCACTGGTGGGTTGAGTGCGTGTGGTTGAACACCCCCTGTCATACACGGACGAGGGGGGCAGAACAAGGGCGATGGGGTGTTAACCTATGAGGACTCCCAGGCTGCCCCTAGTACCGGTGGGTTTTTCAACGGCGAGTTGGGTGCCTGTGGCTTCTCTAATGGCGGTTTCAAAGCACGTCGAGCATGCCGCGTGGGTGAAGGCTGACACGGACGACGGGGGGCAGGCCAAGCCAAGGGCGATGGGGTGTTGATCTATGAAGTCCCCCAAGCGGCGGTTTCTTGGACCCCCTTCTCCTACACCTTCCCCCCACCTCCCCCCCGCCATCGTATGTCGACCCAAATCCTCAATCCTTGTTCCTTCCTTGACCCCGATCCACGCCTCCCTCCCTTCCTTCTCCAGGACACACCATCAAAGTGGGCATGGCGGAGAAGTCAGCTCTGTGCCTCCCCGCTCCCCCTCTACGTTTCCTCTGCTCTCCCCATTTCCCCTCCCCCCCCCCCCCCCCCCCCCCAAACCACCCCAGGCCACACTCTGCACGGCAGCACCATCGAAGTGAGCATGGCAGCGAAGTCAGCTCCAGACTTGTTTCCCCCCGTCCTCCCTCCCCCGTTCCCATACCGCCCTGTCCTCTATCGTCGTTCTCCCCCTCCCCCGTCCCCCCTCCCCCCCAGGCCACACCGTGCGCGGCAGCACCATCAAAGTGAGCATGGCGGAGAAGTCAGCTCCACGGCCCGGAGGAGGGGGGGGGCGAGGAGGGTGAGTGGAACTCAGCAGGCGGGGGAAGTTGATGGGGGGGGGGGGAAAGAAGGAAGGGGGAGTGGGGAGGGGGGAAAGGGCAATAGAGTGGGGTTGTGTGCAGATTGGGGGGTCCATGGGGAAGGGAAGAAAGACTGGTGGGTGGTTGCAGAGGAAAGGGGGAGAGAGAGGGGGTTTTGGAGGTGGTGGGGTGGCTGATCCTTTCCGTCGGTCTCTTTCTCTTTCTCGGTCTCTTTCCCTATGCATGGCAGTTGGGCTGTGTAGTGTGTGTCGCTGTGCTTTCTTGTAATAGATCGTGCTGTGGGTCCGTCCTTCCTCCGCCCTCCGCCCTCCGCCCCCACTTGTTTCCTCATTCCCTCCTCCCTCCCCGTGTCTCCTCCACGCTTGCTTGGCTGCAGAGGCGGATTCAGAGGAGGTCGAGGCGGATTTAGAGGGGGAGGGGGGCCTGACCGCAGGGACTTCGACAGGGGGAGGCCTCGCCCCTATTGACCCCCTCGCCCCTATTGACCCCCTCGCTCCTGTTGACTCCCTCGCCCCCTCGTCCCTTTCTTGTCACGGCTACCTACTTAAACTACCTACCAGTTGAGGTCCACGCATTGATTTTTCAGAGGCCTTCAGGGCCGGCTTTGCTCGTCTAGTTTAGAGTGTTAACGTAGAAACGAATGATTACTAGAGGTGGAAACCTAGAACAAATACTAGTTGGTTGTACTCACTAGAAGCATACCTCAGTCTAGCCTATAACTTCTACATAGATAATATGTATAAGTTGACACACCCCCTAGGCTAGACAAGGGGTGAAACTAAACAAGAAGCAAACAGCTCAGGGCGGCACTACTAGTCCAACCACTGAGGCAGGGGTCTGGAGACCAGTCAGCAAGAATACAACCAAAACTGAAGCAAGCCAGGGTGGCACTACTAGTCCAGCCACTGGAGGTAAGGCCACAAGGCCAGTCTGACAAGCATATATAATAGAGAGTACACAATCAGGATCCTAACAGGGGAGCAGCTATAGGAACAAGACCAAGCTGTACACAGTGCCGCTGATGATCTTTAGGCGCAAGCGCCTTAGTAAAGATATCAGCTGTGTTGGCACCTGAGGCCAAGTGAACTACGCGGGCCTGGCGGCGCTGCTGTAGCTCGCGCAGGAGGAAGTACCGCAGCTGGATATGCTTCGCTCTGCCCTCAAGCCGAGGCTCCTGACACAGGAGTATCATGGCCCTGTTGTCAGCGTACAGGACCGGGGCAGAGCTAGGCCGCTCACCTAAGTCTGTGAGCAAGAAGGTCAGCCAGCGGAGCTCCTGTGCCGCCATGGCACCAGCGTAGATCTCAGCCTCACAGCTAGACTGAGCCACAGACGACGAGCGAGTGGATCTCCAAGAGATAGCACCCGAACCAAGGCTAAAACAGTAGCCCTGCGACGACCTGAGCGTCTCAGCGTCGTCTGCCCAAGAAGCGTCTGTGTGCCCAGTAAGGACCACTGGCCTGCGTCCTCCTAGCACTAAACCCATGCCTGATGTACTAGCAAGATAACGCAAAACCCTCTTAGCGGCAGACCAGTGCTGAGGTCGGTGTCTGCCTGTAGCCACAAAGCGAGCCAGGATGCTGAGAGGGTATGCGAGATCTGGGCGAGTGCAAGTCATCAGGTACATGAGGCAACCCACCAGCTCTGCGTAGGGGCCACTGGGCTCTACTGGCTCCTCAGGAACGGGAGCAGAGAGCCCATGGTCTACGGGTAGAGGTGTGGGCTGTGCGGAGGAGAACTGAAGACCGAACCTCTGAAGGACCTGACGCACCAAGTGTGACTGGGTCAGAGTGATGGTGCGTGCTGCTCTGTCCCTAGAGATCTGCAGGCCAAGATAGCGACGCAGCTCTCCAAGGTCAGTGCAGGTGTGTCTCTTCAGCAGCTCAGCCTTCACAGAGGCCAGTGCGTCCCTGTCAGGAGTAGCGAAGACCAGGTCGTCTACGTAGACAAGGATGTAGAACGGAGTCTGGCCGGAACGCACAAACAGTGAAGGGTCAGCAGAGGACGGAAAGAACTGCAGGTCTGCTAACGTGGCACGTAGCGTGTCGTGCCACTCGCGGGGAGCCTGACGCAGGCCGTAGACCGGGCGCCTGAGAAGCCACTGGGTCCCAGGAGGGAAGGTACCAGTGAAGCCCTGTGGTCGGCGCAGGTAGACCTGCTCGTGTAGGCTGCCCTGAAGAAAGGCAGTAGAGAAGTCGAGAGAGTGAAGCTCGTAGTCACGCTGTGCTGCTACGTGTAGCAGCGCCCGAAGAGTGGTCATCTTCGGGGTCGGGGCGAAGGTCTGGAAGAAGTCAACTCCCTCGCGCTGACTGAAACCTCTGGCCACGTAGCGCGCCTTGAAGACAGGCGGCTCTCCAGGGGGGCGCTTCACCTTGAAGAGCCACCGACCATCGACTACGTTCACCCCAGGCGGGGGAACTGCGTCGACGTAAGTGCCGGTGGATCTCCAAGATGCCATCTCCTGCTCCATGGCAGCTATCCACTGAGAGGCCCAAGGTCCCGAGGTGGCCTCAGCGTAGGTGCGAGGGGTCGGGATGTCGAAGGCGTCTGGGTCACCCTCAGGGACTAACAGCATGGAGCAGAGATGGGGAGCAGCCTCGGAAAGGAAAGCCAGCTCGTACTGCCTGTCCTCTAGGACGTCACTGCCAAGGGCAGGAGCACCCCCGACGGACAGAGGACGGGCAGGGTCAGAGACCAGAGCGGTAGCGTAGTCAAGGCGGCGGGTAGAAGCGAAGTCAGCGACAGCAGCGACAAGCGCGTCAAGGCGCGAGACAGGAACAGCAGGGTCGGTAACAAGAGAGGCAAGGACCCGAGGGACAAGGGGACGAGCAGCACGGAGGTAGTCAGAGAACGGAGGAGGTGCAACAGCAAGGGACGAGGGAGGAGGGGACGGGAGGAGGGGAGGACGAGACGAGTGGGAACGGAGCAACATAGGGTGGGTGGGCAGGACAGGAGAGACGGGACGAGCACGGGAGGGACGGCGAGCCCAAACGTGAGACGGAGGGGTAGGGTCAGGGGACAGCGGAGGAGACACAGGAGGGGAACGAGGAGGAAGACGGGCCGGAGACGAGTCTGGCGGCGGGAACACAGGACCGTAGACAGGGAGGTCAGGAGGCGGTGGGGGAGACACCGGCGCGCGGTCCGGGGAGGGAAGGCCGAGCAGGCGGAGAGCGGAAACCGGCGGCGACGGCTGCTGTGGCGGCGACGACGGCTGGGCCGGAACTCTGGGACCAGCAGAGGCAGAACGACCGTCGGCAGAACACTCAACAGCAGCACCCCCAGAACCAACACCCCAAGAGCGAGAACCCCCTCCAACACCAGCGGCACCCCCAGAAGCCGCAGGACGAACACCCTCCTCCACACCAGCACCCCCAGGGGCCGAGAGCAACGGCGGCAGTGGCGGCGACAGCGGCGACGGCTGCGGCGGCGACGGCGACGGCGGCGGCAGCGGGGTCGGCGACTGCGACAGTGGGGGCGGAGGCACTGGGGAAGGGGGACGCGGCAAGGACGGACCGGGGGTACCACCAGAGTCAGCAGACTCCTCAACGGGGACAACCGACGGGAGGGGAGTGACGTGGGAGACACCAGACGGGGCAGGACGAGGCGGGAGAGGGGCAGGGGCTACCGGGGGAGAGGGAGCAAGGAAAAGGGGGGGGCAACTGGGAGACCTCGGTGAGGGAAGCGGCGGTAGAAGGAGACGGACTCGTCAAAGGTGACGTCACGAGAGTGGAGGAAGCGGTGAGACGGCGGGTGGTAGAAAAGCCAGTCAGACGAGTCCAGGGGGAAACCGAGGAAGACACAGGGGACAGTGCGGGCAGTGAGCTTGTCCGTGCCAGAGGCACGAACGTGAGCAAGGCAGCCCCAGACGTGGAACGCAGACGCGTCACCGGGGGACCCGGTCCAAAGGAGGGTCGGCGAAACCTGCGGCCGCTGGGAGCGTGGCCACAGGTTAAGCTGGTGAGCCGCGTAGCGAACAGCGAACGGCCACAGAAAATGGGGGGCATCGGCATGGATCATGGAGGTACGGGCGACCTCCATGACCAAGCCGATGCGGCGCTCAGCAACCCCATTCTGCTGTGGCGAGTCCGGCAACGTGTACGACTGGGTGATGCCCTCCGCACGACAGAACTGTCCAAGCCGACCAGAGGCGAACTCGCCGCCACGGTCGGAGTGGAGACACAACACGGGGAGACCGCGGTGGAGACGCGCAGCTACAACCCACGGGAGAAGAACGTCGGGCACGTCGGCCTTCCGCTCCAGGGGAAACACCGTGGTGTAGCGCGTGTAGTCGTCAACGAGCACAAGGAAGTAGCGCTCACCGCGCGGTCCGGGGACGGGGGCAGGGCCCCAAACGTCCAAGTGCAGGGTCTGAAGGGGGGCAGTAGCAGGACGCAGCGAGGAGGAGTGAGGAGCACGGCGGAGCCGACCCTCGACGCAAGGCGTGCACGGTGGCGCAGTCGAGGGAGGAAGGGCAGGGAGCGACGCGGGGAGACCTAAGACAAGACCGTGCTGGGACATGTGACGCAGACGCGGGAGAGCAGGGTGACCTAAGCGGTGGTGCCAGAGAAGGGAGGGGTGAGTGAGGGACCGACACGAGCAAGCTGCAGCGACCTGGGAGGACGCACCAACCGGGGGGGAAGCGGTGTGTAGGGTAAACAGACCGGACACCGGGTCCCGGGGGAACGTCGCAAGGGGGGAACCTGAGACAGCCTCAGAACAGACAGCGAACCGCTCGTGCCCGGGGAACGTGGTGGTGACGCCGAGGTCCTGGAGACAGCCGACACCAACCAGGTTCCTGGAGAACGAGGGAACGTGGAGGCCAGTAAGGGAGCCCGAGGGAACTGCCGGACAGGGAAGGGACGTAGAACTGCGCGCGACAACCGGACCCGCAGAGGGGTCAGCGAGAGAGACAACAGCAGGTGCAGCAAGCGGCGTGAGCGTGGAACGGTCGCGGAAGAAGCAGGCAGAAGCACCGGAGTCGAGAGTGAAGGACAGCGACGCAGTGGCGGAGGCCGCGGACGGAGCCGGTGCAGCGACTAGACTAGGCAACCTAGGCAGTCCTACGCCTGTCGCAGCAGGGGAAGCTAAGCTACACAAGGGTGAAACACCTAAACTAGAGTACACATGGTAGTAAGATCCATCAACACTAGAAGCGTCAGCATACAAAGCATGCAAAGCAGCACCTATCTGATCCATGTCTAACTCAAAGATCGGCACGCCCTGGCGGAGCAGGCTGTGCCAGTCGGGGAGGTCCGGGGCCGGGCCAAAGCGACGACGAAAAAGATCGTCGAGGCGGCGGAAACAGTGGGCGGTCGGGTGCGGGCGGCGGCACAGAGTGCCGCGGAGAGGCCCGGTCTGAAGCTGGTACTGGCAGGTCACAGCACTGGAGCCGCTGGTAGACGCCAAGCTGCGCGGGCCGCCACCACGGCCACCGCCTCCGGAGGTGCCGGGCCAACCAGGCGGGAGACGAGCCCACGGCTGCGGCGGGTGCTGCTGGGACGGCGGCTGCGGCTGGGGCTGGTCCTGCTGCTGCTGGGACTGCTGCTCCTGCCCACCGGTGGTAGTCCCCTCAGGCGGACTACCGTCACCACCACCACGACCACTACCACCTGCGTCACCACCCCTACCTCCCTGGCGGCCACGGCCACCGCGACGCGAGCGCTGCTGCGGGTGGACAGCAGCAGCCGTCTCGGTAAGAGGGGTCGCCGTGGCGACCGCAGCCGAAACGTCAGTGAACGTGCACGGGGATGGGGCACAACCGTGAAAGATAGAGACTGCCGGCGCACCGCTCGACTGAGCGATAGTGCGCTGGCGAGTCTCGATCTCAGTGAGGGTGTCGACAAAGGCGGTCAAGGTGAGGTCACCCGGGTGCTGGCTAAGAAAGTGGTCGCGAGCACTAGCGAGGCGGTCTGGCAGGCGCATAGCGATAAAATAGAGCGTCATGCAGGAAGGAGGGGGGAGCGCAGTGAGCTGGGCAGCAGTGCTGGCAGTGCGATAGCGAGTCTCTAGGGCACGCAAATGAGTGGCAAAATCTG
This sequence comes from Closterium sp. NIES-67, assembly GCA_027943415.1. Lineage (NCBI taxonomy): Eukaryota > Viridiplantae > Streptophyta > Zygnematophyceae > Desmidiales > Closteriaceae > Closterium > Closterium sp. NIES-67. Next base: position 542,676 of record BQMB01002342.1, read on the forward strand.
CGACAGTAGGGAAGGCAGCCAGGTCTGGGAACAGCATCGGAAAGAGCAAGCGGCCAGCAGAAGCGGAGGCAGGGGTGGAATAGCGAGCAATAACGGCTTCTAAATAAGCTTTGGCCGTTTCAACAGTAGCAAAACGCGAGCGCTCAGACACAGGGAGGGCGTGACTAATAGCAACCTGAGCTACTGCATCGCGTGAGTCCCAGACCGCACAGGCTAGCGCAGCAGTAGAGAAAGCCTCACGGTCATCAGAGGAGGGGTCAGCAGGGAGGGGAGAAGGTGCAGGGGGACGGGGGAGCAAGCCATCAGCATGGACAACCAGAGAGTGGCCATCCTGGCGCTGACCTGTAAGCTGGCGGCGAAGATCGGAGAGCCAGGCGGCGAAGTCAACCGCGTGGCCCTCAGCGTCCAGGCGGAGCACAAAGTCAGCCATCGTGCAGGGTCAGCGGCACAGCTCCTCAGCGACACAGCGGCACAGCAGCACAGCTCCTCAGCGGCACAGGAGCACAGCGGCGCGGGGACACGGCGGCAGCACTCTCCAGTAGGGCAGCAGCTAGGCGTCCCAGCGCAGGCAAGCAGAAGACACAGGGCCCGAGAGGACACGGCAGGCCGAGCAGGGGAGGCGGGCAGGTGCTCTAGGGCCGGGCTGGTGCTGGGAGGGGCCAGGCTGGTGCTGCTGGGGCCGGTCGGGCACGAGGAGGGGCCGGGCAGCGCTGAGGAGAGGCCGGGCGGCGCTAGGAGGAGGCCGGGCGGCACTAGGAGGAGGCCGGGCGGCACTAGGAGGAGGCCGAGCGGCACTAGGAGGAGGCCAGGCGGGCGAGCGCTAACAGCAGGCGCGACAGGGGCCAGCGGGCGCGACGGGGCCTAAGGGGCGCGACGGGGCCCAGCGGGCACGATGGGGCCCAGGGGGGGCGCGACGGGGCCGAGGAGTCGCGACGGGGACCAGCGGGCACGACGGGGCCCAGGGGGGCCGCGACGGGGCCTAACGGGCGCGACGGGGCCCAGGGGGGGCGCGACGGGGCCTAGCAGGCGCGACGGGGCCTAGGAAGCGCGAAGGGGCCCAGCGGGCGCGACGGGGCCTAGGAGGGGCGCGACGGGGCCGAACGGGCGCGACGGGGCCCAGAGGGGGGGGACGCGACGGGGCTTAGGAGGCGCGACGATGCCTAGGAGGCACGACGGGGCTCAGCGGGCTCGACGGGGCCCATGGGGGGGCGCGACGGGGCCTAGGAGGCGCAACGGGGCCCAGCGGGGGCGCGTTAGGGCCTAGGGGTCGCGACGGGACCCAGTGGGCACGACGGGGCCCAGGGGGGGCGCGACGGGGCCTAACGAGCGCGACGGGGCCCAGGGGGGCGCGACGGGGCCTAGGGGGCGCGACGGGGCCTAGGAGGCGCGACGGGCGGAAGCGGTAGGCGGGGGGATCCTAACCTAAGCGTGATACCATGTTAACGTAGAAACGAATGATTACTAGGGGTGGAAACCTAGAACAAATACTAGTTGGTTGTACTCACTAGAAGCATACCTCAGTCTAGCCTATAACTTCTACATAGATAATATGTATAAGTTGACATAGAGGCCCAACTCCCATGGTGGGGGTGGGTGGATGGATGCGGTACTCTACTGTCCAGGGTTTATTACTCTTGTCCCACCCTCGGCTCTTCTTGCTCACAAGGCTATTACCGTAATCCCCCGGATATAGGCGCATCCCTTTATTTGGCCAACTGGGCTTATGGAGTGCAAGTGCGCCTATATCCGTTATTTGATTGTAAGCGCACCCATATTTTTGAAAATGTATTTCGTATAGGCGCATCTAATTTTTGTAGAACAATCGGTGAAACGAGGATTTTTCATATCGTCGTAACCCCCCTAGCGCCTCCCGAACCAGATGCGCACTGTTCGCTCCCTGCCTTGGCTCTGATTGGCTGGAAAATTCAGCCCATCGCAGGGTAGATTTGCTGGCAGAAATTTCGTGAGCCATTTCCTCAAGAGATGTCAACAGTCCGCCCAAGGGAAACAGACGCGCTAGAACAAGAATGTCAAGAGCTACATTTTTATGTGCTGAAATATGTTTTCCATAAAATCCCTTAGTTAAGCCCTGGGCTTATAATTTTTATTCGATTACAAGCGCATGCCACTTTTGCCAGGTATTTTCTATAAGCCCCTATGCGCCTATATCCGGGGGATTACGGTACTGGTTCTTAAAACTTCACTTGTCCCGCCCTGCCCTCGGTGTTTCTGGTAAAGCAGGACAGCCAGCTACTGTGCTGGCTTCTGTTAAAATTATATAAGTTATAATTTTATATAGGCTTGGTAGGTTGCTACTGAACCTTTCTGTAGGGGGTACAAACCCCTCCTTGTACTCCCTTCTCTTCCTAATCCAACACTCTTTCTTCTCGACTTTCCTCCTACTCCTAGATCCGTTTTTCCTAGCGCCGTTCCATGGCGGCCTTGCTCCTATCCTAGCTAAGCTAGTGTCCTAACTTTAGGGACCTAGCATCCTAAGTTCTTAACATGGTATCAGAGCAGGAGATCCTTCCTGCTGGACTGCCTCCTCTCGCTTCCGCCATTTACTCCTCACCCTCATTCACTCCAGCGGCCATGGCGGCCGCGTTTTGCTGCAGTGGCGACGTCGCGCTGCCACTGGGCGCGTCGTGCCGCGACCGGCCCGACGCGCTGCCGCGGAGTCGGGCCGTCGTTCTGCAGTCGCAGCGTCGACGCCCCGCTGCGGCATCGACGCTGCCATGGCGGCCGCGGCGGCGTCACGCTGTGGCGTTGTCGTCTGTTCGCCGGCTGCGCCGTCCTGCCGCGGCCGTCTCGACACGCGACCGGGACGACGTCAGCGCGACGCCGCGGCTGCGCCCCTCCTGGGCCTCGTCGCGCCCTGCCTGGCCTCATCGCACCCGCTCGGCCCCGTCGCGCCCTGCCTGGCCCCGTCGCCCTCTGCCCGGCCCCGTCGCCCCCTGCCAGGACGCCGTCGTCCCGCCTGTAAGCGCCGCGCCATTTATGGCGCGACGCTGAAGACTCGCCCCGCCCCCCCCCCCCCCCCCCCCCCCCCCCCCCCCCATTCTCCCTTCCCCCTGCGTCTTCCCTTCCTCCTGTCGCAGCTGCTGTCTTCTGCCCGGACGTTGCCACATCGCCGAGAGCCCTCAGCCGCGGCAGTCGCCGCCTGTCGTCGGCGACCCAGCCGCCTTGAGCCAGAGCTCCGCGGCTGCTTGTCGCTGACCCGCCTAGACGCCGTCGGCTGCCTCGTGTACGGGGGTGTGTCAACGCTTTGCCTGAGGGTCAGATACCCGGCTAAGCACGAGCCTGAGGGTGTGCGGGGTTAGGGGGTGGGTTGGGTGCGGGTGTGGGGGTGTGAGTGGGCTTGACACTACCAAGCCTAGGGGGTGTGTTAAAATTATATAAGTTATAATTTTATATAGGCTTGGTAGGTTGCTACTGAACCTTTCTGTAGGGGGTACAAACCCCTCCTTGTACTCCCTTCTCTTCCTAATCCAACACTCTTTCTTCTCGACTTTCCTCCTACTCCTAGATCCGTTTTTCCTAGCGCCGTTCCATGGCGGCCTTGCTCCTATCCTAGCTAAGCTAGTGTCCTAACTTTAGGGACCTAGCATCCTAAGTTCTTAACAGCTTCCCCTGTTTTCGTCCGCCAGCAACTGAATTGGTAGGTGCTTCAATACAAGAGTACTGCTGTGGTACTATGCAGCAATCAGGCCCAGAAGTTTGTGTCGTGTCGCAAGACATGTCATCAACACCATTTTGAAGCAGAGCTGAAGCAGGGGAAGCCAAGGAAAGGAGGTCTTCGGAGCGGATGCTGGTGTAGGTAGGAAGGAGTGAATGAAGGACAAGGAAATCAGGACAAACACGGCAGAGAGTAAGCATGGCTACAATCAGATTTACCACGCTCCATTAAATGGCACAAACAAAGGTCCTATCTTGCAGTCCGCATTCCACCAAGCAAGCCCGTGCCAGCCAGCTAATCCATAATCAGCCCTAAAAGCATTTCAATCACTTCTACATCCAGCCCCACAGCAACCATTTGAGTCAACTCTAAAGTCAGCCAACCAAGCCTACGTCAGCCAACAAACCCATCATCAGCCCTAAGAACACGTCGATCTCTTCTAATCTAACTAGCCCCATACAACCACCCCGTATCCCCCTCCCCCTCTCCCCCCATCCCCACCATCACCCGTGCACCCACCCCCCCTCCCCCTCACGACACCGCACCACCCCCATCCCTTCCCCAGGTGAGACGCTGTTACAGAGAATGTAACCGCCTCATATCAAGACTAGAACCGATGCTGGATAAATTATAATTCCAGCCCATAACTAAGGAAAGCAGTGCTTCGGGCCAGTTACCCGCCGCCGATTGCCAAGAAGTCAACTTTGCAGTGTCCCTCCCCTACCGCAGTGGCATACTCTGACTGGGTGACTTGCCGGTAGCTGCTACGGGTGACTTGCCAGTAGCAGCTATGGATATTGGAACCGATACCCGCCGATGATTCCCAGAAAGTCGATCCCGCACTGGCCCATCACTGCTGCCCTAGCATAACTAGAATTGGCGCCTTAGTTGCCGGTGATTCCTGAAAAGTCGAGCCCGCACTGCCCCCTTGCAGCAGCAGTAGCATAATTTGAATTGGCGACCACCCCGTAATACGTCTGGGTCGACTTGGCAACAGCGTCGATCGTATCAAACATGGTCGACCCGTCAGCAGAGGAAAGCAGGCTCATTGCGGACCACGACCCGCGAAATACGTAGTTGTACCCAAGGGGGGCTGAGGACCCAGGGAACCAAGAGATCAATCCGAGGCTGCTGGAGCGAGACGCATTGATCCAGGTGACCTCAGCGCCGAAATCGATGACTGTTGAGCCGTCCTCGCCCGCCATCCCCGAGTTTATGGCCGCTGCGATGGGGATCTCCGGGTCGCCCAGCTTCACAAAGCCGCCGTAGTACCCGTCATAGTCACCGTCGGCCCTGGGGATGGGGGAAGAAGAGGGGGAGAGAACAGGCGTGGGGGAGGACATGGGGGGAGAACGGGGGGGGGGGGGGAGGGGGGCGCACATGGGGGGAGAACGGGGGGCGGATGAGCCTGGAAACCAGGAGATGAGCCCAAGGCTGCTGGAGCGGGACGTGTTGGTCCCGGTGACCCCAGTCCAGGTGATCTCCACAACTACACCTCAAGAGCCCAGCGAGAGGAGTCTATTTTTTAGGCGCCTCAAAAATAGAACCCAGACCAGACGTGTGATCCTGCCCAACGCGTGAGGCGCCTCAAATATAGACTTGGGCGACTCAAAGGCGCACCTCTTGACGACTACGACACCTCTAGGTGGACTCTAAGCCGCACCTCTCGATGACTGCAACAGGGGGTGAGTCTTGGGCGCCTAAACAGCGCACCTCTCTTTTGAGGCGCCAACGAAGATGCCGGAGAGCCCAAACGCGATTTTTGAGGCGCAAATGAGCCCAAACGTGTGGTCCTGCTGAGTGATGAGTGGAGAGACGATTTCTGAGGCGCCTTAAAAATAGACTATAGGCGACAATAAAGCGCACCTCTTGTAGATGAAGATGAAGTAGACCCCAAACGCGTGGTCCTGGCCAACCAGTTTGCCGTTCAAGTCCCGCCCACTCATCGGGCACGAAATGACCGCTGAATGGGGGCGCATGGGGAGGAGGGGGGGGCGGGGGGCGGGGGAAGGCGAAATGGAGGTGAGAACAGGCATGATCCTGGCCAACCAGGTTGCCCTTCGTGTCCCTTCCCCTCATGGGGTACATGATGGCCGCTGCAGGGGGCGCGCATGGGGAAGGGGGAGGGGGAGCGGGAAGGGGGAGAGGAGCAGTGGAGGGTTGGGGGGGGAGGGGGGGGGGAGGATAGGGGTCGGGAAAGGGGAGGGGAGTTGGGAAGGGGAAGTAGGCGGGTGAAACTTACTGTTCCTGCCTGCCTGTATAAGATTAGGCGGGTAAAATTTCCTGCCTGTATAAGAATAGGCGCGTAAAAAATTCCTGCCTGTATAAGCGGCCACTTAGGTGGCAAATTCCTTCAGCACACTTTCGAGTCGAGCTAAAAGCGGGTATGGAAGGGGGAGGCGGCGGGAAGGGGGAGGCGCAGATCTAGTTCACCTGGTGGCTCACGTGGAGCCGCAGATCTAGGCGGGAAAACACCGCACTAAACACCGCAGTAAACACTGCACTACAACACCGCACTTACCACCGCAGTTAACACTGCACTACAACACCGCACTAAACACCGCAGTAAACACTGCACTACAACACCGCACTAAACACCGCAGTAAACACTGCACTACAACACCGCACTAAACACCGCAGTAAACACTGCACTACAACAACACCGCACTAGAACGCCGCACTCACTTTTCAGGCCCTTGTAGTTGGCCATCTTGTCGGCAGCCTTCTTCAGCACGAACCGCTTCACCTTGTTCTTCACATAGTTGGCATGCAGCCGCTGCAGCCGGGCCTGCAAGCCGGCGTAATACTTGTTGCTGCTCAGGCCCGCTTTGATCTGATTTAACTGCTGCTGAAACGGACTGGCTGACTCCACGGGTACTGCGGACGGGGGTCGGGGGAGGAAGGGAGAGCGGGGGGGGGGAGGGGGGAGGAGGGAGTTGATTCTTCACATAGTTGGCCTGACTCCGCGGGTACTGCTGGGGGTGTGCGGTGTATGGGGGTACGGGGGTGTACGGGGGGGTAAGAGTGGGGGGGAAGAGGGGAAGGGTGGGGTAGGACGACACCCGCACTAGCGCGTCATGCAAATAAATCATAAAAGCAACCCTGATACGATACAAGCTGAGACAAGACGTACGTGTAAGCGCACGAAACTATCATCCGCAGTGGCCCGGCCGTGCGATGCTCTTACGTCCGTACAAAGGAACACAGAGAACCGCGCGATGTGATTACTTGATACGACAAGAGCGTGCGCAATAGTCGCGGTAACACGTTGCGATAACACGTCGCGATAACACGTTGCGATAACACGTTGCGGTAACACCTGGTTCGTATGGAGGGACGGCGACAGACGAGCTCGAAAAGTGCTTGCTGACGCGTGCTTGCGATGTTTTAAACGAATGTACTTACAAAACAACAGCGAGCTTACATCGCAACAGCGTGCGAACATCGCAACCGCGTGCGAACATCTTGCGACAAGGCGAAGAATGACGGCGACGGACGGCAATCGGTTGCTGAAAGTTTTTAGGCACCTCGACACATACGCGTACTTAAAAGAATGCGAGAAGGCACAGTGTGACGGCGACGGAGAGAAAAAACAATCGCCTCTTGATGACGACGCGCAACACATACGCGTACGTACGTGGTTGACACATACGCGACATACGCGTCACCTACGCGAACTTACAAGATGCGAGGAGGCAGAGCGCGACGGCGACGGAGAGAAACGCCAACCGCGTCATGATGGCGACGTGCAACACAATCGAAGCTCTCAATGCTTTTGAGTCGACTCAAAAGTCGAGTCGAGGAGCCTTAAGAAGATCCTGATGTTCCTGGCGGCTTGCGCTGACGGCTTGCGCTGGCGGCTTGCGCAGACGGAGTTCAGAAGGGTCTGGAGGTCTGATGTTTCTGATGGCTTGCTTGTACAGGACGAGCTAACTAATGCGCGAATGCAGACACCGGTGGGTGAACGCGCAGTGACGATAAGCTCGAGCTAAGAGTGCAGTGACGCTATGCGCGAGCTAAGAGTGCAGTGACGCTGTGCGCGGGCTGGGGGTGCAGTGACGCTATGCGCGAGCTAAGAGTGCAGTGACGCTATGCGCGAGCTAAGAGTGCAGTGACGCTGTGCGCGGGCTGGGGGTGCAGTGACGCTATGCGCGAGCTAAGAGTGCAGTGACGCTATGTGCTATGTGGTGCGGAGATCATATACCCGCGCAGACTGCGGATGTGCGCAGCTTGCGGATGGGCGCAGCTTGTGGATGTGCCTGCGTACTGTAGTAGGTTGGGCGACTGAAGGGGAATGAGGTTCTGCAGTGGCTCGAGGCGGGGGGTGCTACAGCTTGTAAAACACACGTCATACGCCAAAACGTCCAGGCAACGAAACGAGCTATGCTGAGACCCTCTTGCATGGAACAACGCCTGAGCAATGCGACTTTGAAACACCCACACTAACTACCTCGGGGACAGAGAGACGGGCAAGGGGCCAGCAGAGCTGAGTCGACACGGAGAAAACCAAACATGCGCTTTGGCGACGCAATTTTGACTCACGAAATTTGGGCCCTGGCCCCTCATCTCATCTCGCCCATAGACGTGGCTCGGGGGATGTACAGTACATTGTGATTCGGTCGTTGGTTCGGCGGGGAACTGGTTTGGGACGGGATAAGCGTTCGGGTGAGGTTGGGATCCTGGCGGGGTTTACCTGCCGCACCGCCCCGCAAGTGGTTAATGGGGGAAGCTCCACCACCACCACCCTTGCCCAACCTCACTCCACCTCATCACTCCCCCCCCCCCCCTTCCCCGCTCCCCCACACCAACAAACCTGCCCCAAACATCCCCCAAACCAACCTCTTTGCGGTCTGCGGCACCTTCGTCCAATTACCTGTCGCCGCATGGAGGGCCGATCACTCTAGGAGGCGGCAGCCTGGTTCGTTAGGTCCGTACGAGACGCGCAACACCACACGCGCCCAAGCGGCGCCTCCGCTAGCGCCTGTGCGTTCGGAAAGATTCCTTCTGTCGTTCGGCTTTGTTGAGCCTCGGAAGCTTCTAGCTGTATTGCCCAAGCAGTGCCGAACCGAACCTGGAAAAACGATGACCAAAGGCAGTTTTACAGCACCCGGTGCTGTGTGGCTGACAGCCACTTGAGAGGGCAGCTTTTCGGCGACGTATCATTGGTTCGCAGCCAATTGCAAACCAAGCACAATTTGCTGTCGCACGAGTGCGGCTCGGAAGCGGAATATCCGACTGGGCAATGTCAACGGCAGCTCTATTCCCCGCACCCGGACATTCCGCCCCTCCGCAAAATCGACGACTTCTTGAAAGGCAGCTCGACCCGCATATAGCTGTACTGCACTGTACGGAATTATTCCTCATTACAAAAAACAACTTTACGAATTAACACTTTTATAAAAAGAACCCCCCTCTCAAATGTTGGAATCTGCATACATCTTGCTACAACCATGTAGTAAGCGAATTTCTGTTGAGTTCTAAATAATGTGTTGGGCTGAGAAAAGCCCTTAGGATCTTTCCAGAGACTAAGTCCCAGTTGAGGATTGAGACTTGAGTAGTGCAGCGGAAGTTGAGGCAGTTGAACCCTTGTGCTAGTATATGAGAACAAGTGATTGATTAAAGAAACAAGCATACAGCAATTTATAGAAGATAAGAAAGCAGTTGTAGAGTACAGTTACAGGAACGGTTTATCGAGTCGCACGGCGACTCGATTACCGCTTCGGTTACCATCCATGATGTTGTAACGGTCAGTCGCAACCTCCAGTTGCGACCTTTCGAGTCTTTTCGCATTCTTTGTCCGCCCCCTCATGTAACCTCCGTTGACTCGCGTGCTCCCCTGTAGTCTTCCTCGAGTGCAGTGTTACACTTCAGAAACGCTTAAGTCCTTTGAGATATTTCCAATACTCCCCTTCGTTTCTGGAGTGTTGACGTGTTCGGGTCCAGTGACGTTTGTTTGCCCGGTCAGGAGCATGCAGTAGTCGAATTTTGCTTTCGCCAATTTCTTCGTCAGGTAATCTGCGGCCATTTCTGTCGTCGGGCAGTAACTGAGTTGAAGTCTCCTCTTCGTGATTTCATCATTGACGAAGAAGTACCGCAGGGCGATGTGCTTAGTTCGGTTGGCGAAGCCGTCCTTGTTCGCGATTTTGATCGCAGATTGGTTGTCGCAGAGGAGTGAAAAGGCGGGCAGGGTCGCAATCTTCGCTTCCTCGAGTAACTCTCGTAGGTAGAGTCCTTCCTTGGTCGCAGTACAAAGGGCGATATATTCTGCTTCAGCCGAGGATAGTGCGATTAACTCCTGCTTGCTCGATTGCCAGGAGATAGTTCCGATAGGTTCTAGTCGGTAGATGTAGCCCGTTCTAGATCGTCGATTTTCCCTGTCTCCCGCGTGATCGGCGTCGACGTATCCGAGTAGTCGTACGGACGGTGTTGTTGCCTTGCTGTAGGTGAGCCCGATCGTCGGCGTGGAGACGAAGTAGAGTAGCGCCCGATTGAGCTCTTCGAGATCTTCCTGTTCCGGCTGCTTCAGATGCGTCGCCAATTGACTCGCACTATAGGACAGGTCGGGTCGGCAGGTTACTGCTGCGAATAGTAGGCAGCCGAGCTTCTGTTGATACTCCTGGATTTGCTTCGCGGGGAGTTTTGCGGAGGCGCAGTTGTTGTTCCCGTAGCGGTAGGGAGTTGGGATCGCAGTCGGTGTTAGACCGAATTTCTTCGCGACGGTGCCAGAGTACTTTCCAGCGTGTAGGTAGAACGCCGTGTCGTCTTCGACGACATTCAGTCCCAGGTACTGAGTAACTTCGTCGGACACCGTAAGTGTTAAGTCTTCTTTCAACTCCCCTTCGAACAAGGTGGCGATGTCAGTAGTGGAGCCGATGTAGAGCAGGTCGTCGACGTAGACGATGAGTAGGACGTACTCTCTTCCCTTCTGCAGTCGGTACATCCCTTGGTCATGCGGCAGTTGTAGGAACCGATTTTTGCGAGACGGCCGTGAAGGTGCTGTTGCCAGAGCCGCGGGGCTTGCTTGATCCCGTATAGGGATTTTGTCAGTCGGCATACTTTCGTGGGGTCGTCGATGAATCCGTGGGGTTGTTCGACGAAAATCTCAGCGTCCACAGATGCGTATAGGAACGCGTTGGCGACGTCGATTTGGCGTAGTGGTAGTGTCTTCGTGGCCGCGACGGCGAGTAGGATGCGTAATGAGGTGTGACGGGAGACTGGAGCGAAGGTTTCTGTGTAGTCAGTTCCGTATCGTTGATCGAAGCCTCGTACGACCCATCGAGCTTTGAATCGTTCGATGGAGCCGTCTGAGTTGGTCTTGATGCGGTACACCCATTTCCCCGAGAGGACGTTCTTCCCGTTGATGCTTGTTGCAGGTACTAGTTTCCATGTTTCTCGGTCTTGCAGAGCCTTTAACTCCTTTTCCATCGCTTCTTTCCATTTTGCCTTATGTTCCCCCCCCAGAGCCTGCGACAAGGTCGAAGGCTCACGCGGAGAAGGCGGCGGCGGATGCTGGACGGAGACCCAGAGGCCTAGGATCTGCAGTCCCGTGGGAGTGTGTCGAGGGGAATTTTCATTCCCGGAATAAGCTGCTTCGTCACCGTCTTTTGGGTCAGGTAAGAAGTTGGGACCGATGCGTTCTGATATATTTGTGTCGACTGGGTGGGGTGTAATGTAACCTTGGTCAGCGAAGTGGTAAAAGGTGTCGAGGTTGTTGCTATCGAGAGGATTGTTTTCGTCGAGTGGAACAGGTACGGAACAGAATGGGAGTGGTCCGGCAGCTTCCGAGGCTCCAGGTACGTCTTCTTCGGCTGCGTCAGCTTCGGCAGCACGGTCGGCGAAGGAACGAAGTCCCGAGAAGCCGTCGGTGGGGTCTTGTGTGTTGGCAATGTTGTCCAGGTAATGATGCAGCGTCAGTCGCTCGTAGAAGATAACATCACGTAATGCCACCGTGTTTTTGTCTTGTATGTCGAGAATTTTCCACGCGTGAAAATGTTTGGCGATGCCGAGGTGTAGTCCCCACCGAGCTCGTTGTGTGAAGCGTCCTGCTCGGGCTGTGTGGGGTCTGTACTGGACCATGCAGCCGAAAACTCGGAGTAATTTTGTGCTGCCCCTTTTTCTTGTCCATAGCAGGTGTGGTGATGCGTTGTTGGGAAGCGATGACGAGGACAACAGGTTGTGCAGGTGAACTGCATGTGTCATCGCGTCTGGCCACAGTGTGGTGGGCAGCCTCATCCCCAGAAGCAGTTTTCGCATCGTCGTCTGCAAGGTCCGATTCTTGCGTTCTGCGACCCCCTGCTGTTGGTGAGCATAGGGCAGGGACACCAAGCGTCTGATTCCTCTTTCCGCCAGATAGGTCCTGAAGCGTTGTGACTGGTATTCCAGTGCACCGTCTGACTGGAAGCTTTTGAGTGTGAGTCCCGATTCTCGTTCGGCGATGGGAAGCCATGTTGTGAAGGCTTCGAAAGCTTGATCGCGCGTCTTGAGATTGAAGTGCCAAACGTATCTGGTTGCTGCGTCGATGAACGTGATGACGTAGTTGAAGTCGGCTTCGGTGTCTTCTCGAGGCATGTTTAAAATATCGCTGTAGACCTTTTCCATCGGAGCGTAAGTAGGTGCGCTTGGGTTGTGATGAGATGGGAAAGGTTGATGAGGAAGATCTGCTTCGGGGCACGTGAAGCACCGTGCTCGTGGTCGTCGAAGTTCTTGGCCGCTCGTCGTTAGAAGGGCGTTGCGTTCTAACACCTCTGCTTGGATTGTTTGTAGTATCGTGCTGTTTGCAGGATGTCCGAGACGTTGGTGCCAGATGTCGTCGGAAGCGCGATGACCGGGCGAGCGGTGGTAGATGTCGGCGTTGGAGAAGAACGCGACGACTGAGGCGGGACTTCGACAAACTTCTCGTGTGATGGGCATTAGCTGGTCTGCTTCGGTTGGCGGTCCTCGGGTCGCTGGTGGTGGGACTCGGCTGGGTCCTGCTGCCGATACTGCAGGTGATGGTTTGGTCGGGATACGTGCGGGTACTTGTCTTTCTTGTCTGATAACTGCTAATGCTCGTGTTCTCTCTGCTGCAGGTATGGTGTTGGAGTGCCAGAAGCCGTCACTGTCGAAGTCTGGATCAAGATCCGGCGGGTGAGTCCAGGCGGCGAACGATACGATACCGTCGCTGTCGGCAGTGCCGCGGTCGGGGACGAAGTCCAACACGAAGACGCCAGACTTCAGGAGGGCACGACCGATGAAGAGGCCGCCCTTCCCGTGGTAAAGCCGAAACTCGTTGGAGTAGGAGTGGCACTCCAGGTGAATCCCCTTGGCCATTAGTTGGCTTACGCTTAGTAGGTTGTATCCCAGATTGTCGACAATGAGCACTTTGTTGAGTTGAAGTATGACATTTGTCTCCATGGATCGTAACTGAACCACGCCTTGTCTGTTTGTCTTCAGGTTTTCGTTGTTTGCGACGGTGATGACGACGTCGCGGTTGAGGCGTTTCTCCTGTTGCACGAAGCGTCCCGAGGAGCACATGTGTTGACCGCAGCAGCTGTCCAAGAACCAGGTGTTTCGCCCGGTGGGTTCGGCGTTGGCGACCGCAGCATATGTTGGATTGACTTGAAGGCCTTGTGAGCGCGGTGGCGGCAGCTCTTCTTCGTCTGGCGCGTAGGTGGGTGGTGATCCGGGTGCGCAGTTGTCGATGTGTACCATGCAATTGATAATGTTTGGTGTTTGTTGTGCAGATGTTGAAGGGCGCCTTGGGGGACTTGCTTGAGTGGAAGCGACTTGTGGGTCTGCTGAACGGTAAACGCGAGGGCGGTTGCAGTTGACCTTGGAGTGCCCGGAAGTCTGGCAGTTGTGGCAGAACGGCGGCACGTGGGTAAGTCCCCTGTTGTCGCGTTCTTGCTTGCCGCGTCGATTGTAGGTGTTGTCGTTTCTTCGTTGAGTGTAGAAGACTAACTGCTGTTGCTTTCTTGGTTGTCTTTCTTCGAACAGGTCCATCTCCTGTTGTTCAGCGTGAAGCTCGGCGCAGAGGTGCATCTCCGAAATCCTTCCGTGGGCGCGAAGAAGCGATCGTGTGGTTCTCCATTCTGGCCCGAGCCCGGCGAGGACAAGTGTCACGAAGCTTTCTTCAGTGATTGTACCTCCGCACCGAAGCAGGCGGTCGCGGAGGGTCTGGCAGCGACTCATATACTGCATCGCCTTTTCCCCGGTCTTCATTTGTATTGTTGTCAGTTGTTGCATGAGTCTGCTTTGTGTCACGCTGTCATTTGCTTGGTAGAGGCACTTGAGATGGTGCCATGCGAGCTCCGCGGAGTTTCCATAGCTCCTGTATGTTCTGATGCTCTGCTGTTCTTGTGGTGACAGGTTTCTCAGGAGAACCGTATACGCCAGCAGCGACTGATACGTGAAGATTTCTTGTTCCTTTCCAGTGCCGTTGCTTGGGAATGGCAGGGACCCGTTGAAGTATCCCAGAAGATGCGCGGCCTCCATCAGCAGCTCGAACTCGAAACTCCAGGTAAAGAAGTCGTGTCCGTTGAACGGTGAGGATGTCTGCAGTTTTATCACGTGCGAGAACTGCGCCTGGAGACTTAAGATTTCGTTTGGCGTTTGTTGTTATGCAGCTGCTGTTGGTTGGGCACGGGGCGGCATAAACTCGAACGTCCCCGGTGAAGAGTGATAAGGCGCAAAGGTAGGCGCTTGATTGTGTCGCCCAAACGATGAGTTGTCGAGGCTCATCGGCGCTAATCCCATGTTTCCTCCATTGCTTTGTGTTGAATGCGCAGGTGTCCTTGTCTGCTGCTGCTGGTCGAAGTGCGACATGAAGCTGAAGAACCTTTCCATAAGGTTGGGGTCCACGCTTGAAGAGGGAGATGGAGTCACCATCTCTGGTACTCTTCCCGTTCAGGCCTCAAAATAGCCGGGTGAAATGCCCTGATTGCCCTGATTTTTCCGGGTATTTTTCATGTTACTCTTAAAAATCCGACTTGTAATTTTTTTAAGGCTGATTCAAAAAGTGTTCGCCTTTTTTTACCCTGCTAGAACTAGGGTTGGGCGCCTCCCAGCCCTGAGGCGTCAGGGTAGAATGAAAATTACCCTGATACAGAAACTCCAAAGAGGCAAGATACGTGCCAGATTTTGTGCGAGTGATGCCCGCCACGCCACCGCCACGCCCCTCGTCAGTCCGAAGTTTGTTGCCCACCATCATCACATGCGCATGGGCACGTGTTGATGGTACCACCTCGTTGGCTTTGCGCCGCCTTACGATTGGTTAGAGTGGCAGCATTGTTTCCTCGCTGGGTGACAAGTTCGCGCGCCGACAGTGAATGCTGATGCATGCAGCAACTTCACAGGTTTTTTCCTGTGAGCTGAGCGGTCCCAAACGAGGCTCTTGACTGCACACCTTTTGTGTCTCGCAAAACGCCCTTCTTCTCCATACGTTTCTTCCAGAAACCATGCCCCCTGACTTGCAACGAGCATTCCCTCACCCAGTAGAGTTTCGAGTAGCTGGATCGTCCTTCAGCCATGGCGCTCGATGCTGCCGATCCTCCTGACCCTCCCCCACTGAATGGACTCATCGTTCTTGGGGTTTTCCCCCTCCTCCCGCCGCGTAGAGTTGCGCCTTCCCCGCCGCGCAATCCCTCGCTCGACAAGCGTGCACCCCCTCCGCAACAGTTTCTTTTTGAGCCAACGTCCCCACCTTGCTCTTCTCATGCTGCTGAGGCGATCGACCTCAACCTGTTGCACAGCGAAGGCACTTCTGGCGAGGCACCAGAAGTTGCTGAGTCTGTCGCCACCGCTCCCGCCAAGAGGAAGGACTGCGGACCATGGACTCAGCGTCGGCTTCCTTGGGCGCCACCGCCGAAGAAGCCGGCTGCACCGCCTACTCCTCCGCCTGTTGCTCCTACTCCGCCCCAGAATCCCGCTTCTCATGTCGACGCGGAGTATGAGGTCGTGAATCGTCGCTTCGTGGACGACTGGTCACGACGCTTCCCGTGGCTCCGACTTACTCGTATGAAGAACGGCCGACCTGCCCTCAAATGTGCCCTGTGTCTCCAGTACGGTGATGCTTTCTCCAACACTTCATATGGCAGGAAAGGAGAGGGTGCGCGCGATCTCCAGGTGGGCAGCATCCGAATCCACATTGGGACACGTGCTCACAAGGCGGCTGTCAAGGCGCAGCAAGAACGGGAGAAAGAGACGGATCAGCAGAAGACGCTAGACCGATGGGCGGTGACAGATGCATCGACGAAACATCTCATCCGGTGCTTCCATATCGCCCTTTTTGTCTGTAAGGCCGACGCGCCCATCACGATGTACGTGGCGCTTTGCTACTTCCTCGTGTCCGAGGGCTTACCCGATCTCCCGCAGGGTCGGGCGTATGGGACCTACTACACGGAGTGAGTTTTGATATCCGAATCCCTCTTCTCCCGTCAATGCATTGCATGTCGCCGCAGACATCGAACGTTGCCGTAATTTCCTTGTATGTGTCCACTTGCTCTCCAACTTTCTTACCAGTAGCCTATCCATTCCCATCTCCCCCTACCAGTTATGGCTTCAAGCAAGGGACCAAGGCGATTTCCGAGTACCTGAAGGACGAGCAGCTCCACCACATCCTGAGCTCCCCGTTTGTCGGCATCGCCATCGATGAAAGCACGGACCGCGTGCACGGGAAGCATCTAATTCTGTATGCTACGTTCTTTCGTGGCAACTCGGTAGTCACAGAGTTTGTCACTCTGCTAACTGTCGAGCGGACCGATGCGGCGTCTCTGACGGCGGTTCTTCTACAGTACCTGCAGTACATCGGTCTCGACCTCCAGAAGATCGTCGGGATGGCTACCGATGGAGCATCGGTAATGACCGGTGTGCAACAGGGAGTGGTAACCCGCCTAAAGAGGCGGATTGAGCACCTGATGGCTGTTCACTGCATCGCCCATAGGTGGGGTGTTTTACTCGCTACCCTCATGTTTTCAGTAGAACGCTCCAAATCATTGCATCTGTTCTAGTGTTGTACTCGTTGACCGTATGCTTTTCCTCTGCTTGTCGGACTCATTGCTTTTTTGTGTTTAATCCACTCCTCCCGCCAGAGAGGCACTTGCGGCGAAGGATGCTGCCGCTGCTGTGGCCGAGCTACAGATCATCGACATGCTCATCCGTGCTTTCGCCGAGCTCGTCGGTCGCTCCAACAATCAGCACCTCAGCTTCATAAACTTCCAGCTGGTGTTTTGCAACACCAATCTAGAGATGCAAGGGATCCACGCCGTACGTTGGTTGTCGCGCGGAGAGGCGGTGATCCGCTTCGTCGAAGTGCTGCCGGCGGCCATCGTCTTGCTGCGTGATCACCCCAGCGGTCTTTTCGAGATTGTGACGTCGTTCAAGGTGCAGTTCATGCTGCACTACCTCGCCGACATACTGGAGGAGCTGAATCACCTTAACACCCGCTTCCAGCAGCGCCAGGTATGACACTCCTCTCATCGTTGAATGTCGTCAGTACCATGTGCTTGCATCTAGGCACTCAGTCATACTTTGCACGTTTATTTTGCATGTCGTTCATGGTGCCCTGTTTGCTTTGAAATTATCTCTGTGTTTTCGTTGCAGGTGGATCTCACAATCGTGGCCTCAGTGGTGGACAACACGTGCAACCGCATCACCGACCGCTACATCAAGTGCGGCGGTGGTCTCTTCTTCGGGAACGGCAGCGAGAGGCTTGGGAAATTCCTGGAGCGTCACGGGAGGCCCGACCAGCGCCGCGTGCGCGTTCAAGGCGTTGACTCGGAGGGGAATGCTCAGGCGTTCGAGTATGTGCTGCATGAGCGGATGGTGGAGGGGCACAACACCAAGAGCGACCTAGACTCCTGCGCCCAAGTCTGCCGGAAGCATGCAATCGATGTCGTCACCAACGTCCGTGCCCGCCTGAAGGACCTGGCTAACATGGAAGGATGCAAGCTCTTCAAAGCCAAGACCTACCCACGAGACGACGAGTTGCGCCTAGCGAGATGCAAGCAGTGGCTGAAGCAGTCCCACAACCTCTTCGATGGAAAGCTCCCAGGTGAGACAGATTTGTTCTCGATGATGCTGCCTGTCATCGATGCTTGCGTGTCCGTTCTTAGGCTGCAGTCCCCGCAATCCATTTGCAGCAACATTCGTTGCACATCTCCCCTCAAAGGCTTACTGTTTCCTATCCTTTGAATCCCAACCCCACCATCCTGTAGGCTTCGACTACAACAAGGCCGTCACGGAGCTGTGGGTGTTTACTGCTACCATGGTGTCGCAGTACAAAGATGACGAGTTTCAACAGGGGCTCACCTTGACTCTGGACAACAATGAGTGGCAGCGGAGCTACCCCAACATCCTCAAGCTGTGGCAGGCACTGGCGGTGCTCCCTCTCAGCACAGTGGAGTGCGAACGTGGTTTCTCGAAGCAAAATCTGATCAAGTCATGGAGTCGTGGGTGCCTTGGCGATGACAGCCTGGGCGACTTGATGCGGTGCTCGCTCCTGTGCTACCAGATTGACTGGTTTGATGTGGTAGCTGTTTTCCGAGGTGAGAAGCGGCGGCGGCCTCTGCGCGACTTGTGTTCTGCCAACCCAACTCCAGCTGCGGCTTCTGCAGATGCAGGCACCATAAGGACTGACCCTGACCCTGACCCAGTTCCACTAGAGGATCCTAGTGTGCTGTAGGTCGTGTGGTTGTGATTTTCCTTGCCTACGTTCCTAGTTCATGCTAATTATTTCCATATGTTAATTATTGACATGCAGTGTAGCTAGGAATATAGTGCATTTCATAACGTGAAACTGGGTTCTGCTTTTTTTACCCTGAGCACCCAGAGTGCCGAATGTTCTACCCTGCTGAATCAGACTTGAGAAAAATTGTACTCTGACCGGCAGGGTAATTTTTTTTTGGCACTCTGATTCCTAAGAGTGGCCTAAAACCAATTTTGAGGCCTGTTCCCGTTGTTTCTTGAGCAGTCCCGGTCTCTGTCTGCAGTCCTGAGGTGTGCAGACCAGAGTTGCCGTGTTGAGTTTCTTGGCCGCTGGGTGAGCCCGTAGAGACTTTCTTGCCCTTGCTGTCCATGTCTTGTAATCAATGAAGTCGTTAAATTGAGTTGAGTTGCAGGTTGTTGAAGGAGCGTAGTTGCTGGGAGTTTGGTCTCTGACCAGCTCTCATACCATGTTGGGCTGAGAAAAGCCCTTAGGATCTTTCCAGAGACTAAGTCCCAGTTGAGGATTGAGACTTGAGTAGTGCAGCGGAAGTTGAGGCAGTTGAACCCTTGTGCTAGTATATGAGAAGTGATTGATTAAAGAAACAAGCATACAGCAATTTATAGAAGATAAGAAAGCAGTTGTAGAGTACAGTTACAGGAACGGTTTATCGAGTCGCACGGCGACTCGATTACCGCTTCGGTTACCATCCATGATGTTGTAACGGTCAGTCGCAACCTCCAGTTGCGACCTTTCGAGTCTTTTCGCATTCTTTGCCCGCCCCCTCATGTAACCTCCGTTGACTCGCGTGCTCCCCTGTAGTCTTCCTCGAGTGCAGTGTTACACTTCAGAAACGCTTAAGTCCTTTGAGATATTTCCAACATAATGGATCAGCTCTTTTATTGTAAAGTCTTGTACAAGAACTTGATGAGGAACAAAATTATTATAGATCATTCTTTCATGAACCTCTATTAGGCTACAAGGTATAGCCTCAAAACACATCCACTATCCTCATGATTCCAGCACCTCCTTTACTTCCTATGTGAGCGCCTGAGCCTCTGAATCCTCCTCTTCAAGAAATTTGCCATCTTGTTCGCCAGAGTCACCTTCTGAGAAACAAACTGCCCACGCGCAGCACCATCCGAATAATCAGCTGTTGACATGAGCCCGTAGTAACCATCAGGGGCGCCCAGCATGCCATCCACCACCTGCTGGTATGTATCCCCGTTAGCAGCAGTCCTGGCACCCGCATTGTACCAAATTCCTGTAAATGCGTATATGAAACCGATGGCACCGGGATCCATCGGTGGAAATCCCTGAGATTGGAGGGCAAGATTGAGCACCACTGCTCCCTGCTCCGTCAGATTCTTCCACGTGGCATCGGATCCAAAGTCCAGCGCCACGTCACCTGTTTCCCCAGCGAATCCGCTGTTTACGGTGAGCGCAGTCGGGAAACCAGGGGTAGGCACGCGGACGGCAACAGCATAGCGAATGTGGTAGTCGTTTCTGATCCTGTTGAGGAGAAACGGAGGGGTTGAGAAGGGTGGGAAGGGGATAGCATGATGTAAATGAAATCGGCCTCCATGACTTGCGGAGGACAGCACAAATCCGCTTGTAACAAGTTGCAAGCTTCAATGAACGACGTCTCAGTCTCTTATCAACAAATCTCTCTTCTCCTTCGGTTGTGGGACATGTCTTACTTGAGAATCCCGAAAGTGATGACTCCAGCAGTCGTCGGGTCGCCGCTCAGATCCATGCCGTCGATGGACGCCGCCAAACCAGCTGCAACGGCCAGGATTCAGTTTCGAGGTCGGATGGGGAAACGTAGAGAGACGAATGGACTTCAAGTGCTTAGAATACGAACCTTATACTATATCAGTTAGCAAGAGTCGAGGCGAGCGAGTTGCATGGGAGAAGTCAGTATGAACTTACCATAGGGATATCCAAGTCCCTTGGAGAAACGTTCTTGAAGCCATCCGCTGACGCTCGCGAGCGCCCTTCGTTGGGCCGCAAGCTGGGTGTCCGCGACTGCCGCTCCAGGGCGCGTCGCGTGGCACGCTGAGGGATAAAATAAATAAGGGGCGAGAATTTGTTAGTGAAGAGTTTTGAATAAATCTTGCAGATTTGAACACAAATTGATTAGAGGAGGCGATTTGCTGAAGAGAAGTGTGCGTCTTCGACATTACAGGAAAAGAGGAGAGCAGCCGCGAGGAAGAGGAGAAGGTCGGGCCGAGGAGCCATTCTGCACGAGAATGCGTTGATGTGGAGAATACGTTGGATTTGGAGGAACAATTTTTGGGAGTATGGGATCCTATATTCTCTCTCTGGCATTGGCTTACGGAAGTTCAACTTGAGTCGGGCACGTCGGATAGTTGAATCTGAAATGCGACGAGATGTGCTATTACTTGTAGGTGGTGTGGAGAGGATAGTAGTTCCCATGGTGGTGAGGGAAGGGAAGGGCTTGCATGCATGTGCATGTGTAACACTTTCAGGCTACTGTATCGCGACACCTTTGTCCTCGTCGTCAAACTAACATTTTTCGCTGTCAATTTCGTCACGGTCCGATGAGTCGCAAAATGGTGTTACCATCCGTTCAATTTTTTCGAAAACCTCGCCCCGGTAGTCCTCGAGTCGCCACATTAGCCGCTTTCACCGACAAAATGTCGGTTTGTGTAGGCTTTCTAGGGCCAGGCTGGAATCTGGCTGTCCCTATCTCCACGATGGACGAATCATGGGGCAGAATCGCATCGCCTGGAAGCGCAGGGAGAAAAACGTTGAATCTCTTTCGATCACCCCACCTCATTTTCAACGTGGTGGATGCGGTCCGGGGTGAGTGTTCGCTAGCATGGCGTGATGTGAGCCACCGCCACCAGCATCCATTGGCAAGAGAAATGCGGAGGCTTTCGAAAACTGGATAGCACTCGCGAATGTTCGGTCAGATTTGCAAATTCCTGTTGGGGCGTAGGGCAGGGTAGTTACCATGCGAAGGAACTAGCGACTGATCGCGACTGTCTAATTGCTAGATCCCGTTTCGTGAATCCAAAGTCGCAACGTCGCACAGCTGAGTGTGGTGCCTTCCGCGCCCACGTTGTAGCTCGTGCTGCCAACAAATTCACCCACAAGTTTGGCGGCCAGTTGGGCTGGACTGGCATGTCTTATTTCCGTAGCAGTGCGTCTGGAGCGGGGAGATCTTCCATCCCATCGTCTTCGAATTCGTTTCGTGCGTTCGAGATGGCTTTGGGCTTGCTTCCTCCCCTTCTCTTTTGCCTTCCCCATCTGCGTTTCATCAAACCCTCAATCACAACTCTCGGAATCACAACCTTATCATCAGCCTGAGACGATTCAATCTGGGAGAAAGTGCCCATGTGGGACACACCGACGGACGGTTTAGCACAGCGCACTCACTTTTATTCCGAAGTACCGTACACCAAATCGTGTCAAGAGGTTTGACACAAGCCAACCCACCCACAATCCCCAAGACAAAGCACCCCACAAACTTGAAATCCTCCCAAACCCAGCCTGAGAAACGAGTTTCATCGATCCGTTTTTCGATTTTGAAAATCCGTTATTCAGATGGAAAGCTTGAACCCGAAGAACTGTCCGCGCGTCGCCCCAGTCGCGTGCGCCACAGTGGTCACGAGCCCATAGTAGGAGCTCGCACCCTCGTTGAACATGGCATCGATAAGGTCCTTAAGCGTGCCCGTCTCCGCGACCTTGGTGCTCGCCTTCTCGTAAATACCCTCGAAGCTGTAGTCGAAGCTGTTCACGAATTGCCGGAAAACCGGGAACACGGGGTTCCACGTGTCGTTCGTCCACGTGGCGTCCGCAGTGAAGTCAAACGCCAGCGTTCCAGTCTCGCCCTTTGCCCCCTTGAAAATGCCGACGGTCGTCGGGTAACCCGAATCCTTCAGATCGACTTTGCCGTTGTAGTAAACGTTATAGTCGCTATCCTTCCTGCAGCGAAAACGAAAAGCCGACGCACGATGACCACGTCAGGTTAAAGGTCGCATATCGAAATTTTGCGGAAGTTGACGAATGCTGGAACTCAAGAGAGAAAGCGCAAGTTACACAAATTAATCACTGTGTATCGGGTTACCACTTACTTGAAAACGGACATTCGGATCATTCCGTGGTCCTTCTTGTTCCCGCCGCTGACCTGCTTGCCGCTCATTGGCGTGGCGAGAGTTCCTGAGACAATCCAGCAGCACGCCGCGTTGAACGCGAAACAAGAGATTCGTCAGAGTGACGATGCTAGAGGGAATCTTCCACACAAGATTGCTGCAGACTCAGGGAGTAAGGTTGAAGTGTAGAGGCTCCGCAGCGCGGCAGAGCAACGTACCGGCAAACTGTCCCAGAGCGGCGAAGTCCTTCCACGTGTACTTGCTTCGGTGATGGAGCTGCCTCCCCGGAACGGCGTTGCCTGCACGACACAAAGAAGGCAATGCGTTAGTCACTGAATCTGCATTTCGTGGCGCGGTCGAAAGGTTTTGCAACGGAGTATACGGTAGAACAGAGCGTGTCGTGCGGATTCTCGACGCGTGAGTATCGTACCGGTCACGACAAGGCAGAACAATGCAGCGCAAAGCAGGAGGTGTCTGACTGCCATGGTGTCCTCGCGCAGTGTTGATGATATTGAACGGCGGAACAAGCTAGGATGGGAAGTACGGTATTCGTACTTACAGATTGCACGTTTAGTTGGAATGGGTGTGAATGGTGGTGAGTTGCGCATTTTATATGCGAAGACAGAAAAGTGTACTCGAGGGGACAACAATACCAGGTATGCTGGCGCTTCGGCGAATCGCTGGGTTATTGCTGTTTCGTCGATCTCGCATTCTCGTGACGACAATTCGCAAGCTGGTCGCCAGACCCTTAGTTTTGGTTTGGTTCCATACCGAAGTAAGAGGCTCGTATGGCGGCGCGACAGCTGCTGCCCAGCTAAACGACAAGCGCTGTTTATCAATGTCGGTGCCGAAGCCTACACAGTACAATTCGGTTCCTAGCTCTTGTTGAGCGACCTATATTAATTGGCAACGTATACAATTAAACCGATCCGAACCGACTTTACAATACAAGCACGACGACAGGCGAAAAGAATGCGACGACGGTGTACAGATATTGTCGCCATTCTCATGTTCCCTTCCTCAGCATGACAGCACGACGACGGCTTGGCTCGTGATTGGGGGACCTTTCGTGTTCTCACCACACATGTTTGAGATTGTTGGCGTGACCCATGAGTTCGTTATAGGGGTAATCGTACAAGAAGTGTAATAACCCATACAGTATTATTACAGTACCTAGAACGTAGCAAAAACTTTGCCTTGAATGATGGGGTTAAACCTACATTGCCACATAAGATCATCTACTCGATTGACTATGAGCAGTTACTTCACTAAAATTCTGAAAACCTCATCTTCAGAGACAATCTTCTCCCTAGCTCGTCCTTTCGTGACACCACGCCGAACCTCTTCAGCATCTAACTTCATCCAATCCTCAAACGTTATAAAGGGGCACCCTCGTTGCTTCAAGAGAGCAGCAAGCTCAGGGCCCCCATCTTTGCCACCATGGGTTATGTCGGAAGGCGATGGCGAAAGGAGCTTGTTTGCAGCTGCATCTTGTGCAACGCTGGAAACCTGCTCACAAGGCAGGGATTTGAGGAAACCCTTGAATGGATGTGAAGCCTAAGATGAGCAGCTACAAGGAACAAATGATACCATAAGAGCAGTCGGATGATGCAGTTCATCGGAACTTGCACAACCATCAATCTTGTCCCAACGATCCCTGTGTGTGCCTCAAAACGTGCCCCAACTTACAACCCCAGGAGAAATAGACCAGGACTCACCACCTCCTCAGCATCAATCAGGTTCGAGCCGACAATGCCCGTGTGGGGGGGGAGGTGCTCTCTTGTGAAGCCAGAGGAAATTTGGGGCACCTCAAAATGTGTCCCAACTCACAACACCAGGCCAAACAGCGCGGGAAAGGACTCGCAGTCTCCTCAAGCATCGATCATATTAGTCCCGATGATCCCCCCGGGGGAGGAGGGGGGGGCTCTCTTGTGAAACCAGAGGAAATTTGAGGAACCTCAAAACGTGCCCCAACTCACAACCCCAGGCGAAAAGGACTCACAACGCGGGAAAGGACTCACCGTCTCCTCCGCATCAATCAGATTTGTCCCGACGATCCCCGTGGGGCCTCTCTTCAGCCACCCAACCACATACAGCCCTGGCTCGTACCGAGCCTCAGTGTTAGGCTCGGAAGCGCTTCCTCGCAGCACGCGGCCCAGCTCGTTGGGGACCGTACCTGGATTGGTTTGGAAATCGAGGGAGGAGGGCAGATTTGTGGTGAACGGATGGGGTGGGGTTGGGTGAGCGAAGGCGATGCAATGGATAGAAAGAGGTGAGGAAGAGGGAATGATAGAGACTTCTGTGAAGCACACACATTTCGAGGCGACTCAAAAGGAGCCCATTTTTTAGGCGCCTCAAAAATGGACTCCTCACTCGGGGATGATAGAGACTTCCATAAAGCATGCATATCGGCACTCACCACTGCGTTGGTTGAATGGCAGGCCAGCAATGGGCAGAGAGCGGTATCCTATGCTCTTGAACACTAGGCTGGAAGGTGGGTGGATTGAGCAGGGGAGGGGGAGGGGCCGGGTTTGGAGTGCAAACAACAGGTGAAGATAGGGAGTGGGAGGCAAATGGCAAGGCAGAGATGGGCAGAGAGCGGTAACCTATGCTCTTGAACACGAGGCTGGGAGGGGAGGGACGAGAGAGCATGGAGCAGGGGCAGGGGCGGCTGGGAGGCAGCGGAAGAGAGTGGTTTAGAAGGGGGGAATGGCAGGCCAGCAATGGGCAGAGAGCGGTAGCATATGCTCTCGAACACAAGGCTGGGAGGGGAGGGCATGGAGCAGGGGGGGAGTGCAGTATGGAAGAGGCGGGGTGGGGGAGGGGGGGACGGCAGGGGATATATGGGCAGCGACGGGCAGAGAGCGGTAGCCTATGCGGGAAGTCAGGGAGCAGGGATGAGAGAGGATAGGCAAATGGCAAGGCAGATATGGGCAGAGAGCAATATGGTGTATGCGCTTGAACTATAGACTGAGAAGGGAGTGCCATGAGCAGGGAGACGGGAAGGGAGGGGGTTCAATGGGTTTTGGCAGGTCGGTGCATGGGTCCTCCCCTGGTTTAAGTAGTCTACGGCCACCTTCAGAGCTTGTTATAACCCACCCACAAGGCAGCACCCACCCACAAGGCAGCACCTACCCACAAGGCAAGTCGCTGGTCTCTCCTGTTCCCACTGCTCTCCTAGGCCCATCCTTGAAGTCCCCTGCATGCACAGGCGTGTGGACACACAGTGAAATGGAAACCGGTAACCACAGGAAACCAACAGCAGGGGCCAAACATCTTGAACAAAACGCATCAAATGATTACCGACAGAGCACTAACCGGTCAGTATGTTCTTCTCCAGTCGAATAGCCCCCACACATCCCTCCCCTACTCCGGCCCCCTCTGCCCCTGTCGCCAAGCCTTCCCTTGGCAGCACGGCCACAGGTGAGCGGAAGAACACAAAATCCAGCTCGCGGCAGTCGGCGTTGCTGAAGGTGCCTCTGCGGCCGCTGCTGCTGCTGCCACTGGTGGTAGTCACTGTTGACGATGATGATGGTGGTACTGAGGGATACCCAGCAGCTGCTGCTTTGGAGAGCAGGTCGAACACACGACGGTGGCTTCGACTTGCCTTGAGCTCCCGCTGTAAGGGGAGGCGTTGGCAATGCGAGGAGATCAAAAGGAAAGAAGGGGAGGGGGGGAGGGGGGGAGGGGGAGAGCGGGAAGAAAATGTAGGGGGGAATGAAGGTGATAGTGACCGAGCAACAGCTGCTGCTGCTTTGGAGAGCAAGTCGAACACACGGCGGTGGCTGCGACTTGCCTTGAGCTCGCTCTGTGTGGGGAGGAGGGGGAATTCGGGAGGAGGAGGGCGGAAAGGAAGGAGAAGGTGGGCACGGGAATGAAGGGAAAAACTCCTGATAGCACGTCATGCCTCACCTTCCCCGATAAAGTGGCTGCTACTAGCCCGAATCCCGGTCCTTTACCTCGTTCTTTCATCGTTACGCCCACCTGGCTCAGTGTCATATAGATGGGGCAACATACCTCATCCATGGGAGTGAGTGAAAAGTCCTCTTGCTGGCGCGTTTTGAGATGTGTCAAAACTGACTTAACGTGATGTAGATGGGGCAACATACCTCATCCATGGGAGTCAGTGAGAAGTCCTCTTGCTTGAGCGTGACCTGAACTCCCTCCAGCTCTGCGCACGCAGCATGAGAGGGTTAGTTTCCGGAGCATCGAACACATTCAGCAAAGGTTAGAAAACGAGAGTCGAGGCATTTGCAATACAGGAGAAGCATATTGCAAGCGAAGACTGGGAAGAGCCTTCAGGATTTTGGTCTGAAAGCCGCACAACATACGCAACATCAAGCAAGATGCTAAGATCTAAGCAACATACTTAGCACCTCGCGAACCTCCTTGGCAGTGCACGCAGCCTGAACAGGACCCCGCCTTCCCACCACATGCACTCGCCTAATGGGAGGAATCAGAGGCGAGGGGAACAGTGAGAAGGAAGAGACAGGATGGGGAACCATACATGCATTCCGCCTGAACGGGACCTCGCCTTCCCACCACATGCACTCGCCTTTTGGGGGTGGGAAGGGAGAGAGGGAGGGGGAACAAGAGCGCTGACATGAAAGCGATTGAGGGGGTTGGGTCGGGGAGAGAGGGAGGAGAGAGAGAGAGAGACGGGATGGAAGGGCCAGAACTGGAAGTGAGTTATAAGCAAATATGGTTCAGGGCTCAAAGAAGGAGCTCAGTAGGCGCTCACCTGACTTGGCTCCTTGCAAGAGCCTCTAGCGCATGCTCTGCAATGTCGGTGGGTTGAAGCTCGGACGGCCATCGGAGCAGCACTCTGGCAACGTCCAGTGCCACATTCCCCTGCGCGTTGGGATGGTCAGAGGAGGAATGCATGCATATGATATAATGTAGTGTGAAATGCCGTCTGGGCAGCACCCTTGGACCTAAGCAAGTAGAATGCCACATTGCCCAGCGCAGCACATGAGATGACAAAAGGCAACCAGCACTTAGTCCTCTAAGAGAGGGGACTGCGCAGGAGAGAGAGCATTGGGCAACCAGCAGCACAGAGACGAGAAAGAAAGAAAGTACGTGCCTGGCCAACCACCACTGCAGTGTCAGTCGATGTGAGATCCACGGGTAAATCCGCATAGTCAGGGTGCCCGTTGTACCACCACACGAACTCTCGGGCAGAGAAGACTCCTCTCAGGTTCTGGGAAGTAGAGGGAAGGGAGGAAGGAGAGGATCGAAGGAAAAAGGACGGGTTTGAATCTGCAAGGACGAGGGGACAAACCTAGCAGGTGCACCCAAGGTGGCCAATCCACTCGCCTTTTCCTTCTTTTACCCACTCATCTCCCCTCTCCTACCCATTCATCCCCCCCTTCTCACCCACGCATCACACTTGACTGCTCACTCAGGTCCCTTCTCGTCGACTCATAAATTGCCTCTCTTACCTCTCCAGGCACATTGAGGTCGCCAGAATGACAGCATGGTACATCTCACACATGCACTGTCACTGTTGCTGCTGCTGATGGCGGCGCTGGTGCTGGTGCTGGTGCTGGTGCTGGTTCTGGTTCTGGTGCTGGTGCTGGTTCTGGTGCTGGTTCTGGTTCTGGTTCTGGTGCTGGTGCTTGGTGCTGGTGCTGGTGCTGGTGCTGGTGCTGGTGCTGGTGCTGGTGCTGGTGCTGGTGCTGGTGCTGGTGCTGGTGCTGGTGATGCTACTGCTGATGCTGCTGATGCTGCCGATGCTGGTGGTGGTGGTGGTGACGGGGATTGAACCTCTGTGTCCTATACCCTCCTTTCTTACCTCCCCAGGTACATTGAGGTCGCGGTCGCCCTCTGCCCCATACGCCAGGATGACAGCATTGTACATCCGTCGCAGCTCATCCAATGTCACTGCTGCTGCTGGCGGACATGATGGTGATGGTGATTCGAGGGGGCCGACTCGCACATTGCCGAAGTATCGGCAGCGGGGGTTTTGAGCCACTCGAGTGAACTGGTTGATCACATTCTGGTGAAGGTCACAAAAGAAACGGGTAACAGAATAAAAAAAGAAAATTTAGCATGGAAAACAGCTACATTCAATTCGGTTACGTCAAGGATCAGGATCATGTTAACTCGTCAGATAGGTCTCTTGCCAACTTTGCTTCCTGCCATTTTTTCCCACCCTTTGCCTCTCACCTTGGTTTCAGGGTGGTCTGGGGCAACTCCCGTGCGCACAAGGCCGAACGGAGAAGGCAGCCTCTCCACGATGTCCACTCGAGCAGCGTCAAACCGCTTCAGAAGCTGGACAAGGAGGCCCAGGGGAGGAGCGACAGAAGGGAGGGCGGGGCAGAAATTCCTGTGGGGAGAGGCGGAAGAGGGACAGAGGAGGGAAGGCAGCCTCTCCACTATGTCCGTCCACTCGTGCCGCGTCAAACCGCTTCAGCAGCTGCATAGAAGGGCCAGGGGAGGAGGGGGAGAAGGGAGAGCAGGGGAGGTGGTCTTCGGGGGAGAGGCGGGAAAGGGTCAGCTGGGGGAGGGCAGCCTCTCTACAACGTCCACTCGTGCCGTGTCAAACCGCTTCAGAAGCTGGACGGAAAGGGGCATAGAAAAGATCCGGAGGAGAAATGCCAGAAAGGAGAGGCGGGAATGGGTCACAAGGGAGAAGCGAGAGAGCCAAACCGCTTCATCAGCTACAATGGAAGGGCCAGGAAGAAGTACTATAGGGGGTATTGGCGAAAACATGAAGGATTTGCCATGTGCATAGAGCTCAAATGGCATGTGATAATTTTCAGCCAGATAAACGCGTCTACGGGCTGCTGTTCGTGCGACGAGGTAACACCGGGGACCTAGAACAAGTGACCACGGTATGTTAGAGATCAGGCACCAATCCCTCGGTTTGTGCTTTGGCTACCTTCTCAGCAGTGTAGAAGCCTGCTGGGCCGCTCCCCACTACGCAGAACTGCAATGGCATACCACTGCCAGCAGTGGTTGTAATGAAACGAATGCTACGGAGTGCATGATGGGGATTGATCCCAAGAGAACCACCACTGCGGTAGCCTGTTGCTAGCGAACTACCCCTGCTCGCGGAAATCCTCCGCCACGCTGCGCTTAGAGGGGAGCCTGAGGCACGATGCGAGACGGAAACATGATCTATTCGACCATCCGACGGCTTGAGGGTTTCATCCGCACTATTCGCCACGTATCGCGCTTGGCTAGAAGTGGCGACATCGGCCAAAGAATCGCATGAGGAAGGATACAGGAATCCGAAGATAGGCTTAGGAAATGCGACATATGCAGTTTCGCGACATTGTGCTGCGAGCCTGGCCGGACGAGAATGGAAGCCGTGGCGAGGCATACGGCCGCCAGCGGATAGTAGACGTTCTAACAAGGCTGCTACAGTATTCCCTGAAAGCTTTGGGAGTTGAGCATCAGCAAGGAAGGATCTCTGTCAAGTGCTTGTCAGAATCTGGTACAGTCGGTGGAATTTGTTCTGGGATGGGAGGGGGGAGGGGAAGGGGATGGGGAAGTGGGGAGGAGATCCGGGGTGGGAGGGCGGAATTCCCTTGGAATGATAACGTCAGCGAAACGACATTTCCAGACGATGTGCACCAAAATCCCGTTTCAGTCTGCTCCCAGTTTCGTTTAGCGTCCTTTTGTGCCATTTTGCTGCTAAAGTCATTTGCGTCTGATTGTTAACAAATCGACATTCTGCTGTTGGTTTCAGCTGAAGCGTGGAAGAAATGTGAAGGCGAGTGACTAGAGCTGCTCTTGTGCACACCGAGGTACAGTATCTCACAATTCCCGTCTACCTGAGACTTCTCGCCTTTGGTAGTGCAGCATCACAACCTGCGATCCAGTCCGTGACCTCGTTGCGTTCGTGAGGTTCCCTGGAAGTTGGCGCTACATCCCTCTTGTGCTTCTGACATGGGTGGCTCTTACGCGTTTATTTTCACCCTAAATCTTGTGATTGCGTCACTCGTTCTGGTTTACGCGGGAGACCGTAATACAGTATACGACCCATGCAAAGACGCAGACCCTGTTCAGAAGGGCGATGGATTCTCCTTTGCCATTGGCTTCGGTGGAATATCAGCATCATGGAATAACTCATCTCCATGCCTCACCGAGACTCTTCAGGTATCCGGGATCTACGTGTGGTATTCCACCAATTTCCCAACCAGCTTCCTTGACTTCCTTGTCATGCTGGATTCGGAGTTGAAAACGACGTCGTCGTCGCAGATTTTACCTCCAGGCGTGGAAGTTGCCGTTTTCCGACCTAAAGTCGATGAACTGTCTCTGTTGAGAATCAACAATGTCAGCATGGCACGAATCAACAACACGGTAAGTGCTAGCATGCCAATTTGATGTTTTTTTTGACACCCTAACCCTTCTCTTAACCACGCAGTTTGTCAATAGCTCGTTGATTGTGTATTCTGGAGCAAGGGGGATCGTATCTGCTCCGCGACAATTCTTGTCCCCTCTGGTAACGAGCTGACTTCTGCAACACCTGATGATGTGGTATTTCTAGTTGCTAGCTATCTGAATGGCCTGCGTCCACATGCAGGGACGGCTTCCCTCCCTAATCCTTATCATCAATTTCAAAGGAGGAGTCCTTGATTCTTTCGTGTGGTGAGATTTCAAATCTATTTACCTTAGAAGTTCACATAGTGTAAGGGATACCATACAGCCATCCTTGTGCAGGAAGGACATGGGTTGCTCCGAGTCAACGTGCCAGCCAGTGAGCCCGCTCTGTGTGGACAACAGCAACTGCCTGATTACAGAAGAGCAGTGCAGCAGCATGAAGACTGCCTCTGATCCTGAACCCTGCCGCCTTGCAGTAAGAGCTGTTTTGCCTGTTATTATCCTGCCTGCAATTCTCTGCAATGCTAACCTGACCACCTGTGCCAGATCAACGTGGCCTTTTCTGGAACTGATAAGGATAAGAAGCCGTTGCAATCATGGTACGAAGTTCAAGACCTTCAAGCATACTCGCTCACAGCATTATATGATACAGCAAAGAACAACTTCCAAGATGCCGTGGGTGCTTCGAGCAACAACCCTGATGAGATCACCAGAGGTTAAAGGGATAGTTTTTGAACAGTTTGTGCAGCCATGAGTGGGAATTTGAAACCATTAGTTAGCTCGCGGTTATGGACATGCTAATGCTACATTCTTCAAGATTCTTTTGCGTAGTGGGAGTGAGGAAATGTTTGTGAAGCAGACGGCTGGATTGGGATACAGCGGTGTACATTAGAGGGTTTCGGGTCTATCTATCTATTCCAACAACAGAACCACGTCGGCTGTGGTACAGTAGAGGAGATATCGTTTCTCCTAGTCTGATATTTTCTGGTGGTGGGCTAGCACGTAACGACCGAGTTTCTTGAAATTGACAAGCCATTTCACTTGCCTACATCGTCAGCCTCGTCTATTGTTCCCTGTTTAGCGATCGACAAGCACACAGCTACCTGTTCCTTATCGCCACATCGCTTTTTCCCGAACTTGCACTGTCTCCAGATGTCATTTCCCGAGTCTCTTCGTAAGCATGTCTCGGATTGGACGACCGCGGTAGCTGCTGGCATTCCAAACAATTTCCAGAAAGCCGTCATCAGTTTCACCTTACCCGACGCGGCGTCGATAAAGTGGCCGTTTGAGCTCTCTCAGAAAGATGCAGCAAGAGGTGCTAATGCAAAAACACCTGAATCTTCCCGTAATGTAGGTCGCTGGACGGGCCTATTCCGCGGCAGGAGTGGCAACGGGAACAGCGCCAGCATCTGGAATCGAGGGGTTGGTTCCGATGGCGCTGGCAGCGTCGGCAGTCCTCCTAGGGGTCATGCTGGTAGTAACAGCAATGACGGGAACAGAAGGGGGAGTGCATGGGAGGACAGCATGCGCCAGCAGTTGGCGGTTTGGCACGCCGACCCTGAATGGGAGGATGAACAGCCTAAGCTCCAGGTATGGTAGTGGGAGGTTAACCCGCGCGAAGCTAGAAAAAAACCTTTTTTTGGGTGGCCTCCGGCTTCATTTGCTGCCGAACCCTCCCCCAAATTGCTTTCACCGCCACTAATTTTCGCGGCACCGACCTTATCCATCCCCAATTTCTTTGAAAAAGTCACTCCGTGAGGGTCACAATGCTGACCGGTCTTCTAGTTCGTGATGGCGCTGCTCCGGACCTCGTTATAAGCATAATGCACATATTTCCTCTTCTCCAATTCACCTCCCTACCCTACTGTGAAGGTGTCAGTCCCTAAAGGCTCCTTCTGCCGAATGGACGCCCCGTTTCCATTGGTGCTGCCCCGGACCTCGTTATAAGCAGAATGTGCACCTTTCCTTCTTCCCCAATTCATCATCCCACCTCACTGTGAAGGTGTCAGTTCCTAAAGGCTCCTTCTGCCGAATGGACGCCCAGTTTCAGCTGGCGCTGCCCCCGGACCTCGTTTATAGCACACTCTGTGACCCCAGCAATCGGAGAGTCTTCAAGAATATCACGGTGTGTTGTGTCATTCAGAATTGTGCTTTTTGTGTGTGTGTGTGTGCGCGCGCGTGTGCGTGCGTGTGTGTTTGTGTGTGCGTGTGTTCGGTGGTGGGGGTAAGAAGGGGGGGTAGTCATCTGTGTGGGGTTGTTTTAGTGTCTATGCTCTGGGCTGAGGTGAAAGAAAGAGGATATGATTGTTCATCTGAGTGCACACACGCGTACATGGGTGCCTGAGTAGCCAAACGGGGGGGGTAGAGTGCACATGGGAAATGGGGGATCTCCATGGCGCTTTAATTCCGTAGATTAATGTGGAATCTCTATGCATGATGTGACATTGCATTACATGACATGAAATGACATGGCATGGCATGGTACTACGTGGCATCGCGTGGCATGATGCCACATGGCAGGATGTGAGCTACCGGAACGTGCTGTACGACGATGCCGAGGTGCAGGAGGGCGCAAGGAATGAGTGACAAGTGATCCAACCTCCACTCGCTTTCCCCTCCTTTCTCCGAGCAGGATGTGAGCTATCGGAACGTGCTGTACGACGATGGCGACGTGCAGGAGGTGGAGCTGCAGCAGGGAGCAAGGTGGAGGTTCCTCTTCCTCTCAGGAACCTTTGACGTTCGGCTGAGAGTCAAGCAGGACAGACCCAACCTCAGGGTAGGTGTTTTGTGAGTTGGCTCAGAAGCCGAGGAGCAGGAGGAGTTGGAGTTGCAGCAGGGAGCCAGATGGAGGCTCCCTTTCTTTTTTGGTCTCGGGGACATTTGATGTGCGGCTGAGAGTCAAGCAGGACTGGCCCAGCCTTGGTGCGTGCGTTCACCAAATGTCACTTGCCTGTGTGTGTTCACGAGTTGCGTTTCACCGGCTGTTCCCGAGTTTACATCTCATGTAGCTGTTGGTAATTTCTGTCAAATTCCCCACTTCCTCTTCCGTCCTTCCATCAGATGTCGTTTCGTCTCATCAAGCCGGGATTCATGAAGCAGTTTGAGGGCCACTGGCAGCTGGAGCCGCTCGTTGTCCCTCCCTCCTCCTCCATTCCTCCCCCCACCACTAGCTCAGTCGACCTGTCTTCCAAAACCCCGACATCAGCATCCTCGTTTGCAACAGCCACTGGTCCCTCTGGTGTCGTTGCAACCAACGGGAAAGAGCCAGCTGGCAGCTCTTCCCCACGGGCCTTTTTCGGCAGTTTGCTGAATGAGCGTCAACCCCGCCACCACCATCACCACCAGCCGCAGAATCCGATGCGTGTGGCCACCACCGTTCAGCTTTGTCAGGTAGTGCAGCCCGCGCTCTCTCCGCCTCCCATCTTGTCGCACTACTTGAGGGGGATCAGCACACAGATTACTCGGGATATGCTGAAGGATTTTCAGACCGAGGCTGCCCGAATTAGATACAAGCTGCCCGTCGATGCTGATGTGGAGAAGGAGTTGGAAAGGATCAGGAGTGAAAGTGCATGGAGGAGAAGGATGGTGAGGGAGGCAAGGGGAGGAATGCGGTTGAACGGAGAGAGAATGGAGTCCGATGGAGGGAGGTTAGGAAAGGGGGGAAGAGCGCTGGCTACGGGGCCAGGCCAGAAGTCAATGTTCAAGCAAGAGGGTGTGCTGGCAGGAGACGTCGCGCACCAACTAAGTTATCAGCGAAAGAGGGGTGGTAAAAGTATTGTGGATGAAGTGGACGCATTATACTCTCCATTCTCAAGGTCACATTGGCCTTGTAGTTTATTTTTAAATTCATATTCTGAGGATGTTTAGTCTTAGTGTATTAGTGTACACTTTTGCCAAAGCTCTGTAGAAGCACGACACATGCAGGAGAGGCTGCCACCTCATTCCCTGATTTGCATCTCAGCAGCCAATCACAGCTCCCCGCCGCAACGGTCTCCGATCAAGTAGAGCCATGCTAGGGTCATCCACTCGCGCGCCACACAGTCCACATCATCATCACACAAGGTCAGCGGGGGTTTGCGCATTCCCCCCCCTCAACTTTCTGCTCCCCGCTCCCGCCCCTGTACTGTACTGCGAAGAAGAACCCTCTTCCGCCATGCCAACAGTGCTTCACAAAACACCCGCTCCGCCGCCAGCAGATGCTCTATCTCCTCAGGAATCCCATTTTCCTCCCGGGGGAAACCCCCTCCCCTCCCCTCCTCCTCTTGGCAATCCCAACAGCCTGCAAGCAGAACCTCACCCCATTCCTACAACACCTCATTTCCCTCCCTTTTCTTCTTAGGCGGAGGTGTGCTTGGTTTGAGGCTTGTCTACCTACGTTGTATCTGGAAGCCTGTGGTTTTATTTCACTCAGCTGCTTCCAGCGCAGTGCTAGAGTTTTCTGCGGCTTAGCAGAACGAGTAGAGACGAGTCTGAGAATTTTCCAGGTCTGGGACTCTCCTACAATTTTCTGCGATGGCGGCTGTAATGTCTTCAGCCACGTCGTCGTCTGCTTGCTCACTTGCTCGTGCAGCAGCGTCTAATCCGAATCCCCATTTCTTAAACATTCCGCTGCTCTACTGCCGTTCAATGGCTTGAAAAAGACCTCCCTGGTGCTTTCTAAGAAGGCTTCAGCTGGTCAATCGAAGCACCGACCAGTGGTGTCCACCGGCGTGCGAGTCGTCGCCGAAGCTGCAGATTCGACTGTTGTGACGCCGAAGAAAGAAGGGGATTTCCGGCACGAGGCACCTCGACAGGGTAGGTCCTTGGTCTTTGCAAGTATCTGCTCTTTGTGTGTGGAATACAGTTCCCTGAATTTTCAGGAGTTACTGGCCTAAACCCCGGTTGCGCTAGGTACCTATGGGTCAAACCATGCTTCATCCTTCGGCATTGAAGGTCAGCAAGAGGCATCAGTTCCCCCTGATGAGTTCTGCCTGTGCTGTTTTAGTACGCAACTGGCCTCATACTCCATATTTAGCCGGATAATCCCTATGTCTTGTTAAAGAGATTTCCTTGCTGCCTTTAGTCTAAGTCTGTTTTTTCTTCCTTACCTCCGTTGCTCTGACGCCGTTTCAGAGCTTGAAAGCCCTCAGAATGTTTTCTCGGCCAAGTACGTTCCGTTCTCGCCGAATCAGGCGCAGACGGAGGAGTACTCGCTGGACGAGGTCATCTACACCAGCAAGGACGGTACGCATTCTACATGACATTTTTCCTGACATGTATTTGGAAAGGTCGCATTTTCTGACATCGCAATTTTTCTGACGTCGCAAAATTTCTTCTGTCCCTTACTGTCGCAAGTCCTGACGGTGCGCGTCCAGACTCATGCAAGATCCAGATAATTCGAGAAATGTTAATTCCATTATCCAAGATGTTTTTTCTCTAGATCTGACCTGGGATCTTATGCGTGGTCTGGTGGACCTGTGCAGGCCTGCTGCTGGACGTGCAGCACGACTACGAGGCCCTCAAGCGCTACGACGGCCGCTTACTGGAAGAAGCTATTCGACTCGCGGGTCGGCAAGCACACGTGGCCCTACGGATCAGGAGTGTGGAGCAAGAAGGAATGGGTTCTCCCGGTACGTCTCCGTATATCCGTGTGCCGGATCTGATTCTCCCTGTACGTTTCCATATATCGTATGCCGGATTTGGTCTACTGGGACGTTTCTGTTTCATCCATTTGCTCCTGCTCGGTGCCCTCGCCCCTCATCGAACTAACGATCTAAGGTTGTTTATTTTCGTTTGATTGTTCTGTCGTTGACTGCACAGGGAATCGACAACGACGACATTGTGAGCATGTTCGAGGGCAACTCCAACCTCTTCTGGGCCGAGCGCTACGGCAAGGAGCTCGGCATGACCGACCTCTGGGTCAAGCCAGTGCGGCAACAGCCACACAGGCTCCTTCAAGGTACGGTACCCTTCAAGTTACGGTACCCTCCAAGTTACGGCACCCTCCAAGTTACAGTACATTCTCTACGCTATCCCTCTTTTCCTCAATCCCTCGAGCCACACGGCGTCACCCGCGTGCGTTTCCCCCTTCCTTTCGTTGATGGAACCGGGCAATTTCTAATCGAATGCTTTTCCGTTCGTTTGTATCCTCTTCCCCGCCAGGATCTCGGCATGACGGTGCTCGTGAGTCAGGTGAACCGGCTTCGGAAGATGAACAAGCCCCTGGCAGCCGTCGGATGCGCCTCCACCGGCGATACCTCCGCCGCTCTCTCCGCCTACTGCGCTGCCGCTGGCATCCCCGCTATTGTCTTCCTCCCCGCCAACAAGTACGTTTCGCTCATGGCTGGCTTATCCGTTCCGTCTGCACTGCAAGCGCCAATCTCACCCAGTCCCTCCGCTCCCTCCTGCTGATTTACCGTCCTTCTTGATTCACCTGTTTCGTCCCAGGATCTCTCTCGCTCAGCTCGTGCAGCCCATCGCGAACGGCGCGCTCGTCTTGATCGACACGGACTTCGACGGGTGCATGCGGCTGATCCGCGACGTGACGGCGCAGCTGCCCATCTACCTTGCCAACTCGCTCAACTCGCTGCGCCTCGAGGGGCAGAAGACGGCCGCCATCGAGATCTGCCAGCAGTTCGAGTGGGAGGTGCCCGACTGGGTCATCGTGCCCGGAGGTGCGTTGACTCGTTGACTAATTGACTTTTTTTGCTGCGTCTCGAGGGGCAGAAGACGGCCGCCATCGAGATTTGCCTGCAGTTCGAGTGGGAGGTGCCCGACTGGGTCATCGTGTCTGGAGGTGCGTTGACTCGTGTGAATTCGTTGACTTCCCTGCTACTTTTTCCACGTCTGTCTCCCCCCTCCCTTCTCCTTCTCTTCCCCCCCTCCCCCCCCTCCCCACCACCACCACCACCCCCTCCCTGGTTGTCCTGATTGTGGATCTAAGAACATGAGATCTGAAATGTGTTATCTTGTCTTGCTCGCATGCTTCTCTGCTGCTCGGTCTTGTCTTCCTGCTGACGTACCCTCCCTTGGCCCCTCGGTTCTCCTGCAGGTAATCTGGGGAACATCTACGCGTTCTACAAGGGATTCTACATGTGCAAGGAGATGGGTCTCGTGGACCGCATTCCCCGTCTGGTGAGAACACCTTCCCCTCTCCCTTTCATCCCCGTCCTCCTCATACCCCTTCCCCTCCCCCCCCCCCCTCCCTCTTCGTACTCTTCACTTCGTGTTTCAAGTGGTTTTGCGCGACTGACGAAGCTCGCCGTGCTATGAGGGCCAAGGACGATCTTAAAACATAATGACAAGCATATGGCTGAATCACCGCCTGTTGATAAATCATGTTA
Source organism: Closterium sp. NIES-67 (assembly GCA_027943415.1). Lineage (NCBI taxonomy): Eukaryota > Viridiplantae > Streptophyta > Zygnematophyceae > Desmidiales > Closteriaceae > Closterium > Closterium sp. NIES-67. The sequence continues at coordinate 580,806 of BQMB01002342.1, forward strand.
CTGAGACCCCGTTGCTGTGAGCTTCGTAGAAACCGATTTTTGACCGCTTGCGTTTCTCTTGCCCTCGTAAGCGGTTTCCTCCTTTTGTGTCTTCTAACTCGGAGCCTTTCCCCTTCTCTGGCTATCAGAGTGACTTTTAGAATCTATTGCACCGCTCAAACAGGAGCTCAGCTTTGCGATGGCCGTTGATGATTCTAAATAAATTGACAAGCATATGGCTGAATCACCGCCTGTTGATATCCCATGTTACTGAGGCCTGCTGTGAAGCGTTTGAGTGAAGCTGCTTGTTTCGTTCACCTGTGTTTCGTGCCTGTGCAAACAGTAGCATGGTTTCATTGTCTCTCGTTCCTGAAGCCCTTTTTTGGCCATGCTTCTGTCGCCTTCGTCTGTCTGGGCTGAGTTGTGGTACCTTTGGGCCTTTTGTGGTTCAGTTCAGTCGTGGTTCGGTCTTTTTTTCTGCTTGGGCGGTCAAGTGTGGCAGATGTTGATTGAAGTATGCATAGTTCAGATGAGACGCATTCGTGCGTCCAGGAAAACTCAATTTCGCCCCTATCTGATGCCAGCTGCCCGCCTGCTTGCCTTTCTGAATTTCCCGTACGGTCGTCTTTCCTTCTTTCCCGTACGGTCATTTGTCTCTCGCGTTTTGGGTTTGGTTACTCGAGTCTGGAGGGACGAGTTGAGTTGGGGTAGTTGGAGGGGGGATGGTTGAGGGAGGAGGGTGTGATGAGCAATCTTTTATCACAGTTATCCCTGACTGAACTGTCATGTTGACTCATAAGTTGATGCTGACCCTCTTGATTCGATGGAGGGATAGGGTAGGGAGGACAGAGGAGGAGACTGGGTAGGGATAGGGGGAGGTCACGCGAAGGGGGAAAAGGAGGGTGTGATGAGCACATTTTTTTATCACAGTTATCCCTGACTGAACTGTCATGTTGACTCAAATTACTACGGTGCTGACCCTCTGGATGGATCTCGATGTAGGGAACGTGGTAGGTGTTAGTGAATGGTATCAGGAGCTGGTGATGATGGCATGTGGCAATGTGATTGAAGTTCATAGTTAGATGAATGCATTCGTGCTCCGTGAAAAGCAAATTTTCGCCCTATCTGATGCCACAAGTCCATCATTGCAACTGTTTGACTCTATAGTGAGGGTACGTGTTATTTCACTTGTCTGTTTTACCTGTGCTGCGTTGTGAAAGGGTATGATGAGCACTCTTTTCACAGTTATCCCTGACCGAAAATGTCATGTGGACCCAAATTACTACGGTGCTGACCCCTTCAGCTCCTCGCCATTGTTCCTCCTCACGTTGATCTCGTCTTTCCCCCTCACTGTTCTCCTGCACACCCCACCCATTCCCCTTCTCTTCCCACTCTATCTCATCTGCGAGTGTGACCTTTTTGCGCTCTTCCATGGCCCCTGCTGACCTCCACTCATCCTCACCTTTTTTTTCCTCTCCCCTCCCTCTCTTCTCACAGGTCTGCGCCCAGCACCAACGCCAACCCGCCTACCTTCGTACCAGAAAGGGCTTTGAGCAGTTTGAGCCTGTAGGGCACGCAGACCTTCGCCTCGCCATCCAGATGGCGACCCCGTCTCCATTGACCGGCTATCTTTGCGCTCAAGGTGAGCTGCGGGCATTCAGATTGCGTTGTATGCTGATGCTGTGAGCAGTGGCCGAGAGCTGCAGAATGCTTGCCTCCGCCTTTAGATGTGGCTCCTTCTTAAGCCATCTTCACATGCCCAGTACCTGTTCGTAAGGTCAGGGATTCTGAATTCACTATCCATTCTCCCATTTAGTTCAGTAGGGCCGTGACACCCTCGCTGCTGTGGGCAAATGCGCGTTCCCTTCGAAAGCAGCCATACTTTCCATCTCTCTTCAACTAATGCCCCATGCCATTCCTGTGCTTCCCTGCCTGCCTCTCCTCCAGGCGTCAACGCATTGTGGAGGAGGCCACAGAGCAGGACTCATGGATGCTGCTGCAGAGGCAGATCTCACGGCATTTCAATGCCCACACACAGGAGTGAGTGCCTTGCCACCTGCACTTCCATTTCCTTCTCTCCTCTCTTCCCTCCCTCCCCCACTCCCCCCCCCTCCCCCTGCCCCCAATCTCCCCCCCCTCGCTGCTCTTTCCCTTGTTGTGGTTCATCCCTCCCTCTACTATCTCCTTTCCTCCCTCGACCGTTCCTGGCTGTTAATGATTGACTGGTGTTTCGTCTCCATGCCACCCTCCCTCCCCGTGCTTCTACAGGTGGCTCTGGCTGCGCTGAAGAAGCTGCGGAGCCGGGGAGTGATTGCCCCAATGATCGCACTGTCGTGGTCAGCACAGCACACGGCCTGAAGTTCGCACAATCCAAGGTAAAATACACACCAATACGTCTCCTAAATTTGGGTTGTGTTGGATCTGGGAGTTGCTGGCACTTGGCATGTGATAGTGTATCATGTCGGCGCATATGGTGTGTGACCTCCGTTTGCAACGATGTGCTTTCAGGTGGCTTATCATTCAAAGAGATCCCCGTATGGTGTCGACATTCGCCAACCCCCCTGTGAGCGTGAAGGACAACTGGGCACGTTATGGATGTTGAGAGAGCGCATTGCAAATAACTTGAATTAGCTTAGTAACAAGGACCCGATCTTGTAGCCATATTAAACATCAGTTTGTAAGCAAGTACAAAGTTTGTTTTCTTGATATATTTGGAGAGTTCCAAAAGTACATATCTGTATTATTAACCTAGCATGGTGATATATCATCTAGATTAGACGGTGCTTATCAAGTTTGTAAGTCTTATGTAGTATCTTATGAACAAAAACTTGCGAATGAGGGCGGTGGCGACTGCCCTGCGAACCCATGCGCAGTTCAGAAGAGCTGGGCTGGTTGTTCGAGGCGCGAAGCGAGTCAGAATCTGACCTGAGAAGTGCGCGAAAGGTCGGCACTGCTGGACCAGCACGTTGTGAATAACGAGTCCAGTTCCTACGTCCTCTAACGGGAATAAAAAGAGCAAGCTCGACTATTCCCGAGCTGCAATTTCCCTGGTGAACAAGCCTCCGCTAGAACAATTCCTAGTTTACTGTACTGCTTAGTGGAGGTGTAAGAAGTGCTGTCAGCGAGCGAGTAGAGGAGACTTTTAGGAGAGTGTGCCGACAATACGTAGTAGCAGCAGCAGCAAAAGACGGTTTTGATGATATTGACCAGGCGTACTAGAACATCGTGTTGGTCACCAGTTACTGCTAGTTTGTAGCGTATCTCGTAAGCTCCTGGTCGGCCTTGTGTCTTTGAGAATGCTTCCGGAAGCTTGGACGTTTTTTAGCTTACGGTCGAATGCAGAGAGTGTTGGCGACAATTTTTGCGAAATTTCGCACGTCAGGCTGCTGGACACTAACAGAGACGCGTCAGGCTTTTAGAGCCTCAAGTAGAGCCGTTCGTTAACGCCGTCGGCTACAGTCGCGCTAGAACAACTATGCTCATGCGACCATGAAGCTACCTGAAGTTGCAGTTACGGATGCCATAGAGTCGTCTCTATCTCGCCATTAGACTCCCACCACGAATGCTGCTAATGCTGCGGTGCTGCTTATAAGTTCCTTCGCCCAGTTCTGAGATGCCGAGTCGCTGCTGTCCCTCGTTTAGGCTTAGAGCAAGACGAAACGGCCTCGTCACGAAACGCCATGGCGTTCCACCTTTAGTGACGGTCCCTCTAGTGACGTCTCTCACTTCTCGGCGACTACCACGTCAGTCGCACAGATCGCACGTACCACGCGTAGAAGCTGTCTCTCGCGACGCCGTAACGACATCAGTAACCACTTCCAGCGACGACGAGGACAGTCACACAGATTCGCATGCACCTCGTTCTAGAAGCCTCCGCTATTAACTTCAGTGACCAATAGGTAGCCTAGTCCAATTTCCTCAATTCACGCTACTGCATTAGTCAAATACGAGCCAGCCTTATAATTATCCACGGGTTAGAAAACGAACCAAATTAGGATACCTGTCGTCGCTGGTCTGACAGCCCCGCCGGCTGACAGTCCCGCCTGGCAGTCCTGGTCTGGCAGTCCCGGCCTGGCAGTCCCGGTCTGGCAGTCCGGCCTGGCAGTCCGGTCTGGCAGTCCCCTGGCAGTCCCGGCCTGGCAGTCCCGGTTTGGCAGTCCCGGTCTGGCATTCCTTAGCTAGCCCAGGTATTTTTAGCAGCTTTCAAGCTGATCTGATTCCATCATTCGCCCGCAATAGCATAACAGCAGCAGCAGCGCAGCAGCAGCAGCTACCAAACCTTCTTCGCATGCGTACAACAGCAGCTGCGTTCATGGCGCCTCCAAACCATCTCATGGTCGCAATTCCCGGTTCCAGCATTCCACGCGTCCACTGACCCACCCTCGTCCAATCCCACTCTTCCTTCCCCACCATCGTCTCCTTCTCCCTCCTACCTTCTACTCCTCCTCCTCGTCTTACTCACCCCGTCCTCTCCCCTCCTCAACGGTAGCCAGTCGCTCGTGTTCCCCTAGCTCTCGCTCCTTTCCGCGTCACCGACGCCTACAAGCCCGTCTGCGGAGGGCTTCCTGCGAACCCGCCGCGAAACGGTGCGTCCTGCTACGTCCCTCCCTCTGCTCCTAGCCCTGGCTGCTCCTCGCTGCCCATTCCGCGTCACTGACGCCTACAAACCCGTCTGTGGGGCCTTCCCGCGAACCCCCCGTCATGGTGCATCCTGTTACATCCCTCCGTGCCCGCCTAGTTCTCGCTTCTCCCCGCTGCTCCCCACTGCTCCCCACTGCCCCCCTGCTCCTTTCCGCGTCACCGACGCCTACAAGCCCGTGTGCAGAGGGCTCCCTGCAGACCCGTCTCTCCATGGTTCGGCTACGTCTTCGTTTGTCGAGCATAATATTTCCCAGTGGGCTGGCGATGTCTCAGGCTGGAAGCGGTGGAGTGACCCCAAGACTTGGGGCCGCCAGTCCCTGGTCCCCTGGAAGTGGCGCAAAAAGCTTTCCCTCTCCCCGATTCTCCTCCCGTCCCTCCTTTTTGTTCAGGCTGGAAGAGGTGGAGCGACCCAAAGACGTGGGGCCAGCAGTCCCTGGTCCCCTGGAAGTGGCGCAAGAAATTCAGGGTTTACCTTCCTCTTTGGCGTGCCTGGGCGCGGGTTGCTGCAGTGGAGGGATGTGACTATACCGTGCGGTGCGGCGATCCTGCTGGACATGCCTGAAGTGAGAGTTGGGAGCTCAAGATCAAAGGCTGCTCAAGTGAGTGTGACTGCTGCGAGTGTGACTGCTGTGAGGGTGACTTCTGTGTGTTTAATCCATAAAAAAACACATCTCCCCTTTTCTTCGCCCAAGCTGCCTTACATCCGCGTCAAATTGTGCTTCATCCTCATTGGCCCGCCGCTCGCCTTTTCTTAAAAAAACTCACAATTCATTCCTCCCCCATCCCCGCCTCCGGCCTCCCCCCCCCGTTCCTCCCTCCAGAGTCCTGGACTCGCCCAAGCTCCCGCACATCCGCGTCAAAGCCCGTTTCATCCTCGTTATGGGCCGCCTCACTGCAGGCTCAGCGTCCCGCCAGCTGTCCTCGCGCCTCACAGTCACTCTGCACCCCAACACGGGCTACTCGGGCGGCAGAAAGCCGTACATGCTCCGAAAAGTGCCGCCTGCTGACAGAGGGAATCCCCGAGACCTGGGGCACAAGGCGTTGCTGTGGTGAGTGTGACTCTGCCCCTCACATCACATCACATCACATCACATCACATCACATCACATCACATCACATCACATCACATCACATTTGTCCTGGTCTGAGGCGTGTCCCCCACTCGCAAAGGGAGCCCTCGGGACCTGGGGCACAAGGTGGGGGCGAAGCAGACACCCCCTCGTGGGTACGCCTGGCAGCAACAGCAGCAGCAGGGTCGCGGCAGCTGGTGACTGAGGGGGATGTGACGGCATGTGCACCTGGCTTGTCTGACCTACTATGTCCTCCTGTAATTTATCCGTCTCTTCCTTCTAAGTACGTTCTGCATCCGATGCAACAGGTGGGTGGTCAAGTGGACCTGCACGGCATGCCGGGGGGGCAGACACACCCTCGTGGGTGCGGCTGGCAGAAACAGCAGCAGCAGGGGGAGAGAGATGGGCACACGCACTTTGATAACCCCACTTTCATTTTCGCCTTTGCCTGTATCATGCAACAGCTGGGCGGACAGGTGGACCTTCATGGCATGCCGGGGGGAGCAGACACTCCAGCAGTCGGGCAGAGCACCTGATGGCTGAGGGGGATGTGACGCCATGTGCAACTATCCTTTTTGAACCATAGCATCCTTTTGTTCCTCCACTTCTGGATTCAACAGGTGACTTCTGAGTAGACTCGGAAGTCAGCTGGTGTGGAGGGGGATGTGACGCCATGTGCGGCTGTCCTTTCTGAACCATAACATCTTTTGTTCTCCACTTCTGGATTCAACAGGTGGCGGGCAAGTGGACCTACATGGCATGCCGGGGGGAGCAGACACTCCCTCGTGGGTGCGCTTGGCGGCAACAGCAGCAGCGGGGCAGAGGCAGCTGGTGGTTGAGGGGATGTGACAGCGTGGCAACCGGGGTTCACTGTGGCTGTTGCTGCCACCAGCACGGATTTCAACGAGGCAGAGAGCAGGGAGATCGAATCAGGTGGGTGACTGGGTCTTGCCTTGAGGGCATGATATAGGTGCTGTAGGCCATGACTGCTGTTGCTGCCACCAGCACGAATTTCAACGAGGCAGAGAGCAGGGAGAGGCTGGTGAGTGAATGCGCGTGCGTTATGGTGGTTGGTGAGGGCAGAGGCAGCTGGTGGCGGAGGGGGATGTGATGGCATGGCCACCGGGGTTCACTGTGGCTGTCACTGCCACCAGCACGGATTTCAGCGAGGCTGAGAGCAGGGAGATCGAATCAGGTGAGTCAGAAGGTCTTGCATTGAGGGCATATAGGTGCCTCGAGGCATGACTGTTGCTGTAGCTCCCACCAGCGCGGATTTGAATGAGGCAGAGAGCAGGGAGATAGAGAGGCCGGTGGGTGAGTAGGTCTTGCCTTATGGATTTATCGAATACCTCAACAGTGATTTGCCATCACTGTTGCTGTTGCTGCCAGCAGCGCGGATTCTAACAAGGCCGAGGGCCGGGAGATCGAACCAGGTAGCATGGGGCTTGGGAGCAATGCTGGTTTTACTTTAACCACTCCGGTTGAAAGCACACCGGTCGAAAGCACACCGGTCGAAGGCACACTGGTGGAACGCACACCCGGTGGAATGCGCACCGATCGAAAGCACACCGGTCGAAAGCACACCAATCGAAAGCACACCGGTCGAAAACACACCGGTGGAAGGCACACCGGTGGAATGCACACCGATCGAAAGCACACCGGTCGAAAACACACCGGTCGAAAGCACACCGGTCGAAAGCACACCGGTCGATGCACACCGGTCGAAAGCACACAGGTCGAAAGCACACCGGACGAAAGCACACTGGACGAAAGCACACCGGACGAAAGCACACCGGTCGAAAGCACACCGGTCGAAAGCACACTGGTCGAAAGCACACCGGTGGAATGCACACCGGTGGAATGCACAACGGTGAATGCACAACGGTCGAATGCACACCGGTTGAAAGCACACCGGTCGAATCCACACCGGTCGAATGCACACTGGTCGAAAGCACACCGGTCGAAAGCAGACCGGTCGAATGCACACAGATCGAAAGCACACCGGTCGAAAGCACACCGGTCGAAAGGCACACCGGTCGAAGGCACACTGGTGGAAAGCACACCGTCGAAAGCACACCCGTCGAAAGCACACCCGTCGAAAGCACACAGGTCGAAAACACACTGGTCGAAAGCACACTGGTCCGAAAGCACACAGGTCGAAAGCACACCGGTCGAAAAAACACCAGTCGAATGCACACCGGTGGAATGCACACCGGTCGAAAGCACACTGGTCCAATGCACACCGGTCCAATGCACACCGGTCCAATGCATGCTGTTCGAAAGCACACCGGTGGAATGCAAATGGTCGAATGCACACCGGTCGAAAGCATAGCGGTTGAATGCACCTCGGTCGAATGCACACACCGGTGGAAAGCACACCGGTCGAAAGCAGACCGATCGAATGCACACAGATCGAAATCACACCGGTCGAAAGCACACTGGTCGAAGGCATACCGGTGGAATGGACACCGGTGGAATGCACACTAATCGAAAGCACACCGGTCAAGAGCACACTGGTCGAAAGCAGACCGGTCGAAAGCACACCAGTCGAAAGCACACTGCTCGGAAGCACACCGATCGGAAGCACACCGGTGGAAAACACACCGGTTGAAAGCACACCGGTCGAATGCACACCGATCGAAAGCACACTAGTCGAAAGAACACCTGTCGGAAGCACTCCGGTGGAATGCACACCGATCGCAAGCACACCAATCGAAAGCACACCGATCGAAAGCACACCGGTCGAAAGCACACAGGTCGAAAGCACACCGGTCGAAGGCACACCGGAGGAATGCACACCGATGGAATGCACACTGATGGAATGCACACCGGTCGAAAGCACACTAGTCGAAAGCACACTGGTCGAAAGCACATCGGTCGAAAGCACACTGGTCCATGCACACCGGTCGAAAGCACACCAGTCGAATGCACACAAGTCGAAAGCACACGGGTCGAAAGCACAATGGATGTAAGCATACCGATCGAAAGCACACCAGTTGAAAGCACACCGGTCGAAGGCACACGGGTGGATTGCACACGGGTGGAATGCACACCAATTGAAAGCACACCGGTCGAAAGCACACCGGTCGAAAGCACACCAGTCGAAAGCACACTGGTTGAAGGCACACCGGTGGAATGGACACCGGTCGAAAGCACATTGGTCGAAAGCACACCGGTCGAAAGCACACCCACCGGTCGAAATCACACCGGTCGAAAACACACCGGTCAAAAGCACACCGGTCGAAAGCACACCAGTCGAAGGCACACCAGTGGTATGCACACCGATGGAATGCACACCGGTCGAAAGCACACCAGTCGAAAGCACACCAGTCGAAAGCACACCGGTCGAATGCACACCTGTCGAAAGCACAGCGATCGAACGCACACCGCGTCGAAAGTACACCGGTCAAAGCACACCGGTCGAAAGCACACCGGTTGAATGCACACCGATCGAAAGCACTCTGGTCGAAAGCACACCGGTCGAAGACACACCGGTGGAATGCAGATTGGTGGAATGCACACCAATGGAATGCACACTGGTGGAATTAGGCATGAGTAGGGGCGAGTCGAGCCTCGACTCATCCGAGCCGAGTCTCGACTCGTTCGAGTCGGGCCAAACCCGGGTCGAGTCGGACCCAACCCGGGTCGAGTCGGACCCGAGTCGCCCCCCCAAGATTCCGACTCGAGACTCGGGTTTTTCAACATTCTCGCCAGAAAATGACTTCCAACCGAATTCCCCCAATTCAACCGCACTGAACCCGATTGCAACTACGAAATCCAACCCGCCGCCGTCTAATGTGCTCTCTACAGTCGAATTCCTACCAGATTCCCCCACTTCAACCGCACTGAACCCGTCTGCAACTACGGAATCCAATCAACCCCCCGCCCCTCTAACATGCTCTAAACTAATTCCACGCTATCCCTGTCTTGTCAATTCCGCTGACCTAATTTTGCTTGAGAAGCCACCATATCGTCTCCTAGAACTTACCTCTCGCTAAGCCTAGACCCTTAGTTGCCCGGATTTTTTTCCGCCTGCCTGTTCGAGCGTATATTAAGCGTTTGGTAGGCCAAAAATCAAGCGTTTAGCGTTTAAATGCTGGCGTCCAAAACGCCAAACGCGTTTCTGGTCGCTTAACAGGAAATTCCACTGTCCTATATATGAGAGAAATGTCTCGGTCGAGCCAATTTATGACTCGACTCGGGTGCGACTCGGTGCAAATTCCCAGACCGAGTCAAGCAAAACTCGAAACTAGGTCGACTCGACCCGACTCGACTGAGGCCGAGTCAGAGGAGTCAAAAAAAGGGCGAGTCGAGTCATCGAGTCGAGTCAAAACTCGAGTCGGTTGCCCATCCCTAGGTGGAATGCACACCGGTCGAAAGCACACCAATCGAACGCACACCGGTCGAAAGCACACTGGTCGAAAGCACACTGGTCGAAAGCACACCGGTGGAATGCACAATGGTCGAAAGCACAGCGGTCGAATGCACACTGATCGAAAGCACACCGGTTGAAAGCACACTGGTCTAAGGCACACCGGTCGAAGGCACACCGGTGGAATGCACGCCAGTGGAATGCACACCGGTTGAAAGCACAACGGTCGAAAGAACACCGGTCGAAATCACACCGGTTGAAAGCACACCGGTCGAAAGCACACCGGTCGAATGCATCCGGTCGAGAGCACACCGGTCGAAAGCCCACCGGTCGAAAGCACACCGGTCGAAAGCACACCGGTCGAAGGCGCACCGGTGGAATGCAGACTGGTCGAATGCACACCGATCAAAAGCATACCGGTGGAAAGCACACCGGTCGAGTGCACACTGGTCAAATGCACACCGGTCGAAAGCACACCGGCCGAAAGCACACCAGTCGAAAGCACATCGATCGAAAGCACACTGGTCGAAGCACACTGGTCGAAGCACACTGGTCGAAGCACACTGGTCGAAGCACATCGGCCGAAAGCACACCGGTCGAGAGCACACCGGTCGAAAGCACACCGATGGAGTGCACAACGGTCGAAAGCACACCGGTGGAGTGCACAACGGTCGAAAGCACACCGGTCGAAAGCACACTGGTCGAAAGCACACCGGTCGAAAGCACACCGGTTGAAAGCACTCTGGTCGAAAGCACTCCGGTCGAAAGCACACCGGTCGAAAGCACACCGGTCGAAAGCACACCGGTCGAAAGCACACCGGTCGAAAGCACACCGGTCGAAAGCACACCTGTCGAAAGCACACCGGTTAGAGGAGCATGCTGCTCCAGGCATGCTGCCCTAGTAATGCAGCCCTTGACTTGCGTGGTGGGTGGACTTGCGCACAGAGGTTGCACACCGGGGGGGCGTGGTTGCATACCCCTCGCCCCCCAACAGTCACCCTACCTAGTGTATCCAACAACTTTGCGCATCACCCTCACCTCACCCCCTCCCACACGCACGAGGATGGATCAGTGTGCCAGCTGACTTTCTCAGTGCCACCATCAACGTCCGCTTTTAAGTCGACTCAAAAGCAGTCCCATGCGCATGAGGATGGATCAGTGTGCGTGCTGGCTTTCGCGGTGCCACCATCAACATTCCCCCCCCCCCTCCCCTCCTGCTCCCTGTCCCTATCATTCCCCCTACAGTCACCCTTGTTTGCCCCGCCACGTCACCCCTCACCTCATCCCTCTTCCACACGCTCGAAGGATCAGTGCCGGATGCCTCTAGCAGTACCCTGGCATCCAATTCTTCCTCCCATCCCCCTCCCCCCAGCAGTAACCCTGGTTTCACCGACCACGTCTCGCATCACCCTCACTTCGCCCCTCTCTCACACGCATGGGGCACATTGGTGCCGGGTGGCTTTGGCGGTACTGCCGTCTTCAACCATCCTTACCTCTTCCGCCTCCCCTCCTCCACTCCCAATTCCCCCTGCAGTCACCCTTGTCCCCCCAACAACTTCCCGCATCACCCTCAGCTCGCCCCTCCCACACACACGAGGGCACATCGGTGCCGGATGGCTTTGACAGTACTGCTGTCTTTAACCATCCTTAACTCTTCCGCCTCCCCTCCTCCACTCCCAATTCCCCCCTGCAGTCACCCTTGTCTCCCCAACAACTTCCCGCATCACGCTCACCTCGCCCCTCTCTCACACGCACGAGGGCACATCGGTGCCGGATGGCTTTGGCGGTACCATCGACATTCGTGCTGAGGTGGCGATGCTGGATAGGCGGATTGTCATTCAGGGGACGGATGAGCCCGCCCCACACCAGTACGACGGTAAGGCATGCGCAGGGGGGGATCGGTGAAGGGCGGCTTTGGCGGTAGCTTCGATATTCGTGCTGAGGTGGAGATGCTGGATAGGCGGATTGTCATACAGGGCACAGACGAGCCCACACCACACCAGTACGACGGTAAGTAAGGCAGGCACTAATGCATGCTAAAAGAACGTTCTGTTGAAAGTACGTCCTCCCCCGTTCTCTTCCCCACACCAGAACTTTGCAGTCCCTCTCGTACCCCACTCACCACCACCATTTGAACCCCCCTTTCCCCCTGCCTCTCACTCACCACCAGGCGGCCACTTCATGGTGTATATGACGCCCGCCCCGCAGACCATCGAGGGCGTGCAGTTCCGGGGTCTGGGCCACCAGGGCACGCTGGGGCGCTACCCCTTGCACTTACACGCGTGGAGGCTCCTGGGGGGGGAGACCTCCTCTCAACGCGTCCCCTGAGACCATCCCTTGCTCCTCGCGTCCTTTTCCCCCCTCCACCAGGCGGCCACTTCATGGTGTATATGACGCCCACCCCTCAGACCATTGAAGGGGTGCAATTCCGGGGTCTGGGCCACCAGGGCACCCTGGGCCGCTACCCCCTGCACTTCCACGTGTGCGGGCTCCCCCTTTCCTCCCCTCATCTCCCCTGAATCCCCTCTCTCTCCCCCCTCCCCCTCCCCCCTACAGGCGGCCACTTCATGGTGTATATGACGCCCACCCCGCAGACCATCGAGGGTGTGCAGTTCCAGGGTCTGGGCCACCAGGGCACGCTGGGGCGCTACCCCTTGCACTTACACGTGTGCAGGCCACCAGGGCCACCAGTGCCACCAGGGCACCCTGGGCTGCTACCAGGGCATGCTGGGGCGCTACCCCCTGCACTTGCACTTCACTTCCGCTGCTGCACCTCAGCTCATGGCCTCCCTGATTCCCAACACCCGCCCCCCTTCCCCCGCCCCCCTTCCCCCTTCCCCCGTCCCCTTCCCCCTTCCCCTTCCCCCGTCCCCTTCCCCGCCCCCCTTCCCCCTTCCCCCGTCCCCCTTCCCCTGTCTCCGTTCCATCCACCAGGCGGCCACTTCATGGTGTATATGACGCCCACCCCTCAGACCATAGAAGGGGTTCAGTTCCGAGGACTGGGCCACCAGGGCACGCTGGGCCGCTACCCTCTGCACTTCCACGTGTGCGGGCTCCCGGCAGACGCATCTCAGCCGCACGTTGTGCGAAAGAACGCGATCGTGCACACGAAGCAACGTTGTATGGTGATCCATGCTACGAGCAACATGAGTATAGAGGACAACGTCACCTATGAGACCAAGGGGCACTGTTTCTTAGTGGAGGAAGGGTCGGAGACTGGGAATGTGTTTCGGAGGAACCTGGGGATGAGTGTGCGGCAGGTGGAGCGGGTGATTCCGCCGGACACGAGTGACCCGTACGGGTTTCACACGGACAAGCAGCCGAGTGTGTTTTGGCTGGCCACTCCCTTCAACAGCTTCTTTGGGAATGTGGCTGCTGGGTCGGACAACAGCGGGTGAGTTGAGTCTGGCCATGTGGGGTAAGACAGGGAGGGGAAGGGGAGGAGGGGGGCAATCTTGGGTGCTTGGGCAATCTTGGGTGCTTGGGCAATCTTGGGTGCTTGAGCGATCTTGGGTGCTTGAGCAATCTTGGGTGCTTGGGCGATCTTGGGTGCTTGGGCGATCTTGGGTGCTTGGGCAATCTTGGGTGCATGGGCGAACCTGGGTGCTTGGGCGATCTTGGGTGGTTGGGCGATCTTGGGTGCTTGGGCGATCTTGGGTGCTTGGGTGACCTTGGGTGCTTCGGAGAGCTTGGGGGGTTGGGCGATCTTGGGGGGTTGGGCAATCTTGGGTGCTTGGGTGATCTTGGGTGCTTGGGCGATCTTGGGTGCTTGGGCGATCTTGGGTGCTTGGGCGATCTTGGGTGGTTGGGCGATCTTGGGTGCTTGGGCGATCTTGGGTGGTTTGGCGATCTTGGGTGGTTGGGCAATCTTGGGTGGTTGGGCGATCTTGGGTGGTTGGGCGATCATGGGTGGTTGGGCAATCTTGGGCGCATGGCCGATCTTGGGTGCTTGGGCGATCTTGGGTGGTAGGCGATCTTGGGTGGTTTGGCGATCTTGGGTGCTTGGGCCATCTTGGGTTCTTGGGCGATCTTGGGTGCTTGGGCGATCTTGGGTGCTTGGGCGACCTTGGGTGCTTGGGCGATCTTGGGTGGTTGGGCGATCTTGGGTGCTTGGGCGATCTTGGGTGATTGGGCGACCTTGGGTGCTTGGGCGATCTTGGGTGGTTGGGCGATCTTGGGTGCTTGGGCGATCTTGGGTGCTTGGGCGATGTTGGGTGGTTGGGCGATGTTGGGTGGTTGGGCGATCTTGGGTGCTTGGGCGATCTTGGGTGATTTGGCGATCTTGGGTGGTTGGGCGATCTTGGGTGGTTGGGCGATCATGGGTGGTTGGGCGATCTTGGGAGCATGGCCGATCTTGGGTGCTTGGGCGATCTTGGGTGGTTAGGCGATCTTGGGTGGTTTGGAGATCTTGGGTGGTTGGGCGATCTTGGGTGCTTGGGCGATCTTGGGTGGTTTGGCGATCTTGGGTGGTTGGGCGATCTTGGGTGGTTGGGCGATCTTGGGTGGTTGGGCGATCATGGGTGGTTGGGCGATCTTCGGCGCATGGCCGATCTTGGGTGCTTGGGCGATCTTGGGTGGTAGGCGATCTTGGGTGGTTTGGCGATCTTGGGTGCTTGAGCCATCTTGGGTTCTTGGGCGATCTTGGGTGCTTGGGCGATCTTGGGTGCTTGGGCGACCTTGGGTGCTTGGGCGATCTTGGGTGGTTGGGCGATCTTGGGTGCTTGGGCGATCTTGGGTGATTGGGCGACCTTGGGTGCTTGGGCGATCTTGTGTGGTTGGGCGATCTTGGGTGCTTGGGTGATGTTGGGTGGTTGGGCGATCTTGGGTGCTTGGGCGATCTTGGGTGATTTGGCGATCTTGGGTGGTTGGGCGATCTTGGGTGGTTGGGCGATCATGGGTGGTTGGGCGATCTTGGGAGCATGGCCGATCTTGGGTGCTTGGGCGATCTTGGGTGGTTAGGCGATCTTGGGTGGTTTGGAGATCTTGGGTGGTTGGGCGATCTTGGGTGCTTGGGCGATCTTGGGTGCTTGGGCGATCTTGGGTGCTTGGGCGATCTTGGGCGCTTGGGCGACCTTGGGTGCTTGGGCGATCTTGGGTGCTTGGGCTTTCTTGGGTGCTTGGGCGATCTTTGGTGCGTGGGCGATGTTGGGTGGTTGGGCGATCTTGGGTGCTTGGGCGATCTTGGGTGGTTGGGCGACCTTGGGTGCTTGGGCGATCTTGGGTGCTTGGGCGATCTTGGGTGGTTGTGCGATCTGGGTGGTTGGGCGATCTTGGGTGGTTGGGCGATCTTGGAAGGTTTGGCGATCTTTGGGTGGTTGTTCGATATTGGGTGGTTGGGCGATCCTGGGTGGTTTGGTGATCTTTGGGTGCTTGGGCGATCTTGGGTGCTTGGGCGATCTTGGGTGGTTGGGCAATCTTGGGTGGTTGGGCGATCTTGGGTGCTTGGGCGATCTTTGGGTGCTTGGGCGATCTTGGGTGCTTGGGCGATCTTGGGTGGTTGGGCGATCTTGGGTGGTTGGGCGATCTTGGGTGGTTGGGCGATCTTGGGTGGTTTGGCGATCTTTGGGTGCTTGGGCCATCTTGGGTGCTTGGGCGATCTTGGGTGGTTGGACGATCTTTGGGTGCTTGGGCAATCTTGGGTGCGTGGGCGATCTTGGGTGCTTGGGCGACCTTGGGCGCTTGGGCGATCTTGGGTGCTTGGGCGATCTTGGGTGCTTGGGCGATCTTGGGTGGTTGGGCGATCTTGGGTGGTTTGGCGATCTTGGGTGCTTGGGGGATCTTGGGTGGTTGGGCGATCTTGGGTGCTTGGGCGATCTTGGGTGGTTGGGCGATCTTGGGTGGTTTGGCGATCTTGGGTGCTTGGGTGATCTTGGGTGGTTGGGCGATCTTGGGTGGTTGGGCGATCTTGGGTGGTTGGGTGATCTTGGTTGGTTGGGCGATCTTGGGTGCTTGGGCGACCTTGGGTGCTTGGGCGATCTTGGGTGCTTGGGTGATCTTGGGTGCTTGGGCGATCTTGGGTGGTTGGGCGATCTTGGGTGGTTTGGCGATCTTTTGGGTGCTTGGGCGATCTTTGGGTTCTTGGGCGATTTTGGGTGCTTGGGCGATCTTGGGTGGTTGGGTGATCTTTGGGTGCTTGGGCGATCTTGGGTGCTTGGGCGACCTTGGGTGCTTGGGCTATCTTGGCTGGCTGGGCTATCTTGGGTGGTTGGGCGATCTTGGGTGGTTGGGCGATGTTGGGTGCTTGGGCGATTGTGGGTGCTTGGGCGATCTTGGTTGCTTGGGCGATCTTGGGTGGTTTGGCGATCTTTGGGTGGTTGGGCGATCTTGGGTGGTTGGGTGATCTTGGGTGGTTGGGCGATCTTGGGTGCCTGGGCGACCTTGTGTGCTTGGGCTATCTTGGGTGGTTGGGCGATCCTGGGTGCTTGGGCGATCTTGGGTGGTTGGGCGATCTTGGGTGCTTGGGCGATCTTGGGTGGTTGGGCGATCTTGGGTGCTTGGGCGAACCCTCCAGCCTCCAATTCCCTCCCCAGCAGTTTCTGGCTGGAGGCCAACCCCACCATGCGGGGCTTTCTTGCGTGCTGCCTTGAACTCGCCCATCGTCTTCCCTTCCCCTTTTCATGCCCGCGCCACGTCGCAGCTTCTGGCTGGAGGCCAACCCCACCATGCGAGGTCTCTCCCGCCTGCTGCCTGCCATCGGCAACAAACGGCCAGACAGGTGGGCGTGTGAGCATGGGAGCATGGGAGCATGGGAGCATGGGGTTGTATGAGTGTGTGAGCATGACATGTCTTCTCACCCCTCTCTGGCTGTTGGCCAACCCCACCAGGCGAGGTCTCTCCCTCCTGTTGCCTGCCATCGGCAACTAACGGCCTGACAGGTGGGCATGGAAGCATGGGAGCATGGGGGTATGTGAGTGTGTGAGCATGACATGTGAACATGTGATGGCACCTACCCTCATGTCCCACAGTCCGCCTTTTCTCCCTTCTTCACCTAGTCCGCCTGTCCCCCCACACCCCTCCCCCACACCCCTCCCCCCGGTCCCTACTATATTTTGCCTGCAGGTTTAACTGGGGAGAGTACGTGGGCAATGTTGCACACTCCTCCCTCTTTGGCTTCCGCACCTACCCACACGGCTCGCAGTCCCGCTTCCCCAACTACAACGGCACTATTACCTATCTTAAGGACTCGCTCTTCTACAGGAATAAGGCCGGGTGAGTGGTGGTGCGCTTACCCCTTTGGCTTCCGCACCTACCCGCATGGCTCGCAGTCCCGCTTCGCCAAATACAATGGCACTATCACCTATTTTAAAAAATCACTCTTCACCGAAACAAAGCAGGGTGAGTGAAACAGAGCAGTTGGGCAGTTGAGCAGCTGTGTCGTACTTTCCTGGGGCATTTGTTGAGAACTGGTTACTTTTGAGTTGTCCGTCCCCTTCCCCGCCCCGCCCCGCCTCACCAATCGTCCATTCCCCCCCTTGTCCTAGCTCTCACCCGTCCCTCGCTCCCTGCTTCCTGTTTTTGAAGAATGCAGGAAATATGGTTCCAGTCTTCCTCCTTTCTCCTGTCCATGCGTGAGGAGTCTATTTTTGAGGCGCCTCAAAAATGGTTCTACTCTCCCTCCTTTCTCCTGCCCCCACCCCACTCCCCCCCCCTTCCCCCTCACCCCCCCACACCACCCCAGCATCCTATTTGTGAACACCAAGCGCATTGTGGTGGAGAATGAGGCATTTTCGGAGAATGTGGGAAAGACGATTCTCCTCTCCCTCCTCCTCTCGTGTACCCCCCCCCCCCCCCCCTCCTCTCTCCCCTCCCCCATCACTCAGCATCCTATTCGTGAACACCGAGCGCATAGTGGTGGAAAACGGGGCCTTTGTGGAGAATGCATACGGGATGGACATCAGCCGAAATGGGGGTGTGACGGTCAAGGGCTGCCGTTTTGTGGGCACGCTGCCATCAACTTGCACGTGAGACTGTCCTTCGCATGTGAGACTGTCCTTTGCACGTGAGACTGTCCTTTGCACGTAAGACTGCCCTTTGCACGTGAGACTGCCCTTTGCACGTGAGACTGCCCTTTGCACGTGAGACTGTCCTTTGCACATGAGACTGTCCTTTGCACGTGAGACTGCCCTTTGCACGTGAGACTGCACGTGAGGCGCATCAGTCCCTTTTTCTGGTGCATTTGTCCTTCCTCCCTTGTCCTTCCTCCCTTGTCCTTCCTCCCTTGTCCTTCATCCCACCTGTTTGCCCATCTGTTTCCCAGCTCCAAAACGGGGAGGTGTTTCGCAGACGTAACAGGATGCATTGTCCCCTCCCTTGGTGCTGCACCCCCGTGTCCCTCTGCCTCTGTTGCTCAGTGCGAAGGCCAGAAGTGCCCTCCGCAGCAGCAGCATCAGCAGCAGCAGAACCAGCAGCGCCAGGGGCAGCAGTATCGGCAGCACCAGCCTTGCCAGCAGCAGTATTGCCAACAAGAGCAACCAGATTCTAGCCACAGCAGCAGCAGCTGCAGCTTCCCCCCTCACCCCTCCTCCTACCCCCCTCCTCAGTCCCCACCAAGGCCCCACCACAGAGTGGGAGCCTCCCGGCCTGGCAGACGCCATAAGACCCTGGGCTGAGTTCCTCTACCCCCTGCCCAGTTGGGGCACAGGTGACAGTGACTATAGTGATGGTACCGGGGGCTTGGGTGACTATAGCGAGTATGGGGACTATGCTGATGGGGATGGTGATGGGGCGAATGGGACTGGCAGCAGTGGTAGTACCAGCAGCGGCAGCAGTGGCAGCACGGGGAATAGCACGGGCAACAGCATGGGCAGCAGCAGTGGCGACAGCACAGGGAGCCGCGGTGGAGAGACGGAGTTGGCATACAACATAACAGCAGGGGAGGTGCCTCCTTGGGCTGAGAGCTACTGGCTAGGGTACTGGAGGGAGGGTGAGGGAGGTGCAACTGCTGCTCGTGCTGCTACTGCTTCTGCTGGTGCTGGTGCTGGTGCTGGTGGTGTTGCTGCTGGTGGTGGTGAGGGTGTGGCGGGACAAAGGGTTTCTCTTATGAGAAGTGACGACAGAGTGCATGAGGCAGAAGCGCGGCCACAGAAGGAAATTGGAGACGGGTCGTTTGACTCGCCCATTGGGGTGACTCTCA